>CM042789.1:17238016-17925593 GCA_018691245.2 Ips nitidus | reverse complement strand
CAAGNNGANGANANTANCTNTTAGCCGNCTCGCCTAACGATNCNGGTGACTANTTTNTCCCANACAATGTAGTAANTGCACTGTTTCAATGNATCCGNNTTTNCAAAGAAGNTATCAGATCTGAGTTTTGGANGTNCATAGANGGNGNNGTCACNTTCNNTATGATACTCGCTAGANGACANGTGCGGGGANACATNTGGCANTGGANANGTCNGACGNCTTCNNGNTGNATTANNCCCCTGNANNNAGTATAGATNCCNANGGAGCGTNANCNGGNANCTGNAGNAAACAAGAGTTTNNCTGCCGANCNAATANGACANACCNTCNNAGGCTCNNGTCGTTNGGAANNCACCCNGNNAGACTNCNAGCGTNGNTCAGGCATCCTNGCCAAAGCGGGGANCTATGNTCGGNACCANGGNNGCAGGNTTNACTANCCNTTCGCNNCTTCAGTAGATNCTNNNGCATCGGATTTAGAGCATCTTTTTCGTCTCTTGCTGGAAGTGTTGCTTTTATAATTTCTATTAAAATAACTGAATATCTAACAAAACTTGATTGATCTAAATTCAGAAACATGACACAGCTAAATTAGTGCTGCTGTCTCTATTTTTGTAAAAAATTATTTTTTTGGTTTTAAAAAAGTCAAAACGTTTACACAGAGTTGTAGTGACAAAACTTTAAATTTTAATTCGTCAAATCAATATCAAAGTAAACTTTGCAATTTGAAAAGAAATCACACCGTATAGTGATACGAGCTTCTTCCATGCTATTATAAAAGTGATTGAAGTAGAGTCACCTCTATAACACCAATTAAATGACACTGAACAGTGGTCGTTCACACCATAAATAATTAATTAATTGATCGAATGCTGCTCATACCAAATTTATACGCCAGTGGCGGGTCTAGTTAATTTGGAAATAGTTCTACACAACTCGATCAGTCTACAACGATCTGCGATCAGTCTGAAAATTGACGTCTTTAGGTAATAGAAACGCTCTATCGATCTAAAAATATAGTCTCATCATTGCCACGTTACCGCTTGTACTCAAAAGTAGCAGCAACCTTGTTATTTTAAATGGAACACCCTGTAGATTTATATAAATTCAGAATCGCAATCTACATTTAATCCTTTTATTGAAAAGGCTGCATCAAATCGTACCAAGAAAACATTTTGGCAACAGTTTAATAAAGGCTGCCGAACTGTCACTACGAGAAAAAGAATTTTTTAGAAAAATACTACTTATTCAGCATCTAGACTTTGTAGAGGGTGAAGGAAGTGAAGGGTATACAAATAGAGTTAGAAACAGTACCTAAGAAAGCAAAGCCCTGATGGATGACATCAGAAATTCTCGATCTTATGGAAGAACGAAGAAAAAGTGAAGGCAACAAAGATGAGTACAGGACACGAAATAAATCAGTACAGAGAAGAATTAAGAAAGCAAAAGAGGAATGTCTAGCAGGTCAATGTGAGGAAATACTAAAAAACAAATTTGACAGCTTTCAATACACAAAAAGATAAAGGAAATGGATGGATGGATCAGAAATACCATGAAACCCGGTAAAGCTGCTTGTTCTGATCAGATACCCATAGAGCTTATCAAACTCTTTGATGATGATGTAAGGGAGAATGTCCCAAACAATGGCTTTCATCCACTTTTGTTCTCATACCCAAGAAACCAGTCTGATTACCGAACCATTGCACTTATGAGCCACACCTTGAATTGTTCTTAAAGATCATTCACAAAAAAAATTACCGAAGACTAGAGGAAGGCTAAGAAGCCATTAGCTAGTAGTCTTGAAGATCTTCAGAGTCTATTATAGAAGGTGAACGATATATCCGAGGAATTCGGACCAAAGTGGATGGAGCAAACAACGAATACCAATAGGAAGACGTACACTAAACCAAACACCCATAGAGCACGTTGAAAAATATACTTATTTAGGAACAATCGTTTACAAGTCAATGGGACATGATCATAAAACTGAGAAGAACAACTTTTGTTAGGATGAAAAACATATTTACAGGAAGAAACTTGAAAATCAAATTGATAAAATGCTACATATTCATAGTCTTGCTATATAGAGTAGAGACATGGACCATGACAGAACAACTTACGAAAAAGATCTCGACCTTTGAAATGTGGATATATCGGCGAGTTCTCCGAATATCCTGAAAGAATCACGTCACAAACGAAGAAGTACTCAGAAAAATCGGCAAACAACAAGAAATCACACTCATGATGAAGAAACGGAATCTGGAAGACTTTGGCCATCTGATGAGACAAGACAAATATCGCCTTCAACAGCTTATCCTTCAGGGCAGGGTGGACGGTAGAAAGGGTCCGGGTAGAAGAAGAAACTCTGTCATCTATCCAATTGTTTAGACAAGCTGCTAATAAAATTCGAATTGCCATATTAATAGCTAACGTCCAAAAGGGATAGGGCAATTGAAGAAGAAGCCATTTCTTGAAACGGTATTCAGGGAAATTTGATGTTGACGATCGAATTCCCCAGCCGACCGAGTGGGGATGAAAAATCGTTTCCTAAAAGTCTACGGGGACTTTTCCTGTGCGGTGCACTTCCAAGAGGCGCAAAGGGTGAAATGGGAAGAACACGTGGATGTGACAGTGAGGTTTATATCTTCCACGAGGCCCTTTGGAGGGCAGGAATTGTGCCCTTTTTGTGTGTGTAAAGTAAATTTTGTGAACAATTCTAGAGATTCAGGGGCACAGGCCCGACTTTCTGAACCTCTTACGTATCGAGCTGGCAAATACCCTAGTTGGAAACGCCATTAAACGGAGTAAAAACTTGAGGATGAGGATGCTGCGTTGTTACGTTCTTTCCGCGCTGTTGTACGAAGTTGAATCATGGACCCTCAAGAAGAATCACATCAACAAGCTCCAATCCAAGTCATTAACACCATAAAGAAAAGAAAGCTTCAATACCTGGGGCATATAATGAGAGAACAGAAAAACACAATTCTCCAATTGATAGTCCAAGGAAAGATTAGTGGAAGCAGTCCAATAGGAGATGCATTATAAGAAGAATGGAATGGTCTAATGAAATAGTGATGGAGTTTCCTGACCTGCACACCACGGTGTGTAAGGTCAAATCGCAATAAAGTGCATGATGCTTGGAAAAAGTCACCACTTAAAAAGAAGAAGTCAACCTTTCAACTTTTATTGAGGAAAGTTAATGGCTTCATCAATCAAGTGAAGTTTAGAACTTCACTTGACTTTTTCCAGCTTCTTCTTTTCCTTATTTGCAAATAGCACGTTTGGATGTTTTCCACGGACTCGCAATACTTCCTGTTCAGCTCTCTCTTCAGTCTGGAGAAACAAAAAAAAAAGAAGAATACATTGGGAGTATGTGGAAAACATTCAAACCCAGCGTCACAGGGTTCTTAAAAGACATTCCTGTGGAGGAGTTTCAGGGTACCTTCCAGGCATGACAGACACGTCTCCGCAAGTTCATTGATGCAGGAGAAGAATCTTAAGCATTTGTATTGAGAGGATCAATAAATATATTTTCCAAAAAAATGCGACTACTTTCATGATGAACCCTGTATTATTTGTCAACTGCACCAACGTTGATATATTTGCCAAGTACACCAGTCGTGTGGACCCTTACGAAGTGCAGTAAATTATATCTCGCTAATCTCATTCCGATAAAATGTGACCTAAACACGAAACTTCGCCTTCTTGACGTTTAGTTATGGTAATGTCACTAGTCATAACAGTAAAATGACCCTAATACTCGATAATCTCATTGTTTTGAACCATTTAGGACTTTGTTTGGTTTCGGCTTGTCGGATTTCTTCTTGTTCGGATTCGGAATTTAATACTCCAGCATATGTCTGCTTCATCGATTTGACCAAGACATTTGATAGGGTTCGGCTCTCCGACATCATAAATATACTGATAGCGAAAGAAACGCCAGACGCCATCGTAAGAGCAGTCCGCAGTCTCAATATGAACAACATGACTTAAGTAAAGGCAGGAGACCCTTATACGGAAGAGATACCGACACCAGGAGGCATCAGACAAGGTGACAGCCTTAGCCCATTTCTATTCTCTTAATGGACAGAATTATAGAGAAAGTATCATCTCTAAATATGGGATACCGAATGGGACTGAAGAAAAGAATCAGCATGGTATGCTACGCCGATGATGCAGCTATTTTCGCGGAAACGGAGGACGATCTACAGAGACAACTACACAAATTCTGCCAGGTCAGCCAAGCGATGAACATGACCATATCTATAGAAAAAACGAAAAACATAACTTTTGCTAAAGATCCCGTAAGATGTAAGCTGGTAGTTCAGGACAAAATCATCGAGCAAGTCTCAACAAAGCGTCTGCCATGTCGGGCTGCTTAAGGCAGATAATATGGGCGAACGAATACATGCGAAAGGATAGCAAGGTCAGGATCTAGAAGACTTGTATCAGGCCAATCATGACATACGGAATAGAAACCAGAGAAGAAACCAACAAAACGAAAAGAATGCTTCGAGTAGCCGAAATGAAAACGCTTAGGACTATAATGGGAAAAACGAGAATAGACCGAATCAGGAAGACTGACATTAGGGAACAATGTGAGGTGCAAGACATCGTAAGATGGTGGAGACAAAGAAAAAGATATTGGTACGCTCACGTGAGAAGAATGGAAGAGAGAAGACTGCTACGCATCGCACTTGAAGGGAAACCAATAGGGAAAAGAGCAGCCGGAAGACCACCTAAGAGATGAAAGGACAGCTGGCAGTCCACCTCCCAGGAACTGATCCAGAGGAACCTGCAAAACTAACAGATCGCGAGATCCTAAATATGAATAAAAAGAAGAAGAAGAAGTTTTTTCATTCCAGAACTTTTCCACGTTCTATCGTGTGTTCAAGAATTTCTTTGCGCATTTATTAGGATCATATAATGTAAATTTGTATTATTTCTGATGGCGATCATCCTAGCTATAACGACCTTGTTTATGACTGCTCTGAGTAATTCAGAACTTGTTTTGGAAAACCATAAGTTTTTTAGCCATGATATCCTACGCCTTCCGGGTCCTCTCTTGCCGTAGAAATTTCCCTGGAGAATTTCCTGAATGAGCCGGTATTTTGTGTTCGTTTCGCATTATATGGCCCAGATATTCAAGTTTTCTTCTTTTTTTCTGTTTATAGCATTTATCCCTTTCCTTCCTTTGTTCATTCTGCCAGTACAGACTCATTAGACACTCGGTCCACTTATGAAATCATCAGAATTCTCCTGTATGGACATTTAAAATGTTTCTCTACTCCGTAGAAGAGTGTAGGACACGTAACATCAAAGGATTCTGACTAGTTCAGTAAGTTCAATTGTTCATTGTCTACTTTACTTTCTACACTGGCGTAAGTCGTCTGTCAAAATACTGGTTTTTGGCTTCATCAGGCATGTAACTTCATCTGTATGAAGCCAAAGCAGAAACACGTGTCGCCGGGTTATCATCCTTGTTCCTCTCTGCTTCACCTTTTTCCGGAATTGCCCAATGAACACTTTCCTTGTAACATCTGCGTAAAAACTCTTCCATGTTTAACACTTCCTTGGGTAGGATCACTCGCAACGGTTGGCTTTAGCTTCACCCGTGCAGAAGCGAGATGTTGTCCACGATATGTGGATCCTCTTGCGGAAATCACAATTGTGTCGCTGCTGGCCGTTTGTGATATCCATGTTTGTTTTTGTCCCTCCTTTTCCAGGTTACACCCGTATATGTTTCACCATGTGTATGTCAGTTGGTTTTTGAACCTCCTTTCATACAGATGAAGTTACATGCCTGATGAAGCCAAAGAGCAGAAATCATCCTTGTTCCCATAAGTTTTTATCCAAATTTGATAAAAAAGTGCTGGACATAAGGATTGTGGTGGTATTTTAGAAGAACAGGAAACAATAACCCCTGAAAGCTATCAATCTGTTGTAACACATTCAATGAGGGTAGCAACACCAAACATATCACTCTTCTTAGTAAAAAATAAATTACTTTAAGAGGAAGAAAGAAGACAGAAGCCGAAATATGAAGTGAAACATAAAGCATGTGCATTTGTGAGTAATACCCATTCAAAACAAAATTGGCGAAAACCTTCCAGCAGTTTCCAGTAACTTGGGAATAGAAATCTCGGTCAAAATACAAGTAAGGGTGCATTTCGTTTCAACTGCCATTTTTGTGGAATTAGAGGGCACAAGAAATCAGATTGTTTCAAGTATAAAAAGCTACTCAATGCTAATAAACGTCAAAGTTCTACCTCAAGGAATTGCAATATTGTTCAAGAAGAGGATCTCCAAGAAGATATTGCATTTTTTACATCGGAAAATGACAGTACAAGTAAGTCTCACTTTGTGATAGACAGTAGTTTTACAAACCACCTTGTCAAGAGAAAGAATTTGAGCAATATCTAACAGATTGCAAAATATGGTTCATCACCAGATTAAAGTTGAAGCTATTATGGAAGAAAACCTTAAACTTCTGGAGGAAAAGTTATTACACTGAATAATGTACTAGTATGTGACAGCTTATCACATAATTTGTTATCAGCTAAGAAAATGGTACAAAAAGGATTTACTGTTTGAAAATAGAGCTGTACATATCAAACAAAGTGCAAAAGAAGACACCACCATCCATCCTATGGTAAACATTTCAAGTAGTGGTCCCGTTAGTGATGTAAACTTATGTCATCGAAAAATGGGACATTCATCAAAGTTTTCATCTTCTGGACTGTGTCTTCAAATGCCACAGTGTCGTCCGCAAATCGTAATAATGTTGGTTTTCGACCCTTCTGGACTGTGTACCTGTCTTCAAATACTACAGTGTCGTCCGCAAATCGTCATAATGTTAGTTTTAGACCCTTTCAGTCGGTGTAAAAAGAAAAATTGTTGAATTACAAATTGTAGGGACTTTTTTGGTCACTTTTGGAAATTCACTTGTGAGCATTGACGTTTCAGGTCTTATTTAGACGATTGGGTAGCCTGATTGCTTATTTAATATTAGTTAGTCACTAGACCTTTAAGAATATGCTTAAACTTGACACACCGTGTATACTCTTGTGTTCAAATATAATTTTTTTTTTAAAACCGCTCTACAGTAATATTGTCGTATGTTATACCCTGTATACTGTAAACTGACAGATTGTAGGTAAAACTGTTTTTTCTTCACGTCATGTTGGCAGTTTTGATTTCAAAGCTTTTGTGGATCAAAGAAGAATCTACGTTCTCCATAACAGTAGCGGGAACTTTTTAAGATAACACCGCAATATAATAGTTATTGTAACGGTTAAACTTTTATCTAGAGTTAAGAAAGGACATAGTAAGCGAACTTGAAACTAGCCATCTTCTTATGAAAAAGCCGGAAACGCTTTTTCTCCGTTATTTGAGCGAGGCGTCGCGGTGGCTGCGTTTCCGGAACGACGCCGACGCCGCTGCATCGTCTTGCTGCATCCAGAAAATCTTGCAAATCCTGGATAACTGGGGAAATATACTTACTTTACATTTTAAGAGGGTTTTGCCTTTAATGTTTTTCAGGGGGACGCGCCGTGACACGCTGGTATTTTTAGGTTGTTAGTTTTTTTTGTAGTAGTAGTAGTAGTTTGTTCACGGAACATGCAGATACATGCATGAAGAAATTTAAAGTTTTATAGGTATACACAGTGTTCCAAATACAATTCTTCTTCTTAAGTCGCCGTCTCCACACGAAAGTTGGCAAACATGGTTCTGGATACTGCAGCTCTGAAGATGTCTATTGATGAGCATCCAAACCATCTTCTCAGATCCTTTAATCATGAATTTTGACGTCTTCTGAATGCCGATTGATCTCTTTCCTTGTATTTTGCCCTCGATTATCAGTCTCAGAAACTCATACTTCCCGTCTCTCATAACATGGCCTATGTAACACGTTTTTCGTTGTTTTCTTGTTAGTAAGAGTCCCTTTTGTTTTCCCATACGCCTCAGCATCTTCTCATTTGTTACTCTTTGTACTCATGGTATGCAGAGTATTCTTCTGTACAGGTACAGCTCAAAGGCCTCCAGGGGCCTAATTCTTGAAAGCAGGGAACTGAATTCTCAAGAGAAGTGTTGATAGAACGTGTCTGAAGAAGCTGACAATGGCGGGTTCCTGTCACATTCTACAGATCTTTCTCTTGATAACTCCCTTCCCGCGTTTCTAACTTTCTAACTAACTATGTAAGAGAATAGAAAAGAAATTTCTTTCTTTGTCTCACTTTGACTTGCATGTCCTACTATAAGTCTGCCTTGTTTAAATCTCTGTTTCTATCTCTATCAAGTTACATAGTACCCCTACAGGCTTCTCTCTAGACCAGAGTTAAGAGTCCAACTTTCACAGCCGTACAGTAAAACCGAGAAAACATAGCACTTGACCATACGAATTCGAAGTTCCAAACTCAGGCCTGATCTTGTGAAGAGTGTCTTCATTTGTGTAAACACTCTTCTAGCTTGTCCATTTCTGGATCTTACTTCCTTCTTTGGGTCGATCTGATTATTTGTTATTGTGTCCAGATATTTGAAGAATTAAATTGAAATACAATTGCCATGACTTAAAGGAGAAAACTGGGACGGTTGAATCAGTAACACCGAGAAAATATAGCACCTGACCATACGAATTCGAAGTTTCAAACTCAGGCCTGATCTTGTGAAGAGTGTCTTCATTTGTGTAAACACTCTTCTAGCTTGTCCATTTCTGGATCTTACTTCCTTCTTTGGGTCGATCTGATTATTTGTTATTGTGTCCAGATATTTGAAGAATTAAATTGAAATACAATTGCCATGACTTAAAGGAGAAAACTGGGACGGTTGAATCAGTAACACCGAGAAAATATAGCACCTGACCATACGAATTCGAAGTTCCAAACTCAGGCCTGATCTTGTGAAGAGTGTCTTCATTTGTGTAAACACTCTTCTAGCTTGTCCATTTCTGGATCTTACTTCCTTCTTTGGGTCGATCTGATTATTTGTTATTGTGTCCAGATATTTGAAGAATTAAATTGAAATACAATTGCCATGACTTAAAGGAGAAAACTGGGACGGTTGAATCAGTAACACCGAGAAAATATAGCACCTGACCATACGAACTCGAAGTTCCAAACTCAGGCCTGATCTTGTGAAGAGTGTCTTCATTTGTGTAAACACTCTTCTAGCTTGTTCATTTCTGGATCTTACTTCCTTCTTTGGGTCGATCTGATCATTTGTTATTGTGTCCAGATATTTGAAGAATTAAATTGAAATACAATTGCCATGACTTAAAGGAGAAAACTGGGACGGTTGAATCAGTAACACCGAGAAAATATAGCACCTGACCATACGAATTCGAAGTTCCAAACTCAGGCCTGATCTTGGGAAGAGTGTCTTCATTTGTGTAAACACTCTTCTAGCTTGTTCATTTCTGGATCTTACTTCCTTCTTTAGGTCGATCTGATCATTTGTTATTGTGTCCAGATATTTGAAGATTTTGTGTTTTGACACAGTTTTTAGGAAGGAGACCCTTTAGGGCCAAAGTAATGCAATCTTGTTGAGAATGAAATTTCCTACAACTTTCTCGTTGTGCACTTTTTTGATATTTTTTCAAATAACCGTGTAACGCCTAGTTAAACTTGGTTAGAGTCTTTTAAAGCACTTTTTGTGGGTTAACACAGTTTTTCGGAAATATCTCCGTGAGAAGGCCCCTTTGGACAAAAGTGTCCTAAAGCAATCTGGTAAAGGTTGAAATCCCTACAACTGTCCTCTTTTACCATTTTTTAGGTTTTTCTTGTCCTAATATACTGAACCGCCGCCATATTGAATTTAAACGTGTCAAGGTGGCCATTTTAACTAATTTTGGCATGGAGAACACGAATCTGGTGTCCGTTTCGCTGTAGGTGCCGCCATTTTGTCACTGACCTGATATTTCTTCAAATAAGGTTAGTAATAAATAAAAACTCTTTTCTTATAGTTTCTGAGATCCCAATGGTGAGGATCAAATTTGAATTACCGTGTATAGGGTGTCCCATTAAAAAAAAGTATGTTTGGTTCATTCAATTCTTGATCAATCCAATTTGGAGAGCAGCTGAATCCGATCCTTTGGAATAATAGCAATAGTTTGATCCCAAGATCGTATAACCCGTGTTATTTATTCGAGTCCCGGTTCCCCGAATTGAAAATTGTTGTGATGAGAAGGCAGTTTCTCGACCTTCGGTCCTTTTTACCAAACCTTGTCGAGTTTCGGTATTAGGAGAATATTTGAATAACAAAATCCTAAAAAACGTAATTTTCTCTTGTTAGTTGAAAATATCTGGTTAAGACAATATGGCCTCATGTTGGGTAAAATATTTATTAAATAAACGGGGGACTCCAATCCTGCAAACTCTAAATTTTAGATTCACATAAGAATCAGATGTCTCGCAAAAAGTTCCGTATCATATTGAGTTGATTGGACTCGGCTTTACGTTAAATTGGTTTATTACAGTTTGTGGCATTTGCAAAACAAATGCGAATCAGTTTTATGTTTATCTTATGTTTTAACGCGAGTATATTTTACAATGGACCAGAAAAGCGTTGACGTCAGAACACGCACCTACATCACAAAATACGCAACTTTTAATATTTGAAATAGGTTTGTTCAGAATAGTACCACCTTTTTCTACGACTGTTTAATAAAATGCTTATTATACACTAGTTTTGATGAACCTCCGATTTAGCTACTCTATATGAGACTCAAACCTCAATCCACTATTCTTCCAGGGGCCAAGAAACCTGCCCTCATTCAATTCACCAACCAAATCATCACCCACCAGCACACTTCCCAGAGCACACCCGAAGGACATAACTTCCGTCTTTGATATATTCATAGACAGTCAGTTTGCGGCACACCATCTCCTTATATTTGCCGTTAGATACCACTCTATTCATTAAGGATTTATCAAGGCTATGCCAAAGTACAGTGGCGTCACCAGCAAAAAGTGTGAACGTCCCGGCGATTGGAAGGGTAGACAGATCATTTATGTAGATCAAAAACCAAATGGGTTCTAGGACGGAACCTTGCGGCACACCCCTGTCCATCCCCTGCTCAACCAGACCGGACTCCACCAAAAAGGACTTTTTCTAATTTTGGCATATAAAGTGACTCTTTTCAAAACTGATTAGAGTGACAAAACGTTTTATCGCTTTATGTAACTAGTTATGAAAAGTTCATTTCATCACTCCCTGTTTTTATGCATTTCCGTAGAAACATATGGGCGACACCCATCATAACATGTCGTTGTCACAGTTTATACAAGGTGCTATGAAAGTGAATATTTGTGTTAAATCACTTTAAAAGATGGTTTTTACCGCTTTTTGGTCAAAATTAGAAAAAAATATGTATGCAACACGTTTCGAAAATGTCTTACTGTGTAACTCATTCAAATTGTAGGACCTCGCTGCGCTCGCCCTACAAACATTCATTCGTTACACAAAATCGATCTTTTCGTAACTGGTTACATAAATAGCTATTTTGACATCGTCCTCCCAGGTATAATGAAAACCAGCTCAAAGGTACACCTCTAACTGAGTACGTCTCCAACTTTGATAATAAAATATCATGACTGACACAGTCAAATGCCTTTGTCAAGTCACAGAAAGCAGCAATCGCACACTCGCCGTCATTTAATCTCAAGTACAGATCTTCCAGAAATGAAAACATTGCATCGTTATACCTTTATAGGCTTGAAAACCAACTGACTCTCAATCTGGTTGGGGACAGTTGGGGCGGGCTTTGAAGAAATTGACCACTTTTTGCCACAAAACCTCCATGTTAGTGGGTTTTGGTTTGCATGGTTTTAGTGCAATTTTTTTGCACGGGTCTGGTGGGGGAGGGGTTTTAACCACTGGCTTTGCGACACACTCTGGTTTTGTTGGACATTTTGGTTTTTCTGGTTCGGGTGGTTTAGTGCACTTTACCTTGCAGATACAGTACTTTTCTTCCTCTGGTAGGTCACATGGTATACACTTCATGCACTCGATCATGCACTTGTCAAACTCGTCTAGAGGAGTGTGGAAACAAAATTTCAATTCAACATCACGGCGAAAGCCTACAACATAAAGATTTCTGCGGGAAAAACAAAATACATGGTGATTAGTAGAGACCCCCGAAAGTGTACACTGGAAGTGGCCGGCAGAAGCATAGAGCAGGTTATGACATTTACTTACCTTGGAATTGATATCAGTACCACAGAGGCAAAAAGACAGACAACGAAAGTTAGCGGATGTTTGAGAGAAACCATATGACCACAGAGACAACTGGTAGACCGGTTCTAACCTACGCGGCAGAAACACAAGCAAATAAGAACATATGGGAGCAATGTAACATCCAGAGCATCAACAAATGGGTAAAAGCAAAGACTGGGATAGTCATTTTGATATAATGGCACCTGACAGATTAGCTAACATTTGCCTAAAGGACACCCTATTGACAACAACAAGAACCGAAACAGAATGAGAGGCAGACAAACAGGAGCAATTCTAGTCAGACGGAAAAGAAGAAGAAAAAGTCTATTGGTCTTGATTTACTGAAACGCGAAAGGTGATAACGAAAGCGCTGACAGGATGGAAGGCGTTTTTTCAGTATTTTTAGTTTAGTAGGCAAGTTTTCTAGAAAGTACTATAGGAAAACTAAAAATTTAAACATCATGTGTCATTTATGACTTCGAAAATCGAACCTAAAATATATAGTTTATAGTTGATAGTTATGTACCGTGAGTGGGCATATTTTGCCCTCCACCGCGACCGCAATTCTATTGTGGCTCACACATAAGTTAAAGCTCATCCAGAATACTCGACTCCCTGAGGAACCGAATAACTGCTCTGGATGAGAGGTTGTCCAGGTCTCCTGGGCGTACATCCGCCCGTTCAAATATGGAAGACCTGAAGTTGGCCAGAGCCGGACAGCGGCACAGTAGGTGCGCGACCAACTCGTCATCTTCCATACACCAGCGGCATTCGGCGTCTTCCGCCAGGCCTATCCGGTGCATGTGAGCCCTCAGCTGACAGTGACCTGTGTACAGCGCCGTCACTGCCCTCAGGTGTGGTCTGCTGAGTTGCAGGAGATTGTTGGTCCTGTTCTTAGAGGGCCCCCTAATAAACTCCTTGGAGTGAGCCAGCCCTGTAGTTCTCAGCCATAAGTCGGAGTGTTCCTGCTAACACCACCTCGTGATGATTTTCTTTGCTTCACCGTGTGCCGGTTCTGGGCCGATGTAGGCCGTCTTCGAACCCAGCTTAGCCAGTTCCTCGACTTTGTCAGTCTCTGTGAAGTCGGAGTGACTCGGAATCCACATCAGGGTAACGCTGTTGGATTTTCCAAGACCTGAGGAGAGGGCACAAACAGCGGTCTCACTGGCTGTGAAGATTTTTATCGTTTTCCGCCTAGGGGGGTTTTTATTCATCATCTCCCTAGAGCAGATCTCGATGGCGTAGAGTTCAGCCTGCAGGACCGTCGGTGTTTGTCCCAGTCCCTCAGTCAGACAGACTCCCGCCTTGGCACAGAAAGCCCTCGCTCCAGTCCCTTTTGAGGACTTTGAGCCATCCGTAAATCAGCAGAATATTTCATCATTTATTGTGAAAAATTCTGTATAAAAAAGTATTCCTAAATAAAAGACAAACATATTTTTCAATTTTACCGGTTTGCGTGTTAGATATCATTAAATCAAGAGGAAAATTGCAGCTTGTGATAGTACTGGCAACGTCGGACGGAATCATCAAAACTATATCTGTCCTTGTTCTATTTGTTTAGCAAAGATTGGTGACATTGGTGTTTTCACTCATAAAACGTCCCAACTATAGGTAATTATTCCATTCGTCTTCTTCCCACGTAAAGAATTGGTTCTACCAGAATTCTCCCATATTTACCAATTTTATCAAATCTAAGGAAGGCAGGTGTAAAGATTACACGCCCTGATAAACTCCTTTACTGAATATTTTACGTTTAATAGTTATTAATACTTTTAAATTACATTATAAACCCGTTTATTAACTTTTAATGCAGTTTAAGTTAATAAAGCTTAGTTTAGCTTATCACCACTGTTGGTTATAGAACTAAACCTCATTAGCTTACGGGTGTGTTTGAAGCACTTTTAAACTTATCAACAAAATTTTTAAATACAATTTTCGACGTATTGATCGATTTAAACGAGAGGCTATACTTAAACATGTTACTGTATAGTTGTAACAGTTAACTAGAAGTTTGACTGACTAAATTGACATTCAGACAAAGCAATGGCCATCAGTTTTGAACAAATTTAAAAGGATTTCAATAAGGTTCAGTTTTGCTTCTCAGCACTGTTTGCTGCAATGATAAATCTCGTTAAGACCGTGATTCGTTTTAACGTAAATTCATCTTTATTGGTATGATTTTTGAATTTTGAGATGCAGACACATGTTTTAGTTAGCTACAAGCCTTATTCCTGGGTGTTGTCTGCGAGAGAATGCAGATGGATTGTACCGATGCTGGATCAGTTAATCCTAGCAAAACGAGGATTATGCTCAAGGATCTTGCCTTCACAAGGAAAAGGCAAATAAAGGCTATAGGTTGACAGCTAAGAGGTTAAGTACCTAGGCGTGATCCTAGACAGTAAACTTACCTGGAAGCCTCATGTAGAGAAGGTTATACAAAAGACTAAAAGTTTAAAGCCACACGTGATGAAGTGGCTATCTTCTTCTTCTTCTTCTTGTGTATATTCACTAATGAATGTTTGCGACCACATGACTCATTTGTGTTCCGGCCAGAGACGAATGTATTAGGCTTTCCACTGAAGCGGCTATACACTGCGATTATTAGGCCGGGAATTTGCTACGGTTCTCTGGTCTGGTGGCCGCCGGAGGAAAAGGCCTATGTATCTCAAAAGCTGGCGAGTCTGCCTGTTTAGCGGTAACTGGCGCAATGAGGACGACTCAGAGGAAGCTTCCTCTGTGGATATGCACAGAAGCCGCTGCGGAGTGACAACTATCTATGTCATGCGGTTCTACAAGGAGTGACAAATATTAAATCCTCAAGGGCGGACCTACCTCACAGTAGGCTTAGGTTTGAAAGGAAGTTAGAAATCCCAACTAAAGAGAGATGTAAGGACAGTAACAACCCAAGAAGGGGTGCAATGCTGGTACACTAACGGTTCAAGAGCGCCAAACACAAGACACCAATACAGATGCATCTTTTTCGCTAGGAAGCTATGCTACAGTCTTCCAGGCGGAATTATATGCTATACTTAAAGGAAGTTACAAAAGGACTAGAGGGAGTGATTGAGATTTACTCCGACAGCCAGACTGCTATAAAGGCATCGCTTAGCGCTAGGATGGGCAGTAGACTGGTACAGAAATGCTGGGGAGCCCTTAACAAAGCGGCAGAACAGAAACAGATGAACCTACAGTGTGAATTCTGGAATATCTGGGTTGATACATTCGCCAAGCTCGGGTCTTCAGATAGTCCTATACAATCAAAATAACCAGCAAACCTCACATAGGTTTAAGTAACAGACAGGTAACTAGCGCTTTAAATGACTGGACGCTCAAGGGTAAAACAGGTGCATGGAAAAAGGCGAAAGGATGCAGACAAGCTCGAGTTTTGATTGGTTTTCCTAACGACGCCAACATCTAAATGGTCAACGAGTCGCTGGGCCTTGAAAACTTTAATTGGGATTCTGACAGGCCATTGTGGTCTCAACAGCATCTTATAGGAATTGGTGAGTGTTCAAAATGTGGAACGGCGGAGGAAACATTTTATCACCTACTAGGAGTCCTGCGAGGAACTGTCTTCTTTGGAATGGAGACTGAACGACTGGGTGGCCAGACCAATAATATCTGGTCCTCCCGCCTTGCTACTATTACTACTAGCTACAAGTTCGACTGCTCTGTCTAAAACTGACTTTTATTACTTTGAAAACAGAAATCACGTTGTAAAGACCACTTTTACAGGCTGGCTGTCAAAGGAATCCAGTTAGGAGCTTGTCAAAAACACCTTCACTATTTCTAGTACAGTAACACTGTTGTATTTCATGTCAAATATCTCGATTATTTGTAATTTTTGAAAGAAAATTGTATTCATGTAAAAGAAAGTCGAAATTACGTGCTACATTTTGACGTTTGTACGAACCCCCTAGCTGTTAGGAGGAACCGAGTTAGGAACTGTCAAATTGTGATAGTTTCACTATTTCTAGTACAGTTACACTGTTGTATTTCATGTCAAATATCTAGATTATTTGTAATTTTTGAAAGAAAATTGTATTTAGGTAAAAGCAATTCAAAATTACGTACTACATTTTGACATTTGAACGAACCCCCTAGCTGTCATATGGACCCAGATAGGAACTGTCAAATTGTGATACTTTCAATATTTCTAGTATAGTTACATTGTTGTATTTTATGTCAAATATCTCGGTTATTTTTAATTTTGGAAAGAAAATTGTATTGAGATAGGAGAAAGCTGAAATTACGAGCTACATTCTGATGTTTTAACGAATCTCCTAACTGTCATAGCAACCGAGTTAGGAGCTGTCAAAATATGACATCTTCAATAAAACTTGCTTAAATGCGTTAAAACGGTATATCTATCGTTTTTGTAGTTTTTCTACCGTTCTCCTGTTTTTTGTATATAATCTACCATTTTTAATTACGCTATTGCCATTATGTTGATTGTGAAACTTTTTATATACTTTTTTAGTTTATTGAATAGGAAATTTAATAAGGATCCTAAAAATGCGCTTAAAACAGTCATTTTCTTACTCCAAATTATTCTCTAAAACCACGTGATATCTGTCACTATTGTCAACATTTTTAACAGTTATTTTGACAATTATCACGTGACGTTTAGCTAAATAGTGTTCTACAATCACGTGACAACTGTCACTAACGTCAAAATTGCCAAACTGTGTTCAAAAGTTGCAAAAATCAGGATTTAAAAGCGTTTTTTGCAGTATTTGATATAAAAGGTGTTTTTGAGAATTATGACAGTTATTTTGACAATTATCACGTGACGTCTAGCTAAATAGTGTTCTACAATCACGTGACAACTGTCACTAACGTCAAAACTGTCAAACCATGCTTCAAAAGTTGCAAAAATCAGGATTTAAAAACGTTTTTTGCAGTATTTGATATAAAACGTGTTTTTGAGAATTATGACAGTTATTTTGACAATTATCACGTGACCGTCAAGCTAAATAGTGTTCTACAATCACGTGACAACTGTCACTAACGTCAAAACTGTCAAACCATGCTTAAAAGTTGCAAAAATCAGGATTTAAAAACGTTTTTTGCAGTATTTGATATAAAACGTGTTTCTGAGAATTATTACAGTTATTTTGACAATTGTCACGTGACCGTCTAGCTAAATAGTGTTCTACAATCACGTGACAACTGTCACTAACGTCAAAACTGTCAAACCATGCTTAAAAGTTGCAAAAATCAGGATTTAAAAACGTTTTTTGCAGTATTTGATATAAAACTTTTTTGAGAATTATGACAGTTATTTTGACAATTATCACGTGACGTCTAGTTAAATAGTATTCTACAATCACGTGACAACTGTCACTAACGTCAAAACTGTGAAACCATGCTCAAAAGTTGCACAAATCAGGTTTTAAAAACGGTTTCTTGAAGTATTTGATATAAAACATGTTTCTGAGAATTATGACAGTTATTTTGACAGTTGTCACGTGACAGTCTAGCGAATGAGTGTTCTACAATCACGTAGCAACTGTCACTAACGTCAAAACTGTCAAACCATGCTCTAAAGTTGCAAAAATCAGGATTTAAAAACGTTTTCTTGCAGTATTTGATATAAAACGTGTTTCGGAGAATTATGACAGTTATTTTGACAATTATCACGTGACCGTCAAGCTAAATAGTGTTCTACTATCACGTGACAACTGTCACTAACGTCAAAACTGCCAAACTGTGTTCAGAAGTTGCAAAAATCAGGGTTTAGAAACGTTTTCTTGCAGTATTTGATATAAAACGTGTTTGTGAGAATTATGACAGTTATTTTGACAGTTGTCACGTGACCGTCTAGCTAAATAGTGTTCTACAATCACGTGACAACTGCCACTAACGTCAAAACTGCCAAACTGTGTTCAAAAGTTGCAAAAATCAGGGTTTAAAAACGTTTTCTTGTAGTATTTGATATAAAGCGTGTTTCTGAGAATTATGACAGTTATTTTGACAATTATCACGTGACGTGTATCTAAATAGTGTTCTATAATCACGTGATAATTGTCACTAACGTCAAATCTGTCAAACCATGCTGAAAAGTTGCAAAAATCAGGATTTAAAAACGTTTTTTGCAGTATTTGATATAAAACGTGTTTCTGAGAATTATGACAGTTATTTTGACAATTATCAAGTGACCGTCAAGCTAAATAGTGTTCTACAATCACGTGACAACTGTCACTAACGTCAAAACTGTCAAACCATGCTTAAAAGTTGCAAAAATCAGGATTTAAAAACGTTTTTTGCAGTATTTGATATAAAACGTGTTTTGAGAATTATGACAGTTATTTTGACAATTGTCACGTGACCGTCTAGCTAAATAGTGTTCTACAATCACGTGACAACTGTCACTAACGTCAAAACTGTCAAACTAGGTGTGCTCTAAAGTTGCAAAAATCAGGGAGAAAAGAAAAGCTTTATTGCAGTATTCGATATTCGATTTCGATATAAGAGTGTTTTTGAGATTTATGATTTTGACAATGGTCACGTGACTGCCTAGCTAAATTATCCTTTAAAACCACGTGATATCTGTCACTAATGTCAAAACTTAGAAAACAATTATTAATAAAAAAATAAAAATTCTGTAATTTTGAAGTAGGGTTTTTATAGCAAGATGATTAAAATTTTTGACAACTATAGACTAAGACCCTGTATAATCATGTAAATTAAATGAATTTGTTTTCATCTACCGTTTTTTCACTGATTATTCTACTGTCATTAAATATTTTGACTTGGCAACACTGTCAGATTAAAAATTACTGTAGGATAGTTATAATTTTGTTTTTAATGAATTTATAGTAGGTAAGTAAGGAATACATACCAATCTATAGGTCCTATACTCATTTATATAAATAATTTAAATAATAATATAGTTTTTGTCAGTAAAAATATTAATGCTAATCGAGACGCTAATGTTACAAAGTGCCACATTTGGATAGGACACAAAGCAAGGTTACATTCACACCAAAAAACTTTCGACTCACATTTAGCGCCTTTAAATGTAATTCCGTAAATTTGTTTTTGGTTACAATTAGAAGGAAACCACTAACTACTTTTTACTTAAACTATCACGTAGATAGATTGCATTTCAAATATTTACGGGACGTAAATCCAAATAAAACACCTTTTGGTGCTAACGACGTGAAAAAACACCGAAGGGCATATCAATTCACAAGTGCTAATGAATGAAGAAAATCATTACTATGTATACAAGTTTGATTAAAAGCAATAATGGGGTTTAGTGGAGGAATACAATCAAATTGTGGGGTTGGAAACTTACATTATTCCTTCATTGTTGCAAATTCCTTGCGGGAAATCCAAGTCAAGTCGTCTGTGAGGAAAAACATTTGTAAAAAAACCGATTCAAACGAGACCGCAAGGTTAAATTCGATAAAGCCAAACAAAAACAACCACTTTGCGATTTTCCACGTGAGGTTCCTCCACGTATATTTCCACACGACCCGGAATAAAAACCACCTCGGAAAATAAACGCGCGTAATTATTAAAACGTGCGACTTCCGTATTTTTCCCTGATTTTTCCCGTGTTTACATGTCACCTCAACTGTAACAAATGACTTTCTGTCTAGACTACTAGACGTATGTCAATATTCGTCAAAATCAAAATGGCTACGCCTTTAATTTCTTAGCAACGACGTGCCGTATACGTTACGTCTCTTTCTCGCCCGTACGGGTCGAATTGAATCCTGCTGCGCGATCATGTCTGGGCTCGTACGTCGTAAAACACGCCCAACGTTTTAATAAACCACTGTATTTCAAACCTTCAGCCGTTAAAATTTAGATTTACCTGGTTATTTTTCGGACTGAAATTATTTATTTTTTATTTACCGCCGGTGAATTTAATCCCAAATGCGTTGTTCCAGTTGTAAAATTCTTTATCAATTTAGGGACATGCGCTTTATTTGGGAATTTCTTTTTGTTCCGGCCTTCTTTTTCCTATTAATAAGTTAACATTTTTCAAGTATTTTTGCCGGCGGTTTCAAAGTGAGTGAAGAGCTTTTAGCATGAAAGATTGTTTTTAAGAAAAAATCTGGTTAAAGTATTTTTAGAAATTCCTGTAAAGCAATGGGGCATTTAGTGTTGGCGTAAAGCTCCGCCCCCCGATAATACCATCAATTTTATACATTTTTCGATTGTGCCTTTTGTATCTTGCAGCGCCATCTATCCAACTGCACATTAAATTTACTCGAGATAAAGTAGATTTCTATACTGTAGAAATTTACTCTGTAGGGCGTGTTGCACGCAAGAATAGTGAATAATGTGGATCATCAAGGTTGTAAATGGTTGTACTATGGCTAGAGAAACAAGGATAAGTAGAAGTAGGCCACAAAGATATTAAGGAAGAAGTATATCATAGGTTGAAGCTGGTTCCGGATAGCGCAAGCTGCACAGGACCAACAGAAGTATACAGGAGAGGCCTGTGTTCAAAAAGGGATAGAAGAAAGCTGAAGAAGAAGAAAAATTACTGTATTCAAATGTAGAACACAGTCATATAAAAAAACAGAGATGTAAACTTAGCGGAAAATTAACTTTATGGAAATTTTTCCAGAAAATTTTCGGTAATTTTCCGAAAAAATTGGAAATTTTGAAAATTCAAAAATAATAATTTTTTTTATATTTTTGTACTATTAACTTATATATTTTCACTTGAAATTTCTTGACAATTCTAGTTTTTAATTTATCAAAGTCAAATGGTGCGTGGTACTAAAAAGTGTAGGTATAGAAGGTGCATTTGTGGTAAAAACTTCAGATTTCTAATCTGAAACGTTCCTGAGATATGGATCAAAAACTGCAAAAAACGAAGATGTGGGCGACATACTGTGAAGACACCAGAGTGCGTATTCTTGAAACGAGGGAAAAGAATAATCAAGAGAAAGACCTGTAGAATGTGACAGGAACCCGCCATTGTCAGCTTCTTCTGTTACATTCTATCAACAATACTCTTGAGAACTCCGGTCCCTGCTTTCAAGAATTAGGCCCCAGAAAGTCTACTCCCAGCATTAAAAAAAAATATTCGAGGGAGTGTAAAAAACCTTAAAGACTTGAATCCAAACCTTGAATCTACAGATTCCGATTGAAACTGCATACAGAGTGGCCAAACTGTAACAACCTCTACTTTTTGGCTCACCCTGTACACCAGAGGCTACTAAGCCAATTTTTCCGCACAGGACAGGGGAGAAGAAGAAAAACGGAATTTTTTGAGTGGTTTACCGTTGCTGTATCTCAAAAAACAACCGAGTTACTGACAGTCAAAGTTTTGAGGCACTTTTTCGAGAAAATGGACTTTCTGGTCCCCAAAATGGATTATGCAGAAAATTTCCTAAACTGGAAGAGATACGGAAAAAGTTCAAGGGACGAAAACTGTGTAAAAAACCTTAAAGAACTTGAATCCAGACTTTGAATGGACAAATTCCTTCTGAAAATTCATACAGACTGGCCAAACTGTAACAACCAGTACTTTTTGGCTCACCCTGTACAGCAGAGGCTACTAAGCCAATTTTTCCGCACAGGACATGGGAGAAGAAGAAAAACGGAATTTTTTGAGTGGTTTACCGTTGCTGTATTCCAAAAAACAGCCGAGTTATGACAGTCAAAGTTTTGAGGCACTTTTTCGAGAAAATGGACTTTCTGGTTCCCAAAATGGATTATGCAGAAAATCTCCTAAACTGGAAGAGATACGGAAAAAGTTCAAGAGACGAAAACTGTGTAAAAAACCTTAAAGAACTTGAATCCAGACTTTGAATGGACAAATTCCTTCTGAAACTGCATACAGAGTGGCCAAACTGTAACAACCTCTACTTTTTGGCTCACCCTGTACACCAGAGGCTACTAAGCCAATTTTTCCGCACAGGACAGGGGAGAAGAAGAAAAACGGAATTTTTTGAATGGTTTACCGTTACTGTATCTCAAAAAAAAACCGAGTTATTAACAGTCAAAGTTTTGAGGCACTTTTTCGAGAAAATGGACTTTCTGATCCCCAAAATGGATTATGCAGAAAATCTCCTAAACTAGAAAAGATACGGAAAAAGTTCAAGGGACGAAAACTGTGTAGAAAACCCTAAAGAACTTGAATCCAGACTTTGAACGGACAAATTCCTTCTGAAACTGCATACAGAGTGGCCAAACTGTAACTACTTCTACTTTTTGGCTCACCCTGTACACCAGAGGCTACTAAGCCAATTTTTCCGCACAGGACAGGGGAGAAGAAGAAAAACGGAATTTTTTGAGTGGTTTACCGTTGCTGTATCTCAAAAACCAGCCGAGTTATTGACAGTCAAAGTTTTGAGGCACTTTTTCGAGAAAATGGACTTTCTGGTCCCCAAAATGGATTATGCAGAAAATCTCCTAAACTAGAAGAGATACGGAAAAAGTTCAAGAGACGAAAACTGTGTAAAAAACCTAAAAGAACTTGAATCCAGACTTTGAACGGACAAATTCCTTCTGAAACTGCATACAGAGTGGCCAAACTGTAACAACCTCTACTTTTTGGCTCACCCTGTACACCAGAGGCTACTAAGCCAATTTTTCCGCACAGGACAGGGGAGAAGAAGAGAAACTGAATTTTTTGAATGGTTTACCGTTACTGTATCTCAAAAAAAAACGAGTTATTGACAGTCAAAGTTTTGAGGCACTTTTTCGAGAAAATGGACTTTCTGATCCCCAATATGGATTATGCAGAAAATCTCCTAAACTAGAAAAGATACGGAAAAAGTTCAAGGGACGAAAACTGTGTAAAAAACCCTAAAGAACTTGAATCCAGACTTTGAACGGACAAATTCCTTCTGAAACTGCATACAGAGTGGCCAAACTGTAACAACTTCTACTTTTTGGCTCACCCTGTACACCAGAGGCTACTAAGCCAATTTTTCCGCACAGGACAGGGGAGAAGAAGAATAACGGAATTTTTTGAATGGTTTACCGTTGCTGTATCTCAAAAAACAGCCGAGTTACTGACAGTCAAAGTTTTGAGGTACTTTTTCGAGAAAATGGACTTTCTGGTCCCCAAAATGGATTATGCAGAAAATCTCCTAAACTAGAAGAGATACGGAAAAAGTTCAAGGGACGAAAACTGTGTAAAAAACCTTAAAGAACTTGAATCCAGACTTTGAACGGACAAATTCCTTCTGAAACTGCATACAGAGTGGCCAAACTGTAACAACCTCTACTTTTTGGCTCACCCTGTACACCAGAGGCTACTAAGCCAATTTTTCCGCACAGGACAGGGGAGAAGAAGAAAAACGGAATTTTTTGAGTGGTTTACCGTTGCTGTATCTCAAAAAAACAGCCGAGTTACTGACAGTCAAAGTTTTGAGGCACTTTTTCAAGAAAATGGACTTTCTGGTCCCCAAAATGGATTATGCAGAAAATCTCCTAAACTAGAAGAGATACGGAAAAAGTTCAAGGGACGAAAACTGTGTAAAAAACCTTAAAGAACTTGAATCCAGACTTTGAACGGACAAATTCCTTCTGAAACTGCATACAGAGTGGCCAAACTGTAACAACCTCTACTTTTTGGCTCACCCTGTACACCAGAGGCTACTAAGCCAATTTTTCCGCACAGGACAGGGGAGAAGAAGAAAAACGGAATTTTTTGAGTGGTTTACCGTTGCTGTATCTCAAAAACCAGCCGAGTTATTGACAGTCAAAGTTTTGAGGCACTTTTTCGAGAAAATGGACTTTCTGGTCCCCAAAATGGATTATGCAGAAAATCTCCTAAACTAGAAGAGATACGGAAAAAGTTCAAGGGACGAAAACTGTGTAAAAAACCTTAAAGAACTTGAATCCAGACTTTGAATGGACAAATTCCTTCTGAAACTGCATACAGAGTGGCCAAACTGTAACAACCTCTACTTTTTGGCTCACCCTGTACACCAGAGGCTACTAAGCCAATTTTTCCGCACAGGACAGGGGAGAAGAAGAAAAACGGAATTTTTTGAGTGGTTTACCGTTGCTGTATCTCAAAAAACAGCCGAGTTATTGACAGTCAAAGTTTTGAGGCACTTTTTCGAGAAAATGGACTTTCTGGTCCCCAAAATGGATTATGCAGAAAATCTCCTAAACTAGAAGAGATACGGAAAAAGTTCAAGGGACGAAAACTGTGTAAAAAACCCTAAAGAACTTGAATCCAGACTTTGAACGGACAAATTCCTTCTGAAACTGCATACAGAGTGGCCAAACTGTAACAACCTCTACTTTTTGGCTCACCCTGTACACCAGACGCTACTAAGCCAATTTTTCCGCACAGGACAGGGGATAAGAAGAAAAACGGAATTTTTTGAGTGGTTTACCGTTGCTGTATCTCAAAAACAGCCGAGTTATTGACAGTCAAAGTTTTGAGGCACTTTTTCAAGGAAATGGACCTTCTGGTCCCCAAAATGGATTATGCAGAAAATCTCCTAAACTAGAAGAGATACGGAAAAAGTTCAAGGGACGAAAACTGTGTAAAAAACCTTAAAGAACTTGAATCCAGACTTTGAATGGACAAATTCCTTCTGAAACTGCATACAGAGTGGCCAAACTGTAACAACCTCTACTTTTTGGCTTACCCTGTACACCAGAGGCTACTAAGCCAATTTTTCCGCACAGAACAGGGGAGAAGAAGAAAAAAAAAACGGATTTTTTTGAGTGGTTTACCGTTGCTGTATCTCAAAAAACAACCGAGTTACTGACAGTCAAAGTTTTGAGGCACTTTTTCGAGAAAATGGACTTTCTGGTCCCCAAAATGGATTATGCAGAAAATCTCCTAAACTAGAAGAGATACGGAAAAAGTTCAAGGGACGAAAACTGTGTAAAAAACCCTAAAGAACTTGAATCCAGACTTTGAATGGACAAATTCCTTCTGAAACTGCATACAGAGTGGCCAAACTGTAACAACCTCTACTTTTTGGCTCACCCTGTACACCAGAGGCTACTAAGCCAATTTTTCCGCACAGGACAGGGGAGAAGAAGAAAAACGGAATTTTTTGAGTGGTTTACCGTTGCTGTATCTCAAAAAGCAGCCGAGTTATTGACAGTCAAAGTTTTGAGGCACTTTTTCGAGAAAATGGACTTTCTGGTCCCCAAAATGGATTATGCAGAAAATCTCCTAAACTAGAAGAGATACGGAAAAAGTTCAAGGGACGAAAACTGTGTAAAAAACCCTAAAGAACTTGAATCCAGACTTTGAACGGACAAATTCCTTCTGAAACTGCATACAGAGTGGCCAAACTGTAACAACCTCTACTTTTTGGCTCACCCTGTACACCAGAGGCTACTAAGCCAATTTTTCCGCACAGGACAGGGGAGAAGAAGAAAAACGGAATTTTTTGAGTGGTTTACCGTTGCTGTATCTCAAAAAACAGCCGAGTTATTGACAGTCAAAGTTTTGAGGCACTTTTTCGAGAAAATGGACTTTCTGGTCCCCAAAATGGATTATGCAGAAAATCTCCTAAACTAGAAGAGATACGGAAAAAGTTCAGGGGACGAAAACTGTGTAAAAAACCCTAAGGAATTTGAATCCAGACTTTGAATGGACAAATTCCTTCTGAAACTGCATACAGAGTGGCCAAACTGTAACAACCCTTACTTTTTGGCTCGCCCTGTACACCAGAGGCTACTAAGATGATTTTTCCGCACAGGACAGGAGAGAAGAAGAAAAACGGAATTTTTTGAGTGGTTTACCGTTGCTGTATCTCAAAAAACAGCCGAGTTATTGACAGTCAAAGTTTTGAGGCACTTTTTCGAAGAAAATGGACTTTCTGGTCCCCAAAATGGATTATTCAGAAAATCTCCTAAACTAGAAGAGATACGGAAAAAGTTCAAGGGACTAAAACTGTGTAAAAAACCCTAAAGAACTTGAATCCAGACTTTGAACGGACAAATTCCTTCTGAAACTGCATACAGAGTGGCCAAACTGTAACAACCTCTACTTTTTGGCTCACCCTGTACACCAGACGCTACTAAGCCAATTTTTCCGCACAGGACAGGGGAGAAGAAGAAAAACGGAATTTTTTGAGTGGTTTACCGTTGCTGTATCTAAAAAAACAGCCGAGTCACTGACAGTCATATTTACCAGTCAATATTTACACTCACTACTATTTCCGCCATTTTGGAGAGACGACCCAGATATCTGGTTTCTTCAGATAGAGGCTTCATTCTCAATCGCAAAGATTACCAAGGATGAAATTAAGTACCATTTTTTAATTGCTAACCTCGATACCAGTGTTCTTCCTTTCATAGCGGACATTTTGCGAAATCCACCTAATACTCACAAGTATGAGGCCGTTAAAAATAGAATTCTAGCTTCATTTGGACAATCTAACGAAGTCAAGATCCGACGGCTGCTCAAGGGTCAACTTTTGGTGGATCAGAAACTATCGCACTTTTTGTAGCATTTGAAGAACTTGGCTGGTAACATCTGTACTAATGATATACTTAAATGTCTATTCCTAGATCAGATGCCTGTTAGATACCAAAATCTTGATCTGATGCAGATGATCTGCGATGATGAAGATCTGCAGATGATGCAGATGATGAAGATCTGCTTTGGTAAGATTACCAAAGCAGAGTTTGAATTTATGGTCGAACAAGGGAGTACTGGCCGACCTCGGTGGCGTGGTGGGTTAAATGCCCAGTCCGCCGATCGAGTAGTCGTGGGTTCGAGTCCCACCTCGGGCATGGTTGTTGTGTGTGTTAGGAAAAACTAAAGAAATTAATTGACTTGGCCTGGATGAATGCCCAAGAGGCGAAATCCAAAAAAAAAAAAACGTGTGTATAAAGCAAGGGACTGCCAAGCCTTATCGACGAGTCCAAAGGCAGCTCCTGGGATGAAACACACATTACTACGTCATTCCCCTCTTCACGGTATGTAACCTCCAAAGAGAGTCAACTCTGACGCCCTCTAGCGGCTAAACGGGACAACTTAGCCGTGCCCGCTCAACGTCACGTGATAGCCCCCTTTATCAGCTTATACGTGGTTTTTTCCTTGATTTTTCCCGTGTTTACATGTCACCTCAACTGTAACAAATGACTTTCTGTCTAGACTACTAGATGTATGTCAATATTCGTCAAAATCGACTAAAAACAGTCCGGAAATCAATAGACAAAGATTGTATTGTACATGAAACTCATTTTTTTCTACTAAAAATAATCTAAAAGTTAAGAGCAATAAGTATCAATGTAGAAGACATCACCGTGAGAGAACTGGTCATGAAGGGATGTCCACAAGGAGGGGGTCTTATCACCCCTTCATTGGAACATAGTTCTGGATACCCTAATAAATCACCTCGCCAATAATGGATACACAGACCGGCAAGAGCTGAGATGGTCCTTTTCACCAGTAAAAGAAGTTTATCGGGCTTAAAACCTCCCGAACTCTTCAAAGGCAAACTAAACTTCTCTGAAGAGGTGAAATACCTTGGTATTACCCTCGACAGGGAGTTAACATGGAACTCTCACCTACAAAGCAGAGCAAAAAGAGCATATGTGGCCTATGAGCAGTGTCGGAGGACAGTGGGACGTACATGGGCTCTTTCACCCCGCGTGGTCACCTGGATCTACACTGCAATAATAAGACCTATGTTAACGTACGGAGCCATTGCATGGGACCCAAGGTTCTACAAGCAACGGCTATCGGAAAATTATATCAAATACAGCGAATGGCTGATTTAAACATCACAGGAGCCATGATAACAACACAAGAGATGGGATGGAATCAAAGGATACAGTCTTGCCAGGATCACCCTGGGAAGCTGGCGCCGAAGAAATCATACAGTCATGCCAGAATCACCCTGGGTGATGGGAAGCTGGCGCCGAAGAAATTTTGGCGATGACCAGGAAAAATCTACGTTTAACAAAAAGATTTCTGACTGGCCACTGTCAACTAAGGAAACACCTATACCATATACTATGGGGCTAGTGGACACACCTCTATGCGGGATGTATGAACAGGAAGATGAAACTGTCGGGCATGTCTTATTGCGAGTGTTCGGAGTTATCATCAATAAGAGAGTGTGTGTTCGGTGAGTCTTGGCCTACACCTGCCAACATAAAAGAGATGTCCCCTAGTGACCTGACCACCTTCCTGGGAAAGGCAGGATGGACGGTGACCTAGGAGGACAACTCGAGAGGATGTACAATGGGTCACATGTGGCCTAAGTGCTGTGGGTCTATACTCACCCTCCCCACTCTACAGATACAGAATCTAAAAGTTGATTTTTAAGGCTTAGAACTGACTTTACTCGGACTAAAGAGAGCCCAAAAGTCTATTTTCAGGACTGTAATTAGTGTACAACTCAATTTTCTGAAACAAGTCCAATTATGAAAACTTTCCTCAAATGCAAATTTTAAGCTTCTGATGTCACTTTTTGGTGTTCAAGTAAATTTTTAAGGTTTAAATGTATGAATTTGTAGTTAAAAATTCTAGAAAAAGTAGTTTTTGATGTCTACAAGTCAATTTTCAATATTAAAGTCTCTCGATTTGCATGGAAACTGATTACAAACACAATTTTTAAGCTTCTGAAATCAATTTTCATCTTTTCGAAGTCTAGAAGTAAATTAAATTTTCGAACTGTTTCATTTCTAAAAATTAGTTCTCAAGACTAATATCGTAGCATTTGGTACCAAATTTTTTTACCTTTATTACTGAAGAACCTTGACTTTTGGAAATAGTCTTAAACTCGATTTTTCAGTATTTAAAAGCACTAAAAAGAGTCTGAATTTCTTAGAGATACTACAATTTATTGCACCTATATGAGTGTAGAAGTCAATTTAATAGTGAAGAAGCTAAGCTTGAAATGACATTTTCAAGACTATGGACAGTGTACAAACTGGCTTTTAGGCCTGATAAGTCAAAAACTTTGTAAAGATAGTCTTGAAACTCGATTTGAGACACTAAAAACAGCCTTAAAGAACTAAAAACAGTCTAGATGTTTAAGAAATACACGAATTTTTAGCACTGAGGTGTCTAGAAGTCGATTTAATAATAACAAAGCTTAGAATGACATTCTGAGTCTATGGAGAATGTAAAAATTGTTTTTTAAGTTTGCTATGTCAATAACTTGGGGAAGATAGTCTTGAAACTCTATTTTCCAAGCTGAAAGCAGTTTTGAAGCACAAAAAATAGTCCAGAATTCTAAGAAAATGAAAAGCAAAGTAAAAAGCACGAAAAGTTAGTTTTCAAGGCAATTTTCGTGAATCTAATGTCAATGTCCTGTATCTATAAGACTAAACTAAAATATTGAAATTTGTCTTAAAATTATGAAAACTTTCTTCAAATGCAAATTTCAAGCTTCTTATGTCACTTTTCATCAGTTTAGAGTCACTTTTTTGTGTTCAAGTCAATTTTTAAGATTTAAATGTATGAATTTGTAGTTAAAAATTCTAGAAAAAGTAGTTTTTGATGTCTATAAGTCTCTCGCGCAAATAAAGGTGAAGATTGGGTGGCCCTAGTGGATACTTTGGGGATTGGATATAAAACCGGATCTCAATAGGCGAGATAGGGCAGATGAGAAGCATTTAAAAAAGGCTGGGTAAAACCCAAACTTCTACAGGAAGAGGAAATTTGGCTTATCATATCATGGGTTGAAGACGAATTTGATATCACTTTAAAAAAACTTCAAGAAAAAGTACGAGTAAATTCATGGAAAGAAGTGTCCATATCCACAATAGCCAATTATTTGGAAGGAAAGCCATTTACAGTGAAACAAGTTCATCACAAGCCATTAATAATGAACTCTGGTGAAAATAAGATAAAAATAGCAGAACACATTCGGCAACTAAACAGATTTATTCAAGAAGGCAAACAACTTTGTTTGTATGGATGAGACAAACTTTAACTTATTTTGTCGTCGAACTAGGGGCAGAAGTTTAACTGGTTCCAGAGCGATTTAAAAATTACCAGCGTCCAGGGAACCCAATGTTCACTTAATTGGTGCTATTTCAACTGCTGGTGTAGTAATGAAGCAAAAAAGAAGGGGTTTGTTTACCAAGAAGTTGGCAAATGAATGGATGCACTCTCTGTTTCAAAGATGGGAAGATATGGGAAACCATCTGCTGGATCTTGTTGTAGTATGTCATAATGCACCCTGTTACTCTACTTTAACGGGTGTGTTTCACGGAACAAATGCTAAAGAGCAAAGGCTTCTTTACCTGGAACGAACATTCAATGCGGCCATTGAAACCGTTGGTAGAACAGCTCAACAGTCTACAACTTTTCATAAGGCTGATGTTGTTGTTGGAACCTAAATTGTGTTATTTTTTTCATAACATTTATTGTATTGTACAGTATATTAATTTATTAAAGTATCTTGGAGTTGCAGCTTTAATAATTTTATCCACAGATAATGTATTTTATGGAATTGCCTTTGAATGTTCTGAATTTTATTTGATGGTTTCTGAATTACACTTGACTTTTTCTGAACTACATTTGGAAATTGTGTAGTGCGGAAAGAAATATTTTTCTTTATTTATAATTTATGTATCATATTCTAAATTATTATTTCATGTAATAATTGTTCATTTGTTAAAATTATTAGTAACAAGTACATACATTCTTATCCAGAGCTCTTCATTTGAAATGCGGGCCGGCCAGAAAATACGTACTATCCTGCGTAGACATTTGTTCACAAAAACTTGCAGAGCCCTGGATGAGCTTTTAGTAGTTTTCCATGTTTCGCATCCGTAAAGAAGAACAGATTTTACGTTTGTACTGAAGATACGTAGTTTTGTGTTGGTGGTGTATGCTCTCGAGCTCCAGGCCCTGCTAAGCATTCCAAAAGCTCTCCTTGCCTTTTGTATTCTGGCTTTAATGTCTGTATCTGTGCCACCCTCCTTGTCAATTACACTTGGTTGGTTCTCAATATGTAATGGATTAACGTTGTCAATGTTAACTCTTAACTGTTTAGTTTTATTGATATTAATCTTAAGACCAACTTTCATGGCTTCTTCACTGAGTCTGACGAGCTTTTGTATCATATTGTCACGTTTAGGGGTGCGTAGTGAGGGATGGTAGAGAAACAACTCAGGTCCTCGTCCAGGTAAGCCTCGTTTATTGTAAAAGTGATTAATATAAGGAATATAGTGGGATTGGGTAGCGGGTAGTTACTCATCTATGATCCCGATAGATGACAGAACTACTTCAGGAATGCGCTCCTGCCCACGCGAGCCATGGTTTATCTCCCAATACCATACGGGGGAAACCATTGTCCCATTCCCAATACCCTATACAAACCTAATTACTACTACCATCCCTTGCCGGGAGTAAACCCTACCAAATCCTAGAGGAAACCTAACCTAACCTAAACGCTTTCAATCAAGGATATGCAGCAGGAGCCCGACATCTTAAGAAGTGAAGTAGAACATGCGATTCGACTAAAAAACAATAAGAGTCCAGAAGAAGATGACATCAATGCAGAAATGCTTAAGCACCTCTCCGCGAAAGGTATTGATCTCTTGTGGAAAATCTGTAACAGGGTTTGGCACACAGGACAGTGGCCAACCGACTGATGGATGGACGAAAAAAGGATCCAGTAAAAAATGCAATCATTACAGAACTATAGCGCTGATTTCTCATCCAAGCAGGCAGCAATTTTTTAGAATGGCAAATCTGCCACAAGAACAGGCCGGTTTTGTGAGGGGAAAGGGTACGAGAGACCAGTTTATGAATGTGCGGCAAATCATTGAAAAAACACGAGAATATGGCAAAACTGCATACTTGTGTTTCCTGGATTACAGCAAGGCTTTTGATTGTGTTAACTGGAGACGACTTTGGGATGTCCTGTCGCAGATGAGGACTCCGCGGCATCTGATTCACCTATTAAAAGAACTAAATGACAATAACATAACACTAATGAAGGTGGATGGAAGAACCTCATCTGAACCTTTCAACGTGGAACGTGGTGTACGGTAGGGTTGTGTTCTGTCACCCTTATTGTTTAACGTATATGGAGAATATATCATAAGAAAAGCCTTGGACGGCTGGGAAGGAGGAGTTGTCATAGGTGGCAGAAGGATGGATAATCTCCGCTACGCTGATGATACCACACTTATCGCACAAGATGAGCAGGAAATGTCGAGTCTTATTAAGCGAGTAGAGAGAGTGAGCTTGGAGTTCGGTGTACAACTGAACCGTCAGAAAACGAAACTTATATTAATAGATCGCACGCACAGCATGGAAGAAATGCCTAATATTAAAGATGTCGAGAACGTGGAGGAAATAACTTATCTAGGTGCCCACATCAGCAGAAATGGCGGATCAAGTCAAGAAATCAGAAGAAAGATAGCACTGGCCAAAACGGCCATTACCAAACTCAACAAAATTCGTAAAGATCGGCATATAACAACCACAACAAAATGCAAATTAGTAAACACCCTCGTTTTTCCAATTGCGCTGTACGCAGCAGAATCCTGGACCTTAAAAGCCACAGACATCGCCAAGTTGGATGCGTTTGAGATGTGGGTCTGGAGAAGACTACTGAGGATTCCCTGGACAGACCGCAGAACTAACGTATCCATACTCGAAGAACTTAACATCCAAGTCAGATTGTTAACTAAAATCAAACAACTGATTCTCAAGTATTTTGGACATGTCAGCAGGAGGAAAGATGACAATCTCGAAAAACTTATGGTCCAAACGAAGGTAGAGGAAACACGACCTAGAGGACGTTCTCCAAAACGATGGCTGGACCAGGTGAAGCAGTTTACAAGAAAATCTTTCCAAGACAGCATTAGAAGCACGTCAGATAGAAAGGAATGGAGGGAAACTGCTAAAAACACAACATGAAATTGACACAGGATCACGACGCTTCAAACATGAAGCTAACGACTGGAGAGAGAGTGGGGTTAATCTTAACCCCAGAGTAGAAAAGCCAATACTGCCGTAATCACCGGCGTCTGCATGAAAGTACGGGGAGGGCGAGTCTAGTTCAGCCCTTCAGCTACACCGTAAAGGGGGGCACGCAAGGTGTTCTTGTACAGTGTGACCAAAGGACCAAGTAGGAAACTGATAGGGTTAAGGGTTCTAACGGTCACTTCAAGTTGCGAGAGAACCCTTCTCTTTTTAGCCTGGGATCCTAAGAGGGTAGCGATCCGTCCCACCACATCAAGTTAGAGACTGCGGCTTGCCGACCGACCCAGAGACCTCCCTCTGGGGAATACCCCAGAGTTCGGTGGTCTAGTCAAGCTACGGTGCATCTTTTATACTCTTCAGCGACCTCATTATGCTAACCTTGCTGACTATGCTGGTTACTGGTTGTGCACCGTAACTACTAACACGGGTGTGACAATATCTTCAAAGGAGTGAGCCAGAAAACAGATATCGTCGGCGTAGTCTAGGTCCTCTAGCCGGCCATTGAAGCCCCATCTTATTCCTCTGTCCTGGTCATTAGCTTTGCGGAGAACGGAATCCAGCACGATATTGAAGAGCATTGGAGAGAGGACACAGCCCTGCTTCACTCCGCTCGAGATTGTTATAGGTTCACTGGGTATTCCTTTGTGAAGTACCTGACATGCAAAGTTTGAATAGAGCTGTTTTATAATTTAAATCACTTTGATTGGAATGCCAGTTTCTCTAAGAAGCTCCCACACTGCGTTGCCAAATTTACTACAGTTTTCGAGGCACACACTATCGAGGAACAGCATGTTTTTGTTACTTACCTTGCTACTAAGACTGTACATTTTACAAAATAATAAAAGTCCAGTATTCAACTTCAATTAGGGATATATTAAAATTTATTAAAACAGCAGAAAAATGATTGCGGTGGTTTGTAGGCTATACTAATTTACAAACACTCCCTACTAAAAAAAAGAACGAAATAATGTGATACTTAATGTAGTAATTTTTTTATTCGGCTCTAGCTCTTGTAGTAGTAGCACATCTCGAAAATTGCACAGTTTAATGATTAATTTTTATTACACAGTTACGGTTAAAAAGTAAAAGTGCAACCGAAACATTATATACTCGTACCAAAAAATAATAAGAACAATCAGAACGAAATTAAAACATTTCATCAAGATAGTTCATATTGTAATTATCAGTAAATACAGAGTGTCATATTCTCTTGTTTATAATACAGACACTTCCGTTAATGTTATGTTTTCTTATGGAAAAGTACGGCAAAGCTTAAAGTTGACAGGTGCTGCAACAGAATAACTCACAAGACTTGCTAGTGTAAACATGAAAATGAGACACACTGTATAGACCAGGCCGTCCAAAATGTCGCACTGGTAATGACAATATTGAAGTTCAAAAACCACAACAACAAAAAATGTCGTTACCGCGTTCTCTTTTCTTTTTTTTTTTGTACATGTTACATTAGTCGTACATAAGACGTCGCCCAAATCTTGTATATAAACACTATTTAAAAAGTAACAAAATCACATGTGTGCTCTCCGTGCGCGCAACGCGCATGGTTCAGTTGCTGGACGCGGCGATTTGCTGATGGATGCGCGGACAGTCCTGCGCAGGAGTGGACAATCGTTTGCATCTGTCCGGCAACGAAACGGTCATGTCGTTTGTGGTGGTCCGGTCGAGTTGTTTCAGCTCGGAGTAGCACGACGTACATACCCTCACCGGGTTGTAGAGCTGTTCGGACGGTAGCGGAGTTACGTGCTCCGAGCAGTCGGCGCAAAAGATTTTGCCGCATTTTCTGTAAGATCCGCGAATTAAGTATAAAAGGTGTCCAAGAGCACACTGGACATAGGAGATTAACATGGGAAATCAGCTTTTATATTTTTGCGCCTGTCCGGTTTATTTAATCGAAAAACGCTTTAGATAAAAGTTGTAGAGCACATTTTCGGCTATCAACTTGTAATTTTTTCAATACCGTAAGTTTGACCATTAAGACGCAAAACGGCGCTGAAATTCGGAAATTTTAAATCTCGCGCCAAGCGGTCGTTAAGGAAAATTCATATCCGGCCGTGCTATCAACCTTTCAAAATCATAACAAATCGCCGTCCGTCATTTTCTAATAAAAACATTCAAAACAAGTTTATTTAGTAATAATTTTGAGTTACTACCCACATAATGGGTATAATCCTTGTCTCGGAAAATCTTTACTTAGGCCACAAAATTCAACTTGGCAAAGAAAATCAAACTTCTGAAATCACAAGAATAATAGGCCTTTGGCAGACTAGGATTTATTCTTAAATCTAGTGAAATTCCTATAAATTTGAAAAGGAGAGTGTTTGATGCCTGCGTGATGCCGGTTCTCACATATGGACTAGAGACAATGGCAATTACCCGCAAATTTGCCAATAAATTGCAAACCACCCAACGAGCAATGGAGAGGGCTATGATAGGAATCACTCTAAGGGATAGAATCCGCAACGAGGAAATTCGTAGTTAAANGNGNCTATGGANCGATTTGAGGANCTTGTCCANTNGNCGANGTTNAGGCTTTGGCCNTANCTGTNATNTGNGGNAGGTTTNCCCCGCACGGACGCTTTGTTNCGGGANTAGGNNTTTNNCNTNNTCACNGGTTATCNCGTCACATGCAGNNGGCGCNNTATTCACANGCTTTGTTTATACTAATGCGTTNCANATCCCGTCTAAGATTAGCGAACGGCACACGGANAATGNGANCNTNCCGNTNCCCNNNTNNANNCNCGGTTTAAGGTANAATANATTGGCTANAGGGATGANTNTNGAAGTNGGANTCGTTTCGNGGCCNGTTTANCAGCGCAATTNCTNGNACNCAAGCTGAACCGTAANGNCCCTTGAATCGNAGTTCCACGNCAACACTANATANNTTNAGTNCGGGNGCAACTCCCNNAGTNNTCGCGNCTANACCANGNANGAACAGCCNAAAAANATNCGNCAGNACATNCAGATGNTCTTGCGGTATACTTATATACATTTTGCAACATGTTTTTGTCGTTCAGAAGCCTTCAATATCAAAGCAGTTATTAGTTTGGTTTATTTTTAAAAACTTGAAAAGCTTGTTTTATAAAAAACTAGTTAAACCATACAAAAACAGCAGTAAATATGCACAAAAAACTAAAAAAAGCACAAAACGATGAAAAAAGCAATAAAAGCATCAACAAAATCTGTCAAATGACGCGTTTTTGCATAAATCGTTCACATTTTAGATGTCAAAGGTTGGTTGCTTTTATTATTTACAAAAAGCAAAATTTCTAGAAATCCGGACTCTAATTATGAAATTACAAACTGATGTAAGATGTTGTTTTACCATTTATGTTGTTCATGTATTTCAGTAGTTTATTTTTTATTTGAGAATAGGTAATAGAGTTAAATGCTTACAAAGGAGTTATGCCTATTAATTACTTGCCCTTCCTTCCCCAAAAAACAAGGATTAGTTTAAAAAAAAATGAAAAGAAAAAGACATTACCCAAATGAAATAAATTACAAAAAAATTAAAAAATTGATAAATTATGGTGGTAATTTACGAAAAATATAAAATACCATAATTTTACATCACTGGACATCAATAGTCAACAAAGCACGCTATTAAAAACAAACTCACACTGAAAACCAACAGCGTTTAGCATTAATAATGTTATTCTACCGGATTTATTATATTTCACTATATCTGAAAGGCATTATGGACACAGAACTACTCTATTTAAGACGACTCGCGCTGTTTATTTACCAAACTGAAAAACTATAAAAACGTCAAAATAACCTGACTTTTTAGTCGATCTTCGTCTAATGAAATGAGATAAAAGAAATCACTGAACAGTTCATCTTATTTTATACAAAATGTGCAAGGTATGTTTAATCGATTTTTTTAAAACATTTTGTATTTAAGGATTGCATCTTTAGTCCCCTGTCAATTATCTTAAACTTTCATTAAGATATCTTTAGACCTATCTTCTCTTGTTTTGACGCTATGTGCATTCTTCTGCATTATAGTGAAATTACTAAAGATGCGTAAAAATAAATAGAGAAATTCAATTATTTTCCAAGTTGACCATGACGGATATAGCTTAAATTTTTTAGTTTGCCATGAAACTCTTTAACAAAATTTTAATTCCAAATTTATTATTAATTTAGATGTCAGTTGTATCGGTAACAGATACACTCAGAAGTCACTGAACAGAGATAATAATAAAAAGATAATATCTTTCAAACGATAATTAAAAATGAAACGTTAATTATTATTGTTTTACTGACCTGTAAAAACACGGGGCACCTTTCATTTACATCATCACTGCCTCCAGAGTGACCGCACCTGTCTGCAAATTTATGGCCAAAAGCCAACCATTCTCTTTCAATAAGCACCCTAAAACACGTAAAACAATTTTAAAAAAACTACTTAAAAACAAGTGCTTAATATATTTTGTAAAAACATAACAAGAACTAAAATCAACAAATAGACACACCTAAAGCCTTCGACTGTCCTATAATAAGGATCCAGCAATAGCTCAGCCAAAGCCACAATTTGCGGTGTCCTATCCCAACCATCCGAGCAATGCACCATTGCAGGTCTGGCATCTCTTTCAATAGCGGTGGCCAAAATTACGGCCGCCTTCAACAAACCCGACATATGCTGCAACCACCTAGTGCCTTCTAAAAGGCTAAACCAGCTAAAACCACAACAATTACATTTCGACCATTCGTCGATAATCGACAACTCACTTAGGCTGATCAGCTGACGTCATACACAACTGTCTGAGAGCGTGGAAACTCTTGCGAATAGTATGAATGTTAGCTAGATTCATAAATTGAATTTCACAGTTTGGATAGTACTCAGGACATTCACAGCCACCTCCTCGAGCTCTGTTCGCAACTGCTGTAGTATAAGAGCGCGCATCCATTATGAGAAGCTGCAATTTTAACTTTGTTTAGTAACTTTTATTTTTCTCCATGAAGAATTTACGAAAAACTGATTAATATCTTCTGGGAGCTTCTAGACTGTTTTGAAAGACTTCAGACTGCTTTAGAAGCATTTTGGAGTTTCTGTAGGGTTTTGAAATCTTTTTAGACTACTTTAGGAGCATTGAAGATTCTGGACTGCTTTTAAGACATGTGAATTTGAACTTTTGAAAGCTTTGAAACTGCTTTAGAAGCATACGAAAGCTTTTAGACTGTCTTGAAATTTTTTGAGAGCTTCTAGACTAGTTAAAGATTATTTGGAAGCCTTTAGAGTGTTCTAGAAGCTTTTGGAAGCTTCTAGACGGTTTTGGAAGGCTTTAGACATATTTTAGAGTTTCTGTAACGTTTTAAAAACCTTGTAGACGGTTTTAGAAACTTTTGGAAGCTGTTAAACTGCTTTAGAAGCATACGGAAGCATTTTGAGAGTTTCTAGACAAATTGAAAAGCATTTGGAAGCTTTTAGACTGTTCTAAAAGCTTTTAGAAGCTTCTAGGCTGCTTTGTAAGCTTTGCAAGGCATTTTAGAGGTTTTATAGTGTTTTGGAATGTTTTTACATTTTTTTAGGCTACTTTAGGAGTATTTGGAAATTTCTTGGTCAGTTTAAATTTGTAAATTGATACATATACATTTTGCAACATGTTTTTGTCGTTCAGAAAAATCTTAATATAGCTATTTTTTGTCAAGGCTGTTATTAGTTTGGTTTATTTTTAAAAACTTGAAAAGCTTGTTTTGTTAAAAACTAGTTAAACCATACAAAAACAGCAGTAAATATGCACAAAAAACTAAAATAAGCACAAAACGAAGAGCTGCAATTTGAACATTGTTTAGTAACTTTTATTTTTCTCCATGAAGAATTTACGAAAAACTGAATTATCATCAGAATGGCCCATATTTCTTCTTCGTTAAATTCTCAGTAATTTACCCGGAATATTCTCTTACGTTTCTCATTTATCAGTTATGATTTATTCTTAAGATAATTTCTATAAAAATGACGAAATTGACCAACAGTAGCGTCTGATTTCACGGTTTTTATAGAAATTATCTTTGAAATAAAATTATTCTGAAGTGAAAGTACTAATGAACGTACAATTCAATACAAAATTCCTCAAAGAAACACATCTCTTTGACATTTGATAGTTTTGACAGCTGTCACGTGACGCAAGCAAAGTATCAAAGTGTTCTTTAACGTCCCAACTGTCAAATTTGGCGCCTTGGATCTTTAAACACAACTTCCAGTGTAATTCCTCAAATCAGCAACTATTTATAATTTAATAGTTTCAGTGCGCTGGAGAAAGGGTTTTGACAGTTATGAGAGCTGTCAAGTGACGTAAGAAAAGTATAAAAATGTTCCTTAAGGTGTTAAAGAAACACATGTATTTGGCATTTGATATTTTTGGATTACTGATGAGTGAGTTTTCACAGCTGTCACGTGACGCAAGCAAAGTATCAAAGTGTTCTTTAACGTCCCAACTGTCAAATTTGGATCCTTGGATCTTTAAACACAACTTCCAGTGTAATTCCTCAAATAAGCAACTATTTATAATTTAATAGTTTCAAGGCACTGGAGAAAGAGTTTTGACAGTTATGAGAGCTGTCAAGTGACATAAGAAAAGTATAAAAGTATTCCTTAAGGTGTCAAAGAATCACATCTATTTGGCATTTGATATTTTTGGATTACTGATGAGTGAGTTTTGACAGCTGTCACGTGACGCAAGCAAAGTATCAAAGTGTTCTTTAACGTCCCAACTGTCAAATTTGGCTTCTTGGATCCTTAAACACAACTTCCAGTGTAATTCCTCAAATAAGCAACTAATTATAATTTAATAGTTTCAACGCACTGGAGAAAGAGTTTTGACAGTTATGAGAGCTGTCAAGTGACGTAAGAAAAGTATAAAAGTGTTCCTTAAGGTCTCAAAGAAACACATCTATTTGGCATTTGATATTTTTGGATTACTGATGAGTGAGTTTTGACAGCTGTCACGTGACCCAAGCAAAGTATCAAAGTGTTCTTTAACGTCCCAACTGTCAAATTTGGCGCCTTGGATCTTTAAACACAACTTCCAGTGTAATTCCTCAAATCAGCAACTATTTATAATTTAATAGTTTCAGGGCACTGGAGAAAGGGTTTTGACAGTTATGAGAGCTGTCAAGTGACGTAAGAAAAGTATAAAAATGTTCCTTAAGGTGTCAAAGAAACACATCTATTTGGCATTTGATATTTTTGGATTACTGATGAGTGAGTTTTGACAGCTGTCACGTGACGCAAGCAAAGTATCAAAGTGTTCTTTAACGTCCCAACTGTCAAATTTGGATCCTTGGATCTTTAAACACAACTTCCAGTGTAATTCCTCAAATCAGCAACTATTTATAATTTAATAGTTTCAGTGCGCTGGAGAAAGGGTTTTGACAGTTATGAGAGCTGTCAAGTGACGTAAGAAAAGTATAAAAATGTTCCTTAAGGTGTCAAAGAAACACATCTATTTGGCATTTGATATTTTTGGATTACTGATGAGTGAGTTTTGACAGATGTCACGTGACGCAAGCAAAGTATCAAAGTGTTCTTTAACGTCCCAACTGTCAAATTTGGCTCCTTGGATCTTTAAACACAACTTCCAGTGTAATTCCTCAAATCAGCAATTTGGCATTTGATATTTTTGGATATTTATAATTTAATAGTTCTTTTCACTGTCAAATTTGGCGCTGGAGAAAGGGTTTTGACAGTTATGAGAGCTGTCAAGTGACGTAAGAAAAGTATAAAAATGTTCCTTAAGGTGTCAAAGAATCACATCTATTTGGCATTTGATATTTTTGGATCATTGATGAGTGCGTTTTGACAGATGTCACGTGACGCAAGCAAAGTATCAAAGTGTTCTTTAACGTCCCAACTGTCAAATTTGGCTCCTTGGATCTTTAAACACAACTTCCAGTGTAATTCCTCAAATAAGCAACTAATTATAATAATTTAATAGTTTCAGGGCGCTGGAGAAAGGGTTTTGACAGTTATGAGAGCTGTCAAGTGGCATAAGAAAAGTATAAAAGTGTTCCTTAAGGTGTTAAAGAAACACATGTATTTGGCATTTGATATTTTTGGATTACTGATGAGTGAGTTTTCACAGCTGTCACGTGACACAAGCAAAGTATCAAAGTGTTCTTTAACGTCCCAACTGTCAAATTTGGCTCCTTGGATCTTTAAACACAACTTCCAGTGTAATTCCTCAAATAAGCAACTAATTATAATTTAATAGTTTCAGGTCACTGGAGAAAAGGTTTTGACAGTTATATCAGCTCATCCATGGAGCTGTAAAGACTACTTACAGTATTTACTTGGTATTTTATAATTACCAAATAGACCAAAGTTGCTATTGATGTAAATTTATTAGCCTTTTTTTCATCATTCTCTTAAATTCTCCTAAAATTTTGTAACTTACCTTGGAATTTTATCAAAAAATAAATTTCTAAGAATTTTCCATCCTTAGTTGTGGATCAATCAAAGTAAACAGTTGCGATAAAGATAAAGTCCTATTATTCTAAACAAAAATGTTAGACCAACCTTTTTCTCTTGCTGTACAACTTCTCCAGTGATTTGGAGTGATTCGTCCGAATGAAGCGAACCCGGAGAATGTGACACCACAGAGTCTTTGTCACTAGTACTGTTTGATCGTACATTTCGGTCAAAAGTGCACGCGTCAGAAATGGCTTTCAAAAGATCCTCATCTTCACTTGATCTCCAGCCAAACCAACCGACTTCCGGCTGGCTGCAACGCGCTATCACTGCTCCGTTTCTAGGGTGTCTATACAGTTTTTAACGTTAATACAGATTGAAGGTTAGTATTTGTAACAAAAGTTCACCTCCATACTGCAGCAGGTATGCGTCTAGAACTGCGAAACTTAGCTACACTTTCAAGTATCTCATCATTAATACAAGAAGGAACCAAAAGGTAAGGTGGGTAAGTGGGGCATATTTTGTAGTTTTCATTCGCCTTGGTTATCCTCCAAGAATCACCTTGAAATTGCATTCTGACCATCTACAATGTTACCAAAACAGTAATTTCAGTTCAAACAACAGTATTATGTAATAACGACCTCTTTTTCAAACATGGCTTTGTCGAAAGTGTAGAGTTTTTGTTGCGCCATTCGTACAGCGGTCTCTTCAGGAACTTTTTCTTTTGTCCACACATAGTGGTAGAAAGCAAAAAGCTGCTCAATTTGTCGTGGTGGTTCAGCAGCTTTACAAACTCGATCGTACCAATCTAAAGCGCTTTCATTGTTTTCAAAAGTACACCTACCAAAACAACATCACGTTTATAAAACTCCTCCAAACCCACTAAAGCCCATACCTGTATATTCTAGCATCTTTACAAAATACTTGTAAATAAAACAGTTCCCTAATCTCAACCAGCTCAATTACTCCCAAAGGAATATGGTACTGGTTCTCCCCAATCTGGATGTACAATCGATAGTTTGTGACAAATATGACTCCGTCTACACAATTTCCAGAATGCAAAATCGTCTCGCCTACTAGAAGTCCGAAAGGTGGAAAAGCCTGTGACTCGGACGACTGCAGGGTGTACATGTGTATAGAATGAATGTGGTATATTGAATTAGGTTGATCTGTAGAGTCCATTTTGCCTGAAAAAAATTAAACAGCTTTAGTCACAATCACATTCAAGTTATAAAGTTTGTAATTTGGGTAACAGATGTATGAAAACAGAAAAGTGTGAATGTTATTTTTTTATTTCAACAAATAATGTCATTAATAGGACAATAAATAAACTGAGTTTCCATATTGGATCTAATTAAATATAGCAGTATAGGAACCGAAAGTAGCAAATGTGTAGGGACTAATAATTGTAAAGTAAAAACTGAAAATAGAATCCGCAAGTCAATCATACGTCGGCATTATTTACAGGGTGTCCCATAAGTAATGAATGATAGCAGGTGGAAAGTGTTTGATTTCTATTGAGGAAATAAGGAAGTTTGCCGAGGCGAACTCGAAGTGAACTTTATCTAGAGACAGAAATTAAACTTTACATCGAGGTTTGTATACTATTTTATTTTCAACCATTTATCAGAATCTTATCAAACTTTTAATAAATTATCGAGGTGTAATATTGATCGCTATAATATGTCTCAAACAATAAGGTACTTAGTACAGATATGACTAGTTGAATGACTTCAACCATAATAAACAACTGGTTCTTTCTGAAGACGCAGATGTTACTTGTACCCCATCTGAGCTGCAAGCTGTAGCAGAGTTGGCGGAAGAAAGTCTCTTATCGGTAAAAATTAAGCCCGGACGAAAAAGTATATATCTTAATAGATTCAACTAGATGGAAAGTGAGAGCAGATAATTTTCATTCAATTTCCGACGACGGAAGAAGAACAGGACAAAGTCAAACGGGGATTTGTGGAAAAGGGAGGAATTATCCTGGTATATTGGGAGCTATAGATTGTTGTACTCCAGCGTTTAACAATCCTGAAATGCTGGGAATTCTTTTCTTGAATAGAAAAATTCTACAGTATCAACACCCAAATTGTTGTAGATTCAAATTTAAAGATTTTGGCAGTGAATGCACGATTTCCGGGATCTGTGCATGGTTCTGCAATATGGGGTACCTCACAAGTAAAAAGAATCCCTTGTTCTGTACTTTTTAAAGCACCCTGTGGCTCAGCTGTTTAATTGAATTGTTAGGTCTTCCCACAATTTGTGAAACTTTTCACTGTTCTGTGCTGTAATTTTTCCAGCAGGAAATTCATTGTTGTCTTTCAGAAATTGGACATATATCTGAAACTCCTCTTCAAGTGTCCTGGTACCTCTTTTTGACATTTTTATCCTTAGGACAAGAGGCAAGACAAAAAATCAAATACCTTGTAGTGTAATACAAGGTAATAATAATGTATACTCAAAGTATACCAATACTAATGTATTTGCAAGAAATAAAGACAAAACACATAACCTCAATTAATGTAGGGTGAAGATAGGCAGGAACTAAATCCTAACAATGATTGTTATGGTTATGGATTGTTAATTTTTTTTAACAATGAGGTCACCCTAGTAGGAGATTTGTTAGACATTGTTAGTTCTGTCTTTAAAATAACAATCGGTTTAACAATAATTGGTAGTTAACAATGGTCACTATAGTAAGGCTATAAGTCACGTGACTGTTTTTGACAGGTGTCAACTGGACTTTAGAGTGTTGCAAGCTCTAAAATTGCATAATCAAAATCACGTGATGTGTACATTACAATTTCAGCTTTTCATCATATCATCATCATATGGCAGCTTGTCTCGTCCCCTCTGGACATAAGCCTCTCTTAACATAAACCATTTTGCTTGGTCTTGGGCATCTTGGATCCAGTTTAAAGATATCCTCTTCAAATCGTCCGTCCAACGAGTCGGCGGTCATCCCCTGTTTCTGTGTGCTTCGTCTCGTGTGTGACTCTTTCTATTGCATCCGTAACCTTTGTTCTTCTACGCAGTTCTTCATTTCGGATTTGATCTCGCAGTGGCAATCCCAACATGGACCTCTCCATGGCTCGTTGAGTTATTCTTATTTTATTGATAGTTTTTTGTGTTAGTGTAAGTGCTTCCGAGCCATATGTCAATACCGGGAGGACGCATTGGTCAAACACCTTTCGTTTGAGACATATCGGTATATCCGAATTGAGTACATGTCTCAGCCCAGTCAGTCCTATCCTTCTGTTTAGTTTGCAGGTCTGATTGTCTCTTCCCATTCGGATCTCGTGTCCCAGATATTTGTAAGGTGTTACGTATTGAATTTCTTTTCCTTCTAGCATTAGGTTACACTAAGTTCGTCATAAATTGGGTCTTGGCAATGTTGATTTTTAAGCCTACTTTTTGGGAAGCGGCGGATAGTTCTGAGACCACTTCATTTGCCTCGTCAAGCTGGTCCGAGATCAGCACGATATCGTCGGCAATCCGTAGGTGGTTTGGCTAGCTTTCTCCATTCACGTTTATGCCCTTATTGTCTAATTCAATCTTTTTAAACATATATTCTATCAGAGTTCTGAAGAGTTTCGAGGAAATTGTGTCGCCTTGTCGGACGCCTTTTTCAATCTTAAACCGATCTGTTTCTGCATGTATTTTTACGTTTGCTGTTTCCTGCTCATATATGTGTCGTAGTATGGAAATGTAGCGGTGGTCTATACGACAGTCTGCCAGAGCTTTAAACAATTCATGGTGATTTATGGAGTCGAATGCCTTTTCATAGTCGACGAATGTTACTAAGGGCTTGTTGTATTCTATGCTTTTTTCTATTATTAATGATTTTATCATCTGGAGGTGGTCATTTGTTCCATATCCGGCTCGGAAACCTGCTTGTTCTCTTGGCTGATACAGGTCAAGTTTATTTGTAAGCCGTGCGGTACTGATTTTGGTGAATAATTTATATAGGTGCGTCAAACAGGCTTATCGGTTATAGTTCTGTAGATCTGTGATAATAACAATAGTGGCATCTTTTCAATGTTTGTGGAGTTGTTCCTTTGTCTAGGCAAGAGTTTGGTTATTGCTTTGAGTAACTCACTTCCTCCTAGTTTGATGGCTTCTACAACAAAACCGTCTTCGCCAGGTGCTTTGTTATTCTTCATTTCTGACAATGACTTTTTGTCCTCAAGTTATCGTTGGCATCTATTCCGATCGTTGGTTCAGTATGTTAGGTATATTTTCTGGTGCGTCTGCTTGACTTGGTTTCTATATAGTTTGAAGAGGATGAGATACTAAAAGTCCTCGACAATCTTTAGCCTCTCTCATTTTCCTAGTTTAGTTATTTCAGCTTTTCCCTTACTTAATGGACTTGTGTAGTACCCTCATACTTTTATTCTCTTCTATAACTTTAGTCACCCATTTATTGTTGTAGTTTCTGATGTCAGTCCTTACAGCTTTTGTTATATAATTCAATTCAATGTGTCTTAGCTCATCTCTCTGTGGGTGTCTTCCCAGTGTTTATACAATGTTTTTGTTCAATTATTTTCTCTTTGCTTTAAGCAGTGTTTCTTTTGGGCAGTGTTGATTGACTCCACAATGTTTTTATTTAGATCCTCGAGACTATGTGCATCAGCTTCCTTCAGATTTTCATTTATCGTTCTTTGGTATTTTTCCACATTTGTCCACTTTTTACTGCTGTTCCTATTTACAAGCTGATTTCGTTCCGTCCTCAGGTTTAATACTATCCTTGCTCTCACCATTCTATGGTCACTCTCACCAGTAGTTTATTTAGTACGGTTACATCCGTGACTATTTGCTTTTTGTCTGTGATAATAAAGTCTATTTCATTATTTGTTCTGCCATCTGGACTGATCCATGTCCACTTTCGATGTTCTGCTTTTCTGAAGAAAGTATTCATAGCTGCCAGTTGGTGATGGAGAAGAAATTGGAGCAGTAGGTTTCCTCGTTCATTCCTTTCTCCTATCCCATGACATCCCAGTGATGTTTCTTCTTCATTTTGTTTCTTGCCTAGTTTGGCGTTAAAGTCTCTGACCAGCACCGTGAAATAGGCTGGGAAACTTGACATTGGTTGAGCTACGTCATCATAAAAGCTTTCGATAACTTTGTCTGAGTGTTGGGATGTGGGCGCATAGAATTGGATGATTTTGATATTGTATTGTCGGTTCAGTTTTAATATTACATAGCATACCCTAGGACTCACACTGTTGTTTTTTTGTATTTGTATTATATTTTGCACATGTCGTTTATGGATTAGCAGTCCTACCCCTCCCACAGAGCTATTTTCATTACATCTGTGGTAATACATATTTCCTGATTTTAGTACAAATTGTTGTTCTCCTTTTTTGCGAATTTCACTTATTTCTAGTACATCCCAGTGCACTCTTTTAAGTTCTTCCTCCAATTCTAATATTCTTTCGGCGGATGAAAGAGTTTTTGTATTGTATGTGGCGATATATAGTTTTTGTTTTCCTTCCTTTTCCTCAGCTTTTACAACTGTCTAAAATAGTCTAAATTTAATTTACCAAGTTTTTAAAGTTTCAACCACATTTTAACGGTCACGTGATTCATTTTGACAGATATCAACTCTCAACTGGCTTTTATAGTGGTGCAAGCTCAGAATTGCATTATGAACGTGAAGTGACGTACCTATACTTTGAAATTTAAGTTTTTACAACAAGAGTCCAAATTATATTTATCAATTATTTTCCAAAGTTTAAACTGACTTTTGAAGGTCACGTCACTGTTTTTGACAATGTCAACTAGTCTTTACAGTGTTGCAAGCTCAAAAATTGAATTATCCAAGTCACATGACGTGTATTTTGCAATTTAAGATTTTACAACTGTCTAAATTTTATTTATCAATTTTCCAAAGTTTAAACTGCGTTTTGAAGATCACGTCACTGTTTTTGACTATGTCAACTAGTCTTTACAGTGTTGCAAGCTCAAAAATTGAATTATCAAAGTCACGTGACCTAGTTGTTACAATTTTACCACTGTCTAAATTTAAAATACTATATATTTAATTTTCCAACTGTTTCTTTTAAATGATAGGTGTCTTTATTTGACATGTGTTAACTAGGTTACTATGACAGTTAGAAGATTCGTTTAAACGTCAAAATATAACCCGTAAATTCAAACAATCATACAAAAAATTTTTTTTTTGATGACTGACTTTGAAAGTACCTTATGTACGCTTCCATTTAAAAGCAGAAAGTGGTTATACGCCGCGCGAGAGCAGAAAATCATTTTCTGCTCTAGAGTGTTTTCGCTTTCTACTAACAATCTACTCACCAACTTTTTCGGCGTTCACAGCGTTCATTTGCCACAAATGTGTACATTTGAAGGCATTCTGAGCCAGTATAAATAATTTAAAGGCATTTTGAGATATTTCAAGGTAGTATGAGGCATTTTAGGCAGTTTTGAGCAATACTGAAGCAATGTGAGGTATTTTAAAGGCATTTCAAGGTATTTTGTATGCAAAAAGCCAAGTTGGTGTACAAAAAATTATTGGCAGTCCCTCAGACATTACCCCTTAGAATAAAGTTTGCTGTGTGACTCAAAGTGGAGAATCTTAACTTTTTAGACTTTTGATAGTGTCATCTATTGGTAGTTTTACCCTACTTACTTAACTCACTATTATTATTGGTTTAGGTAATTGGTGGTGGTAATAAAACATTCATTTATTATCATTTATCAGCTGTCCAATGTCTACAGTGTTGACAAGTGGTTCATAATTGAAAAATATATACCAATAGACAGCTTTATTCTAAATGTTTCCTATTAATTATTTTAATGATGTTTAGTTAGATGATTATTGGTTCACAAGAAGGTTATACATTTTCTTACCCTTTTTTAAAGTAAATACAAAATATTACCAACTCAATTTTTTAATACTGTTATACCAATTGACAATAAGAGCAAATTCTTTCTACTTCTTTCTCAGCTACTCAGCTCATTCTACTTTCAATTCCTAATATGTTTATGATTTTTTCACCAAATGGTAGTGTTTTTGTTTTTGTTTTCTTCAGCTGCATTATAATTTCTTTAAAAAACAAACCTAATTCACTTAATGTTTGAACTAAGTAGTAAACAGACCAACCCATCAAGTTGTCACCAATCAATTGCTCATAAATCACAATTCTGCTATCACCACAAAATAATTGCTTCAACTAGTATCAGTTAGGGGCAACAACAGCAGGATTTTGATTCTTGACTCTAACTTTCTATTTATTATACTGAAAATGTTCAACAAAAGTTTATGCAGATTTTATTGCGGTTAATTTTGGCATCAATTCAACAGCAGCATTACAAGCAGATTTGCAATTTGCTTTGTTTAAGATGGTTATCTGAATATAAATTAATATGGGTCAATTCCCTTACCCCCTACTGTGCTGTGTGGTACATGAGTAATTAGAAAAACGTGTACCTTGCCCCACATGGTTAGGTATATTTACTTATTAGTAGGTTTACCAGATGACTATTTTTCATCACAAGTTTAATTTACAAAACTAGATCAAGGATAACAAAAATAATTCAAGGCATGTAATCTGAAACAAGGAGATTGGAAAGATCGGCACTTAAGGGTAAATAAGTGCTGTTATTCAGGCAGAACCTCTATTATCGGTATTAAACAGTGCCAGATAAAATGTTTATCAATTCGTGGCATATTTTTGGTTCAAAAAGGTTCATAGTTAAATGTCAAACAAACCGTAAGGTGAAAGTGCGGTGTACACTGCTTGAATACTCACCCCCTTCGAACGGTTGCGGAAAACGCACAAAAAGTTTATCACTGCCGAAACACCATCCTACACTTGAACCCGATAAAATATCAATAAACCCCGATTTTTAATTACTTTTTTCACAAAAATATCACAACTTTAATCAACCTTGGACAACAAAGTCAAGATGGCGGCCATATTATTGTCACTGTCAATGTCAATTGTCCACCAGGAAACAACATGTCTACCTCTACCATATACAATTATTCATATACACATATACCGCTGTATTATTAATCTACATACACCATAAAAAAACAATACGACATTTAGCGTTATTGTTTCCTGGAGTGTTAAATTCACTTGGATTTATAGATTATTTTTATTTCTTTTTGAATTAGTAATACAAGATGATTAGACTACCGGTTAATCGGGCCATTCTTGATTGATTTATATCAGCTTCTTACAATCCAATAGATTAGACGTCATAACAGTTCACGTCGTCAAGTAATAAAATGTCCTCCTTTTAGAAAGACACGTAGTAACATGAAATATAAAAACAAAAATTACCGAATTGCTATTCTGGGGTTAATGTGTCTTTATTCAGCGGGTAGCCCCACCGCCCCTTAGGGTCACCGACTCCACGCTTATAGCAAACATCACCTCTGTGCTAACACCTTCTCCTGGCTCTATCATCTGTAGAAACTGTTTAACGACTCCCTTCTACTATCACTACATCTTGCACATGCCAATCATTACTGCTTGTCACCCTCTCTTTCTAACTCGCATACAATCAACGACTAGCTTCACATAACTTGCTGACACTGCTACGGAATACAAGTTTAACTCCTCTTTGAGTTACTCCCAAGAAGTCTCAATATCACCTGGATGTCCCTCCTAGCGTTACGCACATGTGAGCCTTCTGGCGTCCCAGAACTACCCTCCAGCTGATCAGAGTTCTCTCTCTCTCTGGCGCTCCTAAACGCAATGCTCCCACGGCCTATTACGCCCTAGATCTCGTCTAGGCGCGTCTTCCATGCTAAGCACTAAATTGGCGCCACATGCATCCTCACAGCACGTGGGAGCCTCATATCGTGGACAGTATATTTTCACACCCGTGTTAGTAGTTACGGTGCACGCCCAGTAACCAGCATAGTCAGCAATGTTAGCATAATAAGATCGCTGACGAGTATGAAAGATGCACCGTAGCTCGACTAAATCACCGAACCCTGGGGTCTTCCTAAGAGGGAGGTGTCTGACTGATATCTGGATTAGTCTGGGTACGCCTCTTGTGTAACGCAACGTGGAGCATTAGGTGACCAAGTGCCACACCCGAGTATCAGCCCTAGCAAAGGAATAGTGTGGGCGTGCAGCAAGAGTTGCCATACCTACTTACCTCCCTTTGCTAGTACCACGTCTTTACCGGCCCTCGGACAAGAGTCTAGGGTTCATTCATCCCCGTTAAAGCGTTCGCTCTCCGTGAACCCTACCGTCTTCTCAGACCAACATTCCCCATCATGATCTACTCCATCTTGGCGATCTGGAGGTAAGATTATTGTAACTGTTGTCTTAATTTCTTAAATAAAAGTGGGTGACCTGTGGAAACCTGAGTATTCTTCCCTCTGAGCAATCCCTTAACGTAACAATATGTTCCTGCATGCTCTCGTCTGGTCCCATATCTTATGACTCCCCTCTACACTATACTAGTCTCTGATAATGTCTCAACAGTTTCTAACTACTGTGTATACTACCAGAACTACTACTTGGCCTACCAATGGTAATTCGTCTTCACTCAACACATCAACCAAGTAGTAGCTACACTACAACTACACAGTAGTATAACCCCTGTAAACTCGCAAAACACCGCGCTTTACATTAGCAGGGTACCACCCTGTATGAGATGTTTACTGGGCCAATGTCAAAACCGAACTCTTAGTACCAGGATTTACCCTATACCAAGTTCTTTTGGACATCTGTTCACTATCAACTCAATAGACAATGGCTATCTCAACCATGCCGTTTTCAAGGGAAATACACCATAAATATTACTGGCCCGACATGGGCTTTATTTCAAAATTTTACAGTTTAAGAAAATATACATTATACACCAACAAAAGCATATTTGACAACAGTGTCCATCTCATCAGACTTAGTCACTCCCCATTCACAGCCTAAGTAGAGTTTGCTTTTGACTGTGACAATACAGGTGAAACAAATCACACTTAATTTAAGCTTTACTTAAAGTACGACGATGCAAATTGCGCTAGTAAACTTAGCGAACCAGCCTAGCTTTCTAGACGAACGACACAGTGATTTTGGCCCGATGCAGGAATGGCCGGCTCTTGACTCGATACCTTCAGGAAGAGACCACATAGCCCCAAGGGTTAGGCTAGTTTAATAATCAGATATCCTAAAATTCGCCAAGACCTCCATAAAGACGAGCTAACGGAGAAAGACAAAGAATAAGTGGAGGACAAGAAACGTGTCATGCTTAGTCGCTTTCGGGTGCAGAGTATTACGCTCCAGAAGTGCTCCACACTAGTCCGCACTGAGTATTAAGTGCTTAAAATCTCTGACACCCGAACACGAAACACATCACTTACTCTCTAGGAGCATAAAGCACTAAGTAAAAGGTTGGTGCGTCAGGGGTGAGAGACGATGAAGCCAAGAGTGCTCCAGAGCGTCACGCTTCGAGAACCCACAAAAATCAAACTCAAGTACTATATGTAGTAACTCGGGAGTGCTCCAATTGAGACACCCAAAAGAGAGTCTTCTATTGAAGACGGAGCGCCGATGCAACTTCGGAGACTTCCAAAAAGAAACTTCCTAAACTTGGCGACACTTTCAAATAGACCTATCCCTGTCGTTTACAACAATGGAAGGAAAAAGCAGTAGTCTTGCTTGACCCATCTATCTGAGCCTGAATCTATCCTTCTAGGAATTGAATATTGGTTTATACATTATAAACTGGCATTATTTTCTGACATACTATTGTCCGTTTTCTAGAAACTTGCTAAGTTGGGTTTAAAGGTTTTTACAGTTTGAATTAAGTTCACCATCATTTGAATGTGACAAATCAGGTGCAAAATCTCACAGTCAATAGGTCTGTTTGCAACTCAAAAACAGCAAATATCAAGTTTCATTGGTTGAATGCTCATGTGACTGTGACGTTTTCTGACTTGTGGCCAATGGATGTAGTTATTTCTCTGATGACTCGTTGGAGATTCTCTCTGCAAACAAACCTTATACCACACTTTGTCTGGTGTCGTTGCCTATACGTTGTCCTTAAATCGTTGTCATCGAGGTGCATTTGTGGTAAAAATCAGACCTCTAACCTGAAACGTTCCCGAGATATTGAGCAAAAACTGCAAAAAACAAGAGTCAAATTTGACGCCTTCTGTCGTTGCTTCACGGTTAAGTGAATTACGCCCTCAATACTAATGAGTGAAAAATAGAAAACAGCACTACAGAAGATGTAACTTTATTTTTGTTTAAATAAATCTCAAAGAAAACTAAAGACGTGGTTAAAACAAGTTAACCCCAACAAGAAGTGAAAAGGCGGCAAATCATTACTTCTGTCTAACAACTTAATCTTGACTAGACTTATGATGTTTGACATTTGTCATAAGTCACTTAACAGTAGACATTACTAACTTATACATATACACATAGGTGGTTTTATTGGTATTTTAACACCTTCTAGCGGCTTAACGGGGCAACTTAGCCGTTCCCGCTCAACGTCACGTGATAGCCCCGTTTATTAGCTTTCTTTTGTTATACGGTGGTTTTATACAGGGTGTTTTAAATAAACGAGTTATGAACGATTTTCTGGAAAAGTGCACCAAAATTTCGCTCAAATTTGGAATTTCTGCTTTTGAGGAGGGTGGTCAAAGTAAGGCAGCTAGAGCAAAAACAATTGAATATCCATACAAACATTTTACATCAAGTAGGCCTAGAATTTGACGTAGATTCCAAAAATCGAATAAAAATCTATAAGTTTGGTTTATTGCTCAAATTTGGGACACCCTGTATACTGATGGATTATCTAGGAATAAAGTATCTACAAGATTCAAATTTGGTATTTTTTTTATTAAATTAAAATTAAACAAGTTACAAGGATGTTAAAAATTCATTGAATTACCCTGTAAACTACTCCATTGTATTGTCAATAACTCGGTTATTTTGACAATTATATGGTGGTTCAATATACCAATTTGTAGCGCTTGAAATTCTCTTTTGGCCACCCTGTAGAGCGTTTTTACCTAAAACGTCCAATAACTGAGTAATTTACTGTTAAAACTGAGCTGTTTGATTTTGAGAGTTTTTACTGTGACAGCCCATAACTCTGTTATTTTGACAATTACAGAGTGGTTCAATATACCAATTTGTGAAAACCAAACCTTGAAATTGTCTTTTGATCACCCTTTATACCATATATAGTAGAAATGTCACGCTAACGAAAGATTAAAGCTTTTATACCGGGAATTTGTTGTCCAGAAAAAATAAATTTATAAATATTTTTTTAAAAATTCATATTATTTTGAAAAGTGTTGAGGTTAGGTATATAACATTTTTCAGAAAGTTTCCGGTAATTTCCCGGGAAAAATTGGAAAATTCAAAAATAATTAGTTTTTTAATTAATTGTACAACATCCAATATCAATTCAAATAAAGTTTAATGTAATGTATATATATTATCATCATATGTCTTCAATTATCTCATTAGAATGCATAATAAGTTTGACAATGACAAGTTTGACAATTGTTTTCCCTATCAAGGAAAATTTTCATTTAAGCATGAAGTCATTTTCCGGTAAATTTCCAAAAATTCGAATTTTTCTACACGAAAATTCCCGCTTTTACATCTCTGCAGTGTACAGTACGCCGCCAAAAATAACTGAAAAGAAGAATTGAAGATGTGAAATTAATTTTCATTTGACAGTTGACATGATAATTGACAAGTGTTGTTTTTGTTTTTTTTAGGTTATTTATTATTTTTATTTGTTTTAATTCTCACTTTCCCGCTCAAATAACTGCATTTTCCCGGAAATAGGGTAACCCTGGGATAACTTAACTTCCTCAAAATACTAAGTGAAAAATGACGTCAAAAAAATCTTCCTCTAGTCCCGAATTAGACGAGGCCCCTGAAGAATACGTAGTTGAGAAAATCATCGACAGTAGAGTGAAAAACGGAGTCAAAGAATACTTACTGAAATGGATAGGTTACGACGATAAAGACAACACATGGGAACCTGAGAGTAAGTCCACGTTTTTAGTCAAGTTATATTATTATACTCCTTTACATAAATAGGTAACTTGGACTGTCCGAATTTGATTAAGGCCTTTGAAGCGGACAGGGCAGTAAAGGAGGCAGAAAGAAATAAAAAACGGAAAAACGCTGGTACCCCAATCAGTGACAAGGGAGGCAAAAAACCAAAGACTGATGATAAAAAATTGTATGGATTTGATAGGGGATTGGAACCAGAAAAAATAATTGGAGCAACAAACAGTTCAGGTACCTAAATCAGTTTGTTTCTTATTTTTTTTTTAGTAGATACTACTGAGCTTTGCAATACAGGTCCATTGATGTTCCTAATGAAATGGGTTGGTACTGATGAAGCAGACTTAGTGCCTGCCAAGCAGGCCAATGTAAAGTGTCCTCAAGTTGTAATAAAATTTTATGAAGAAAGACTGTCCTGGACTTCAGCTAGTGTAGAAAATGATGAAAAGGATTGACTGCCATATTTTAGTTTTTAATTTTTTTTAGTACTGCCTAGGTATATAGTTATATTATAATTTTAAGTTAATAAGTCATTGGTTAAAACAAATTGTTCTTGATAGTTTTCTGAACATTAATGAGTCAGTAGATAGTTGTGTGTAACTTGTGAATAAACATTAATAATAATAACTAGTATTTTTTCTATAGTAGGTCCTTCAAATAATATCAGTTTATAAGAAAAAGCAAATTTTTATTTTTGCCATATTTGTGGTGAAAATAATGAAAAAAGTAATAATTATGGAATTTTGATCCTTTGATTCTATTTCCAGGCTGCTGCAGGTCAAAATATAGTTTTGTTAAATTACCTGAAATGCATTAGGTCAAGTGGGATAATTGAAAACGATATTTGCATATTTGTTCACTTTTTCCCAAGTGATACAATTTTTTTGTATTTCAGGCAAAAAATGTAGTTACTCTGCATAGCACCACCATTTATTGTATGTCATTGGGTTATCGTGATCCCCAATATTCTCATTAATGGAACCTCGATTTATATGAGTCTCTGTATCCAAAGGTGAGGGCCCTAAGGTTGCCCTTAGAACGTTATTATTATTTTGTAAGTCAATCAAGTCCTTTTCAAGGTTAGACATTCTTTATTAAATTAAACAAGGGATGCCAAGAAATTTTTAGAGGAAAATTTCTAAACCTATCAAACTAATAATTAGATAAAATCCACAAAAAAAACGGAACTGTCCAAAATTAAAAATAAACTGAACAACCACTAAACCTATCTACATAAATTAATACAAAAGAAAAGTTACTAACCAGAAGCGCAACCTATTCTAAAAGCACCATGAACGTCCTCGCGCTGCAGTACTTCCTTTACTATGCCCTCAACGTTGGTTTCTTCTTTTTGAATGTCCGTACGGGTTTACTCAGAGTTCCATTCACCACAGTAGATTACCTCTTCGTTCCACTTCCAGTTGAACTATCTTTAGAGTTCTTTCCTCTTCTGTTTGATGGATCCTCTTATAGGCTCATCAATCTGGGCATCGATCGTTGCAGTCGATCGGCTTTGCTTCAAACAACGGAGTACCGCAAAATTTCTCCAGGACTTGGGGAATTACGTCAGACGTGAGCAGTCTTTGACTATTTCTCTCAATGCTGGTCAAACATTGTAACGGTACAAAATGAGAGACACTTAAACACCCAAATAAATCGTCTTCTTAGTTATTTCACTTTTTGATAAAATCGCCTTTCTAAACGTATTAGTCTTTTGACATTTTTTTTGATTAATTCTAAACAATTCTTTTTTAAAAAACAAAAGCTTACTGCCGCCTCCGGTTACACCTATTTTACCTACCCTATACGCTTCTGGCCTAAAACAGACTATAAACTAAAAAATTAAAACAACTTAGAGGAAATGGCAAAAACTAACTTCTCGTAAGGCTGGAGAAGTCTCTAGCCTTACGACATGGGTATTTAAGATACACTTAGATATCACAGATTTTGTTTTTTTAATCTTTGAAATTTGTTGGTCCTCTTTACAATTTTCCATGAAATTAGGGAAAATGTAAACACTCAACATTTAAACCACTGCTCTTTATGAGATGTCATTTGGTGTAAATGTAAACAGTTTTGATAAGTGTTTTAAATTCAAGGCTGAGTAGTTACATATGGATGTTTACATTTACCCCCTAGGTCGGTGATTTCATTAAAAGTATCATTTTTTGTTATTTTTATATTATTTTTTATAACAAATTTATGAATTCTAATTCAAAACTTAGAAACAATAAACTATTGAACATAAAACATTAAAGTATATGAATCAGGGCAATATTAAAAGGAAACACTATTGCTCTATTACAGGTACTTGTTAATAAAAATAATAAGAAATGTGCTGGCCTTTATTCTTAATGAGGGACATTGGCAAAATTCCAATCACTTGATCAAGGGAAATAAAGCTAACGTCACGTTCTACAATAGAAAAATTGCACTTAGTGTCGTCCGTAGGTTTTAACCCTACCACTTCAATTTCTGTGTTTTGAATGCTTTCTACAGCACAAACATATTTAAAAGTAGTTGCTCCTCTTTTTCCCCCTTTAAACTGAACTAAAATAAAGTCTCCTGGAGTCCACTCTTCAATGTTACATGATTTTATATCTATTTCTTCCTTCTCTTTTCTTCATCATCACTTTCCACAGTAATAACTTGTTTTTGTTTTCTTAACTTCAGTTTTGTTTAAGGAATCTTCTGTCTTCTGTATTTTCTTTTTATATTGTTTTTTTGTTCAGCTTCTTTTAACCGTTTTAAGACGCATGCTGTCGTTAACGACAGGGCTGTGTTCTCTCGCCTCTTTTATTTAACATTTACTCCGATTACATATTTCAGCAAGCGCTAGAGGACTGTGAAATTGGCATAAAGGTGAACGGTAAAATACTTAACAACATACGCTACGCAGATGACACTGTCATCTTCGCAGACACTTCAGAAGGCTTACAGGCGCTAGTAGACAAGATTGTGAAATCAGGTGACCAACACGGCCTGAAAATAAATACAGCAAAAACCAAAACGATGGTCGTCAGCAGAAATCAAAATCTACAAGCCAATATACGAATATATGGTACTTCAATAGAAGAAGTGAGAAAATTCAGGTATCTCGGTTGCTGGGTTACCCAAGACCTGGATCCAGAGACCGAAATTCGAGCTCGAATTGAAAACGCAAGAGCCACGTTCGTGAGAATGAAGACATTTCTAACGAATACCACCCTGTCGCTCGATACTCGATACCGTTTCGTGAAGTCATATATTTATTCTGTCCTCTTATATGGCACGGAATCCTGGACAATGGGAAAGAGGATAATGCAGCGACTGGAAGCATTTGAAATGTGGATCTTCCGCAGACTTTTGAAGATACCATGGACCCGAAGAATAACAAATGAAAATGTTTTAAGAATGATGGGAACAGACAGGGAACTTTTACAACATGTGAAACAGCGCAAAACTGGTTATCTGGGACATGTATACAGAGGAGAAAAATATCAACTTTTGAGACTGCTTATGGAAGGAAAGATAGAAGGCCGAAGAGGACTCGGAAGACGAAAATGCTCATGGCTTAGAAATATAAGAGAGTGGACAGGATTAGACACATGCACCCTATTGAGAGCAGCAAGAAATAGAGAGGAGTTTGCTGGTATTGTCGCCAACCTTCAGTAATGAAGAAGGCACTTGAAGAAGAAGAGAAGAAGCTGTCGTTAAAATTTCGCCATAAGTCCTATGCTTCAGGCGACACTTTGGTGCAGCTGTAGAATCCCCTGTAACGTTCTGTTCAGGTGTTTTAAAAAACAATGTGTTCAACTCTCCATAGCAGCTAGAGGTTGATTGGCCTATCTCTACTCTGTCAGTGTCTTTTTCAGTGTCAATTGTAGATGCTGGTAATAGTGGCAATAACACATGTTCATTTGAAGTTGATGGGACACTTTCATTTAAATCTTTAACATACGTACTACAGGATCTAAGATTTCACTAGATTTAGTGGTAGATACATCTTGTCTTTGTGGCACATCCGAATTTTCTGGCACAACCTCAGACATTTCCTCAGTTTCAGTGTTCAAAATCAAATCTATATTTTGAGAATTTGTATTTGAAGTTGATGATTTTAAATCATATTCAGCTAGATCTTCCACACTAAAGTCATGTCTTGGGAATTTTGTAGAGTCAACAGGAAAGATTCCTGTAGTCTTCAATCCTGATATTATATTTTCAGGTTTCATTGCATTTGCCCATGTTACACCAAGCAATTCTGATAATTCCCCTTTTGTTGGTCGCCCAGTTCCCAATCCCATTTTTGTCTTTCCATGGGCGATAAGCTGTTTTTCCCAATAAGTCTTTACAGGACCAAATACACATTTGTCCAAAGGCTGTAGCTTATCATCAGTCAAATGACTCGGAAATTTCATAAGAACAATGTTATTTTGTATGGGCTCTTCCAAAATGCGAACACTCATATGGCTAGCATGGCCATCGAATATAAGTATTGCAGTCTGCGCAGGTAACATCTTTTCTCTTCGAATTTTTTGAACATAAGGAATAAAACCTTGAGTTATCCAGTGGAAAAACTGGGGCCCCTCCATCCACCCATTGCTTGAAGCAGAGTAGTGTGTTCCAGGATAGGCTTTTTCAGATATCCATCTTGGTTGAACAGCGGCACCTTTAAAAACAATGAGTGGGGGCAAAGTGGAACCATTTGCTGCGATGCAAGCTAATACGGTGGTGTTTGCCACTTCCTCCAGAGATTCGACATAAAGCTGATCCCTTTTTCCAATAGCCCGAATCCGACTGGGATCACTTGAAAAGCCAGACTCATCAGCATTAAAAATAAATGCTACTTTGTCAATAGCATCACAGTTACTGCTAATCATTGTGCTTTTTAAAGTGTTGTAAAAGCTGTAAATAATGTCTGGTTTGCGAGCGTCCTTACGAAGCTTCTGAAGATGCTCTGGTTTTTTCACAGAAAGTCTCGGATAACGCTTTAAAAAAACAAAATACCAATCATCACTGGGCTTATTGTCTTTGAAAGGAGTCCGCAAATGTTTGTTCTCCCGATACGCTTTTACAAGTAATTGCAGCTCCCCTTTGTCACAGAGATACCCAATTTTAGCACTCTCAATAAGACATTTTTCTAAGACATCCTCAATTTCTAGTGAAAGTGCCGTTTTCCTTCCTCGTCCGCGACAATCAATAGGGATTTTTCTTTTCCCTGTTAGTTTTTGACAGATTACAGATGCAGGAACTCCATAAAAAGCCTGTGCTTGTCTGTAGGTCTTGTTTTTATTTTTAACATCTTCTACAGCCCTGATGGCATCTTCCTGTTGGTATGACGGTCCAGCTGTTGTTTTGATATAATTTCTCGGCATCTACAAAAATTTAAAAAATTAAACATAAGTAATAGGAACAATCTTACGTTATTAAATTAACGTTTACCTTTTCCCCATTATCGTGTTTACAATTTCCCTAGTAGATTAGGAAAGGGGTAAATGTAAACACTTTAAAATCCAGAGTAATCTACTTCAAAAGCATTTAATTACACCCACTATAGGTATAAAGCTAACACACATTGGGAAGTACAGAAAACTTTAGATCAATTACTTACCGTGATGGGAATGTTATTTCTTCACAATTCTTTGTCACTTTCCAATTGAAATTTAATTTATTTAGCGACCAACTTACAGCTTGAGCTGTAAAGTTATGTCAAAAATCTCGCGGTTTTTCTAAAGGTCATTTTAAACGGCAAAATAACATCGTTTACAATTACCCCACTTGACCTAATACAGGTTGGTCGGTTGGTCCAGTTTTGAATGGTCACGTCTGAAAGAATTCGAGGCTTCGATTGGTCCGATCCTTCAGCAAGCTTCTTCTCAGGGACACCAACAAATAGAAGATCCATACCACCACATCAAGAGACGCCACCAAAAAAAAGACTAAATTCTTTGAGATGAGGACACATAATGACCACGATTATGTTTCCGCATCTACATCTAGTAAACTTGGAAACAGAAAAAATAACCAACAGGATAATCTGAATAATTGTTACCAAGAAACCATTGCATGCTTGAAAAGTATTGGAAATACTGGAGCAATTGGTTTGGACAACATTAATCAGACTATCAAGGCGAGTTTCCAAGAAATGATCCAGGTTCTCAAACGACAGAAAAGAAAAGGGATGAAGATGACAGTGAGAGTGATTAGAATGTAGTTTATTAATACTCTATAATATGTAAATAATATAATATAAATAGATAAAGATTTGACTTTCATTTACCTGATTAAGAGTCCTTACATAAGTTTCTTCTCTCTTTAACTAATAAAATAATTTTCTATTGATTATTTCCTTCATTGTACCAGCAGCCAATCAAATTCCGAGAACCTTTCTAGTTCCACCAATGGAAACCGTTTTATACTGATTAAATCCCTGGCTGCTAAAATTTAACAGTGATTAAACACCACCTACCTTTTTCGAATACGTTTTTTGAAGAAAATTTGATATTAAACGAAACGCGATTCAGACACTTATAAAAATTAAGTTATCTTCTTCAATATTGTTCTCAAAAATCTTTCATCTGCTGGGGTGAGTTCAATATTATCATTAATTTCATCACGTTTAGTTTAGTATTTGTGTTCTAACTAAGGTGTTTTCTTGTTAATAAACTAAAATGTGAGTTTTCAGGAAATAATCTTGACATATACCCCTCGGCGTTCACGTTTTATCACGTAAAATGTGCATTGGTAGGTTTTTTTGCAAAATTTTTCTTTTAGGCAAATGGTTTCGACTAAATAATTCTTTGGAAAAAATCTTTCGACCTGCGGTCTCAGGATTTTATCGTCGAATTATTTAGTCTCAATTTTTCCAAGCAAAATTTTGCAAAAAAAAAATCACCAATGCACAGTTTACCCGATAAAATTTGAACGTCTCGAGATATAACCTATGAAAAAAGTAATAATTCTGGAATTTCGAACCTTTGATTCTACCAGTGGTCCAGTTTTAAATGTCAATAATTCACCATTTGATAGTCCATCAAAATATACAGGGTATCCAGTAAGCACATGATCAAAAGGGTACTGTGACATTCTTTAGATCGGAAGGTGACGATTTGACGTAATTGTCATTAGAAAAGTGTATGGTTCCAATGCTATTGATGGTCAAAGTTCTTAAAAAAAAAATCTATTTTCGGAAATATTTGGAGAACGTTTTGTTGGATTTTAATGAAACTTGCTGTAGAACTTGCCTCTAAGTAGGTAGGTTTGATGAAACAACCACGTCCATTTGCCTTTGGCAAGTGCTAAGTTTACATGGTCAAAGATCAAAGTCTTAAAAGCAGAAGATTCTCAAAAAAAAAAAAATAGAAATTACAACAAATGTTCGATATGCCCACCATTTTCTCGGATGCATAGCTGGATCCTTCGAATGAAATTGAATTGAATCTTCCTCAACATTTCTGCTTCATCCCGAATTACGTTCGCCTCGTTCTGCACGTATTAACTCTTGTCGGAACTCTGCACTGTATTAACTCTTCCTCGGATTCCACAGGAGTAGCGTAGACTTTACTTTTTAAGGCACCCCACAAAAATAAATCTAATGGTGTTAAGTCGGGGGACCTAGGAGGCCATTCGACAGGAACATCTCTCCCTCTCCTTCCGATCCAAGTTACATTTCTATTAATATGTGGAGGAGCACCACATCTGAGCACGCACATTGAGAGGGACATCCTCCATTAGAACAGGCAAAGTATTCACTAAGAATTCAAGATAATTTTCACCATTCAAGCGATGGGGCAGGATATAAGGACCCAGAAGAATGTCTCCGATGATACCGGCCCACACATTTATGCGGAATTCCAGCTGAAAGTGGTTAATACGCCTCACATGAGGGTTTTCTTCTGCGTAATGATGGAAATTATGTGAATTAAAAACACCACTTTTAGTAAATCCAGCTTCATCAGTGAATAAAATTTTGCTGGTAAAATTTGGGTCACGTGAATGAATTTTATATTATTTTTTTTAGCCCTGAGGATGACACCAATATAGTGTCAAAACGTTGGCCGTAGATTTGAAAATTTGAAGACCCAAATACACGTCCAAACAAGCCGAAATACACTGTATTTTTTCATTCTGTAGATATTTATTTAAAAAATGGTCAGAGGGCATTACAAAAAATAACGCCCTAGAGCATTACTTCTTAGATAATTGACCTTATTAGGTGCCATTATTGATGAAATAATAGCCCTGTCGGACATAAAATAATTAATAAACCTGTAATCAAGAAAATAAAAACTACTGCACTTACCTCCTACTTGTATTATCACGACTAAATAATATAAATTAAATAAATAATAATCAAAATACTTTATATCGCTTTTTATTTTTTACCTGAAACATTGTTTATCATTAAAAATATTAGCACTTTGCTGAAAGGATATATTAATTTACCTATTCCAAATAAATAGGTCCTCCTAGACTGTCCATGTTATAAACCGCACACTTTAGTGATAAGGTAGAAAAAAAACACAAATAAACTCTAAATATCGATGCTCTTGCAGAGCTATCAGCATAGTAACATTAGAAAAATGGTGCATAATGTTTTTTAGGACCTTAACAAATAATTCAATATTTGCGTACATCGCTACAGTTTCGATAATGCAATACAGTTTAGGATCAAACTGAAAACTAAATAAAATATAACACAGAGCTTAATAGACGTGAAAAAAATTACCACAGTTTACTAAAATCTATTAAGCCGTGGGTCTAATTTGCAATAAATGATTATTGCAAAACGAGCCCCACCTGATGGGGCAGCATTGAAGGGCACTTCCAATTGTACAGGTAATATTGCAGTTTCCCGTCTCCTATACCGAATTTTAGCGCTTCTAGAAACTCGGCATTTTCCATCAGATCTAGCGCGTTAAAAACGTCGAAGTTGAGCTGTCTGGCCGATATTAAAGCGTCCTGCATCAGGGCGACCCAAGGCGTTTCCGTACTAACATTGTAAAAACTGTACGCTGCCTGTAATATTATTAAAACACGATTAAATAATGTTGATTTCTGCGACTACGTTTATATCGTAGGCTGTTAATCCGATCTACAAAGCGGATTGAATTAAGGATTATTCAATCGAGTATTTATCGTGTTTTACTTACATTTGATAATTTTGGATTATTGGATGCGTTCGAAGGATCGAAAAATAATTACTTCAAGCAGAAAGAGATGACAACACATTCGTAATTGTTATCTACCAGCAAAGCCCCAAATTTGTTTCGCATTTACAAAAACAAAACTCAAAAAGTTTGGTAATTTCAATTTGAGATTAATAATACACACTTCAAATAAAAAGTGACAACCGTTCGTCAAATTAATGTGTCAATGTCAAGTCAATCCTGTTTACATCGAACATCCATAGCATGGACGTCACCGTTTCAATCGGATAGAGCATTTCAATCCTGTTATTTTTTAGGATTGAGTAGTTAATCCGAATCGTTAATCCGCGTCGTTTATATCGAGGATTTTATGACGGTTTACATGATCGGATTGAATAAGCGAATACAATTTGCTCGATATAAACGTAGTCTGTGAAACAATGATTGAAACGGACCACTCGTTGAGCAAAAGGATTCAATAAGGATCTATTTTAGATACATATTTTTAAGTATACAGGGTAGTCCAGGTGTGCAGGTTTAACATCATTATCTGCAGGGGAGCAGAGCTGTCGCAAGTACCCACCAAAAAAAGTAATTGAATTACAATTACCAACAAACTCTAAAATGTATGAAAGTAATTCAATTATCAATTGCAAATAATTCTAGAAAGTAGTTGAATTACCAATTAATTATGTAAAGTAACTACTTTACAACTTGAAGTTAATTCTACACCTGATACTACACCCTGATTATTATAACTTCAGTTGTATGTCATAAGACAGGTGATTCTATTGCCAACCGAACTTACTGGACACTAACATTGCATAATAGATATTTAAATTACGCCTTAAAATATTTCTTCGTTGCTAGTTGGGTTTACTGTCTCACCACACAAAAAAGGTTTCTTGGGAAAATGGAATTTCGCATTATTTTCAACTAAGTTGAAAAAAACATTAACCTAGTCGACTCAGGCTCGGTCTTGATACCTAAGAACGCTGACGTTTCGGTGGAAAATCTACCACCGTCTTCAGAGAATTTAAAAAAGAACACAACGACAGATCACAGAAAACAACAACTTAATAAGTATTAAACCTGATAATGTTTGTTTGTTGTACTTAATATTGGAGACAATGGAGAACCCATTGCCATTCCAGAATTTTGTTGGTAATAATCCATATTGGTTGTTTTTACACAACTTATTAAAAGTTAGAAATTAAAATTTTTGTTATTTAAAACATCCAAAACCATCTGGAAATCAAAATCAAATTTTACATTTTACAAACCTTTTTATACCTTACATTCCAGATATTTCTGACAAAACCAAACGAATAGCTAAAAAATATAACATCAGAACAATATTTAGAACTCAAAACACATTAAGATCACACTTAACTGAAACAAAACCTCACAATAAAAATGAATCTACAAGAAACATGATATATAAAATTCCTTGCAAATGCAATCAATTTTATATAGGAGAAACCTCCAGACCAGACCAACAAACATATAGAACATTTCGCCTTAAAATATGTTGGCAATCATGTTGTCGTCTGTTTTCCGTTTTATTTTGTACCGAGCTGTTCCCATCACCGATTACCTCACCCGATCTTTATCAATCTCAAAGTATCAAAGTTTGACGTAACTAACAGCGTTTTCAAAATTTGTTGTATCTTGTGATTCAATTTTACGTTTCTGCGATCATCGTTCAACAGTTCACTTGGGGACAAAGAACATTCCAACAACCTGCCATTTAGCTGTCTGTTATGCCAAAGCCGTCGAATACAGGCTCCAAAACCAGATATTCTATTCGATTATTGTCGAATAAAAAACTTTGAAAAACGGCAATCATATCTCCACTATTACCCAAAGTTTATACACAAATGAGGAGTAAAGCACATTTGATCGCAAAATCATCAACTTATGGTCTCTTAAGCACGCTAAAACTAAGCTACCCTCACCCTCAATACCGCAAAAGTGTCGTTAAAACAGTAAAAACCACTGAAACCTCTTCAAAATGTAAACCACCACGGTTCTGACATTAGATGTCATATTTGAAAGTAACATCATATTTTTCAATTATATTACAACATGTTCACCTCGATGACGTGCAACTAAAGTTATAATAATCAAGGTTATTACTACTCAAAGCTTTTGACACACATTCTCAACTCAGGATTTCCTAAACAAGCTTACACTAAGCTTTCCTCACCTCAATACCCCAAAAGTTTAATTAAAACAGTAAAAACCACTCAGACTTTTCTGCGAATGCAATTCAAAATGTAAACAAACACATGGGTTTTTGTGCTAAAAACTCAAAATTGAGGTTTGAGACTTTGACTTCGAGTTTTTAACAAAAAAAAACCTGAATTGTTTTCAGACTTGTTTTAAATTGTCAGAACTACTCTCTAGGACCATTTTGAATCTGCCAAAGACCTCTAAGTGCTACTGACAACCTTCTAAAAAGTGCCAGAGTTCTCTATAAGTGTCTTAAACCTTCCAAGAATTGTTTTAAATTGTAAGAGGCACCTAAATACGACTGAAGACCTTCTAAAAATTGCCAGAAGCCTCTGCAGTTGTTCTACTTCTTAATTGATGGTATATAAATTTTGATTGGTTGTTGATCATATACTATATAATTTATTGTATCCCCTGCCTTGTTATAACTTAAAACTATAATCATTTTGAAATTCAATCAATATCACATTTAATCACCGACAGTAGCACTTACAGGTCTTTGACACATTCAAAACAATCCTAGAGGCATCTGACAATTTAAAACAATTCTTAGAAGGTTTAAGACACTTGTAGAGTCTTCTGGCACTTTCTAGAAGGTTCTCAAATAGCATCTAGAGGTCTATGGTACTTTCAAAATGGTCATAGCAATTTAAAACAGTTCTGGGAAAGTTTAAGACAGTTGGAGAGAGTTCTAGAACTTTTCAGAAAATTCTCAGTAGCATTTAGAGGTCTTTGGCACATTCAAAACGGTCCTCTGACTGAGTTAAAGACGTATGGCAATTTAAAACAACTCTGGGAAGGTTTAAGACAGTTGTAGAAGCTTCTGCCACCTTCAAAATGGCCCTAGAGGTTTCTGGTAATTTAGATCAGTGTTTGAAATGTTTAAGTTTAAACTCTGCAGAAGCCATAATAAAAAACAACTCCCGCTGTTTATTTACGAATGATAAAAACGTCAAAATAATCTGACATTAGTTCAATTTTTTCTTCAATCTTTGTCTAATAAAGTGAGATAAGGGATGTGTCGCAACAGTCAGAAATTACTGAGAGACTAGAATGTTTTGAGTTATCATTTAGCAAAAATGTTATTATTTTGCAATCATTGACAAAGATAAACACCACAACAACAAATTGAATTACAAGACACTTATCACACTCGAAACACACCCCAATAAGCCTCGCCCATCAAAGGACAAAAGTATAAGCGGATTTCGAATATCGACGAAAACCATCTTAAAACTGTTAAAACCTAGTCCTGGGATGTAAATTTCTTCTACCTAGACGTTTCGAGTAGTGGAAGTTAAAACTCACGAATAAAAGGTTTTAATAGCATAATCTGCTAAGAAAGCTAACAACAAAGACCCTGAAACTGGTGGGCAGAGGATTAAGGCGATGATAGGCTTCGAACAAGAAGCCACAACAAGTCACTGAACCAACTATAGTAATTTCATAATCATTCTAATGGAAATTTTAAAAAAATTGGTTTTCATTTACCATTACTAATATAAACCAAAAATTATAATAAATGCCTAATAATAAAAAATTTAATTCGATAAAAACTATTTCCAGCAGACCGTTCATCATAATATTTTTATTTTTTTTTTGTTAGAAAAGGATAAACCACTTACCTTTAAAGTTTTATGAACAGGATGATGCATTATACTGCTTGGCAACGTGTAGTAGCTAACGAAATCGGTAATTTTACCATCTTTCTCCACCACAAAACTATCGATAATATTAGGTCGAGGCATAAACCAGTGTAGAAAATCTTCTTTGGTAAAATGTGGCGCCAAGTCAAATGAACTTAGATACTAAAAGCCAAACAAGTTTAGTTGCTGTGAAACCAGCGTCTTATAAAACGTAATTACTTTGTTTAGCAACCGATAAGTTTGGTCCACGTCGTCGTGTCGTAATTTCCGAAATCCAGGAGTCACAGGACGCTCAGGTAATTTATACAGTTTCAGCGTTCTTTGCATCGTCATATTACGTGAAAGATGTGAAAATCTAACCTTAAAACAAAACAAACACCTTTTCCTAACTAGGAACATATTACGCCACTGGCGTTTATTTTTATTAGATTTTTTTCGAGTTTTACTTACCTCTATTAATTTCTTTGGATTTAAAGATCTATGCCAATACGTGCACGTAGATACGGGCTTTGGTAACACAATGCCAGCAGTGTAAACTGCTTGAAATATTCCAGTAAGATTAACTCTACGGGTGATCTCCCTAATTAATACGGGAGCAACTCTTTTTGACCGCAGTTTCTTGTGCACGCACAAGAAGTTGATTTCCACCATTCTTTGTTCCCTGATTACAAACCGTAGATATTAATTATTATGTACGAGTAATATTGCTAAAAAAAAGTTTAAATCCTTCAAGTGTTGATTTCAATAAAACATATCGCGGATGTTCCAGAAATTCCTGGACATAACAGATTAACGTGGGAAGTGAGCCTTTAAAATTAACACGAGTTACATACTTGTCCTCTGAATGAACGACAACATGTTATTTTCAAACGGTTTCTGCGTGTATTTTTCTAAGAAAACATTATGTAAGTTTAACAAACAAAAACACTGACAATGTCACTTACGTTTGTATANGTAATNGCNNTTTGGANNNNTGTGNAANGTAANNANTCCNTANGTNTAAGGAAACCTGNNGGANTCNNCATCCCNANGAACNATTTCAGCNAACTTNTNGGNTNGACGCGNCGCCNAAGTATANCTGCTNCTCGAAATANNNGATNANCTNATACCACCNCGCANCTAGNCNCGNGCANNGACTNTCNNAGGCNTCAAAGCCATTAATGNTCTTNGGATNGGCGTNNCGNGAATGNNGGCCCNNNGTGTTCTAGCACGGNCGTANATGNANGCTTAATGCCCCAGACGTAATGTCGAGCTNCCTGCNGGAGTCAANNTGGCNGCACTTNNCCCCNNCGANAGNNTNNTNTNTTGCTAGGNGACNNTGCNGGGCNTACTCNNGTTAGANGCCCGAGGNTNCNNAGTTATCTNGCGTCTATGTTCGTNNTATNGCNTGGTTTANTNGGTGNTNCNGATGGCTNTNTNGGGNACANANCCCGTGTCCNCCNATGTAGAGGGATAAGACAGGTGATTCTATTGCCAACCGAACTTACTGGACAATTGACGTTTCAAGTTAAGATCGCAGCGCCAGTTGAACTAAAATCGGCCAACCCGTTCCTAACCTAAAATTATAAATAATATGACACTGTCACTTCATATTTATGAAACAAGTGCTAGCCGAATAGTCCAGGCAGCTGAAGGCGTAAAACCAAACAAGTGCAAAGTGCAACAAACGGAGAAATGACAGCTGGAATGCCCGAAACTGTTTTCAAAATTGATCACCAGAGGGAGTATCTCTTATCTTGAAACGCCAATAACATTGCATAGATATAGAAATTTAAATTACGAGCCTTAAAATATTTCTTCGTTGCTAGTTGGGTTTATTGTCTCACCGCACGAAAAAGGTTTGTTAGGAAAATGGAATTTCGCATTATTTTCAACTAAGTTGAAAAAAACATTAACCTAGTCGTCACAACACAAGACCACTGACTTAGGCTCGGTCTTAATACCTAAAAACGCTCGGTGGAAAATCTACCACCGTCTTCAGAGAATTTAAAAAAGAACACAACGACAGATCACAGAAAACAACAACTTAATAAGTATTAAGGTGAGTTTATAAACTTTAACTAACAACTAACAATTAAGAACTAGCAACTAAAAACTAGAAATTAGGAACTAGAACCATCATACCGTTTATAAAACCAACTAAATTAACAGGGACAAATGTCAAAAAGAAAAACAATGACATTTGCTTTTATCATCACCTACTTTTATTGGTTCTTTGTTTTCATCCATGACTTGCTTGCTACGCTGCTCTTACTCAAATAAATACTTATAACCTCTTATTATCTATGAATATAACCAAAACAAAAACGTGAAAAAGGAAAACGTGCCCGTGAGCTGACACTTTTTGTTTTTCAACTAACAATTAAACTAAGAAGTTAAAAGTTGAGCAACTCTTAGTTGTAGTTGTTAGTTCTTAATTGCTAATTTAGTTTTTATAAACCAATACTCATGATTCCTATATGTAAACTTTTTAGTTTTCTAATTGTTAGTTCTTAATTGTTAGTTTAGTTGTGAATTTTTTTTTATAAACTCAGCTTTAAACCTGATAATGTTCAATTTGGAACTCAGAAAAGAGTTTTTTGGTCAATAAAAATTGACATTAATTTTGACTTTTGTCATTCCAATAGGAAAGGTTATCTAGTGTTGCAGTGAAATGGGTTTAGTGGGTTTTAAAATGAAAATAAAATTACAAGAAATTTCTGTTTTGTTTGATATGACCAAGTGTTATCTCCTCCTCTAGAATATTTAACCAAGTTTGGTCAATATTAATAGAGGATGTCGCAACACAGGACTCATGGTTTAATCTAATATACAGGGTGTTTCGGGAGGGAAGAGAAATATTTTAGAAATGCGTTCAGGAGGTTAAAATAAGATAAATGAACCCAGGTTCCGGTGCGATTTAAGTGCCACCGTATTTTTAGTTATTTTTGAAGAAATCGATGTCAAACTGTTTATTTAACTTACTTTTACCAAAATAAGGGTGGATGAATCACTTTTGCGCAGGAAAAACACTACCAGCGTGATTGTTGCACATTTTGTTTGGTACCTAACAACCCTAGCAACGTTGTCAAACAGAACTGCTTTTCTGTTCAAAATTAGTAGGGTCATTCTAAAAATTGATTTTTCATTTCTTAAAATGGAAGTTTTCCATATTTTTTTTCTTTTTGAGATCTTAATACTTATTTATTTACTAAATAATTGACTGGTAGGTCGTCGACATTATTCGTGTATGGTTTCTGCAATGGTAGCGCAATGAGAGCTGTTGATGAATATCGACGACGTTTTCCAAATCAAAGGGTTCCTAAGCAAAAAGTTTTTCAAAAATTGTTTGCAAGGATCCAAGAAACTGGAATGTTCCAAGCGTAAAGATTGATTTTGAACGAGAGGAGGGTTTAGATGCTGAAAATGTTCTGGATATGGCTGAAGAGAATCCTGGAGTTTGTACGGGGCGGATTAGTGTTGAACTGTTTGAGAAGCTTAAAAAAAACGGTTTAATGCCTTCCCACGTTCAACCAATTCAAAGTCTTCAAGAAGGTGATTATGACTATGACAAGATTAGTGGGCCTATTTTTGACCATACGCAACTTTAGAAACCTATGAAAATTATACGCAAGTTTTAGTTAAAATCTTAATGTGTTTTGAGTTCTAAATATTGTTCTGATGTTATATTTTTAGCTATTCGTAAAACATCCAAAACCATCTGGAAATCAAAATCAAATTTTTACATTTTACAAACCTTTTTATACCTTACATTCCAGATATTTCTGACAAAACCAAACGAATAGCTAAAAAATATAACATCAGAACAATATTTAGAACTCTCTTCTTCTTCTTCTTTCTTTCTAACATGGTGAACCATATTAGTAGGCTACTGCCTGTTCCTTGCCAGCATGTCCTCCCGGAGGATGATGTCCAGCATTCTCGCCATCGTTTTGGTGGTCTTCCCTGTGATCTTTTTCCTACTGGGTTGTTCATTTTTGCGGCTTTGACGAGTCTGCTGTCCTCCATTCTTTTTATGTTTGTTCCAAAATCTTCGTCTCTGTCTCACCCACCTTCCTATGTCCTGTATTTCACATTGTTGCCTAATATCTTCATTCCGAATTCTGTCGTGTAGCGTTTTGCCTTGTATGGTTCTTAATGTTTTCATTTCGACTGTTCTCATCAGTTGTAGAGTTCTGTTTGTGTCTGATCTTGTCTCTGCCGCGTATGTTATGATAGGTCTTACGGCCGTTTTATATATTCTGGTTTTGCTTTCGGTGTTAAGGTATTTGTTCTTCCAGACAATTTCTCTCAGGCATCCCGAAATTCTAGCCCCTTCATTGTTTGCTCTCTAACTTCGTTATACAGATTTCCATGGCTCGTTATTTCTGCTCCCAGATACTTCAAGTGGTTTACCTGTTCGATAATTTTAGAATCTATTTCCAACTTGCATCTTATCGGTTCTTTAGATGTTACTAAGCATTTGGTCTTCTCGGTGTTAATGACCATATTTAATTCTTTTGCTTGAGTGTTAAAGGAATGTAGTAATCTTTGGAGATTTTCCTCGGAATCCGCAATAAGGACAGCATCGTCAGCATAGCAGACGGCATGGAAGAATGTGCCCCCCATTTTGAATCCAGCAGTTTTGGGTAGGTTTTTAATTATTTTATCCATTATCAAATTAAATATGAAGGGGCTAAGTGAATCGCCTTGTCTAATTCCTGTGTTGATCTCTATGTCTTTTGTTGTCATATGTCCTGCCCTGATTTTTGTTTTACACTGGGTGTTAATGTCGTATGTTAGGTTAGGTGCTATTTATTTTTGTGCTATTTAGAACTCAAAACACATTAAGATCACACTTAACTAAAACCTCACAATGAAAATGAATCTACAAGAAACATGATATATAAAATTCCTTGCAAATGCAATCAATTTTATATAGAAACCTCCAGACCAGACCAACAAACATATAGAACATTAAGCCTAGCCTTAAAATATGTTGGCAATCATGTTCATGTCTGTTTTCCGTTTTATTTTGTACCGAGCTGTTCCCATCACCGATTACCTCATCTGATCTTTATCAATCTCGAAGTATCAAAGTTTGACGTAAATAGCAGCGTTTTTAAAATTTGCTGTCTCTTGTGATCCAATTTTACGTTTCTGCGATCATCGTTCAACAGTTCACTTGGGGACAAAGAACATTCCAACAACCTGCCATTTAGCTGTCTGTTATGCCAAAGCCGTCGAATACAGGTTCCAAAACCAGATGTTCTATTCGATTATTGTGTGAAGCTTGGGTCTATAGTTTTATTTAATGATGTGTCCGCAGCACTAGCATAAGTAAGTTTATCCAACCAATAAAAAAACATTGAAAATCGGCAATCATATATCCACTATTACCCAAAGTTTATACACAAATGAGGAGTAAAGCACATTTGATCGCAAAATCATCAACTTAGGGTCTCTTAAGCACGCTAAAACTAAGCTACCCTCACCCTCAATACCGCAAAAGTGTCGTTAAAACAGTAAAAACCACTGAAACCTCTTCAAAATGTAAACCACCACGGTTCTGACATTAGATGTCATATTCGAAAGTAACATCATATTCTTCAATTATATTACAACATGTTCACCTCGATGACGTGCAACTAAAGTTATAATAATCAAGGTTATTACTACTCAAAGCTTTTGACACACATTCTCAACTCAGGATTTCCTAAACACGCTTACACTAAGCTTTCCTCACCTCAATACCCCAAAAGTTTAATTAAAACAGTAAAAACCACTCAGACTTTTCTGCGAATGCAATTCAAAATGTAAACAAACACATGGGTTTTTGTGCTAAAAACTCAAAATTGAGGTTTGAGACTTTGACTTCGAGTTTTTAACAAAAAAAAAACCTGAATTCTTTTCAGACTTGTTTTAAATTGTCAGAACTCTCTAGGACCATTTTGAATCTGCCAGAAACCTCTAAGTGCTACTGACAACCTTCTAAAAAGTGCCAGAGGGGTCTATAAGTGTCTTAAACCTTCCAAGAATTGTTTTAAATTGTAAGAGGCACCTAAATACGACTGAAGACCTTCTAAAAATTGCCAGAAGCCTCTGCAGTTCTTCTACTTCTTAATTGATGGTATATAAATTTTGATTGGTTGATCATATACTATATAATTTATTGTAGCCCCTGCCTTGTTATAACTTAAAACTATAATCATTTTGAAATTCAATCAATATCACATTTAATCACCGACATACGTTTTTTGCTGGCGACTGTGACGCAACAGTCAGAACAAGTCTGGGAAAGTTTAAGACAGTTGGAGAGAGCTCTGGAACTTTTCAGAAAATTCTCAGTAGCACTTAGAGGTCTTTGGCACATTCAAAACGATCCTAGAGGCATCTGACAATTTAAAACAATTCTTAAAAGGTTTAAGACACTTGTAGTCTTCTGGCACTTTCGGGACGGGTTTCATATATCATTTAGAGGTCTATGGTACTTTCAAAATGGTCATAGCAATTTAAAACAGTTCTGGGAAAGTTTAAGACAGTTGAAGAGGGCTCTGGAACTTTTCAGAAAATTCTCAGTAACATTTAGAGGTCTTTGGCACATTCAAAATGATCCTAGAGGCATCTGACAATTTAAAATAATTCTTAGAACCTTTAAAACACTTGTAGAGTCTTCTGGCACTTTCTAGAAGGTTCTCAAATAGCATCTAGAGGTCTATGGTACTTTCAAAATGGTCATAGCAATTTAAAACAGTTCTGGGAAAGTTTAAGACAGTTGGAGAGGGTTCTGGAACTTTTCAGAAAATTCTCAGTAGCACTTAGAGGTCTTTGGCACATTCAAAACAATCCTAGAGGCATCTGACAATTTAAAACAATTCTTAAAAGGTTTAAGACACTTGTAGTCTTCTGGCACTTTCTAGAAGGTTCTCAAATAGCATCTAGAAGTCTATGGTACTTTCAAAATGGTCATAGCAATTTAAAACAGTTCTGGGAAACCTTAAGGCAGTTGGAGAGGGTTCTGGAACTTTTCAGAAAATTCTCAGTAGCACTTAGAGGTCTTTGGCACATTCAAAACAATCTTAGAGGCATCTGACAATTTAAAACAATTCTTAAAAGGTTTAAGACACTTGTAGTCTTCTGGCACTTTCGAGAAGGGTTTCATATAGCATCTAGAGGTCTATGGTACTTTCAAAATGGTCATAGCAATTTAAAACAGTTCTGGGAAAGTTTAAGGCAGTTGGAGAGGGTTCTGGAACTTTTCAGAAAATTCTCAGTAGAATTTAGAAGTCTTTCGCACATTCAAAACGATCCTAGAGGCATCTGAGAATTTAAAACAATTCTTAAAAGGTTTAAGACACTTGTAGTCTTCTGGCACTTTCGAGAAGGTTCTCAAATAGCATCTAGAGGTCTATGGTACTTTCAAAATGGTCATAGCAATTTAAAACAGTTCTGGGAAAGTTTAAGACAGTTGGAGAGGGCTCTGGAACTTTTCAGAAAATTCTCAGTAGCACTTAGAGGTCTTTGGCACATTCAAAACAATCCTAGAGGCATCTGACAATTTAAAACAATTCTTAAAAGGTTTAAGACACTTGTAGTCTTCTGGCACTTTCGAGAAGGGTTTCATATAGCATCTAGAGGTCTATGGTACTTTCAAAATGGTCATAGCAATTTAAAACAGTTCTGGGAAAGTTTAAGACAGTTGGAGAGGGTTCTGGAACTTTTCAGAAAATTCTCAGTAGCACTTAGAGGTCTTTGGCACATTCAAAACGATCCTAGAGGCATCTGACAATTTAAAACAATTCTTAAAAGGTTTAAGACACTTGTAGTCTTCTGGCACTTTCGAGAAGGGTTTCATATAGCATCTAGAGGTCTATGGCACTTTCAAAATGGTCATAGCAATTTAAAAAAGTTTAAGACAGTTGGAGAGAGCTCTGGAACCTTTCAGAAAGTTCTCAGTAGCATTTAGAGGTCTTTGGCACATTCAAAACGGTCCTCTGACTGAGTTAAAGACGTATGGCAATTTAAAACAACTCTGGGAAGGTTTAAGACAGTTGTAGAAGCTTCTGCCACCTTCAAAATGGCCCTAGAGGTTTCTGGTAATTTAGATCAGTGTTTGAAATGTTTAAGTTTAAACTCTGCAGAAGCCATAATAAAAAACGACTCCCGCTGTTTATTTACGAATGATAAAAACGTCAAAATAATCTGACATTAGTTCAATTTTTTCTTCAATCTTTGTCTGATGTGTTGCAACAGTCAGAAATTACTGAACAGAGACTAGAATGTTTTGAGTTATCATTTAGCAAAAATGTTATTATTTTGCAATCATTGACAAAGATAAACACCACAACAACAAATTGAATTACAAGACACTTATCACACTCGAAACACACCCCAATAAGCCTCGCCCATCAAAGGAAAAAAGTATAAGCGGATTTCGAATATCGACGAAAACCATCTTAAAACTGTTAAAACCTAGTCCTGGGATGTAAATTTCTTCTACCTAGACGTTTCGAGTAGTGTAAGTTAAAACTCACGAATAAAAGGTTTTAATAGCATAATCTGCTAAGAAAGCTAACAACAAAGACCCTAAAACTGGTGGGCAGAGGATTAAGGCGATGATAGGCTTCGAACAAGAAGCCACAACAAGTCACTGAACCAACTATAGTAATTTCATAATCATTCTAATGGAAATTTTAAAAAAATTGGTTTTCATTTACGATTACTAATATAAACCAAAATTATAATAAATACCTAATAATAAAAAATTTAATTCGATAAAAACTATTTCCAGCAGACCGTTCATCATAATATTTTAATTTTTTTTGTTAGAAAAGCATAAACCACTTACCTTTAAAGTTTTATGAACAGGATGATGCATTATACTGCTTGGCAACGTGTAGTAGCTAACGAAATCGGTAATTTTACCATCTTTCTCCACCACAAAACTATCGATTATATTAGGTCGAGGCATAAACCAGTGTAGAAAATCTTCTTTGGTAAAATGTGGCGCCAAGTCAAATGAACTTAGATACTAAAAGCCAAACAAGTTTAGTTGCTGTGAAACCAGCGTCTTATAAAAGGTAATTACTTTGTTTAGCAACCGATAAGTTTGGTCCACGTCGTCGTGTCGTAATTTCCGAAATCCAGGAGTCACAGGACGCTCAGGTAATTTATACAGTTTCAGCGTTCTTTGCATCGTCATATTACGTGAAAGATGTGAAAATCTAACCTTAAAACAAAACAAACACCTTTCCTAACTAGGAACATATTACGCCACTGGCGTTATGTTTATTAGATTTTTTTTTCGAGTTTTACTTACCTCTATTAATTTCTTTGGATTTAAAGATCTATGCCAATACGTGCACGTAGATACGGGCTTTGGTAACACAATGCCAGCAGTGTAAACTGCTTGAAATATTCCAGTAAGATTAACTCTACGGGTGATCTCCCTAATTAATACGGGAGCAACTCTTTTTGACCGCAGTTTCTTGTGCACGCACAAGAAGTTGATTTCCACCATTCTTTGTTCCCTGATTACAAACCGTAGATATTAATTATTATGTACGAGTAAAATTGCTAAAAAAAGTTTAAATCCTTCAAGTGTTGGTTTCAATAAAACTTATCGCGGGTGTTCCAGAAATTCCTGGACATAACAGATTAACGTGGGAAGTGAGGCTTTAAAATTAATACGAGTTACATACTTGTCCTCCGAATGAACGACAACATGTTATTTTCAAACGGTTTCTGCGTGTATTTTTCTAAGAAAACATTATGTAAGTTTAACAAACAAAAACACTGACAATGTCACTTATACCCGTTTGTACAGGGTGTTGGTTTTCAAAAACTATACATAGAAGGGCTTCGGGAAAAAAATCTGTATAGTAAATGTGGCTATGAGAAAATGCTGGAAATAATTTTCAGCTTTCTAAATCCACCGCTAAGGCGTTTCAAATACTACTAAAATGAAGAATGTCCCAAAAATTTAAATGGAATGGTATAGCAATAATACGATAAACGTAATTGTTTGTTCTCGACGAACAATATTGCTATTTAACATTTGTTTTTATCTCTTTATATGAAGTGGTGGAGATGGTCCAAAAGTTGTTGTTGTTACTGGGTTTTTTTTGGCACTACCAGCTAGGGGTATTTTGCCAGCTCGTTACGAGAGAGGCTCAGATAGTCGGGCTAGAGCCCCTGAGCCCCAGATAGCTACAAAAAGTTCTAAAAAATCGTTTAAAGGCACGATCCGAGCAAAAGATATAGTCATTCCTCGTGGAAACTATAACCGTCACTGTCACATCCACGTGGTCTTCTCCTAGGTTTTCACCCTTTCCGCCACTTGGAAGTGCACCGCACCAGACAATTCCCCGTAGACTTTTAGGAATCGACGTTTCCACTTAGAGGTCCCACCATCTCCACTCGACCGGCTGCGGAATTCGGTCGTCAACTTCAAATTTCCCTGAACACCGGTTCAAGAAACGTGGTTTCTTAGTGGCAAAATTTGGCACTCACATAACTGACGTGCGGTACGTTCCAAGTTGAAAACCGAACTGGTCCAAAAGTTGCTTTGCCAGAAATGGAATAGCTCCAAACCGGCTGATTCAATGAATAAAAATCGTTCAGTATGGCGACCGTAAACTGTCAGAAAATCAGTGACGATAATGAATCTGCTGTTGCCCACTATTCACAAATCCACTCGTCAATAATAATTTAACTAATTTAAGTTTGCAAAAACTAACCTCTAACGGACCGAAAAGCAAAACAAACAAACAAAACCAAATCTTTGCGGTTTTTAGCTAACTTCACATATCACCACATATAAACAAAACTGATTCACGACTAACTTCGGAAGTTTCATTCAATTGCGCAGTAGGCAAATGTGGGGGACAAAGATGGCGACTTCCGTCATGGTCGCTTAATGCACAAACAGGGTATATGCTACCTCCTGATACTTGTTCTTTTTGCTCAAAGGGCTGGTCGTAGAGACTTCGTTTTTGCGCAATTTTAAAGAGCATTTTTTGTCCTTTAAAATTTCCCAACACACATGTTCAATTTAAGTTTTGGTCTTTCCTGTAGAGGACGTTTTTCCAAAATGTACACTTTTATCCTAGATATCTCGAAAAAATCAACTGCAATGATATTGCTTTCTACTGTCTATTCCCTAATAGAATCTATCATGGTGTGAAAACTGTATTACTCTCTCTCTTCTAAAACCTCCTTAAAAAGACCTTTCTATAGTTGTAAACATTACTTGACTGACTAAATAAGATTAATATAAGTTTTAAGTAGGGTGGTTATAATGTACCAGAGTTTTTCTATAAGATGTTAGTTTATTCAGTGTTCGTAAACTCAAAAAACAAACAAAAATGCTTTGAATGGAAACGGAGTTGCTTGCACTAATTACTGTTATTATAACCAGCCCTTATTTAGTTTAGTAATCAATATTTACACCAGTAAAAAGGCGATTTAACGATTTTTTTGCCCTTTAATAGGCAATCGAAAGCATTATCATTGCATTTAATTTTTTCGAGATATCTAGGATGAAAACGTAAATTTTGGAAAAACGTCCTCTACAGAAAAGACGATAAACTAACTTGAACATGTGTTTTGAGACGCTTTAAAGGAGAGAAAATGCTCTTCAAAACGACACAAAAACGTAGTCTCTTAGAACAGCCGTTTCCGAGATATTTAATTTTTTTCAAACTTTGGACCGTCCCCACATTAAAAGAAATTTGATGAGTGCTATGTTTTAAAAATATTTTCATCTTTCTGTCACTTACGGTTTAACCGGAAGTTGATGTCAACTTGCTTATTTTAATTGGAACACCCTGTATATAATTGTATTTTTGAATATTCCTATGAATTTCAAATATTTTTTACGTATCATAACCTATAAATATCTACAACGGTTTTCGAGATATTGACGTTTGAAAAATGACACTTTTAGGTTTTCAAGTGTCATAACTCCTAACCAGAATGAGATGAGAGCAAAACGGCTTCATCTAAAAAGTTAAGATAAGAACGTGCAAACCGTTTTGCTCTATCTTATTCAAATTAGGAGGTATGGCACTCCAAAAACTAAAAATGTCATTTTTCAAACGTCAATATTTTAAAAACCGTTGTAGATAGGTTATGATACATAAAAAATATTTGAATTCAATAGGACTATTCAAAAATACAATAATATAAAAGGTTTCCCATTAAAAATAAGCAAGTTGACATGTACTTCCGGTTAAACCGGAAGTGACAGAAAGATAACAATATTTTTAAAATATAGCAGGCATCGAATTTATCTGCTTGCTTCCAAAATTACAGATTTCTATAAATATTTGATCCTGATAAACTTTTAATGAATGGTTTGGGTGGCTAACGATGTATATTACATAGAAAACACACCAATTCAAATAAAAGTCCATAAAGTAAATAAAAAAACAATATAATAGCTATTAATGAAGGGGATTATTATGCGATTTATAATAGTCGTGGACTTGCAATGTCCGAGACGATGTTAAATCGCTAATAATCGAGTTACATTCAAAGCTTTATCGTATCATTGGCAACGGCGATGCGAAAACAAAATAGTATGTCATTTAATTTTTGTTGTCCGCATTAAAATCATGCAAAATTTAGATATTCCTGATAATATATTGGCTGCAGAAAGAATATGAACAGTTTTGTGTGTGGCGAAACCAAGTACAAGTTCGAGGTGCAGAAGAAACGGTGTTGCTAGCATATTTTGCAAAACTCGCTGCAGAATATTCTGCTTCGTCCTTATGGCCAAAATATTCCATGTTACGAGCGACCTTAGAATTGAAGGAAAGAGTGGAAATCGACAAATACGGCGCTTTAATACGTTTTATCAAGAAGAAAAACGTCGGATATAGAGCAAAAAAATCAAAGGTATTTACAGTAGAACAAATCAACGAATTTGTACGTTCTGCTCCAGACAAGGAGTTTTTGATGTTAAAAGTGGCCTTTCTAATTGGAATTGGAGGAGCCTGCCGAACCAATGAACTAACCAAGATGACCACGGAAGATGTTGACGTTTTAGAGGACAAACTGATTGTTACTATTCCCGACTCCAAAACCCACAAGAAACGGACGTTCGCGATAGTATCTATCTGAGGGCGAAGTCAATCCTGTGCTTTTATTTAAAAAGTATGCAATGTCAGCCCATGTTACTCACCGAAGATTGTTTCTATCATATAGAAAAGGAAAATGTATAGTACAGCCCTGCGGCATTAATTTCTTCGCTAAACTACCTCAAAAAATAGCTTTCACTTGAAAATCCACTGGTCACTGCGTTAGAAGATCTTCGGCAAATTTTCTTGTTAATGCTGGAGGGGATATATTGGATTTACAAGAACTTGGTGGATGGGAATCAACGAAGGTTGCTAGAGGGTATCTAGAAGAAAGTGTGTCCAAGAAAGTTTCCATTGCTTGCAAAATTCAAATCGGCGATGTCTCCGGCAGTGGATTAAGCCCTAGAGAACCGGATGAAATGGAGAGGAATGCATACTCGGCCATTAATCAGCCTTGAGAAGACATAAATATGATCGTGGACTCCAAAGGCAGTGGAGTATCCGTTAAGTTTGAAAACTGTCAAAACATTGTTTTGAATATTCATGAAAAGTCGTTGTAATATTATTCTGTTATCGAACCTGTTGTCCTTCGTAACTAACGTATTATTAGTAACTAAGGTTTTATGAAGGAATTAGTACATTTATGATGTTGATAATTATTAATAAAGATTTCATATAAAATCGTTTTAATCTTCAATGATACGATAAAATTACAAATAACGCAAGTCAAGGTGGAAGAGGCTGGTGGAGTTATGTTGTTGTATAAATTCTAAACTAGGTGCACCTCCAACATCCACACCAGGAATAACGAACTCTGCAGTAACATTTCAAATAGTATTCAAGTTGCGACAAGAAATATATGCTCTGAACAAAAGGGAAATTATCGGGGAAATTTGAGCAAAATCAGCCCCCACACACAAACAATCTAATAAAATCAAGAAAATAAATGGATCGAGAGGACCAAGGATATAAGAATCTTAACAAATAAATAAATAGGAACATTCGAAAAGATTTAAGAAACCATAATAACTAGCTAATTATGAACACAATCAAAGCATGAAAGTTCTAAGATCCAAATTATCAAATGGAAGGTCAAGAATGGCTAAAGTAAAAAACAAGGAGGGTATTGTGGTTAGCAAACGCAGTGAAATAGTGACTGCAGTTCAGAACCTACGGAAACCTGTACAGTTCTAAAGTCCAGGGCCGTCAATACCAAAGGAAAATACAAAATGTGGGATCCGAAGAAGTCCCTGAAATTATCGGAGAACTGGAGATAGCACTACATCAAATGAAAAACAGAAAGAGACGCTGATGGAGCATATAAGATTGTTGCTGAATGAATGTTTGACAGAAGGTAAAATCCCAACTAAGTGGGAAAATGCAGAAGTCATCTAATTATACAAGAAAGAAGACAGAAACAACATAGATAATTATCGACTTATCAGCTTATTATCGCACTTATACATACTATTTACGAAAATAATAACCAACCGGTTGACGAATAAGATGGACTCATACCAACCGGTCAACCAAGCGGGATTCCGTAAGGGGTTTAGTACTATCGACCACCTGCAGACCCTTCCTGATATTAGCCTGTCTCAAGGTATTCTACCCGAATCACACAAAAAAATTACTTACATGGTTCTTGCACTCAACCCTTTGTTCACGAGAAAACAAAAACCTTACGTTAATGTAAGCGTAAGGTAGCTTTAGAGTGAGATAAAAAAAATTACCTGTCTTAACAGACAAGTTACTAGAACATTTTTAAAATATTTACAGCTTACATACATAAAAATGCGCTTAACAGATTTTATTTAAAAAGTTGCTCTAATAAACCAAATCACCTGTAGAAACCAAATAATAAAGAAAAGCCATTTCCCAAGTTAATTTTCTGGGTTGTCCAGGGGTTTCTTGAACCTCCAATGTGAATATTAGAAAATTTCGAGCACTTTTAGCAACAATAATATAAATTATATGCATTGAACGAAATAACTGAAACGCCTACATCTAAACTTACTTTTTGTAGATATTGATCGTTGCTGGAATGGCAGAAATGAAACCAACCAGCCTTCCACTTTTTTCTACTCGAACACCGCAATGCCAATCCCTCTTCCAACCAGGAGCTTGCAACGCCCTAAATAGCATATTTAACCCATGAAATTATATTACAAACAGTGGAAAAAGTTTTTATTACCATTTCAAAAATTCGGGTTGATAATCAAATCTGAACATGGCATCATCATCTTCCACATAATTCTCGTTCAATAAGGTGTACAGTTCAGTCAAAACCAGCGGATCATCCAGATGCAACGTGTCCCATTTAAACCCTGCAGGCAGCGAATAGGGCTCCGCCCTAATATCACTTACATCCTTGTCAGGCTCTATAGCCTCGTTGCTAGAGATTTTTTCATCTGGAACAACCGATTCAACTCCGATAAAAGTAAATTGTTATACACAAATACCCATTTTTGGTACGGGTTGCGTGCTCCAGAACTCGTAAGTTTTCTTTAAGGCTTCTTCGGGTGTTTTGGCAGGTTTTTGAGAAAGCGTGTACAACTCCATGGCCGCTTTCAGTTCGTTAATGGAAATTGTGTTGAACTGGTTGGACAGCTGACCCATCAGTCCTGGTTTTTCACCCTCTTGGTTATCCTCATTCGTTGCGGGTGCCACTTCATTCTTTTCAGATTTTCCTTTCCTGTTTCTGTGTCGCTTTTTCGAGCTGCGGAAAAAAGTTCTCGAATCATAAATGCATATTTTATTAATGAGTCAGAACTATCAATAATGTCTTGCTTTTAACGATCTTTCGTTAGCAATTTGACGCGACTTGGATCGGGTAAAAAAGGACAAGACTGACGTTTAAAAAAAAACTTTTGTTGCCTTCTTTATTGAGTCATCTTCAGGGCAAATTTTAATACTTGAGTACATAATCTGGATGGCTGTATCACTTAACATAACATATATTTGTGGCAACCTACAAATTCGTGTGTAAGTAAAAACGGTTGAATTAATGCAAAATTTAAAGATTAATGCCGCCTTAAAATCTGAAAATTCCGATTACTTCCGGCGATATTAAACCCGGCGATTATTAATCCCGGCGATAACTAAACACCTATTTTGCTGACATCAATCTATGCCTCAACCTCGAAAAAACAGAAACTGCCATATTCTCCTTGAAAGAAAAAGATGAAGGTAAATCGTTCAAATTTTTAGGAGTAATCCTTGACAGCAGGTTGACCTGAAAACACCCAATTGACAAAAAGGCCTCTCTTCGACCCTATTTCTCCTCCGCGAATCTCACACATCACTCCAATAGAAGTCTCCCGCACAGCATACATGGGTCTTTTCCAGTCTAAACTATCATATGGCCTATTATTCTGGGGAAATTCGACAGACTGGCAAAAGGTCTTTCTGTTACAAAGCCATAAGAATTATGGGCAAACTAGAGTCCTTGGACAGCTGCAGAGCCTCATAACGTAATTCTGTGTTTTCGTTTTTAGAATGATACCCTTGTTGGTAAACTTCGTTTTTTTTTGTTTTGAACAAGTAAAACATTTGCTACAGTTCTTCTAAATGTCAATTGGTCCAATGCTCCTCCGCCGTGTTTGTGAATCTGCCATGGTCCACTCCTCCCATGCTCCTATTATACAACTTTACGACATGTAGTTGTTCTATTTGAATACATTTCTTTTCTTTTTGAGAATAACGCTTCACTGAATGAAGGGGGTTTATTCCAACTGCATTAGAACAAAATGTAACGACGCTATTGTCGTTCCATTTTATAAATTTTTTTTATGTAATCCTAGGTGCTTTGTGGAGACTTCTATAGAATTTTTGAGTCACACAAAGTGCTACCAGGGATACGATTTTCTCTGATGGTTCCGGTGCCAAATATATTTTTAGTAGCTAGATTTTCCAGCAGAACGACAGAAGAAAAAAAATTGTCAAAAAATAAGTGGAAAGCTGAATCATGCCATGTGGATCTCAGGAGATCAGCATATTCAAACACAACGGAAGTTCCAACGCCAAGTTCCTTGTATTTTATACTGATATTAGTAGAAGCCCCTTGATATGGCTCAAACCAATTGACATAATACCCATAGCTTATAACCATAGCGAATTGGTTTGCCATGGATATACTGTTTACAACCATGTCTTCCAGTATATGGTACCATAGCTTCATCTATGCTATGTTCCTCTTCATAGTAGGCAAATTCCAAAAACTTTTTGTTCAGGTAGGTAAAAAGTGGCCTTACTTTTGCGGATTTATCTGTTTTATCCAAAGTATTGTAATCAGCGCAATGAATATGAGATAATATAAATTCAAACTTGTTTCTGGAAATCGCCTGTGCCACCATTTCATTGTGAGTATCCGTTGATCGCTGCCAAAACATTCTTCTTCTAGGAAGTGGAATGATACCACTTAGAACTATACCAACAAAACATTTTAGTTTGCTTTATATCGCGATATTTTCATTGGAATTTTGAGCGAAATAAAGCCTAAATAAAGGAAATTATGCGATATTTTAAGGAATACATTGTAGTAGACCAAGCAGTAGACAAAAAGGGCATTTTATGATTGTTTGGAATACTGTTTGGCTTCAACGGAGGTCACTTTGAACAATTCACTTATAAAAATACTTCTTTTGTTCTTAACTTTCTTGATATAAAGTTAATGATCACCCTGTTTTACTTTCTACGCCAAATTTTACCTGCTACCTGCCGTGCCAGTATCAAAAACAACAAGGAACAACAATGCATACAGGGAGTATGAAAGGATAAAATCTTTTCGAAAAAAAATGATTTTTTTCCAGTTTTTAATCACTTTTCAGACCAAATTGGTAGACTTACTTAAGCTTCAGGGTAGTAAAGACACACCCGTCAAGTTTTATACTTGTAGTTCCAAAATAACATGGTCTAACATGGGCTTAAAAATTTAACACGTCAAATCCTATGTTGCGCGTTAAAAAAAACGCACTGTATAACAAAATTCGTTTAGTAATTAAGTTGAAACAATATTCATTACAATTTATTATAAAAATTTATCAATTTTTCAACATTTCAACTACATTTTTTAGGTCACGTGACTGTTTTTGATAGGTATCAACTGGACTTTACAGTGTTGCAAGCTCTAAAATTGCATTATCAAAGTCACGAGATGTGTGTCTTACAATTTCAGCTTTTACAACTGTCTAAAATAGTCTAAATTTAATTTACCAAGTTTTTAAAGTTTAAACCATATTTTAACGGTCACGTGATTAATTTTGACAGATCTCAACCGGCCTTTACAGTGTTGCAAGTTCAATAATTGAATTATCCAAGTCACGTGATCTGTATTTTGCAATTTAAGTTTTTACAACTGTCTACATTTTTTTGGCAGTTCAAACTTTGACACCACTTTTCTCCCCGACTGTACCAATTTGCTATTGTTTTAATGAGAATTCTAGAAATGGACTTAAAACTAGTGAATCGACCGATACCGATACTTGTATCGGTAATATCGGTATATCGGCAGCAATGACGATATATCGGTATCGGCAATTTATGCCGATATTTTTGCCGATATTTTTAATGATATTGTGCAATCAATTTGAACCATATCGGCGGGAGCGAGTAAAGTCTTTAACGTTATTACAGGCGAACCAATTGTTCAATTGCTTTGCAACTTTCAGGTATAAACTTATTTTGGGGCGTAGAATCGATCTATGATAACCGATTTTTCGTATCTGTCAAAATGACAGATCTCAAATTTTCAAGCAGTCAAAATGACAGTTTTAAAAAAAAAATCGAAAAATCGGGCTTCGTATGGCACCCCTTTGGACCAAACGGCAACTTTTGGCTATTTTCGATTTCTGTCAAAATGACAGGTGTGACCTGTAGCCTGTACGGGGGATTTTGAAAGGTTATAGCGGCCGAACGGTTAGAGTTAGGAAAGTGCTGTTCACAGGTCATTTTAATGATTTTTACCCCTCTATCGAATGACGGTGGTTTGACAGCTCTAGGATGACATTTAATGACAGATGTCACATTGACATGTCAAAAAATGTGTTACATGTGTTTCGCAGATTCGGAATCAGCGGGAAATTCTACGTTCAAAAATATGGCTACACTTGAAAATCGGTTGATAACTAAAAAAGTTAGAAAAGGCCATTATTACTCGCCGGCTCGCTTAGGGCCAATTAACGCGGAAATTTTTTTCATCTGAATTTTCTGAAACTCACCTATTTAGGGGTTTTCGGGGTCCCTGAAAACGATGCCGCACGTTAAAATTCTGTCAAGATTCAAATGACAGCTGTACCTGTCTCTTTGACGCGTGTTTGCCGAGAGTCGGCACGCTTAAGATCTATAAACTTCACAGTGCCGGCAAGAGATTCAACTTTTACACCTATGCCGATATAATATCGGTATATCGGTAATATCGGCTTATATATAATATCGGTATCGGCCGATATATCGGTTATCGGCAAAAATACCCGTATCGGTCGATCACTACTTAAAACAGCAATTTTCTTACTCTAAGTGGGTTTTACAGGCGATTTTGTCCCTGACTGTCTTTTCAAATTGTGTTTTGGCAGTTCAAATTTTGACACCACTTTTCTCCCTGACTGTACCAATTTTCTAGTGTTTTTTTAGGTTAATGAATAAGAAATTTAATTAGAATTCTAGAAATGGACCTTAAAACAGCCATTTTCTTCTAGTNCNGAAACGTTNCTACAGACGNCNTNCCNTNGCGGGCCNCGGNGTTGNAGGTATGTACCGNANTNAGNCCGTNATTAGGGNGTCCGNNTNGGNCAGGCNACCGTNTCTNAAGCCAGCTCCGCAACGGCGNCATATNGAAAAGNACGNGGNNTTTGGNCGNTCNCGCGGCANNGCACGGCGACNANTGCTNNGNNGNTGGGCCCTTNGANGACTTNCGNCGGGANCANATCTCGCGANGCNCGAATTTTNCCANGGCGGGNGANCNNNGACNCGNGTGGNANCTCGGGTGNATCCTANNGCCGANGNGAANCGTNNCTGNGGNTNTCATCTTGGCCNACGNGTGGNTCCNNNCCATTNGTTTGNNGAGGAGATATCNCANGNGAGANAGATGAGNTCATNTNTGCATNCTCNCAANCCAGNCNGCNATGAACCCCGCANNCCTATTTNGAGNCAGGACTCCGCTNATTNNCATGACTTCTNNNANTTCAAGNNCTNTTGCCAAGTGCTTTGGAACGTTCTGGCTAGTTCTAGAAGCTTTTTTTAAAAGAAAAATAAACAAAAAAAAGAGACAGAAATAACTTTAAAGAATCATGACGGAGCTCTGTGTTTTGAGTCGAGTTGGGTGGCTGAAACATTTAGTTCCCAATTTAAATTACCATCCCAAACGGCGATACCCTCATCCTATACCCAAAGTAACTATGCCCAACCCTCTTTTTGGGGCCAGCTGATAGCAAAGAAATATTTCAAATTCTTACAAGTTTACCTAATAATTACAGCTCAGGACTTGGATGAGGTGCCTATTAACACACTCAAAGCAGTTGCCGAATAGATTTCCGATCTCTTAGCAGATTTAGTGAACGAATGTCTGTCTACTGGACAATTTTCAACAAAACTGAATTTAGCTAAACTTGTGCCAATTTTCAAAAATGGCGACCAACAGTCCGCCTCCAATTATCGACCAATTTCTTTGCTCTCAGCGTTCTCAAAGGTATTTGAGAAAGCCATCTAGTGCATTTTTTTGGATGCGCATTCTATAATTTCTGAAACCCAGTTTGGTTTCCGAACTCAAAGATCCACTGAGAATATAATACATTGTCGTACCTACACAACCGCCTAGATTCCGGCGAGAATGCTGTTGGCTTATATTTTGATTTATCAAAAGCATTTGACACAATTAATCATGATATACTCTTAAATAAACTACGTTCCTATGGTATAAGGGGACAAAGTGCTTCTCTGATTAGTTCATACTTGACCAATAGAAAACAGAATGTTTGTGTCAGATACGAAGGTAGATATTGTTATTTCACAACTGTCACAATAAATTAGGGCGTACCTCAAGGTTCAATTTTGGGGCCGTTACTTTTTATTTTGTATGTTAATGATTTAAATGTAGCCCTAAAAAGAGGCAAACTATGTCAATATGCTGATGATACTTCAGTTATTGTCTGTAGACCAATCAATTGTCTACTGATTCCTGCCGGATAGTCAGAGAGATACTAGAATGGTGTAATAAAAATTCTTTAAACTTGAATTCAGACAAGACCGCATTTCTACACTTTGGTAAAAGTAGTGATAAAACGGCTTCTATATTATATTTCCATATAAACCATAAATCACTTCCATGTACCGATAGCGTAAAATTTCTGGCGTTATATCATCAAATCGATAGATTGTGTGCGAAGTTGAGCAGTCTTTGTGCACTTCTTCGACGGATAAGAAACATTATTTCTACTCAAAGTATAACACTTTTTTACTTTGGGTGCGTACAGTCCGTCTTAATGTATCGGTCTGATCTTTTGGGGTTCATCGTCAAATGTACAGAAAACTTTTGTGGCACAAAAAACAATAATCAGATGTATACTCAAATTATCTTCACAAACATCATGTAAGCCATACTTTAAGGAACTAGGAATACTTACAGTGCCATCTCTATATTATTTGTCTCTAGTAATGTTTGTTAAAAAACACCCGCATCTTTTTGTGCTCTACATGGACATGTATGACAACAATCTTACTTTAGTCCCAAGAACAAGGGGAGATTTGAGAATTCCCCAACATCAATCAACCTTTTATCAAAAGGGGCCACAATACAAAGCAATCAAAGCATATCAACTGCTTCCTAGTTACCTTGAAAATATAAAAAAAATTAGAAAATCTGTGATAAGCTTCCTGTTGGAAAAGTGTCTGTACACATTTGAGTTCAATGCAGCTTTTGCTGAATAGATTTAGTGTCAATTATTAACCAGTGGGTACTCTTTTGTTGTACCTGGAATTGTATTTTGTAACGTTGCTTATGTTACTTTGTAATTGCGCTAGCAATAAAGAGTTTATTATTTTTACCGATTTTGCAATAACAAAAATGGATGTTGCCTATTTTCGATAAATATTAGTTTATTTCTAGAAAAGGAGAAGGAAAAAAGGAAACTGCAAATTTGAGATTTAAGTAAGAAAAAAAGAATTTTGGAAATAGTTTTAACTAGGGCAACTTAATACTTAATACATTGCCTGTAACTGTCATATTAGTGGTTTTGTGGGATAATTTCTTTTGACGATATAAACTAATAGTTATTCGAAAATATGCAACATCAAATTTTGTTATTGCAAAAATCGCAAAATTGGTAAAAATCGAAAAAGTGCATGTTTTACGATAGTTTTTGATATTCTAGCCAAGCTCATTGGTGGCGTACAATTTTTTTTTGTTTAATATAGATTCGAAAAAACGCTTAAAATTAATAAAAATTTGTCCAAATTGGCTTAATTTAAGTAGGTTATGGGTTAGGTAACCCAATCAAAATCCTCGTTTGGCTTCTTTTGTGGTTCCTGACCAACCTAACGGCTAACAGTGGTAGATTTTTAAAAAATCTTGGCAATAATTAAAAGAGTTAAATACAGTTAAAGAATTTGTAATAAATGACACAATGGAATTTTTTAAGCAGGTTTTTAAAAAAGTTATTAATCAGACAATATAATATACAGAGTATTTCATAAGATAGATTTAGATTTATTTATTTAACCACAATATACATGAAATGTATGCGCGGCAAGTCATCTTAACTCAAGTAAATAATTCCTACAATCTACAATATAACAAAACACACAGATAAAACTTATACATGTATATACAAATATAAAATAACATACAAAACTGACGCTCACTTTTAAAAAACATAATTAAAATATTCCTCCTCGGTAGAAAAAGAAGCGTCAATAAAAACCTGCTTGACCGCCCTCTCAAAAGCACAACCCTCCAGTGTCCTGATGCAATCAGGAAGCTTATTATAAAACCGTAAATTACACCCCAAACTGCTATACCATACTGAATTTTCGAGTGAAACAATGCAAAATATGCCGTTCTTAGGACTTTTGGAACTTTAGTTCTAATGTGTGTCTCAGATGTCGCAACATAAATATGACATTGACAAGTTTATTGGAAATGCAGTCAATGTGTGCATTCCAACTCAGACGATCATCAATAGTCACTCCCAACAAAGTGACGTTATTACCCTTAGATACGTTATCCGAACTAGAGAGAATCAACTCTTGAGTTTTAAGACTAATTTATTATTAGAAAACAAAGACTCGACTCTCGTTTGCACCTCCCCAGAACGAAACAACAGCTCCGAGAGTGTAGCCCCGCTAGACATAACGGTTGTGTCGTCAGCGAACAGATAATAATTGGCTGGCTTTACATACTCATTAATGTAGATTATAAAAAAAAGAGGACCCAAAACTGATCCCTGCAGAACACCTCGCTTTAGTGGCAAGACAGAGGACAGCTTTCAATTTGCCTCGACACACTGAGAGCGGTCCAGCAGATAAGACTCGAAAAACCTTAGACAAGCAGGGCCAAAACCGATCTTTGTCAGTTTCTCCAACAGCAGGGTGTGGTCAACGCAATCAAATTCCTTTGAAACGTCATAAAGAGATAACTGCACTTGATCACCCCTTTCAAGCCCCTCAACAACGCCAGATATAACAGCGCGCAACGCTTGCACAGTTGACCTGCCAGACAGAAACCCGAACTGCTCTGCGCAAAAGAACGACACTTCAAGCAAATAATCAAGAATTAAGTCTTTTAAGATATTTTCAAATAATTTGCCAAATATAGGAATAATTGAAATCGGACGGTAATTATTTATGTCAGACTTTGAACTTTTTTTAAATATAGGAATTACTTTGGCACGCTTAAACATAGTGGGAAAAACAGAGGTGGCTAAAGAGGTGTTGTATGTTGATAAGTAGTTGTTAGTTAAAGTAAAGTGCTGAATGGTAATATTCGGTTCAATGTGTCTTATGATTTCATTTTAAGCTCTTGTATATTAAAATATCAAAAACATCTTTCTAATTTAATTAAAAAAAAATAATACCTAATGATATTTTTATTCTTCATCAGAACTACTTAACTCTAAAAATTTAGTATCCGTAGAATTATTTACTTTTGGAGTATCTAATAACTCAAAAGTTTAATTTTTAAATAGGTAGTTTACGTAAACTCGAAATGCAAGGATCTGACGAAACCAGAAGGTGATTTATTATATCTGATCTATTATATATGTTTTTCTGGAAAAATCCGCTCTATACTTCTTGATATCCTTGTTGCGTGCCTCTTGTACTTCCTCGGATAATTGTCCTATTGGCAAGCAAAATGATTTAATAATTTCAAAGCCATGTATTAAAATATGTTTGCGACATCGTGACGTCAAAAACGCTCTGCTCGCTTCATAGAGCTTGAAGAAACTATAGTTGAATAGCTAAATAATCTGATAAAAAAATACTTCTAGAGATCTACGAAATGGTAACAATTTAAAACATTTCCAAGTTCCATTACAAGCAAGAAAAAAGCTACTTGAACGACCTTGTTTGTTGTTGCTTGAAATTTTGTCCTTAGCAAATTTGTTGTTTATCCTGTAACAAGCATAATTTGTTTTCAGATCCTGATGCACCCTCTCGTAAAGAACCTACCTACAGGGAATGGCACCACTGGCTGGTGGGCAATGTACCCGGCAATGACATTTCCAAAGGTGAAGTCTTGTCGGCCTATATTGGTTCCGGACCCCCACCAAATACCGGCTTACATCGTTACGTGTTTTTAATTTACAAACAGCCTGGAAAGCTCACTTTTGATGAGCCACGTTTACCCAACACGTAAGTGGTTTAAGTCTCTTTCGTTTAACTAAGAGTGAGTTTTTTTTGTTGTTTTTGCTGTAATTAAAGCTTTTTGGGAAAAATGAAATATTCTTGGAAATATTTAAAACTAGAAAAAATTCCATAAAATGTTTAATTTGCAACAAAATTCAAATTTATAGGCAAAGAACAATTAACAACTATTTTGACTATAATATACTCAGTCGGTTTCGAAGTGGCCTCCTTGCGCGTCTCGACAGAGTACCAAACGCTTCCGAAAATTTTCTGCCGCGCCACGCACCTCATCCGTCGACAATCGGTCCCATTCCCGCAGCGACCGCTTCAGCGACTCCAAAGTTTTGTGACGTGTAGCACAGGTCCTGGTCTCCAAAATAGACCACACACTGTAGTCCATCGGATTTAGATCTGGCAAGTAGGGTGGACTCCTTCGACGAAATGAAATCCGGAAAATGAATCCGGCACCAGTCCTGAGTCGCTTTTGATTTGTGGGCCGGAGCGGAGTCCTGTTGGAACGTCCTATCTGCATCGCCAAAGTGCTGCTGAGCCCCCGGAAGTACGACGGCATCAAGGATGTCACGGCGGTAGACGTCCTTGTTGATTTTGATCCCCTGTTCCACGAAAACGAGGGGGGCCTTGCCGCTGGTGCAAATTCCGGCCAAAACCATAACAGCCGCGGGATTTTGGCGATGTTCGACGATGGCCGAAGTGCCCGGGGCCTCCACACACCAGCTCCTGTCGTTCTGGTGATTGTAGGCTTGTTCAACGGTGAACAGATTTTGTCCCACTGAAAGGGAGCGTGGCGACGAAGGAGTCGTTTGCATCTTTCAAGCCGTACGCGCTTGTTATCGTCGGTAAGGAGAAAATATAGAAAATAATAAGGAAAAAATCTCTACGACAACAGTTGCAGGAAGGTGAAAGTGAACAACGCGTTATCTAAGTATTTCAGTCCAAAGTGCGGTGTAAGACAGGGCTGTATTGTGTCGCCGATGCTCTTCAATATACCAGGTGTCCAAGAGCACCCTGGACATAGGAGATTAACATGGGAAAACGGTTTTGACTTTTTTTTGCGCCTGTACGGTTGATTTGATTGAAAAATCGTATTAATGAAAGTTGTAGTACCTATCACGGACTAGTTTTCTGTATTTTTTTCGGATCTGTAACTTGAGCCCTTTCGTCGTAAAACTCGAACAAAAATGCGAAAATTTAAACTTTTTACCTGCACTGTATAAGCGGTTGTCGAGCAACCGTAAAACAGCCATAATGTTCTGTTTACCGGTTGCTCGACAACCGCTATACAGTGCAGGCCAAAAGTTTAAATTTTCTCATTTTTGTTCGTGTTTTACGACGAAAGGGCTCAAGTTAGAGATCCGAAAAAAATACAGAAAACTAGTCCGTAATAGGTACTACAACTTTCATTATATTTTTTCAAATCTACAGGCGCAAAAAAATCAAAACCGTTTTCCCATGTTAATCTCCTATGTCCAGGGTGCTCTTGGACACCTGGTATACGGAGAGTACATAATGAGGAAAGTACTGCATGGCTGGCGAGGAGGTGTAACCATAGGAAAAAGAATTACTAACCTTAGATATGCAGATGACCTTAATACTAGCTCGCTCGGAAGAACTCACGGAAATCATGAGAAAGTTGGATAGGATCAGTAAAGAACATGGCCTTACGTTAAACAAAAAGAAGACGAAAATTATGATATTAGACCGCAACCCTGCTAATGTTGGACAGATCGATGATTTCGAGAAGTGGTTGAGAAATTTAATTATTTGGGATCGCTTATCACAAACAAGGGCGGCTGTGACGAAGAAATCAAACGAAGACTAGTCATGGCACGTAATTCAACTATAAAACTAACTAGAATATGGAAAGACTCTGGAATATCTCAACGCAACAAACTAAAATTATTAAACTCCTTAATCTTTCCTATTGCCACATTGGGACCTGGACTTTAAAAATGGCCAATCGAAGAATAATAGGTGCTTTTGAAATGTGAGCCTACAGAAGAATGCTGCGAATATCATACACAGAACATCGTACTAACGTGTCAATCCTTAAGAAACTAAAAGTCACCACAAGGCTATCAACCAGGATAAACCAATCATACCTACGATATTTTGGACACATCTCAAGGAGAACGGATGGGCTGGAAAAACTTATTGTGCAGGGATAGATTAATGTTAAACGACCACGAGGAAGGTCTCCGACGCGCTGGGTGGATCAAACCAAAGAAATCATTGGTCACGGTCTGCAAGAAGCTTCTCTTGCAGCTCAGGACAGCAGGATGGAGAAATACGATCCGAGCAATAGAAACATGATTGCACCATGCTCTCCCGAGAGCAAAAAGGACAAGAGAGATATTAGTATTACTTAATTTAGGTACACTAAATCATATTTATGTCAAAATTAATTTTGACAAAGTTGTTAAGAAAAAATATTTGTATCAATAAGAAAATTCATTTTATTATGTTAAATCAACTAGCATGGGAAAGAAACAGTATCTACATAAATGAGTATCAAGTTTTAATTCAACTTCACTTGGCATTAGTGGCAATGGACAGTGGTCGTGGACAAAGTATAGTGTCACAAGTAGATTTTCGTTAATTACTTAGTCAGCAAATAATCGGCCACTGACCGAAACAAGTCGTCGACCACTTGAATTGCAAAATAAGCAATCGAACCTTTTAGAACGGAAGCTAGCTAAGGTGTTGCAATCGCCAGTCAGCAATAAGTCATCAATTGTTCGGACAATGATCCAAGTGCTTAGACAAGCAATTAAGAAATTGAACTGACTAAGGGATCGCAATACCTTACAATAAATAGCCGAGAAATTTGGAAAGAAGGGTTAGTCAGAAATTATCCGCGAAACTAAACGGTTCGGTCGCGAAAGTGAAGGGAACTCTACCCTGACACTTACCCTCGTCCAAAATGGTTTGTGCATTTATTATCATGTAAGTACGAACTTGTAATTTATAAATAAGCCAACTTGTGTCTGACAATGTGTATAAAATCTAAAGTCTTCAACTTTACTAGTTTCTCTCTATGAATAAACGTTGTTGTTTTTGTTATCCAATCTTTGAGTTTAACTTTACTACGACCCCAGCCTACACGTCCCCGCGTTACGACTAAAAATTAGATCGTGACAATAGTATTATCCTCGTTTTTTATGGCCATTAATCCCACGGGAGGTTTGCCTGAGGCTCGTGACGTAAACATCCCCCTTAGTGGGCTTTCACACCAAAGTAGCATACGACATGCTGGCTGGAAGCAGGAAGCACTTCGCAAATTGCCCGATTTACTTTCATACCAAAGTCGCATAGCGCCAAAGCGATCTGTTGGGAAATAATTCTAAATATAATATTTTACCATGTCCTAGAAAGAACACACGTTTCCTGTATCTCAACAACTACAAGTGCTTCCTCAAACATTTAAAAAATTTTACCGGATAGGAAAAGCAGTACTTTTCTGGGATACTCGTTGATCTTAATAAACCGCCAATGCAGTTATAAAATATTGTAACATAGAAGTTACACTATGTTCCGTTACCAAATATTGCCTCGGTCTCCCCCAGTACAATGTCTGTGTAAGCAAGATTGGCGAATTGAGGTGATGATGTGGGTATAAATACAGCACCAAAAGTACGTACAAATTACCGAACTCTGGGGTCTTCCCCAGAAGGAGGTCACTGACTGATCTCTGGGTACGCCTATTGAGCAACGCAACGTGGAGCAGTAGGTGACCAAGTGCCCGAGTATCAGCCCTAGCAAAGGAAATAGTGTGGGCATGCAGCAAGAGTTGCCGCACCTACTTACCTCCCTTTGCTAGTACCGTAACGACTTTACCGGCCCGGTGAATGCCCTCGGACAAGAGTCTATGGTTCATTCATCCCTGATAAAGCGTTTGCCCTCCGTGAACCTTCCGTCTACTCGATCCTGCATCCCACATCATGCTCTTCGCCTCGCCATTCCACAATCTGGAGGTAAGATTATTGTACCTATTGATTTAACTTCTCAAATAACGTGGGTTACCTGTGGAAACCTGAGTTTTCTTCCCTCTGGGCTACCCCTTAACGTGACAATATAAAATGATTGAAGAGTTGTTACTGTAGAAGAAAGGATATTTCGATCTCAGAGAAGTCAAATAATGCCTGCGCTAGGAAGCACGTGGCAAAGCCGCAAATTAGAGAACTTGCTTTATATTTGAGTTAGGTTTAGTCTATAGGTTTTAAAATAAGTAGCATGCTTCCTGCTTTCAGGCAGCACGTCGCATGCAACTTTGGTGTGAAAAGCCCACTTAGGGATTAATGGCTATCATAAAAATCTCGTTGACTAATATACTATTTGGTCTGTGCTGATAATAACAGATTATTATTAATTAAAAGCTTATGCATAAACTGAATTTGTTTATTTTAGATCTGGGGACAAACGAGGCTGTTTCTCTATCCAGAAATTTGCCGAAAAATACAAGCTGGGTGATCCAGTGGCCGGTAACTTGTACCAAGCTCAATACGACGACTATGTGCCCATATTATACAAACAGCTCGGTGAATAGACACAGACTGTGCAGTAGCCTTGTAGAATATAGGGTAGAACCAAGAATCATCTTGTAAAAATGAATTGGTTCGCTGAACTAGTGAGAGTTTAAATTTTTAATGGTTTTTGTAAAATAAATTTTATTACTTTGCATTTTTAATTGATCGACTCTGCTTCGAGAAACTTTTTACAATGATTTACTTTTCAGACAACCACAATTTAGGTAGTTTCCAATAACAACTGTGATGGCATTGATTGATTTAGTAAAAAATGTGACCATTCTTACAAAAAAAAATATGGGCGACCCACATAACAAATGATTGGGTATAGTCACTTAAACATCATGTTACTTAAACCAAAGAGTATTTAAAAGCAAATTACATTGATCTTTTTTTCTCTATTATGGAGAATTATTCCATTATTATTACGTTCTCTCTCGGTTGCCAAATAAGCCAAGCGAAAGAAGCAAAAAAGACATACGAGGGTGATCCGATAAATACTTAGCCTACAATAGAACAACGAAAATTATAGTCTTCTTTCAGCTCGATACACTTGACCCAACAATTCTAAAACTTGTTTAAGAAAAATACGTTCTTGGGAGTTCTGCAATGTAGTCTTCGGTGGCGGCGATAACCTTCTCATTCGACTCCAATTTCTGCCCGGCGAGTGACTTCCCAGTTTGGAAACAAAAAGTAGTCGCACGGGGCCAAATCTGGAGAATAGGGTAGATGGGGCAGCAGTTCGTAGCCTAATTCCAACAATTTGACCGCGACGACGGCGGATGTGTGAGCCGGTGCGTTGTAATGGTGGAAAAGCACTTTTTTCTTCGCGAAATGTGGCTGTTTTTTTTTTTTTTCAATTCGGCGTCGAATCAGTGTTATAATTCGGCATAGTAGAGTCCTGTGATCGTTTTGCCCTTCTCCAGATAGTCGACGTGCATCACACCTTTTGAATCGCAGAAAACGGTGACCATCACCTTTCTAGCTGATGGGACAGTCTTCGCCTTCTTTGGAGCACGTTCGCCGGGGGAAGTCCACTGTTTCGACTGCTGTGTACCACTGGTCTCTGGTGTGTACCAGTGGATCCATGTTTCGTCGACGGACACTAAACGACGCAAAGATCCTTCGGCTTGCTGTTAAACAGCGTAAAACACTGCTGTGAAGTGGTCTCACGGTGGCGCTTGTTGTCCGCAGTGAGCCATCGCGCTGACAGCTTTCTCATGCCCAATATTTCGTGCATGATATATGACCCACACGGTCTTTTGAGATGCCTACTGTCTCCGCTATCTCACGCACCTTCAATCGCCGATCTACCAATACTAGATTGTGGACTTTTGTCACGTTATCATCCGTGGTAGCCGTTTTCGGAGCACCTGGACGTCGATCATCCAAAACCGACCTCTTTGAAATTCATTAAACCAATTTTTGACGGTAGCCATTGAAGGAGAAGAATCACCGTACACAGCATCCAAGTTTTCTTTGCTTTCGCTACGCGATTTTTCTTCCAAAAGAATCCAATCACCGATCGATATTGTTATTTTTCCAGAATCCGCGGAAACACCCACTTTCACATGCAATCAAAACCAAACTAAGAGTCCGATTTGGCTAAAATTTTGACAGTAGCCGCCTACGATTATGTATAGGGTGAAGCGCGGTAATTTGCTTTATTGCAAGGCAGGCTGTGGCGACACTGTTGGTCGAAGAGGGCGGGGAGTGGGCGTGGCTGACGGGAGATTTGTATTAGTCTACCTGTCAGTTGTCATCATGCATTGGACACTTGAGGAGAGGTCATTTTGTGTTGAAGCGTATTTTTTAAATGCGCACTCGATAATTGCAGTGCAGCGTGCTTTTCGTTTACGATTTGCTGTTCCCCAACGCGGACGTGTTCCTGGACGACAATCTCAACTGACAACTTCATTCAGAACAGCAGGGAATGTGTTATGTGTACGAAGGGGACCTGAGAGAAGGATTACAACACCACAAAACATCGAGAGAGTTAGAGCAGCAGTACTGCAATCTCCGAAACGCTCTGCTCGGAAGCAATCACTTGCTCTTGGCATTTTCAGACGTTCTCTCCACCGGATTCTTCATGATGAACTGAATTTTCACCCGTAGAAAATGTGCGTATTTGACACGGCGAACCTCTTGTGAAAACATTCTTGAAACTATATCCCGTGACGCAATTGTGTTCTTTTCTGATGAGGCACATTTTCACCTCAGTGGGTGTGTAAACAAACAAAATATGCGGTACTGGAGTGAAACAAACCCCAGAGACCTCTGTATTCGGACCGCGTCACTGTGTTGTGCGCCATATCACGAGCAGGCATCATTGGCCCTTACTTTTTCCAGGATAACCGTCTTGCCGTAACTGTGAACTCCGAACGGTACTTGAGTATGATACAGGATTTTGAATGAAATTGGATTGGATGGGAAACAGGAAATGCTTCCTGAAAGGCTTATCTCTTTGAGGGGTGATGTGAACTGGCCGGCACGCTTACCAGACTTAGCCCCATGCGATTTTTTCCTTTGTGGTTACCTAAAGTCGAAGGTGTATATCAACCGTCGCAACACCTTGGAAGACCTTATGAACAATATTGAGGCTGAAATTGGCAGAATACCAGTCGACATGCTTGTTAGAAACTTCAAAAAACGTATGCAGCAGTGTGAGGATAGCGAAGGTCGACATTTGCCAGATACACTATTTAAAACCATGTAATTTAAAAATTCCCTTACTGTTCAATATAATTAAAATATAAAATAATTTTTTCTAAGGTTCATAATTTTTTTATTTTATTCCCAAATAAGCAAATTACCGCGCTCCACCCTGTACTACACGATATTAAATTTATCTTACGATAGTAGTGAGTCATCTGGCGGTGAGGCTTATCGGACTGCCCTCGTAAATATTTACTGGAGACAGCCAGTTTGGCAAACTAGATTCTCTTTAACTGAATATAACCGACGATTTAAAGCCGAAATTGACTAGAAAGTACATTAGCATCATCTCTTGACAAACATTGCACTTTGCCTTTGAAGAGTGTGCTGCAATATTCCTCATAAGGATTGTTTGTCTTACCTTTCAGTCTTCGCTTAATATTAAAGAAAACTACAATGTTAAATAGTAAATGCTGAGATTCTTTAATTAGTGCTAAATAACGGTAAATTAAAATCCTGCTCCCATATCTTAAAAAAAAATAGAAAAAAAAAACAAAACCTTACATAACCTATAAAAATAAACCCTAATACTTTATTCCTGAGAAAAATTATTGTAAAATGTTTTTTGACTGAGAATGTGCCTCCAAGGAAAAAATGTTTGAGATCTATTTAAAACAAATTTTAGGAACTGTAATGTAGGTTTACAACTTAATTACTATTTCGTGATAAGTACTAATATTTGAACTGTGTTGAGAAACATAATAATTATTGATTCGAAATTGTTACCAATCAAGCCCTTCAGGAACGCCGCCGGGGTAATCCCCGGTAAGACAAGCGATACAATGACCTGCCGTTCGCCCTTCAATTTTGATGTCCTTTTGAACGGCTCTTACCAGCCCTTCTACACTCAGGTAGTGTAAACTGTCAGCCCCTAAAATAATAATAGATACTTATTTTTAATGATGGGCGTAAATTTACCGTGGACCGGTTACTTACCGGTACGGTATAGTAAGTAAAATTATTAGAAATGTAAAGTTCAGTGTAACAGGAAAATTTGCCAAATTGACTTTCCTGTCATGGCTAATATTGTCGGGGGTAATATCCCTAGTGCATTTAATTTTTCCGCAAAAAATTCGGAAAAACGAGTTTCTAAGTAATTTGTCGTCTCGTCTTCGACTCGGATGATTTTTAAAACCACTCTCGCTCATGCTATTTGTTAAAACAAATTACTTAGAAACGAGTATTCCAATTTTTCCACAGGAAAAATTAGATGCACGAGGGATATTTGGTAAGATTATTTCCTGAGTTAAATAAACATTTTATTTTAATTAAAACAATAAGAACAATAACTTTCAAGCTAGAAAGGGTAACACTATTCTTTATGTTGTTGTGAGGAGTGTGCAATTTTTTCGATTTTTTTTCCGGAAAAACTGCTGACAGCTAAGTTGACAGTTGTTGACAAGTGATTTTTCCACTTAAAATTTACATTTGTTCTACTAATTCTTGATAGCGATTGGTCAAAATTGATAGGAAGGAAATAATCTAAGTAAAATCTTGAAAAACTAAAGACCGAAAATTCTTGCAAATTCTAGGCAAATTTTGACAGTTTTGACATTAGTGACATATCACGTGTTTTTTGTGTGTGTAATTTAAGCCGTTTTTTAGCGTGTAAGCGTCTTAACGGATATCTTACCGCGTCTTACAGCATTATGTCATCGATTTTGAGGACGCTGAAATGCTGCGCTAACAGCAAACCTATAACCTCAAATTAGATTCAACATTTCAACTTCAACGACGCTTCCGGCTTAATTCACATAACATTAATTAACATCCACATAACCGGCATTAGCTAAACCTTACGCGCTGCGCTGTCTATAACCTCCAAATTAGCTTCAACGCCCATTCCATAAGTTTTCGTCTTACCGCAGTTTTTAGCGTTCTCCAGAAAACGCTTACAACCGCTGTAAGCCGCTGTTAGTAATGACGTCATAGTTTAGACGCGAAAACGCAGCGCGGTAAGACGCTAAAAAACGGCTTTAGCTAGGCAGTCACGTGACCACTGTCAAAATAACTGACTTTAAGCCCAGAAACTTTTTTATCGAATACTGGAAGAAAACTTTTCTAAATTCTGATTTTTGTTTACTTTAACACGGTTTGACAGTTGGACTGCCAGGGACAAAATAGCTTGAAAAACCCACTTGGAGTGAGAAAATGACTGTTTTAAGCAAATTTTTGGAATCCTCATTAAATTTCCTATCCAATAATCTAAAAAAACACTACAAAATTTGTATACTGTCAATGAGAAAAGCGGTGTAACAGTTTGAATGCCAGAAACACAGTTTGAAAGGACAGTCAGGGATAAAATCGCCTGTAAAGTCCACTTGGAGTGAGAAGATGGCTGTTTTAAGCACATTTTTGGAATCCTCATTAGATTTCCTATTCAATAACCTGAAAAAACACTACAAAAGTTGGTACAGTCAGGAAGAATAGCGGTGTAACAATTTGAATGCCAGAAACACAGTTTTAAAGATCAGTCAGGGACAAAATAGCTTGTCAAACCCACTTGGAGTGAGAAAATCACTGTTTCAAGCAAATTTTTGGAATCCTCATTAAATTTCCTATCCAATAACCTGAAAAACCTCTACAAAACTTTATACAGTCAAGGAGAAAGCGGTGTAAAAATTTGAATGCCAGAAACACAGTTTGAAGTTGGACAGTCAGGGACAAAATAGCTTGTCAAACCCACTTGGAGTGAGAAAATCACTGTTTCAAGCAAATTTTTGGAATCCTCATTAAATTTCCTATCCAATAACCTGAAAAACCTCTACAAAACAGTACAGTCAACGAGAAAAGCGGTATAAAAATTTGATATGCTAGGAAACCCAGTTTGAAAGGACAGTCAGGGATAAAATCGCCTGTAAAGCCCACTTGGAGTGAGAAGATGGCTGTTTTAAGCACATTTTTGGAATCCTTATTGGATTTCCTACTCAATAACCGAAATTTGGTACAGTCAGGGATAAAATCGCCTGTAAAGCCCACTTGGAGTGAGAAGATGGCTGTTTTAAGCACATTTTTGGAATCCTCATTAGATTTCCTATTCAATAACCTGAAAAAACACTACAAAAGTTGGTACAGTCAGGAAGAAAAGCGGTGTAACAATTTGAATGCCAGAAACACAGTTTTAAAAATCAGTCAGGGACAAAATAGCTTGTCAAACTCACTTGGAGTGAGAAAATCACTGTTTCAAGCAAATTTTTGGAATCCTCATTAAATTTCCTATCCAATAACCTGAAAAACCTCTACAAAACAGTACAGTCAACGAGAAAAGCGGTATAAAAATTTGATATGCTAGGAAACCCAGTTTGAAAGGACAGTCAGGGATAAAATCGCCTGTAAAGCCCACTTGGAGTGAGAAGATGGCTGTTTTAAGCACATTTTTGGAATCCTCATTAGATTTCCTATTCAATAACCTGAAAAAACACTACAAAATTTGGTACAGTCAGGGAGAAAAGCGGTGTAACAATTTGAATGCCAGAAACACAGTTTTAAAGGTCAGTCAGGGACAAAATGCCTGAAAAACTCACTTGGAGTGAGAAAATCACTGTTTCAAGCAAATTTTTGGAATCCTCATTAAATTTCCTATCCAATAACCTGAAAAACCTCTACAAAACTTTATACAGTCAGGGAGAAAGCGGTGTAAAAATTTGATTTGTCAGGAAACACAGTTTAAAGGACAGTCAGGGATAAAATCACCTGTAAAGCCCACTTGGACTGAGAAGATGGCTGTTTTAAGCACATTTTTGGAATCCTCATTAGATTTCCTATTCAATAACCTGAAAAAACACTACGAAATTTGGTACAGTCAGGGAAAAAAGCGGTGTAATAATTTGTATGCCAGAAACACAGTTTGAAAGGTCAGTCAGGGACAAAATTGCCTGAAAAACTCACTTGGAGTGAGAAAATCACTGTTTCAAGCAAATTTTTGGAATCCTCATTAAATTTCCTATCCAATAACCTGAAAAACCTCTACAAAACTTTATACAGTCAGGGAGAAAGCGGTGCACAAATTTGATCTGCCAGGAAACGCAGTTTAAAGGACAGTCAGGGATAAAATCGCCTGTAAAGCCCACTTGGAGTGAGAAGATGGCTGTTTTAAGCACATTTTTGGAATCCTCATTAGATTTCCTATTCAATAACCTGAAAAAACACCACGAAATTTGGTACAGTCAGGGAAAAAAGCGGTGTAATAATTTGTATGCCAGAAACACAGTTTGAAAGGTCAGTCAGGGACAAAATTGCCTGAAAAACTCACTTGGAGTGAGAAAATCACTGTTTCAAGCAAATTTTTGGAATCCTCATTAAATTTCCTATCCAATAACCTGAAAAACCTCTACAAAACTTTATACAGTCAGGGAGAAAGCGGTGTACAAATTTGATCTGCCAGGAAACGCAGTTTAAAGGACAGTCAGGGATAAAATCGCCTGTAAAGCCCACTTGGACTGAGAAGATGGCTGTTTTAAGCACATTTTTGGAATCCTTGTTATTCCTATCCAATAATCTGAAAAATCACTACAAAGTTTGTATACAGTCAAAGAGAAAAGCGGTGTAAAAACTTGATCTGCCAGGAAACACAGTTTAAAGGACAGTCAGGGATAAAATCGCCTGTAAAGCCCACTTGGACTGAGAAGATGGCTGTTTTAAGCACATTTTTGGAATCCTCATTAGATTTCCTATTCAATATCCTGAAAAAACACTACAAAAGTTGGTAAAGTCAAGGAGAAAAGCGGTGTAACAATTTGAATGCCAGAAACACAGTTTGAAAGGTCAGTCAGGGACAAAATTGCCTGAAAAACTCACTTGGTGTGAGAAAATCACTGTTTCAAGCAAATTTTTGGAATCCTCTTTAAATTTCCTATCCAATAATCAGAAAAAACACCACAAAATTTGGTACAGTTGGGAGAAAAGCGGTGTCAAAATTAATTTACCCATCACTACTTATTTCATTAGGAAAAAAATTGAGTATTTCGGCGGAGGTGTTGAGTTTTAAACTGCAGTAACATCGGCCATCTTGTTTTGTCAGAATGAGTAAAAATGAGATATAGACACTGCAAACACTCGAGTAAACACTGACGCCAAAATATGTCTTAGATGATGTCTTAGAAAGTTAAAAAACTTTAAATTCATACGAGTCATCCTAGACTAACTTATACTCCGAATGAAATACAATATTTAATTTTCAAACAGTTTTTGAGTGTATTTTTCTAAGAAAACATTAGGTAAGGTTAACAACACCTCCCTAATTTTGCTTTGTATTTAGGTTAAATGACCTAAAACCCGCCAAACATTGACCTTAAATTAATATTTCGTATAGTTTTTGATTGAGCGGCGTATAATATTATTCGCCAGCGGCAGAAAATATTAGTTATACTTCACAAAAGCCTGTCACTAAAGTTGAATTTATAAGATGTTTAAAAACAATAGTGCATTATTAACCAAGGTTTAGACAGAAGCTTTAAGACATAAGGTCAATAAAAGCTATCTAAGCCGTGGATAATATAGCGTTTTTTCCACTATTAACCATATTTTTGATGGTCATTTTATTGAAAATTTAAAAAATTAGGATAACAACAACGTGAAGAGTTATACTCTATTTTTGACATAACCGTTAAGGTAGAGAAAACTAATTTCTCAAGTTACTAATCGGTCAATAATGATACGTTTTTCATGTTACTAATGGAAAAACCAATTTTACAGCTTTTAAAAAATAGCAAAATACTTACCAACTTTCAAAGCTATATCTTCAAAGTCTTTCGTATTGGCTATCAGTTCTTCTCTAGTAGGAATGTTGATGCCCATGTAGCAGGGGTATTTAAGTGGTGGGCTCGCAATTCTACAATTATTATTTTAAAATGCTAATAAGCAAGGTTTTTTCATTTCGATGGAAATAGATAATTAACCTGATGTGGACTTCCTTAGCTCCAGATTTTCTTAGTAACTTAATGATTGGTCCCACTGTATTGCCTCTAACGATAGAATCGTCAATTAAAATGATGCGTTTTCCTTTGACGTTAGTGAGTATAGGACCTAAAAAGGAAACGGATACAAATGCCATAATGATGAGCTCAGAAGTTCAAATACAAGAAGTAAGATGATTTTTTTCCGCCCCTAGCCGGATTTGAACTCTACCAACTGAGCTACCATTAATTTCCACAACGCCATTTCCGCCAACTTGGCCCCAAGATTGACAAAGCAGAAACTACCCTGGGAACATTTGGCCACGGAGAGAGAAATCATAGGGGAGAGATGTTTCTGGGTTTTCTCCTTCAACAGAGACTGCACGCCTTGAATTCCTTTTTGAAGAAGCGCCCACTTCGAAAATGGACCTGGTCAAGCCCAAATGGTACGATGTCATGGATAACAAACATGTCGGACAGGACGTCACTGTATTGAACAAATTTGCGGCAGGTAGCGACCATTCACACACATAAAATAAACGTTTGAAGCGAAAGAGCAAAGATGGTGTCTAGGATCCAGGGCAAAAAATGGACATCGATAGAGAATAAGGCGACATATCAAGAAGAAATGGCAATAAAGCTCAGAAACTTAAAACACCCGAGAGACGACGCAATAAGTGTGGACGGTTTAAGTATGAAAATTAACAATATTATAAAGGAAGCTCAGAGAAATCACTGCATAAGAGCGAGAAATAAAGTAGATAAATTGAGCCAGAGCACGAAGAATCTTATGAAGGTGAGAAGAGATACGAAGGATAGATACGTGACAAATAGCGATGCATTTAGACACTTAAATAGGAGTAGTTCAAGATGATAGAGACATCAAAGTAAAAGATGATAGACAGACAAAATCTATACTGGAACCAAACGGAACAGATAAAAATAGACAATAAAACAGACCATATTAGAGTGCCGCGTGGAGTAAAACTTAGTGTTGCATATTGTCACCCTTGCACTTCAACTTGTACTCTGATCGACTATTTAAGGAAGCGTCATTAACAACAATCAGATATGCTGATGATACAGTGATTTTAGCAAACACAATCGAAGGACTACAGTACAGGAAAGACCAAATTTATGATATTCAGCAGGCAACCCTATAATGGCACCACTATAGAAATTAATGAAATACAAATTTAACGCGTCTCTCAGTTCAAATACCTTGGTAGTGTTATTACAGAGGATCTATACCCGGACTGCGAGTTAATGTGCCGAAGAGAGATTGCTCGGGCCACTTTTAATAATATGAGATCCTTTATTTGCAATGTCAAACCAACTGGAGGCATTCGAAATGTGGCTTCACAGAAGAATGCCTCGTATTCCGTGGACACAACATGTTACAAACGAGTATGTACTACGAAGAGCAAACATTGAAAGGTAAGCACATACTAAAGGGAAAGATTGAGGGGCGCCGTGGAGTTGAAAGAAAGCAACAGTCATGGCTCAGAAATATCCGGAATTGGACCGGCATAAGAGGCGCTGGTGAACTTTTCCGCTTAGCGGAGGACCGTACAGCCTTTGCCATGGTGATCGCCAACGTCAGGGAGACAAGGCACATGAAAGAAGAAGAATTTTGAAGTCTGTCAGGCAAAACGTCCGCAACTACAATAAACAACAAATAGCTGAAGTAATTGAGGGGAATAAGACTTTAAGAGTGCTGCGAAAAAACCTTACGGAAGACAGGAAAAACATTTGTAGGCTTGCTAATAGAAGCGGCAGTACTAAGACCGGTAGAGCGGAGGTTCTTCAAATTACTGAAGAATTTTACACGGAGCTTTATAGAGGTTCATGGGAATGTTGGATCGGAGGATATCCCAGAAAGAACTATCGACAAAATAACAGCTTCACTTTTGGAAATAAAAAATAATAGATCCAGGAGACGACGATATAGTTATCGAGTCGATCAAAGAAGGAGGCGAAGCTCTAAAATACACTATCCATAAGCTCTTTAATTTATTCTCTTCTTAAAGGTACAACACCTTCCCAGTGGGCAGAATGCTGTTATTATCATGCACAAAAAGGGCGACATCACAGATCAAAAAAATTATCGGCCCATCAGCCTACTTTCTCACATTTATAAGCTATTCACGAAAATAATAACAAAAAGACTCACAAACAGGCTCGACAATTACCAACCACGAGAACAAGCTGGTTTCCGCCGCCGTTACGAACGATCACCCACAAGTAATGAAAACCTTCATTGAGAGTTGAATAAACCGCTTATCCTCATTTTTGTAGACTACGAGAAGGCATTTGATACTATTGCCAACGCAAAAAGCTCTTTCTGATTGCCGAATAAATCACCGACACACCGATATAATTAAAAATATCTATGAAACCGCAACATCATGTGTTAGGCTCCATGAAAATACAGACAAGTTCAAAATCGAACAAGATGACACCTTATAACCAAAACTATTTACAAATTTACTCGAGTACACGCTGAAGGAGACAAATTGGAATAACTTGGAACTTAATATAAATGGAGAAAACTTGAACCACCTTAGGTTTGCCGATGATATTGTCCTGATTTCGGATAAGATTGACAAAGCCACACAGATGCTATACGATTTATAAAAAGCGCCAAAAACACACACACATTTCCTTGAGTGGGAAGAAGTGGAACAATTATCGTCCTACAAATATCTTGGTTGTTGAGTTTCAAAGAAGAATAGGACTCACCTGGGCAGCTTTTGGGAACCTAAAAGCAGGTATTCAGGTCCGACATCCCGGTAAGTTTAAAGAAAAAAAATCAGTGTGTCCTGCCTGTTATGACATACGAAGCGGAAACACTTACTCTGACAAGAAAATCCATCAATAAATTACAAGTGACACAACGAGGTATGAAGAGAGCTATTTTGGGCATTTCTCTAAGAGATAGAAACCAGAACAACAAAATAAGAACAAGAACAGGTGTAGCGGATGTCGTCAGGAGAATAACAACATTAAAATGGAATTGGGCGGGACTCATTGCAAGAATAACTGACGACAGATGGACCAAGAAAATGATTGAATGAGGGCCGAGACATGAGGCATACCGAAGTAGAGGACGACCACCAGCGAGATGCGACTGATGATATAAAGCGCATCAAGCACAACTAGATGCAGGCGGCGCAGTGCAGGAAGGAGTGGCACAGATTACGGGAGGCCTATGTTTAGCAGTGGACAATGATGCATTTCCACAACGCCATAAAATTTTCATTTTCTTCACAATTATTACGTCACTAAGTGTCTAATAAGTTGCGCGAATTTTTGGTTGAAATTTGACAAATATTATATTTTTACACCCAAACTTTCTCATCTAATTATTAAAAATCAACTTTTCAATTTGTGAGATAGACCCATTATTACTAAACAAATTAATAACGACTATATTGAAAAATAAAAAATAGAGGTACTTACTGAATTTTAGAGCCACATTCATTTGCCGCAATCGGTTACTGGGTTGAATGAAAGTACGACCCACATAAGAGTTCTTAGCCAAGAGTTCACCCTGAGGAATCTTCGACTAAAAATTAATCGATCCTTAGTGAATACTGAAATTCATTGAATTCAATTAAATATCATACTTCTAAAGAATAACCGTGAGCGGCAGCATTGCCGGATTCAGGCACAGATCCCACAATGTCCGCTTCAACAGGATGTTCCAACGCTAATTGTCTGCCGCAGTGAACCCTGGCGTTATACACCTAACACACCAAGACATACAATACTTTTGTTATGTTAATTTGTTATAAACCAACATACTTCTTGACCTTCGAAAATGCTAGTAGGTCTAGCAAAATACACGTACTCGAAAATGCAAAAAGCCATTTGTCTGCCCTCCGGCGTGGGAATAATATCAATAGTTTTAGGACCCTTTCTAGTCAGCTCGACTATTTCTCCAGGCATAATCTCGCGAATGTACCGGGTGATTTTCATAAAGGCGCACGATTCGGAAGCGACCACCCAACCATCCGCGGGCTTTTCACTGTCTATGATTCGATTAACTACGTCACTGGTGTAACCATTGACCACTAAAAAAAGTGCCCAGTCTAACAAACTGTTGTTAGGTGCGAAGACGAATTTTACTTTCTTGAGTCGCCAAAATTTTTCCGAGACACAACGGTCGATTACCGTAAGGATCTCTGTAAAAGTTGACGTTTGTTGAAATATTATGGTTACGCCAAAGAATACCTATTTAACAAGAAGAGATAGCGAATTAGAAAGGGATGGACTCTTCCTACCAAAGTTAAGAGACAATCGGCTTTGATCGTTGAATATCGGTAGTTTCATTTGTTATACATATCTCAGACCACAGTTTAAAAGTTAATAAGGATTGATATTTTCCAATGATTAAGAGGCGAACTTAAAACACTTTGACTCAAAAGAAGTAAACAATGATTATAAGAAATTAGTTTATATTTGACACGGAAAATTGCATGCAATGTTCAAAATGAAATAAGATAAGAGACAACCGGCAACATATTTCCTACAAAGGCAAAGTCAACCAAAAACATCACCCCAACATCAAAGAAGCCTTCTTGTTAAATAACTATTCTTTGGTTACGCTTCAAGTTACTCCACCAACCTAACAGCGTAAATACGGTCCTTCAGCATGATTACCAGAGAATAACTGAGCGGTGCCAGTTGCATTAAATGCCGAATTCGAGCTGGCCAATCAGGACCGTTTACTTCACCATCAGGAGGTATTAAACATAAGGCTTGAGTTATAAGCTCACTATCTGAATGTGTTGATAGACCAACACCTCTGGCTAATACCTATATAATTATACATTTACTAGAGTAATTGTCTGTTAAAGCGAAAAGTTAGTATTAAGTGTGTAGTGTTCGGAAAGATATGAAGACATTATATAGATTTAATTTGTTTGCAGTGAGCGGAAAAAGTACATAGTTTTGTTTACAAAAGAAAATAATCCAGGGGAGTTAAAAAGATAGTGCGCATAGTAGTTAGACGTCATTGACGTTAATCGCGCCGGGTTGCCAGATGTTTTACTTTATCATCAAAACCCGAGCTTTACATATGTTATGTACCGTGAGTGGGAATATTCTGCCCTCCACCGCGACCGCAGGTCTATTGTGGCTCACACATAAGTTAGAGCTCATCCAGAATACTCGACTTCCTGAGGAACCGAATAACTGCTCTGGATGAGAAGTTGTCCAGGTTTCCTGGGCGTACATCCGCCCGTCCAAATATGGAGGACCTGAAGTTGGCCAGAGTCGGACAGCGGCACAGTAGGTGCGCGGCCGACTCGTCATCTTCCATACACCAGCGGCATTCGGCGTCTTCCGCCAGGCCTATCCGGTGCATGTGAGCCCTTAGCTGACAGTGACCGGTGTACAGCGCTGTCACTGCCCTCAGGTGTGGTCTGCTGAGTATCAGGAGATGGTTTGTCCTGTTCTTAGAGGGCCCCTAATAAACTTTCTTCGAGTGAGCCAACTCTGTCGTTCTCAGCCATAAGTCGGAGTGTTCCTAATAACACCACTCCGGGATGCTTTTCTTTGCTTCACCGTACGTCATACCGAGTGCCGATTCTGGCCCGATGTAGGCCGCTTTCGAACCCAGCTTAGCCAATTCGTCGCCTTTGGCACTCCCTGTGAAGTCGGAGTGACCCGGAATCCACATCAGGGTAACGCTGTTGGATTTTCCAAGAGTGTTAAGAACTTCATGACAGCCCAGGACCGCCTTTGACACAGTCAAAATGTCATCTCCCTAGAGCAGATCTCGATGGCGTAGAGTTCAGCCTACAGGACTGTCGGTGTTTGCCCCAGTCCCTCAGTCAGACAGACCTCCGCCTTGGCACAGAAAGCCCCGGCTCCAGTCCCTTTTGAGGACTTTACAGTTTCTTCGCTACGGTGCTCTGGATGTTATAATCTACTAATAAATTTCTGTTTACTGATGTTGATTATAAACAAAACTTAAATTTTTTTTATTTTATACTCGAGCTTATAATACTGTTACCTATCCAAAGAAACAAAGTTTATCAGGCTCTTGCCATACCTATGATATGAATATAGTACTAATTAGTAGAATATTATCATGTTATTAAGCATCACCCGTAGGTCAGCACGAGATAATAGTCAATAATATTGATCGACAATAATATTAAAGAAGTCCTAACCCTGAACTCCGGCTCCAGTCCCTTTTGAAGACTTGGAGTCGTCCGTAAACCATCAGATATCTGCTCGGAGTAGGTCATCAGCCCGTTCTGCCCAGTCCACTCTCGATGGTACGAGGATCCTGTAGCAGAAATCGGTGGCAGCCGGGAGGTAAGTTAAGGAGGCACTCTAACGCGGACATTGTCTTGGACGCCCCCGTGATAAAAAGACATGCCTGTCTTTGGATTGAAGACAGTTTCTTCGCTACGGTGCTCTGGAGGCTCTTGCCATACCAGACTATGGCCCCGTAGGTCAGCACAGGTATAATTGTGCTGGTGTAAGCCAGTATAGCTGCTGGGGCCCTAAACCCCAGGATTTCCCGCAGTTGCTTTTGCATCTCCAAAGCAGGATTTTAGCTCTACTGACTAGTCTGTCCACATGCGAGTATACGCTTTGTACTTCTTATACAGAAGTTGACACAAGATATGTGACAAGACTTTAATGTGACGTGGAAAAGGTGGAATTTGGTATCACTAAAATCCCAATGGATGGAATCGAAGATATTTAATGGGCACGTGGACAACAACTCCCGTCTAAAACTAAATCCCACATTGAGTATTCTCTAATCTTTGAAAGCTGCTAAAACTTTGTTGTTTAAAAGCTGTTTTCCATCAGAACAAAAACAACAAATTGGCAACAACGCGCACTATCATTAAAAGTCGAGATCGAGAAGGTCACGTTTGTAATCCCGCACTCAAATGTGTGTTTGGCAACGTTGCAAACGCATTTTGAACAGACTTGGTGGAGATTGTCAATTTGGCAACATTACAAACGCATTTCGAACCTGTTTTTAGTTTTTCCGGAGTTTATTGGAAAGCAGTTTCGTTAGTTTGACGGTTTATTAATTTTAATAGCGCTAACTGTTAATGGTGAAGCCCTTTAGGTTAAAAAGAGAGACAATATCGAATCGTTTAGAAAAAGTTGGGACTGGTGGTCGCCGGCCATAAATTTCAAGGAAATCGCTTATAATTTTGTATACCAGAACATTATTAAAGTAACTGTTGGCATCTTCAGTTAATTTGTCGAAATTAACAAAAAATTATCAGTTTGTAACAAAAATCATATAAAAATAGACCACTTTTTGTTTCAGTTATCTGAGTTATCACATAATTGTTATGCTTGGTGTTATCGTATCTTCCCCAACACTACAATAGTAATAAAGCGTAACATTGAGATAGTAAATAGTTTGAACTTGAACTTATAGCCATCAAACCCTCCACGTGTAGAAATTTTATCGCGTGAACCCATTTTGAAACTTTATAATATTAACGAAACTTTATTAGATTTACCTGTTTGCGTAATGCCGAAGCATTGACAAGCTCACCGTTATGCGCGACAGCTAAAGAGCCATGCATAGAGTGAACTACAAAAGGTTGGGCGTTGACAGCGGTTGATTTCGCACTGGTTGAATACCTAAAATCCTCTTTAGGTTCGAAAATAATGTTCCAGTACTTTTAAGCATTAAGGGGAATCACCTAGTGTGTCCTATTCCCATAATACCAGTCAGCTGAGATATAATTTCGTTTGTAAAAACATTTTTAACGAGACCCATTCCTTTCTGCACGTTGAATTCGTTATTGCCTTCACTTGTTGCCATACCAGTAGACTCTTGTCCTCTGGAAACATACAAATCTGTGTTTAATCAAACAAAAAAGAAAAAAAACTTTGGTTTTTTCTAGAATCAAAGACTGAAGTAATTTTAGTCCATTCCTACATAGATCACAGACGAGCTTGGACCATCTGATGACTGATCTTTGGAAAAATCTCCGATTTTGCATTAAATTTAATTTTTAGAGATAATAGATTACGTACTTATAGATTTTTTTTTAATAAAAAAAAAGAAAATGTGCCTGTGCTCCCTCTGCCACGACCCAACACTGTATAAAATTAATTACACTGATTTCTGTTCAACCAAATAACTAGAAGTACCTACCAACTTTTGATTTTTAGGAGAATTTTTAAATGGAACTGTTGGTATAAACCTTGACTATTACGTTTGTGCTAGGAGTGGAACAGGAGTAATTTTTGGTGTTCTTTTGGTAAGAAATGATGAATGAATTAGAAAAATTACTAAAAATATATAACATATTACAAAAATTACAGAAATTTCTTCTAAAATTACCAAAAACATTGCATAACCTAAAGTAACCAAAAAAAAAATTGACCTTAACCTCTTGTAGGAATTGCTTGAAAAGTGTTGTCATTGAGTTCAAAATGCAAATAGTCAGGAAACTCAAATGGGACACCCTGTATATTTTTCGATTAGTGGATTGCTCAAACTGTGAACTACACAGTGACCCAAAATGTGTTATAGAAAAACTGCCCCCCTTCTGAAATATTTGAGGGTCAAAGTTAGGCTTAGCTGTGTGAAAGAGTTTCCACAAAATAAGTATCATTTCACCAAGTTCAAAGTGATAAAATTCAAATGGAACACCCTATATATTGATAGATTACTGTTAGATTGCGTACACGCTAAATGTGCCATAGAAAAACCGAGATATTTGAGGTCAAAGGCTTGGCTCAGTGAAAGAATTTCTACAAAATAAGAAGCTTCTCTGGGTTCAAAGTGCCAAATATCACAAAACTCAAATAGGACACCCTGTATATTTTTAGATCAGTAAATTGCGCGCATTTAGAGCTACAGAGTGACCCAAAAAGTGCTATAGAAAAAGGTTCTATTTTCTGAGATATTTAAGATCAAAGTTGGCCTTAGCCCTGTGAAGAAATCACCTATTACTAAAATGTCAATGGATAGAAAATATAATGGGCTTTTCAAAGATATGGCCGTTTATGTTGATAGTTTGATAGGGTGCTTCGTTTGGCCGCCAGAGGGCTCCAAAGCTAATTAAACGTTTTTCTTGACTGTAACCACTCTAATTTCTTTGAGAGATTTTTTTAAATCGGCCAAGTACGGCCCTGATATTTGGCACAAACCGAGCACAGTGAGTGTGCAAAACTGTAGAAATAAAATCATTAAGGTCGATTTTCGCTTGCACTAAGTGACCAACATAACGCATTGGAATAGTGGTGGTGTTTCAGGCAAATTTGACCCTTACGAAAATTGTCATTTCCAAAATCGGTTTTTCAAGAAATTTCTATGCATTACATCGTAGTAGACCTGGTAGCTCATGTAACCGTGTTTTCCTAATTTTCTAGGGTCAAATTAGCCCTAACCAGTCAAAAAGTGTTTCTGGGGCACCCTGTCTGTAAACCGTAAATAACACGCGTATTTGTAACACTTTGTATATACTTTTATATGTCGATGGACAGCCAATGAAATGAGCTTTCCATTGACGTACAAAAGTCGGTTGGTTAGTGGTACTGTTTGGCTACTAGAGGGCGTCAACTTTGACCAATTTTTTTGGAATATTCTTTTGTTTAATATTGAAAAACCCGCTTAATTGCACTATTTTTGCTAGAGTTTTATACGTCAATGGAGTGAGCTTTCTAAAAATTTCCCAACTTGGGTTGATAGGTGGGCCACTAGAGAGCATCAAAGTTGACTATCTTTTTGTGCATCCTTTTGTTCAATCTTGAATAACTCGTTTATTTGCACCATTTTTAGTAGTGTTTTATATGTCAATGGATATCCAATGAAGTAAGCTTTCTAACAGTAGCCCAATTTGAATTGATAGGTTAGATGGTTTGGCAGCTAGAGGGCGTCAAATTTAACTAATTTTTTCATGACTTTTTTGGTGTTCTTTGATTCAATCGTCAATAACTAGCTTATTTGCAACACTTTCTATAAACTATTATATGCCAATGGATAGCCAATGAAATAAGCTTTCTATTGACCTATAAAAGTTGATGGGTTAGAGGTACGATTTTGCTGCTAGAGAGCTTCAAAATTTTTAAAGTAAAATTACAAAATTTGAAATTTTTTATTGTTTTCCAACAGAATTCATTAAAATTACCAAACCTTATTTATGTTTAAATTTGAATGGTAGATGTAGAGAAAAAAATATTTTATGACTTTTTTTATAATATAATTTAGATGTTTCCAATTTTATTAATAGTTTTCAAAATACTAATGTCCTCCAGTAATGCCCATTAATTCCTAAAGTTTGTACACCATAATGTCCCAGTGGTTTACCCCTCGGTTTTCTATAATAGTAAAGAAATTTCCTTGCTATTAGTTAACAGAGTTTGCCTTCAGGTATTTAATTCACTCACTGTTTGGCCTAACAAAGTTGACAATTGAAACTTTGCTGAAGCACTCTTTTAAAATTTCCTTCTTCCAAGCAAATAATCCTGAAGTGGACCCCAAGAAGATAGGACAATAAACCATTTTTTTGAACTATTATTTTGAGAAGAATTGAATATTCTTACAAGATATAATACCTACAGGATGTTTCATTTTGAAGGTACACAGGCAGGTTTTGAAGTAAGTTTGTAGGTAGGTACTTTCTTTTGGTTAATGTTAATTAATATGCCAACCTGACAAAGTTAAAAATATTTAAAAAAAAATAGTTTAAATGCAATTTGATTGAACTGAGTAGTTGGTAAGTGGAAAATAAAGATTTTGACAATCATTTCTATATTTACTTCAATAATAACTGAATTCTTGGACTTAACAAGTTTTTGTATTTGTTTACCTGTGCTGTAAAGCTTGCAATCCAATCAAAATAATTTGGGCAATTTCGGTATTGCTCTCCCAATTGTCATTCCCAATAGCGGCGAATACGCCACACTCATGGGTCAATCCTGTCTCCATTTTATTGGAATGCTTTCCAGACCCACATACAGATCCACACTCCATTATTGAAAACTAAATTTTTCACACTAGACGCAATTGAAATCACTAAACTTACACAAAAACCTGAAATGTACAAGATAACGTTTAATTGTTGTAGGGAATGTGAGCGCAACAAGTAGTGGAATGTTTAAAAGCACTGAAAAGAAAGTTTGGGTCCACGTTTCCTGCTTTTTTGTTTATACTTTCGTAACCTCACTTTTTTGTTTCGACCCAGTTCACAGATAACTAGACACGTGTTTCCCATCACATGACCACTCTACCACGCAATTTATGAGGTGCACGTGATCAAATCGAAAAGATGGTAGTTTTATTTCTTTTTCACACATGAACTCTTCCATCAAGGAAAGAGAACGCAAATGTTTTTTAACCTACAAGTGGTTGTTGGTTGTGGTTTTTTTTTCACGTAACTTTAAAAATACAAACTAAACAAACTTTATGCTTGGAATATAATTAATTGATTTGTCTCATCCAAGATTTAATTTTATTTACAAATTTAGGTAGTATTGACAATTTTTATTTTAAATTTTAAGGTTAAGGTCACATTGCCGGTAATTTATCATTACCGTTTCATTAGTCACAACCGAAAATGTTCAGCAATAGACACCAAAACATTAGTGTATTATTTAAATATTTTCATGTTAAATTCAAGTTATTTTCCACTGTTAGTGTTCCTAAACCGGTGAAACTTGCTTATGCCGTTTACGAAAGTGACAGTACCAGTAATGATACAGCACCGTTTGTAATAGCGCACGGATTATTCGGTTCAAAGCAGAACTGGACCAGCTTATGTAAAGCCTACAGCCAAAAAATCAAGCCTCCAAGAAAAGTTATAGGTAAAAACTTGTAAATAGTTCTGTTAATGTATAAGCAAGTACCATATAAACACTCACTTAAATTTGGGGATACTTGCTTATTTATTACTTTTGAATTCCTTGACTCTATTGGTTTTTATGATCCATGGATTGAGCAGAGGGAATATGACGTCACAATGATGTAATTTGACAGTTGGTCAAATTATGGTTTTGTCAAATTATGTCATCATGACCTCACATCTGCTTGTCCCATGGGGCCTGAAAAGGAATGAGGTCTGTGGATCGCTGAGGTAATTTGGTGTACACACTCAAGATTATGAAGCATTGTGAGGTAGGTATTACAAGGCATTACAAAGCATTTTGAGATATTTATAAGGTATTTGAGAGTATTTTGAGGCATTGTCTGTATATTTCAAAATGTAGTGTATTAATATAACAAAATTGACTGAAAATTGAACAGAACAGCATAGGCACATGTAATTATTATGGTAAAATCTTTGTTACATGATATTGAGTTGAAACAATATTCATTACAAATTATTATAATAATTTACCAATTTTTCAACATTTAAACTACATTTTTAAGGTCACGTGACTGTTTTTGACAGGTGTCAACTAGCTTTTACAATGTTGCAAGCTCAAAATTAACGTCACGTAACGTGTATTTTACGATGCCAGCTTTTACAACTGTCTAAATTAAATTTAACAAATAATCAACATTTAAATTGCATTTTAAAGTCACGTGACTGTTTTTGACAAGTGTCAGTTGGCTTTGCCAGTGTTGCAAGCTCTAAAATGGCATAATCAAAGTCACGTGATGTGTCTCTTGCAATTTCAGCTTTTACAACTGTCTAAAATAGTCAAAATTTAATTTACCAAATTTTTTAATTTTAAACCACATTTTAAAGGTCACGTGACTAATTTTGACATATGTCAACTGGCCTTTACAGTGTTGCAAGAACATGCAGAAAAGCAGAAATTTGGAAAAACAGTCATGTAACCTGAGGAAGTCATTTTTATTGAATCATTAATCCTTATGACGTTTTGACAATAGTCAAAAGTCAAGTACAAATTGTAAAAGCAGGCATGCTACTTAATACAACCTAAAAACATGTGACCAAAAAAAATTAATTTCAAGGGTGTAGTTCATCAAGATTTACCATTATCTCAATACCAGGGGACTTACAACTAAATTTAAGAATGCCACAAATGTGTAAACATTTGAAGGTATCCTAAGGCAGTTTAAATAATTTAAAGGCATTTTGATGTATTTTAAGGCAGTTTGAGGCATTTTAGGCAGTTTTAAGGCATTTCAAGGTATTTTGAATGCTAAAAGGCATTTTGGTGTACAAAAAATTATCGGCGATCTACCCCTCGGGTTCAGGTCCTCAATGAATGTTCTCTAACAATACACTGAAAACAATGTCTGAAAACTATACCTTCTTCAGGTAAATGAAGCACCAGAATTGAAAATAATGGGACAACTCAATTTCATTGTTTCAAAATATTTTTAATGTATTTTAATACATTCTTAAATTGTTAATAAATTATAAGCAAATTTAAAATTAATCTCTTGTGTCTGAACATATTTTTGTGTTTCCTTTACCTGGGAAAAAATATGTTTCTAGCTTTTATGGCCTCACTGTATAAACAAACATATCTTAGGCTACATATACAGGGAGTTCAAATAAGAGAGGCTCTCAGCTTTTTTGACGGTTAATTGTAAAGCATTGTAAATTAAAAATTTGTTTTAAAATATTCAACACATAGCTAGAAAATATTTTCAGTTTTGGGAAAATGTCTACAAGAAGTTGTACTAACTAACAATTTCATTAAAAAAAATGCATTTCTTCAAAATTTCAAATACAATGGCACTTTGAAAATACTTGCTGGAGGAAGCTACATTTACTACTTAAAACCTGTTTTCTCCATCTGTTGAAATAAAGTGGTAGAGATAAGTCAAACGTTACTGGGAAAACTTTGAAACTTTTTGTTCTAGAGCATTAATTTATTTATTTAGACCCAACAATATAATTAACAGGGTCGAACTGCACGGCAAGTGCAGTATCCCTTTAACTGACTCAAGTAAGAAAATATAGTATCTACCAACTATACAAAAAGTATGAATTCAGAAAATAGCAAAAACCGCTCTAAACTAAGATGCAACAGTAGAGACAATACATTTCGTAACTAGCGCTTTAAAATACGTGAGTGACGTACAGAAATCTTGGCTTGCAGGCTCGATTAACTAAGTTATATAATAGACACATTCTGCAGCATCAAGTTCGTTCTAGCGGTGGACAGATAAAAAAGTCTTGCTGTCTAATGCCATACCTGGGAACCGAGAAGCTCAGACGACTCAGCAGAGAAGAGCAATCAACAAACATTCAATGTAAATTACGTCGACACTCCAAACTGTCCATTTGAAACTTTTCAAGCAGAGTAGCATTGTCAATGCCCCTCTCCGGATAAACACCATCAGCTTTAAATGATAAGAAGAGGTGTTCAAAGGCAATTTATTGTTCAAGCACCATTGTTATACAGCGTTCACAGAATGCTGCAGCCCCAGACAATCTTCGGGCGTCTCGACAGACACATAGAGCTTTAAGTGGTCGGCATAAATCTGATACTCCACATTAATTACCCTTGAAATATCATTGATGAAGATTAAGAACAGCAAGGGTCCCAAGTTAGACCTCTGAGGCACACCCGAGCCAGCCCCAAACTTTGCCGATCTGTAACCATTGTACTGCACGTACTGAGTACAAGAAAAAATAAGACCAGTCGCTCAGTAAGACCAAACTCGGAATGTTGTCTGTATTCGTATCTCCTATTTTGGAATTAGTCGCCCATTATTATGGCAAAGTGCGTCTTTTCAGATTTTCTTGCTGTGGTTATATCCTCATAAAGTTGATCTGTTTCCTGTTCTTCTGCTGTACTTGTGGGGGCATACACTTGGATTATCTGCAGCTTATATCTTTCTGATAATTTGACGATTATATAGATGACCCTATCAGAAATTGATTTCATCTCGATTACTTGATTTTTAAGCCTTTTATTGATGAGTAGTGCTACTCCTTCAATGTGGTGGTTTGTTTCACTATTATTTTGATAGATCATATGGCCCGACCTAAGAATTGTGCATTTTTCTTCTGGCAGTCGCGTCTCGCACAGGCCAATTATATCCCAATTGATATGACCTAGCTCTTCTTCCAGCTCTTCCATGCGGTCTTCAGTTCTTAGGGTTCTGATATTGTAAGTGCCAATAGGTTTATGCTCTTTAGGTGGTTTACGTGCTAGCGAATTTTTGCCTCCTCAAGAGTCCATGAGGCTGATCTTATCAGAGGTGTGGGATTTTTGTTTACCCACCTGGGTACCAGTTGCGTTTGTTTTGAAATTCGCCATAGGGGGGTAATTTATCCTTAAGTCTTCCGCGCTCGCCAGACGAGTTGGAAAACTGACATTTTCCGCCGCTCCTAACCTGGAGATCAGACGCTGTGGAGTACCGCTCCTGACCTGGAGATTCGACGTGTCCTGTGCCAGTTTTGGTCCACCGTTACGCAGTTTACGGCACCGGAATAATAAGAGGTACTGGCTAAATTCAACTTGAATTGGCAGCATTGTATAGCAGATGAAAAGTGCAGCCAATTTGCGAGTCTATTTTGTTCCGATTATCACCATGGATCGAAGAAAGTTTTCAAAAGATTTTCCAGTAAAAGTAATTAGTGCAAATGTTATTAGATTGAAATTATGTAACAAATGTTATGTCAAGATAAAGATTATAGACACAGTTCATACATTCTTATATCTATAATATAAGAAGTCCTGAAGTTTGACTGGATAAATTTCATCTGCAAGTATACGAATTCACCGTTGCTTTGCGCCAAAATTGTAATGTATTTTTTACCTCGAGAAGGCCGGAGATGGTCCATTCTAAGGAATTTATGAAGAGTCCGTCCAAGACTAGGACTGATAATCTTCTACAACTCAGCAGACAACACTTAAAGGCTATGACAACACTGTATACCGGTCATTGTCGCTTAAGGGCCTACGTGCACCGAATTGACTTGGCAGATGATGCTGAATTGTGCATAGAAGACAAGTCGGCAGCTCACCTGCTAGCTGCTGTCCGGCTCTCGCCAGATCCAGATTTCTTGGTTTTGGATAGAAGGCACTCTGGCCAGAGGATATGGACAACATCTCGCCCAGATAGGTCATTCGCTTCTTGGAAGAGCTGGATATTCTGAGTGAACTTTTATCGCAGAGATTATGTGTGAGCCACAATAGACGCAGTGGAGGACAGCAATTGTCTACTTCTTACTGGATTAACTAAGGTGTGTTTTATTAAAATAGCAACGGCATTTCTGTTCTGTGTGGTGCTACCGCTAGAATAATAGACTCTTACTCTACTTCTCTATTACAGTTGTTTCTGTATTGGGCCATTTGCCTTCGCTACATCCCAATATGTCTATCTTTAGCACTTTTATTTCTCTTCATCAAATTTTCTACCTTTTCAGCCTCATAAAAGGCTCCTTACGTTCCAGGTGAAAAATGAACACACCTTTAAGAACATTTTTCATAAGTTGATACTTTACTAAGTATTTCCTGATTATCAAAAAAATTCAAAACTCACTTCTTCTTCCGCCGTCTCTCGCCGGAGGTTGGCGATCCAATTGGCAATCATTATTCTGGATGTAGCAGCTCTGAAGATGTCAATTGAGGTACATCCAAACCATCTTCTTAAGTCTTTCAGCCAGGAGTTTTGTCTTCTTCCTACTGATCTTTTTCCTTGTATTTTTCCTTCAATGATCAGTCTCAAGAGTTCATACCTTTCGCCTCTCATTATGTGGCCTATGTATCCCGTTTTTTTTTCCTTAACGAAAAACTCACTTAAGGAGGTTTATTACAAATGAGGTTGAGAGTTGTTCTCGAAGATCACTAGCTTTTACTAAGAGAATGGCGCATAGGTCGGTAAGGAGTGGAGTAAACGAACTAACACTGTGTTGTAGAGGTACGAGTCTACTTGGATACATTTGTATCGCAACAATGTTGTACAAGATGCTAGAAACTCAAGAAAGAAGTTTCAAAAAATGTCACGGTTGAAGTGATGAGCAGTTTACAAACTTGATTTAGTAAAAAATGAAAAACAGTAACGAAATTTCAGATTGACTGACATATTAGATACATTTTGCAGAGAATTCTTGGTGGATCATAAAGAACAGACCGAAAACTATAAAATATAAGTTTTACCATGTTTCAATGAAGAATAAGCTTAAGTTTAATATTGAACATTTCTCTTCCTGTTTCAGCCGTCGACTTAAGAAATCATGGAGACAGCACCCATACTGACGTGCACACTTACGCCCATTTGGCTGAAGACCTAAGACATTTTATATTAGAGAATGACCTTCGAAAAGTGGCCCTTATGGGTCATTCCATGGGTGGGAGGTGCGCTATGCTCTTTGCTTTGACTTACGTTAGTATTTTATGTGCAAACAAGCTGTCGCATTAAACCATTTATATTTGTTTCAGCCAGAACTTGTAGAAAAACTTATAGTTGTTGATATATCACCTATCAATTTAAGCCCAAATATCAATGAGATGCCAATCATTTTAGATGTGATGAGCAAGTAAGTTTTTTTAGATTTGTTTTATAATAAACTAAACTAAATACATAGCAGGATATAGGAATTACATATTTTTGTAATATGTTACATTATTTTTGAATGAAGAAGTGGTTTTTTTAATATCATATAAAGGCTAGAAGATAAGTTTTTGATTTGCTTAATGCCTTAAAGATTTGATACTATTCAATACTCACTAGGATTTTTGAGAAAATATTAAAATATACAAATTTTACTACTTTTTCTGCTCACAAATACTGCGGCAGGATACTGTAATGTTTAAAGATCTCAGAAATTTATTTTTGGTGAATATGCCAAGAGAATGTAAAGTATATAGAAAAATTCAAGAAAATGAAGAAGAAAAGGTTGACAAAAGTAGTTTTTACAGCTCCACGGAGCCAAATTTGACAGTTTTGACGTTAAGGAAAACTTTTATATTTATCTTACGTCACGTGACAACTGTCATAACTATAAAATCGGAAATAGTTGCTAATTTGAAGAATTACAGTGGAACTTGTGTTTAAAGCTCTATGGAGCCAAATTTGACAGTTCCTACGTCAACGAACACTTTTTTACTTATCTTTGGGAATGGGATCGTGAAAACACTTGGGTGTTGCATATTTTGTTTACACCGGGTGCATTCATACGTCAACTGTCAAATGAGAAGGTATTTAAATATCATTTGTTAACAGCTTCAATAAGTGTGTCAGTGACTACTATTTTAACTATTTTTTAACATCACTTGTTAACATTTGAACTTTGATAGTTGCAAACTCAATTGATTTAGGGTTATGTGACTGTTTAATTTGAACGTTGACAGCTTCAATTTGCCGTCCCAGACAATTTTCAAGTTCAAAACTGTTGGTATTAGGGTCACGTAACTGTTTTGACTATTTTTTAAACATCAATTTTTTTATCTTTTTTACATTCGAATTTTGACAGTTTTAAATTAAAAATATTCAGGGTCACCTGACTGTTTTACTTAAGTGAAATTTTGACACTTTAAATTTGACGTTCCGCAACATTTTTACGTTTAAAATTGCATTTATCAGGGTCACATGATTGTTTTAATCATTTTTAAACTCAATTTCTTTATCAATTTGAACTTTGACAAAATTGAGCCCTGTCAGGTGTCAAATGTCAATAAGCGGTTACTAATATGGACATGTTTGATTCCAAAGCCAGTATATCTTTAAAGATTACTTAATCTGACATTATAAATGCCTTATAATTCTGTTAAAGATGTAAAACATCAAAAATAAAAATAAGAAAAAAGTAATAAAATTTGACAGTTCTGACGTTAAGGAACACTTTACTACTTATCTTACGTCACGTGTTATAACTGTCAAAATCCGTTCACCAGTGACCTAAAACTATAAAATTAGAAATAGTTGCAAATTTGAAGAATTACACTGGAACTTGTATTTAAAGCTCTATGGAGCAAAATTTGACAGTTCCGACGTTAAGGAACACTTTAAGTCTGTGCGTGCGCCACGTGACGTGACGTGAAAGTATAAAATGCCAAATAGATGTGTTTCTTTGAGGAATTGCACTGTAAGTTGTGTTTACAGCTCCATGGAGCCAAGGCCTACGCTGATGATCTAGTCATCTTCTGCTGTGGTACCAGGGCCGGTCTGCGTGGTCCTATGACTAGGGCTTTACGCATGACGGATAACTGGTGCCAAGCAGTGGGTTTAAAAATAAATCCAACAAAAGCCAAGCTTATGCTATTCAGTCATAAGCGAAATAAAGAAACACGACCGGAGATTAAACTCTCTGATACTGTGCTCAACTACTCCCAGACAGTGAAATACCTGGGTATTTACCTAGATACGAAGCTGTCATGGAGAGAACACATACTCTGCAGAGCCAGAAAAGCAGTGTGTGCAGGAGGGCCGTCGGTGGTACCTGGGGTCTAAACCCGAAGGTCCTCAAGTGGCTCTACTGTGCTGTAGTTAGACCCATTTTGACATATGGAGCCATTGTTTGGTGGCCCAGTGTCGAAATGACGAGATTACAACTGGACAAGGTCCAAAGACTCGCGTGCTTAACCATTACTGGTGCTATGAGAAGGGCCCCACCAGAGCCCTGGAGGTGTTGCTTAATTTCATGCCATTAGACATTTTTATTAAGATGGAAGCCGTACGTGCAGCATACAGGCTTGCATACGATGAACCATCTACAAGCGGGTTAGTATGGACACTCGCGCGTGTGGAACTGGGCTACTGAGCGGTGTCCGATTCTTCTCATGCGCAGTGACTCCGATACTAAAACCCTCGAGCTTCCTCAGGGTCGTCATCTCTGGTCGCGAAGACTGGGGGGGCGATAGGGCACCACCATTTATGAAAGAGGGATCCTGTTGCTTTACTGACGGATCTAGAACGAACGATTTGCAATCTTGTCCTGCGGGCTGGAACTATTGTCCGGTCTGCTAATTGGACAGAATATTCATATCTGCTCAGATAGCAGGGCAGCCATCCAAGCACTCAGTACCGAGAAGGCAAGCTTCCGGCTGGTGCTGGAATGTAAAACAATTCTCGAGACACTCTCGTTGAAACATAACATCCTCCTCATATGGGTGTCAGGACATTCTGATGTTCCTGGCAATGAGGAGGCCGACCGGTTGGCTAGATTGGGCGCACAAGTGTCGCCCAATAAATGTTCAAAATTCTTAGAACATTTTGTAAAAGATAAGAGGATAATTTACCGTTTTCCGTAAATTCTTCGTGGAGAAAATTACTTTGGACCACCTCTAGTCATATCTAATTATATTAATCTTTATATTGATGATTAAGGTCCGATTGTACAATAACAGTTCAAAAACTGGTTCAGTGGAAGTTCAATTGCTCCTGGTTAAACTTTGCAATATAAAACGCATGCAATGTTGAACTATTGTACATACAACTGGATCTTAGTAATTATATTTTTTCGGTTGACAGAGTTGAAATGCCCAAAAATGTACCATTAAGTCAAGCCAGGGTTCTTGTTGATAAGCAGCTAGCTGAAGCAATACCAGATGCTAATATTAGGGCTTTTATTTTGACTAATTTAGTGGCTTCTCCCGGTAGTAGGTAACTGATTTAAAAACTTATTAAGTGGGAAGTTGCAGAACGTTATAAAATTACAGTTACAAGTGGAGAGTCAATATACCAACCCTTATGAACGAATTTAGTGAAATTGCTAAGTTTTCACCTGCTGACGGAGCGCAATATGATGGAGATACTCTTTTTCTTGGTGGAGAAAATTCTAGTTATATTCCGTAAGTATTTTGCATACTTTTAGAGATGTGCATTAGTGTTCAAGATTGTCCCCTTTCCTTCATTTTAAATGAGAAATACTTTACATACATCAAAGTAAAATGGGATAAGGTAACAATTTAATAGAAAGGTAAATGTATATTTGAACTTAATTTTTCCTTTAGCGAGAAAGGTTATGTTTTCTATTATATCGTCTGCATACTCTAGTGTATGTACATATTCCACATTGGTTCAGCCCCGTAAAAACTCCGTCTACAACCAGGTTTTGCAGTAGAGGCAAAATTACGTCTCTCTGTGGACTTTTCTTGATTGTTTCAACCCTTTTATACACTGTCCCTATGTTGGCTTGTGTGCAGGTCTGAAATGCTACAAAATCTTTGAGAAAATAATCTACGCAAGGCTAATAGAGAGCGTAAAAGACAATATACCTCCAGAGCAAGCAGGTTTTATGTCAGGAAGAAACTGCTGCGATCAAGCACTAGCTCTTACAATATTTAACGAAAATGGCTTCGAAAAGATACTTAAAACAGCAGTTGCCATCATATATCTTACGTGTGCCTACGATACGGTCTGGAAAGAGGGGCTACTTCTAAAACTATTCAAACTGGTACCGTGCAGCACGTTTAGTAGACTCATAAACGAAATGATGAGCGATCGCCTTTTCCAGGTACACTTAAACGGAAAAACAAGTAGTTTTAAAACCCTGCAAAATGGCTTACCCCAGGGCTCGACACTATCACTGATGTTTAACATTTATACCTCAGACGTCCCACCTACAACACCAAGAAAGTTGATATACGCGAACGATAAGGTTTTGGGAGTACAGGACAAAAGTTTGCTGAAATGCCAAGAGGTACTGGAAGAAGACCTGCTAACTGTGAGTGAATACTTTGGGAAATGGGGCTTGCAACCAAATCCAGCAAGGGACGGCCTTCCATCTAAACAATAAAGAAGCAAGCCAACAGCTACATATTGAGTATGAAGGAGTCGTACTAAACCACAACCCAACACCAAAAAATATCTAGGAGTCACACTCGACCGTACTTTGACTTTTAAATCGCATCTGCAAAAATTATCATCTAAAGTTAGAACCAGAAACAATATCATACAAAAACTGGCCAACTCATCCTGGGGCGCAACAGCTGAAGTTCTTAGAACCAGTGCGCTATCTTTGGTTTATTCTACTACGCGCCAGTATGGTTAAATAGTCATCATAGACACACAGCTGAACCACACGATGCGGCAAATAACGGGTACTATTAAATCGACACCAAATGCGTGGCTCCCAGTTCTGTACAACATTCCCCCCCCCCCCCCAAACACAAGAAGAATGGCGACACTAAAAACTCAAGTTGCAAAATGTCAAAGCAACCCAACATTGCCAATAAATGCCGACATTGAAGAACTAACTAGAATCAGACAACAGAGATTAAAATCCAGACAACCACCAGTAAGAACGGCAGGCACGAGTGGGAGAGCAAAGAGATCAGAAATTCCTACCTCATCCAGGATCCTACAGGCAAACCAAATGGATTCAATCTACCCCGCAGACAATCTTCTTCTTCTTAATCCGCCGTCTCCCGCCGGAGGTTGGCGATCCAATTGACAATCATTATTCTGGATGTAGCAGCTCTGAAGATGTCAATTGAGGTACATCCAAACTATCTTCTCTTCAGCCAGGAGTTTTGTCTTGCCCGCAGACAATGGGGCAACCTTAATAGAATTAGAAAATAGCATCAATGCTGTTTTTTCGAAAACCTTGCTGTTCTTTGCGAATTTGTATAGTTTTGTGTATTTCCTCTAACAAAGTCCTAGTAAAGGCTTTGAGGATGCTGTTATTCCACGATAATTGTCCGGGATTGATTTCTGGCCCTTTTTGCTGTTATTCCACGATAATTGTCCGGGATTGATTTCTGGCCCTTTTTAAATACAGGTATCGTTATGCTATATATGAGACAGGTCACTACCCCAAACAATGGCTGCGCTCTACTTTTATCCCTCTGCCTAAGAAGACCAATGCAAAAAAATGTGAAGATCATAGACTTATTAGCCTGATGAGCCACACTTTAAAAATATTCCTTAAAATCATACACCAGAGAATTTACAAGAAATGTGAAAGAGGCGTAGGCGACTCGCAGTTTCGGTTTAGGCAGGGGTTAGGTACGCGTGAAGCGATAGTTGCAACACAAGTGCTTGTCCAAAACTGCTATGATCAGAGAAAGGATGTGTGCCTATGTTTCATAGACTATGAAAAGGCATTTGACGGCGTACAACACCACAAACTGATGCAGCTCCTCAATAGGCTTGATATAGACCAAAAGGACATTAGATGCATTGAAAATTGGAACCAAACAGCGCAAATCAAACTAGGCAATAATATGTCCAACGCCATACAGATTAGAAGGGGGGTACGACAGGGATGTGTGCTGTCTCCACTCCTATTCAACTTATATTCGGAAGCAATATTCCAAGGGCCCTGGAAGACGTGGAAATGGGAATCAAAGTCAATGGAGTGTGGATCAACAACATCCGCTATGCTGACGACACGGCCTTAATTGCTGATAACATACACGACCTACAACAACTGGTCAACAAGGTAGGAGAACAGAGCAAATCAATGGGCTTAAATATCAACACCAAAAAAACAAAGTCTATGATTATCTCTAGAAACCTAAATATGTTTGGAAACTCCACCATAACATTTAACGCAAGGCCCATAGAAAGAGTAGATAAATTTAAATACTTGGGCATCTGGCTTTTCGAAGACTGGACATCAGACAAGGAAATAAAATGTCGCATTGAACAAGCTCGACAGGCATTCCTAAGTCTTCGAAGAGTGCTTACCTGTTCCGATTTTGACCTTAACCTAAGGCTCAGATTCACTTAATGCTACGTTTGGTCGGTGCTTCTCTACGGTATGGAAGGTTGAACATTGAAGGCGGCTGCAATCAACAAATTGGAGGCTTTCGAGATGTGGCTGTATCGCAGAATCCTGAAGATACCCTGGACGGCTAGACTAACAAACGAAGAAGTTCTAAGACGAGTCAACAGACAGCGTGAACCGTTTGAATCGATTAAGAGAAGAAAAACGGCATACCTGGGGCATATAATGCGAAACACGAAATATCAATTCTTACATCTATTGATTGAAGGCAAGATCGAAGGCCGGAGAGGGATCGGAAGGAAAAAAATGTCTTGGCTGCGAAATATCAGACAGTGGACAGGGCTGAACGATGTACAGTCGCTGATACACACCGCAAGAAATGGAAAATGTTATCGCAAATATCCATTAGTGGATACGCATTGGAAGAAGAAGAAGATCGTTATGCTGCTTTTCCATTAATTTCATACTTTTGTTCTACTAGGTTTGGGGTTCCCGTGCATTTTTATGACTTAATATTGTTCTTGTGCATAAAGGTGTTGAGAACTCTGGTTATGTTGGGTGTTATATTGGCCACACTCGAATCTGAATGGGGCCAACAACCCCCCGCTATTAAAGATTGGTACACATCATGGCTTTGATCTCTGTTTATTGAGCATTCCGGGAAGATATGCTCCAGGTCCTCTATCTGGTCGCACTCACAGCTTGGATCGTCCGCTTTTCCCAATCTGACCAAGTGCTGCTTTGTCAAGCAGTGTCCCGTTCTCATTCTTATGACTGTTGTAATGTTTCTTTTTTGCGAATACGCAATCCCATTAAACCACGGAACCTCCGGAAAACTCTGTCCTGCCGCGAACCTGGAAAGAGTCCCTCTACAACTCGTCGTGACTTCTTCTTATTTCTGGTAGCAGGTGATAGCTACATATTTCCTTTTTCTTGGGATGTTTAACATCCCTCCCAACTCCGCAAGTCTGTTTGCCACCTCGTTCCCGTGTATGCCCCTGTGGCCAAGCTGACACGGCCGATAAAATCAAGACATCCCGTATATAGGACATCGAATGTTGTCAGTGTCTCTCAAGAAGGTTGACGCATTTCATTAAAAACTGACAAGATGTTAGTAACTCAAAATTTCAGTAAATTGATACACCGACTTCAAATAACTAAACCCAGGGCCGTAATAGTACGCTTCAAAACGGATTTAGCCCAAACAGACCGTTACAATAACATCGTAGATTTGTCTTACGCGTCTTACCAAAGTACGGACGCAATTTTCGGAAAAGTACGACCAGAAAATGTGCCGACTCCCTTGATAGTGATTCATGGATTATTCGGTTCCAAATCGAGTTTTAACACAATTTGCAAAAGGTTTAGTTGTTATTGTAAGGTCGTTGATTTAGCATTTATAGTATTTAACTGACTCATCGAAGGTACCACGATGGTTCCAAACCCAAGCGACTGGTTTATGCAGTGGATTTGAGAAATCATGGTGACTCCTCTCATTCCAACAGCAACACATACGATGACTTAGTAATGGATGTGTTAAAGTTTATAAAAACAATGAATTTAAGTAAAGTGACTGTTTTGGGACATGATATAGGGGGCCGAGTAGGAATGTTGATTGCTCTTAAAGATGTAAGAAGGCTTATTACCAGTACTACTGACAGCAATTAAGAAAAGTGCCTACTTTACAGCCTGACGTAATTGAAAAACTGATCGTAGCCGAAGTTTCTCCAATTTCAACCAGCCACAGTTTTCAAATTTTTCCCGAAGTTTTGCGTATTTTGAACCACCTGATATTTCCTCCTAATTTGCCTTTACAATTAGCTAAAGCCCATGTTGTTAATTGTTTATCCAGAGTAGTACGGAACAAGAGTCTTATGACAGTAATTCTAATGAATTTGGTGCAAACATCTGAAGGAAGGTATACCCTACACATTTTTTTGTTTTAAAAATAACATCGGTCTGTATAAACAATATTTTTAGTTATATCTGGAGATTCAATAACAGATCACTGCTGGACAATTTTAGTGAATTGTCAATGTTCCCTAATGTACACAATGTTGAGTTTAAAGGGCCTGTTTTATTTGTGGGAGGGGGCAAATCTGACTATATCCAGTAAGAGTGGGTTTTTTGGTCAAACTAAAACTGACCACAGGAATATCCATGTAACGGACAGAGAAACATTATTGCTAACTAGAGCGCGAGACAAAGATAAAAAATTTGTCAGAAAATTTTTCCTTGTGTTGGATTATATGTATATTTCTACCTAATTAATTATGTTAATGGCACTTTCCTAAATTTCCATTTATTTAATATTTAATTAAGTGGCCAGTTTGTAATAAGCGCTCTGTGTGTCCTCCATGAAATAGAATAATTTGTTTAACATCCAAATTGCTGACGAGTTGCAACTACTCTCTCTCTACTCTCTAATTTCTCAAAAATTACATTTTTATACGTCAAATAAAATCAAAATGTGTGTATCATATAACATGTAACATCAAAAATAAAGGCAGAAACTAGACCCGTCAGTAAACCATTCCCCTCTATACCCCATTCATCGAAATAAGTAGGAATAGGTCTGTTCGTAGAGGCAATTTCAAACTGGTTTCCAACTGAAAATCGGAAATTGTTGGCTTTTATTGGTTGAATGCTCACGTGACATTGACATTTTGTTGGAGATTCGTTCTGCGAACAGACCTATTAACTATTCCAGTCTGATGTGTCTGGCAACACTGCCAAGTTTCTGCCTACTAGACTATTTATTCTGTTTTCTTTGTCTCGCACATCTAATAGTCTATGTTCCTCTGTCAGTTACACGGTTTTCTTGGGTAGTTTTTTTTTACCCCTGTATATTGACTTTGTTTGAGGTACTATGTTATATTCTACACATTTTCAGGAGGAGCGATTTTCCGAAAATACTGAAACTGTTCCCGAAAGCGGAATTGAAATACATTGAAGGTGCCGGTCATTGGGTGCACGCTGAAAAGCCCAACGAATTCTTAAAAATTACTATGGATTTTCTGAATAAAGATTCCACCACCTGAATGTGATATGTATGCTATTCGTACCACATTAAGTACTACTTGATAAGTACCTACTGTTTTAATAGACATTTCTGTTGACTCTGACGTTTCTTTGCTCCTTTTTCGTAAAGGTAAATTAACAGTGCAACGGACAGAGAAACATTAATACATACATGCGCGAGACAAAGACGGAAAACCTAAGAAAAGTCAAAAAGGCGAAATTTTTGCTGCGATGTTGTCAAACGTCTCTCTGAATTCGCCGACTAGAATACTGTCTGTGTCTGTGTATCTGTTTGCGATAAGTGTCCTGTGTTAACTTGAGAATGAAATTATTTGTTTTTCACTTTACGTTGCGACAATTCTCTAATTATAGCAATTTTGATCTGACAAATAGAAAAGCCTAATAACTAATGCCAAAATAAAGCTTGCTGCTGATTGGTCACAAATTTGAACGAAAAAAAAAATTACTACGTTCCCAGTTTAATCTGTTATTAACGTTTCCAAAATGTTGACAAGTGGGTACGTTCAAAATTACAATAATAACAAAAAATGATTGAGGCTTTAGTGTCTATATATCTAGTGTTATAACCTAACCTAACTAATGTTTTAACAGGTATAATTAAAATTTGACAGGTTCAAACCAATAGTTTGACAGGTCTATTTTCAAATTATCTTGTTTGCGTTCTTTCGTATTGGTTGAGCGTCACAGTGACATTTTAATGCTTTTTGTGAATGCAACAAATAAACGTCAAAGTTAAGTCATTTACTGTCTAATGTCAAAACTACAGTTAAATAGAAGTATAACTTGTTGAATCGTTTAACTGGTAGCAGTATTTATACAATTGACACTTTATGGCGCCCTATGACCTGGATTTTGACTGATGCGCTTTATGTGACAACTGTCAAACCACTGTCTTGAATAGGATACTATTTCACAACTGTCAAATCTTTAACCGTAAACCTCTAAAGTGCATTTCTGTGGTGAAAAAAGTGGTAACAAAATATTCATACAAATGACACTTTATAGCTCTGAGCTGAATTTTGACTGATGCGATTTATGTGACAGCTGTCAAACCACTGGCTTGAATAGGACAATACTTCACAACTGTCAAATCTTCAACCATAAACCTCTAACCTGCAAGTGGTAACAAAATATTCATACAAATGACACTTTATAGTTCTATGAGCTGGATTTTGACTGATGCGCTTTATGTGACAGCTGTCAAACCACTGGCTTGAATAGGACAATACTTCACAACTGTCAAATCTTCAACCATAAACCTCTAAAGTGCATTTCTGTGGTGAAAAAAGTGGTAACAAAATATTCATACTGATGAGATTTAAATGACACTTTATAGCTCTATGAGCTGGATTTTGACTGATGCACTTTATGTGACAGCTGTCAAACCACTGGCTTGAATAGGACAATACTTCACAACTGTCAAATCTTCAACCATAAACCTCTAAAGTGCATTTCTGTGGTGAAAAAAGTGGTAACAAAATATTCATACAAATGACACTTTATAGCTCTATGAGCTGAATTTTGACTGATGCGATTTATGTGACAGCTGTCAAACCACTGGCTTGAATAGGACAATACTTCACAACTGTCAAATTCTTCAACCATAAACCTCTAAACTGCATTTCTGTGGTGAAAAAAGTGGTAACAAAATATTCATACAAATGACACTTTATAGCTCTATGAGCTGAATTTTGACTGATGCGATTTATGTGACAGCTGTCAAACCACTGGCTTGAATAGGACAATACTTCACAACTGTCAAATCTTCAACCATAAACCTCTAAAGTGCATTTCTGTGGTGAAAAAAGTGGTAACAAAATATTCATACAAATGACACTTTATAGCTCTATGAGCTGAATTTTGACTGATGCGATTTATGTGACACCTGTCAAACCACTGGCTTGAATAGGACAATACTTCACAACTGTCAAATCTTCAACCATAAACCTCTAACCTGCATTTCTGTGGTGAAAAAAGTGGTAACAAAATATTCATACAAATGACACTTTATAGCTCTATGAGCTGAATTTTGACTGATGCGATTTATGTGACAGCTGTCAAACCACTGGCTTGAATAGGACAATACTTTACAACTGTCAAATTTTCAACCATAAACCTCTAAAGTGCGTTTCAGTGGTGAAAAAAGTGGTAACAAAATATTCATACAAATGACACTTTATAGCTCTGGATTTTGACTGATGCGCTTTATGTGACAGCTGTCAAACCACTGGCTTGAATTTTATGTGACAGCTGTCAAACCACTGGCTTGAATAGGACAATACTTCACAACTGTCAAATCTTCAACCATAAACCTCTAAAGTGCATTTCTGTGGTGAAAAAAGTGGTAACAAAATATTCATACAAATGACACTTTATAGCTCTATGAGCTGAATTTTGACTGATGCGATTTATGTGACAGCTGTCAAACCACTGGCTTGAATAGGACAATACTTCACAACTGTCAAATCTTCAACCATAAACCTGTAAACTGCATTTTTGTGGTGAAAAAAGTGGTAACAAAATATTCATACCAATGACACTTTATAGCTCTACGAGCTGGATTTTGACTGATATTTTTTATGTGACAGTTGTCAAACCTCTGTCTTGAATAGGACAATACTTCACAACTGTCAAATCTTCAACCATAAACCTCTAAAGTGTATTTTAGTGGCGCAAAAAAGTGGTAACAAAATATTTTTACAAATGACACTTTATAGCTCTATGATCTGAATTGTGACTGATGAGATTTATGTGACAGCTGTCAAATCTCTATCTTGAATAGGATACTATTTCACAACTGTCAAATCTCCAACCGTAAACTTCTAAAGTGTATTTTTGTGGCGCAAAAAGTGGTAACAAAATATTCATACAAATAACACTTTATAGCTCTATGACCTGGATTTTGACTGATGCGATTTATGTGACAGCTGTCAAACCACTGGCTTGAATAGGACAATACTTCACAACTGTCAAATCTTCAACCATAAACCTCTAAACTGCATTTCTGTGGTGAAAAAAGTGGTAACAAAATATTCATACAAATGACACTTTATAGCTCTATGAGCTGAATTTTGACTGATGCGCTTTATGTGACACTGTCAAACCACTGTCTTGAATAGGACAATACTTCACAACTGTCAAATCTTCAACCATAAACCTCTAAAGTGTATTTTTGTGGCGCAAAGTAAGTGGTAACAAAATATTTTTACAAATGACACTTTATAGCTCTATGATCTGAATTGTGACTGATGAGATTTATGTGACAGCTGTCAAATCTCTATCTTGAATAGGATACTATTTCACAACTGTCAAATCTTCAACCGTAAACCTCTAAACTGCATTTCTGTGGTGAAAAAAGTGGTAACAAAATATTCATACCAATGACACTTTATAGCTCTATGAGCTGGATTTTGACTGATATTTTTTATGTGACAGTTGTCAAACCTCTGTCTTGAATAGGACAATACTTCACAACTGTCAAATCTTCAACCATAAACCTCTAAAGTGTATTTTTGTGGCGCAAAAAAGTGGTAACAAAATATTTTTACAAATGACACTTTATAGCTCTATGATCTGAATTGTGACTGATGAGATTTATGTGACAGCTGTCAAACCACTGGCTTGAATAGGACAATACTTCACAACTGTCAAATCTTCAACCATAAACCTCTAAACTGCATTTCTGTGGTGAAAAAAGTGGTAACAAAATATTCATACAAATGACACTTTATAGCTCTATGAGCTGAATTTTGACTGATATTTTTTATGTGACAGTTGTCAAACCTCTGTCTTGAATAGGACAATACTTCACAACTGTCAAATCTTCAACCATAAACCTCTAAACTGCATTTCTGTGGTGAAAAAAGTGGTAACAAAATATTCATACAAATGACACTTTATAGCTCTATGATCTGAATTGTGACTGATGAGATTTATGTGACAGCTGTCAAACCACTGGCTTGAATAGGACAATACTTCACAACTGTCAAATCTTCAACCATAAACCTCTAAACTGCATTTCTGTGGTGAAAAAAGTGGTAACAAAATATTCATACAAATGACACTTTATAGCTCTATGAGCTGGATTTTGACTGATGCGATTTATGTGACAGCTGTCAAACCACTGGCTTGAATAGGACAATACTTCACAACTGTCAAATCTTCAACCATAAACCTCTAAACTGCATTTCTGTGGTGAAAAAAGTGGTAACAAAATATTCATACAAATGACACTTTATAGCTCTATGAGCTGGATTTTGACTGATATTTTTTATGTGACAGTTGTCAAACCTCTGTCTTGAATAGGACAATACTTCACAACTGTCAAATCTTCAACCATAAACCTCTAAAGTGTATTTCTGTGGCGCAAAAAAGTGGTAACAAAATATTCATACAAATGACACTTTATAGCTCTATGATCTGAATTGTGACTGATGAGATTTATGTGACAGCTGTCAAACCACTGGCTTGAATAGGACAATACTTCACAACTGTCAAATCTTCAACCATAAACCTCTAAAGTGCATTTCTGTGGTGAAAAAAGTGGTAACAAAATATTCATACAAATGACACTTTATAGCTCTATGAGCTGAATTTTGACTGATGCGATTTATGTGACAGCTGTCAAACCACTGGCTTGAATAGGACAATACTTCACAACTGTCAAATCTTCAACCATAAACCTCTAAACTGCATTTCTGTGGTGAAAAAAGTGGTAACAAAATATTCATACAAATGACACTTTATAGCTCTATGAGCTGAATTTTGACTGATGCGATTTATGTGACAGCTGTCAAACCACTGTCTTGAATAGGACAATACTTCACAACTGTCAAATCTTCAACCATAAACCTCTAAACTGCATTTCTGTGGTGAAAAAAGTGGTAACAAAATATTCATACAAATGACACTTTATAGCTCTATGAGCTGAATTTTGACTGATGCGATTTTTTATGTGACAGCTGTCAAACCACTGTCTTGAATAGGACAATACTTCACAACTGTCAAATCTTCAACCATAAACCTCTAAACTGCATTTCTGTGGTGAAAAAAGTGGTAACAAAATATTCATACAAATGACACTTTATAGCTCTATGAGCTGAATTTTGACTGATGCGATTTATGTGACAGCTGTCAAACCACTGGCTTGAATAGGACAATACTTCACAACTGTCAAATCTTCAACCATAAACCTCTAAAGTGCATTTCTGTGGTGAAAAAAGTGGTAACAAAATATTCATACAAATGACACTTTATAGCTCTATGAGCTGAATTTTGACTGATGCGATTTATGTGACAGCTGTCAAACCACTGGCTTGAATAGGACAATACTTCACAACTGTCAAATCTTCAACCATAAACCTCTAAAGTGCATTTCTGTGGTGAAAAAAGTGGTAACAAAATATTCATACAAATGACACTTTATAGCTCTATGAGCTGAATTTTGACTGATGCGCTTTATGTGACAACTGTCAAACCACTGTCTTGAATAGGACGATACTTCACAACTGTCAAATCTTCAACCATGAACCTCTAAAGAGCATTTCTGTGGTGAAAAAAGTGGTAACAAAATATTCGAAGGAATTACACTTTATATCTTTATGGGCGGAGTTGTTTGAGGGAACAGGCAGTATACCTGACAGCTGTTAAACTACATCAGAGATCACACGAAATCAGGATGACTTCAGAAAAGTTAGCAAGGTTGTCAAAGTGTAGATTTTTAAAAAAACTTTTTTCCTGTAAATCCTCTAATGCTGAAATATACTATACAGGGTCTTCCATCGAAATCTGCATTAAGCAATAGAGAAAAATTAAATAATAATATAGGAAGAAGATTTTAACTTTAAATGAAACATACACTAGTAACACCAATATAAAGAAGTTCTTCTGTAATCAATTTAATAAATAAAAACAACCAAATATAGTAATCAATCGACATTTATTCACAATAATAATCCTTAAATTGTATAAGAAACGAACCGTTTAATGACAGTTTGATTTTTAATTAATCACGTTCAAAACTGATTTAAAACGTTACCAAATCCAATATGACACTGAAACTAGAAACACCTTATCAAGTATAAAAAATAATAATTAAATTAGCTACTAAATCAGTAGTAATTATCACTTTTTTTTTCAATAAAACTTTAAACGGAAATAATTACAACAACGAATTCTCGACTATCGAAAATACGAAACTTATGCAACCGAACCGCAACAACGATCCATGATTCAAAATGGCCGAACCTTCCCAACCGCGTTTCAAGTCTTCGAAATTCGTTGAGCAACAACACTCAGCTCTATAAATACAACGAGAATTTTAGTAAAATATTGATGGTTAATAAAAGAGCAACATTCATTAATGTCAATTACCTGTCAACCCATTCAGCGGCCATTTTTGCGTCTTTTTTGCCAACCGTAACGTTACTTCCAATAGCATCGGGGCGTCCCAGTTTTCTTTTCCTGTTTATTACCTCTCGCACTTGAGCTTCCACATTGGCGGCCTATTTCAAAAACCCCCCGATAAAGTAACTGATGTCATCTTCAATATAAATTATAAAGTCGGTCATCCTACTAAAATATTGTATACAGTATGTCCAAGATTCGTTTCTCTGCTTCCCGTAAGAACTACTGCAAAGGTTCAGGGGGGAAAGTTTTAGAGAATTTAATAGGCAATCCAACACCATTTTAAAAATATTTTATCGTATCATTGAAGATTAAAACGATTTTATATGAAATCTTTATTAATAATTATCAACATCATAAATGTACTAATTCCAACAGAATAATATTACAACGACTTTTCATGAATATTCAAAACAATATTTTGACAGTTTTCAAACTTAACGGATACTCCACTACCTTTGGGGTCCACGATCATATTGATGTCTTCCGAAGGCTGATTAATGGCCGAGTATGCATTCCTCTCCATTTCATCCGGTTTCCTAGGGCTTTCTCCACTACCGGAGATATCGCCGATTTGAATTTTACGAGCAATGTAAACTTTCTTCTAGATACCCTCTAGCAACCTTCGTTGATTCCCATCCATCAAGCTCTTGTAAATCCAATATATCCCTTCCAGCATTAACAAGAAAATTTGCCGAAGATCTTCTAACGCAGTGACCAGTATACATATTAGGATTTTCAAGTGAAAGATACTTTTGAGGTAGTTCAGCAAAGAAATGAATGCCGCAGGGCTGTACTGTACATTTTCCTTTTCTATATGATTGAGAAACAATCTTCGGTGAGTAACATGAGCTGGCCTTAACATTGCATACTTTTTAAATAAAAGCTCAGGATTCATTCATCCCACAGGTCCGTTTCTTGTCGGTTTTGGAGTCGGGAATAGTAACAATCAGCTTGTCCTCTAAAACGTCAACATCTTCCGTGGTTATCTTGGTTAGTTGATTGGTTCGGCAGGCTCCTCCAATTCTAATTAGAAAGGGCACTTTTAACATCAAAAACTCCTTGTCTGGAGCAGAATTTATATCGTCAATCTTTTTTATATTGATTCTTACTGGCATTTTGTACGCTGGCTCGTTAGGCAATGTCGGGTTCACGTGAGGTTTCACCAGTTTAAAAGTATCTGTAACAAGTGCTCCAATATGACGACTAGTTAAAAGATAACTAACGGATTTACATGTTTTTTTATAATATTGTGGCGACCAGTTTTTAAAGTCAGTGATATCGTTGTAATTCATTGTTGATACATACTGTTACGGTTTGGGCCTACTATGCTCGATACTTCTGAACGAGCGCTCGCTTCGGGATGAAACCGATGCGCCGCAATATCTGGCCGGGCGCGTGTTAAAGTAGGCCACCGTTAGGAAGCGACACCTGGATGCATCTTTGATATTCGAGGCAAATCGCGAAGCGTTTTGCGGTCATTCTAGAACGTGGTTTGCGAATATAAAAGAAGCGGTGTCGACCGCGGGAGTAGTGAATTTGGGAACGCGGTAAATTTTAAATAGTGGAATAATTGTGGAATTGTAGTAGTGTTTTTTTAGTAGTTGAGTTAATTATTGTACGGAGTGTTTTGAAGTGTAAATAAATGTATTAATTGTTGAGTTAAACTGACTTTGTGTGAACCCACGGGAAAATCGTAACAATACCTTGCGGTAGTTACCTTATCCTATATAGGACTTGAGCTTGTCTCGTACCGTTACTACTTAGCATCCACGGCACTGCCCCTGCGAGTCCGTTCCCAGTGGGAGAGCACCGAGGCACAGGTCTCAGTGGGGCCTCTCCCCCCGCAGAACTCGTTTTGGAATGCAGCGCAAGTCCACCTCAGACGAGTCACAGGCGCGGAGACCGGAGTCTCCTACTATCCGCTTCCTTGCGGTCTGTCTCCGAACGAAGTCAGGGTCCGCAAGGTTTTACGAGTAGAGCTGATAGTACTTCTCTACCCTGGCGCCCCTCTTGGTTCACACTCAACTACTTACGGTCTTGCCACGAGAAGGCTCGGGTACGCCCATGCTTACTCATCAAGTCCTCGCGGACGACGAGTTTATGGCGCTTGGATGTCGGGATGTTCGATGACTCCCCAGTTTAAGAGAGTCATAGTTACTTCCGTTTACCCGCGCTTGATTGAATTTCTTCACTTTGACATTCAGAGCACTGTCTTAACATCACGTTAAGAAAACAAATAATAAAAAATACAGTAAACGGTTTTAACTTCCGACAATTCAGAATCATGCTTACATAATCTTCAGGTAGATAAATGCGATCATGTTTTCTGAATACCCGCTTCACAATTCCGAAATCTCGATCGCATGGCAAAAATGAGTGTCCGCGAATCGGAAAATACTATTCGCGGACGGAATATGAAGTTCTTGTATTTCTGGAGGCATTTTTTGTATGTAGTCATAAAGAAAACTGTAAACTTCATTCGGACCTTTCTGAGACTGTTCTTCATGATAACTGTAGAAGTGTCCCGTATTATTTTTCAAGTCATAAATTTCGAATCCATAAAGCCAAAGTTGCCTGTAGTAGAACATTTCTTGAATGGGTATAACGGGAAGAGGCATATTCTGAATATAATCAAAAACTATTCCTTGAATATCGTCACATATTTGGCATAAAGTTGTTACTTCTTTCAGTTTAGAGTAAAACTTATTAGCTCTTCTTTTATGGAAAACCAGTTCAGCAGACGCAATTTGTTTGCATTATCATTAAGACTCTGATTTTTTAGCTTTGTAGAGAGTTGTTCGCACTCACCACATACCTGCCAAATCTTACTGCAAAATTTTCCTTGAATCTTCTTCTTTCGGTGCCGTGCCTGTCTTTAAGCGTGGGCTATCTCCATGACAATTTGGTTGAATTGGTTTCTATCTGTTGCTTTTCGGAATAGTTCCACTAAATGTCAGGATCGATAGCCTCGTATACGCCCAAAAGACGTGGTAATTAACGGGTTGCCCATATTCGACGGACCCATGTTTTTTTTTAAAAAATCAAAGAAAAAAATAAAAATTTGGCGGTTGGCAATCTTAATCATTTAATTTGTTCCAAGTAGATTTGTTTACATCAATTTTTGAATATGATATCTCTCAAATGGCCGCCTCTGGCGTTGATGGCGTATTGTGCCCTTTTTGCAGCATTTTCCATCGTTTTCGCCAACATTTCGGCCGGAATAGCGGCTATTTCTTCACGAATGTTGTCCTTGAGCTCTTCTACGGTCCTTGGCTTGTTAACGTAAACCTTTGACTTCAAATATCCCCACAAGAAGAAGTCAGGCGGCGTCAAATCGGGCGAACGCGGTGGCCAGTCCAAATCACCACTTTTCGACATCAAACGGCCCGGAAACAATTTCTTCAGAAAATCGATTGTTATGCGACTTGTGTGCGGTGGAGCGTCGTCTTGTTGAAACCAGAACTGCCTCATACGCTTTCGACGAATAATTGGCATCACAAAATTGGTCATCATGTCGCGATAACGCTCCTGGTTGATGGTAACAGCATGGCCATTTTCATTTTGGAAGAAAAACGGCCCAATGACCGTTTTCGCACTAACGCCGCACCAAACTGTGACTTTTTCGTCATGAAGAGGCACTTCTTGAATCTCCTGAGGATTTTCAGTGGCGTAAATACGGCAATTTTGCTTATTTACGGTCCCATTCAATGTGAAATGGGCTTCATCGGACATGATAATTTTGTTCCAAAATTGCTCGTCATCTTCGGCCATTTCGATGACTCTTTGGGCCCATTCCAATCGACGAGGCTTGTCCGCAGGCAACAATCTTTGCGTCAATTGAATTTTGTACGGGAACAAATGCAATTCAACGCGAATAATCCGTTGTAAAGTGGACCGAGCCATGCCCAACTGCTGAGAACGGCGTTTTTGGGATGTTCTTGGGGACCTCTCAACACTGGCTCGTACGGCAGCGATATTCTCGGCCGATCGCCTTGGTCGACTTTTATTTGGCCTCTTCGGATTAGAAAGAGCCTCACCAGTCGAAAATGTTTCGTATAAACGCTTAATGGTGTTCTTAGAAGGCGCACTTTTCACATTTTTTAATTTTTTAAAAGCACGTTGAGTTTTCACAATTGACTTGTTCTGTTGAATGTAAATTTCAACTATTTCAGAGCGCTCGCGTGGCGTGTATTGTTCCATGGTAAAAATCTGCTTGGACTGACGCTTCAAACGCGGTATGTCATTAAGCGATCTGACATCTCTGTCAAAAGTTATGGCGTTGTCAGATCAGATCATTTCATCGCAAAAAACTTTGCTTAAATACAACTTTGGCTATTTCAGTTTAAAATTCAACATTTTGGAGTTATACTGTTATTCCACTCACCGATTCAATTAATATTTGTATTAAAATGCCATAAAATAAGTATTCAAATTAAAAGAAATTTAACATGCTGGCACTGTATCTTCAGTCCAACAGAAACGCAGACGTGACTTCAATTAGGTATTTGGAGACGTATCCAGAACGACACCAACCTTACAAGACCCACTTTAGAAATCTAGTTGTTAATTGTTAAAAAACGAGGGAATCATAATGAAATCCGGAATCGGAATATTTTCCAAGCCGTCAATGAAAACCCAACCGTTAGAATGGTAGGACAAGATGTAAACGTACCAAAATCAACCAAGTTCTTAAAACTTCTGGATATCATCCTTATAAGCCAACAGTTGTTTTAGACCGATTATCCCAGAAGACTGCGTTTCTCGAGCTGGTACATAAATAAATGTAATGAGGACCCAGAATTTTCTAATTTGGTTGTATGGACTGACGAAAGCAGGATTACTAATTGTGGTGTTGTTAATATGCACAACAGACATTTTTGGGCTGTGGAGAATCCCCATGAGGTTGCTCAAAGACGCAGACAAGATTTGGCTTAAATATTTGGTGTGGAATCATTGGTATGCAAATAAAATATTACTTTTATAATAAAGTTGCGACTCAGTAACTGAGCAGTGTTTCTCTTTTAGGAAATCGTTTAATAGGGCCATTTACATTTGATTATAATCTTAATGGAAGGAAGTATTTGGATTTATTGGGAGCTGAGATCTTACCAGCCCTTCGAGAAATTGTGCCAAATGAAGCTGATTTTAGAAAATTATGGTTTCAACAGGATGGCTGTCCTGCGCACAAAGCGCCCGTTATGGATTTTCTTAGAGAAAATTTTGGAAACAATCTCATTGTATTAAACGGTTCAATCCCATGGTCAGCTAGATTCCCAGACATATCTCCTTTAGATTTTTATCTAAAGGATAATTCTTTTTCTTCTTTTTTTCTTCTATAAGAAAAAAAGAAGCTGATGATGGTATCTCGAGACCGAAACGTCGGAACTGAAAACGAAATACACAGAAAGATAGTCCTTAAAAATTTGCTCTAACAATGTTAAAGCCAAATTTTAAAATTTTAAAAATTAGCGAAAATACAGCACTTTTTTGAAAATGGTCGATTTTGGTTTTTCGGAAATAATTCAAAAACGAAGCAAAAATTAAATATTTTTAAAACGGTATTGGATTGCCTATTATATTCTCTAAAACTTTCCCCATTGAACCTTTGCAGTAGCTCTTGCGGGAAGCGAGATCCCTGTATAGAGAATCGAATCTTGGACATATTGTATTTGAATGCAAAAGACAAAAGTGGTTGAAAAACATATTATTTGTATTTATATTATATATTTAATACATTTTTCTTATATTTATGTTACTGTGATTATGCTATATTCAATTTAATGTATGTACATACAGGGTGGCCTAACTTGCTTGTTTTTATATGGAAACTGCCAGAACCATTAAGAAATTTAATAATCAAAAAGGCGTTGCCGGGGTATTTTTTCAAGGTGAGTTTGATGCCGCAAGCAGAATTTTGCTATCGTCTTTTGTTTTCTTATAATTGTCAAATTTTGAATTTTTGACATTTTGGACAAGTCCCTGTAATGCCGTGCACGCGGCTGTTTCTCGAAAACTATACATAGTATGGCTACGAAAACATTTTTTTATTAGTAAATGTGGCCACGGAAAAATGCTGGAAATAATTTTCAGCTTTCTAAATTCACCGCTAGGGGGCGTTTCGATACCACTAAAACGAAAAATGTCCAAATATTTAAATGGAAAGGTATAGTAAAAATCCATAAAAGTAATCTCTTCAAATAAAGCGGTGGGAGTAGTCCAAAGTTTGCTTTGAAAAAAATGAAATATCTCGAAAACGGCTAATCGTAGAAACTTCGTTTTTGCGGCTTTTTAAAAAGCATTTTCTGTCCTGTAGACTGTCCGAAAACACTGTTCCATTTAGTTTTCGATCTTTTCGATAGAGGGCGTTTTTACAAAAATTGCACTTTCATCTTAGATATCGCGAAAAAATCAAATGCAATGGTATAGCTTCCTATTACTAATTCCATAAGCAATCAGATTACCTACCGTTGTATGAAAAAAAAAATAAAAGTTTCTAAATCATCTACCCCATTCCGGTCCGGTTCTTTTTCTATTACTAACTATATTTGTTCCAATAAAATTTGGGACATGTAAGTTTAATATTACATACCTTTTCTTCAGGAGTTAAATTCGAACCTTTCTCGCCATGGCCATCCGGCGAACTGCGTTCTTGTTCAGATCCTCGTTTGATGCAAATATTGTTTGAGTACAACACGTTGTTCACGTATGTACCTGAGGGACCGTAGTTGATCAGCTCGTAACTGTTCGTATACTACAAAAAAGAAAATACAATCGTTACACCCAAAGTAATAAAATCCAAGTAAATAAACGGTAATAGTATTCCTACAAAGTCAAATTTAGTTAGTAAAAAGTAAATATTCCAGTCCTCCTCAAAGAAAATTAGTGGTAAAAGATCAATCACCTATAACTTATTACATTAATCGTATTAAGAGTAAAAAGTAACGGTTTTTGCACGTGGACTAACATTCAAGGTCTACAAAGAGGAAATCAATACTCTAGAGTAGTCTAAAGAGTATGTCTAACAACTCTATTACGTTTATGTTATGTTATTGTCATCGTTTATTAATATTTAAAAATTTTGAATACAATAAAGCACATTCTTTCATATTTTTTTAAATGCAAAATTTGGACGCTGATCACAAATTTAATACTTACATCATCAAAAAATATTATAGCGTGCTTAGGGGCGATGTAGTTGCAGTAGCCGAACTTTTCCAAATCCACGTCATTTGATGAACCTTTGCCTACGTTCAAAATTCGGAAACGCATAGCCACAGCTTCGGGAAACCTCGTCGACACCGTCGGTCTGAATCCCATAAAACTGCAAATTTTATAAAATTACACCCACAATATTGATACACAGAGAAGGAACGTGCTAGAGAAAAATGCAGTTTTTGCGATTTCGTGGAATTGTTGGTGGAAATTACTTTTACTTTCATTCATTGAGTTATTGCAAAAAGACTTTTAGGTATTTCAAAAAATCGACTTTACTTTTTTCAATTTAATGCCCCCTAACTTCGTTATTATGAACTTATCGATTAAGGTAAATAAGGCTAATGCAGGATTGCACCGATGTTTTCAAGGGAAAAATTTCACTTGATTGGTTATCATATTAATTTGGCGTAATGCAGTTCTTTTTTTTTTTTTCACACCATTAATGCCCGTTTGCACAGAAATATCATTAGGTAATACTTTAATAGGGTTTCCCTAATTTTTAGGTTAGGTTAGGTTAGTTAGTTAATAAAAGGTACATAGTAACCGATGTTTCAACATTAAATAGATCCAATACAGGCAGTGACCATAGACTGGTAAGGGAAAAAATCAAAATTAACCTTGGAACGGAAAGGAAGAAACTAATCCATCAAAAAAGATTTCCAACAATTCTGGAGCTTCAACAAAATGTCGACACCTATCAAAGGAACATTAAAAGCAAACTTCCTTCTATTACCCAGATGACCGAAATGAACCTGGATGAATTGGAACAAAAAATAAGAAACAGCATGCAGAAAGCGACAAAACAGATTGGAAAACCAAAATGCTGTAAGATTAAAAAAGAAGTAAGAGACCTCATGAATATAAGAAGAAACACACATAGAAGTGACCCTAACTATAGAGAACTTAACATAAAAGTTAAAAGGAGTGTAAGGAGAGACGTAAGGAATCACAACAGCAGCATGATAGAGTCCGTAATAGAAAACAATAAAAATATGAGAGTGCTGAAATCACTTGATAAAAATGGACAAGCACGCATTTATCAAATGAAGAACAAAGACGGGGAAGTATAATACGAAAGTGACGAGATAGTAAATATAATCGAAGAATATTATAAAGACCTATATTCATCAATTGCACCAGAACTAGAGAACGCTAATACTCAATGTAAGATCATGAACGTCGGCTCAGAAGAAATCCCTGACATAAACTCAACCAAAATTGAGGAAGCCAACTAAAAAATGGTCGAGCTCCTGGTGAAGATAAAATCACTAGTAAAATGATATGAGGCACACCACAATGGAATCCATGAAAATCTTAATGAACAAATGTCTTCACATCGGCAATATTCCAAGAATATGGCAAAATGCCCAAGTCATCTTGTTACACAAAGAGGGAGACAAATTAAATCTCAGCAACTTTCGCCCAATAAGCTTATTGCCCATCCTTATAAGCTCCTTACCAAGATCCTTACAAACAGGCTTCCGCGCAAACTAGATGAATATCAGTCGAGTGATCAGGCTGGTTTTCGCAAGGGACATAACACCGTAGAGCATCTTCGGTGTATTCTAACTTCTTCAAAAGTGTAACGAGTACAATACGCCGATCCATCTCGTTTTTATAGATTTTAACAAGGCTTTTGATTCTGTTGAGCTTTGGGCAATAATCCGAGGGCTGAATAATGCTCGAATAGACTCAAGGTACACTAACCTACTGAAAAACATATACAAAGAGGCGACCATCATAGTTAAAGTGCAAGAAGATGCAACAACCAATCGAAAACCAATTAACAGAGGCGTCCGACAAGGAGACACAATATCCCCTAAGTTATTTACCCTTGCATTGGAGGACGTATTCAGAAGACAATATTGGGACAAAAAGGGCCTGCGCGTGGATGGTGGATATCTGAGCAATTTACGCTTCGCCGACGACATAGTTTTAATCAGCAGTACGAAGGAAGAACTTGGCAAACTTAAAGAGAGAGTCGGAAAAAATCGGTTTAAACATGAACATCTATAAAACCAAACTGTTGACTCCAGATCCCGGCGACGTACACTTAGGACAACAAATAGAGAAAGTCAACGAATACTGGGTGGGGGGGATTTAGGACACTGGGTAAAGAAAATCAAAAAAGCCGAAATAACAAGGCGTATTCGACTAACATGGGCTGCTGTAGGAAATTTGTGAACATTAAGAAATCCAACACTTCCTATCAACCTAAAAAAGAAGGTTTTCAACACATGTGTTTTGCCAGTCTTGACTTATGGTATGGAAACAATGACTCTCACAGTTAAAAGCGCGAATAGACTAAGAACACAACGAGCAATCGAATGAACTATGTTGGGGGTAAGCCTAAGGGATCATATACAGAACGAGGAAATTAGAAAAAGAACAAAAGTCGACGATGTTATAGAGCACATGGCAAATCAGAAATGGTGTTGGGTGCGGCATGTGGCACGACAATACAATGACAGATGGACAAGACAAGTATAGTACAATAGCGTCCAAGGCAACATAAAAGAAGTGCCGGTCGTCCACAGAAACGATGGATCGACGATATAAAAGAAATAGCGGGAAAAAATGTCACCAGATGGCAATGAACCGCCCTGGCCTATGTCCAGGAGTGGATGCAAAAGGGCTGCTGAAAGAAGAAGAAGAAGAAAGAAGCCGCAAACTTGCTAAAACTTCGGAAATTTTCTTAGCTATTCGAGAAGCTGTTACAATATCCATTGCCCATAAAATCTGCAATTGTACTGAGTTGTCTTCCCGTTGCATAAAACCGATGGCGCGTTAGCAGTTGATTTATAGAACTAACGCTGTTATTACTATAGAAAAATAATAAAAGTATGGGAACACAATTTGAAAAATACCGGCAAAAGAAGGAGAGAAAAAACGCATAGATCAATTGAATATTATGTGTACTACAACTTACCGATCATCTGGGTATTCTAACACTTCATTCAATAAGTCCCGGGACCAACTAAGAAAAACAATTATTTTTCATGAAATTCGTCTTTATTCATCAATATAGTTCCCTTCTAGAGTGATACAATCATTCCAACGATTTTCCAACTTTTCTATACCATGTTTATAGAACGATTTTTCCTTGGCCTCAAAATACGCTTCAGTTTCAGCGATGACTTCCTCATTTGATTGATATTTCTTTCCCTGGAGCATTTTTTTGAGGTCTGAAAACAGCCAGTAGTCGCTGGGGGCCAGGTTTGGACTATACGGTGGCTGGGGAAGCAATTCGAAACCCAATTCGTTGAATTTGACCTTCGTTTTTATGGACTTGTGACACGGTGCATTGTCTTGATGAAAGAGAATCTTTTTCTTCTTCATATGGGGACGTTTTAGTGCGATTTCATCCTTCAATCGGTCCAATAATGCACAATAATAGTCGCTGTTGATTGTTTTTCCCTTTTCCAAATAGTCAATGAACAATATACCGTGTGTATCCCAGAATACAGAGGCCATAACCTTGCCAGCCGATTGTTGCGTTTTTGGTCGCTTTGGACGGCTTTCGCCGGGTCCAGTCCACTCAGATGACTGCCGTTTTGATTCAGGTGTGTAGTGGTGGATCCAGGTTTCGTCCATGGTCACATATCGACGCAAAAAATCCTTTTTATTACGGTTAAACAGCTCCAAACAGCGCTCTGAATCATCAATTCGTTGTTGTTTTTGGTCAATAGTGAGCACTCGCGGCACCCATTTCGAAAGCAGCTTTCGCATACCCAAATGTTCATGCAAAATTGTTAACACACTACCTTCTGATATCTTTGAGGCCTCAGCTATCTCACTCACTTTCAGTTTACGATCAGACAATATCATTTTGTGGATTTTTTTGATGTTTTCTGGAACAACAGCCGAATTTGGGCGTCCAGACCGTTCAGCGTCATTTGTGTCTGTACGACCGCGTTTAAAATCAGCAAACCACCTACAAATCGTTGTTTTCGATGGAGAAGAGTCCCCGTAACATTTTTCAAGCCATTGTTCTGTTTGGACGGTGTTTTTTCCCATCAGGAAACAGTGTTTAATCAGCACACGAAAATCACTTTTTTCCATGTTTTAAAAAAACTCAAAAGTTGTTCACTTTAAAAAATTCTCACAAACAAAATATTGGAGGGAATGAGCTCAGGATTTGACAGCTGTCGTTTGAAAGATGGTACTTCAAGGGAAAAATATAAAAATGCGATTTGTAGTGCCACCTGTGGGTTAGTCCCGGGACTTATTGAATGAAGTGTTAATTGTTCTTCAATTGGATCTAATATTTTAAAAACTGTCGGTTTAGTGAGTCCAAAACGACGAAAAATCGTCAAATTGTCCAATTCGTCGAAATAGTTGGACCTTTCATGCACTTTCTTTGGAATACCGTTTTCAAAGAAATCGAATATTTCTAAATCATCGCATCCATTATACATCAAAAATAGTGAAATACCAATTTTACTGTTAATTTGATAAATAATTTCCCAACAAACTTAAAATTTCTGTCATTCTGTGCTGACAGTTATTTTTTGGGGTGAGTCGTTAGGGGCTCGGAAACGACCACCTAAAATAGGTAACACCATAGGTTAGTTAGGGATCAAAATTTAGATGGTGCAACAGGAACTGAGCCTAACCTAACCTAACTTTATTCTTAACCTAAGGCGTAGGGATCCCTAAAACCAGCTTGTGCAAACGGGAATTAGGGCCGATTTGCCTACTGAATATTTTGCACATGATTTGTCACAGTCAAATCACAACTTAGTCTAGGTGAACCCTAGGGTGTTCTTAACTTCTTCTTTACCCAGCTATCGTAGTCCACTGCTGGACATAAGCCTCCCCTTTACATTTCCACCGTTTACGATCCCGAGCCACACTCATCCACTGACATTTTTTTTATGTCATCTCGCCATCTTGTGGGAGGTCTTCCTGCACTTCGTTTGTCATTTCGCGGTCGCCACTCTAATAATCTCGTCGTCCACCTATCATCATTGCGTCTAGCTACATGTCCTGCATACTGCCACTTCAGTTTCGGAATTCTTGTTATTATGTCTTCCACTTTCGCTCTTTTGCGGATATCTATGTTCCTAACACGATCTGATAGTTTTATTCCCAGCATAGAGCGCTCCATTTTACGTTGAGCTATAAGTTTTTCTGCACTCGCTCTTGTTAGCGTGAGTGTCTCTGCTCCGTAAGACATGACAGGGAGCACACATTGATTAAACACTTTACGCTTTAAACAGATCGGGTTATCGCTCTTGAATACTCCGTTCAGTTTACCATAGACTGCCCATCCAAGCCCCACTCGTCTTTGTAGCTCCTGCGTTTGGTTGTCTCTGTGTATTTTTATGTCATGGCCTAGATATTTATATTCTCTTACTTCGTCGATGTTGTGACTTCCCAATGTTAGAGTTTCTCCGAGAACTAGGTTGGTCGTTATCTTTGTCTTTTGTGTGTTTATTTGTGGTTCTACTTTTGTGGTGGCATTTGCTAGTTCTGTCAGCATTTCTTGGGCTTCTTGTATATCGTCAGCGATCAGCACGATGTCGTCGGCAAAACGCAAGTTGTTTAATCTCTTACCGTCGATGTTTATGCCTCTTTGTTCCCATTCCAGCTGTTTGAACGCGTATTCGAGGACAGTAATAAAAAGTTTGGGTGACATCGTGTCTCCTTGCCTAACTCCTCTTTCGAGTGGAAATTTAATTGTGTTTTTGTGTAACCTCACGCATGATGTTGTATTTTTATATATATTGTGTATTAGTCTAGTAAATCTGTAGTCAATGCGGCATTGACTTAGAGCTTTGAGAATTGCGTCTGGTTTTATAGTGTCAAATGCTTTCAGGAAGTCCACGAAGATCAGAACCAACGGTCTATTATACTCCACTGTTCTTCCGATAAGGGTTTTTAAGGCCAATAGATGATCTGTAGTTCCAAATCCTGCGCAAAATCCTGCCTGTTCCACTGATTGGTAGAAATCAAGCTTTTTTTCTAGTCTGTTGGTTATTATTTTCGTGAAAAGTTTGTATAAGTGAGAGAGTAAGCTGATGGGACGATAGTTGGCTATGTCTGTAGGATCTCCTTTTTTATGAAGCAGTATCATCAAAACGTTTTTCCAATCCCCTGGTATGGAGGTTTTTGTTAGGCAAAGGTTAAAAAGTTCTTTGATTTTATTGATAAGAATGATACCTCCCATTTTAATTGCTTCTATCGTTATAGAATCTGTTCCTGCTGATCTATTGTTCTTCATTTGTGTTAGTGCTTTTTGAATCTCCTCACCATCAAGTTCGGGAATTTCTTCGAAACCTTGATTTTGGACCCCATATTTTTGGGTTGTTTCTTTAGGATCGGAATGAATGTCTGCCGTGCCCTTATACAGTTCTCTGTAAAATTCCTCTACTATTTGTAGTAACTCGGATCTGTTAGATGTTATGTTTCAATCACTATTTTTAAGTTTTGTTATTTCTTTTTACTAATAGCTAATTTTCTCCTAAGAACCTTCAGGCTTTTGTTTTCTTGTATGGTCCTTAACTATTGCATCTTCTAATAATTTGATTTTTGCAGCTCCTTGAATAATAACTACTCCGGTGAAGATTTTTGGGGAAAGGATCATGAAATAACAAAAGTAGTTATTTAAACTTATTAATGTTTTGCTTATTTATATAGGCTTCATCAGGACACTCCAATACAAATAGGGGACAATAATACAGTCCGTAATACCAATTTGTACTACAGTTATGGTGCACAATTATGGTTTTCCCTAATTTTTAGGTTAAACTAACTAAAATTTCTATTGCACGCTGTTTATTTCAATTCTACCTAGTAAGGAAACAAATCTTGCTGGAAACGTTGTTTCTTAGATGTCAATCTTCTAGTAATGTTACTAGATTGTTCCGAACATTAATGCTAAGCTACATGTGCAGCATTTGCGTAAATTGCAGTACTTTGCGTAGTTTGTAATTGGTCAAAATGTTGCTTATAACCTGTTGCTTTAGCTTAATCAATCACAAACTACTAAACAGATTTCGTTGTTTTGTTTGGTTTGTGGAGCATTATAGTAATGGTATGTCTTGTCTGTTGTCTGTCATTATAAATGGCAATTCTGGACCAGGGTTGTCAGATAGTATTTTTAAAGTTTGCTAAATTTTTGGTCAAACTTTTCCTAGATTTCCTGGACATAGGCGACGTTTGCAATCAACTAATTTAACACTCAAAATTAAACTGGTTACACAAAAATTAAGAAATGTAAAATGTCAAAATATATTTTTTTGTTGAAATTGTAGCAATCGGAAAAAATAGCCAAATTCAAAGATGTAAAAATTCATTATGACCCCCATAAGAAAAATCAAAGTTGATGATGGTAACTAAAAACTGAAACGTCGATTCTGACATTTGATATTGCCACGTTGTAGAGGAGGAAAAGTGGCAATGGTAAAGTGTCATTTATGTTCAGTTACATTACCAAATAAATTATAAAAAAAATAAAAACTAATTTACAGTTTTTTTGCGGATATCTCTGGAAGCACTAAGAATTTTTTAATTTTTAAAGCGGCATTTTATTTTACTCCAAGCACTCGAGATTCCCATGGTAAGGCTTGAAAAACAGGCACCCTGTATATACCTTTCATATACTGAGCTTTGTTTTAATTAATTTTCTTTGAACATAAATCATTCTGTTATATTGCATGACAGCAGGAACATGACATATGACGACCACAACAGGTCGACCCCTGGTGATTAACACTAAGATTAAGCTCTCTGGTTGGTGTTAATCTGTGCATTTACCATTACATTACTGCATCATCAGATTTTGTTTGATTTTCAGCATTATTCCAAAAATTTCAATTAAAATGAAAATTAAAACTGACCTTGCGTCATGCCTGACATCCGTAGGATCCACTTCGCGGGTCCTCACGTTGTAAAAATGCTTCGAAACCACCGGACAAAGCATCGCTCTAGCTCTAACCGTTGACCTGGGTCGTGGTTTTTTTTTCGGAATCGCAAAAACCCTAAAATTACACATTAAATTCTGAGGCAATCACCCGGAGGCAAATTCCTACCTGGAAATACGATCAATATCTGCAGGAGTCAGCAATTCGCTCGGCAAGGGCATTTGAAAGTTGTTGGTTTGGTTCTGGATATGGTTGAGGTTTCCGAACAGTTGCTGCAGCCTCTGATATGCTAAGATCTTCAACAGGCGCTCGTCGAGGTGCTTCAACTCTTGTTCCGCTAGAAATTCAAGAATGCCCAAATCCTCTAAATGAATTTAACGTATCAAAAAGCTAGATAATTGATGAAAACGTTCACCGTTAAGCGAATTTAATCGGGCTGAAACACTTTGACTGGTACAACAATCAAAACTTACGTCTTTGTCAAACTGTTTGTCAAAACGTGCATGGTTGCTGACATTAAGCCCTAATTACACCAGCAGACTAGCCTCGTCTGTTTATTATTCAAATAAACAATTTGATGGCGATTAGATGTTACCAGAAAGTCATATAAAATTGAAATTTAAGTAGGTACTACACAAATATCAAAGATTTCAGTTAACCAGTCTTAAAAATGCTAAAGGTGAAAAGGTAGGGAGTAAGTGGAGATGGAAAATTCTTAAAAATGTATTTTTTTTTTAAATACCGAGAATTTAAGGATTTTCATGAGAATAATGAAGAAGAAACTAACAAATGCACACCAAAAGCAACAATTCTGGCAAAATTTGGACTTATTGGAATCTATAAAATGCCAAGTAGATGTGTTTTCTTGGAGGAAGCACCCTGTAAGTAATCTCCATAGAGCCAAACTTGACAGTTAAGACGTTAAAAACACTTTAATCTTCTTACGTCATTCTCCTACTGCGTAACTGAATGAAACTTCCAAGTTAGTCCTAAAACAGTTTTGTTTATGTTTGGTGTTTTAGTGGGGTTAAGTTTCTACTTTTACCCCCATTTGCACCGTCGTAATTTAAGCCAAGCTTAAGTTAAGTGTGGTTCAGACTGTGTAGAACACAGTTTAAAAAAGTCACAGTCTGGACCATGCTTAAGCTGGGCTTGAAGTTTGACGGTGCAAATGGCGGTTAGTTCCGTATACCGAGGATATTCGGAAATATTTTTAATTTTTAAAGAAAAAATCGAACAAAAATAACGTCACTTTTGACTTAAAAAAGTTCCGTTTTTCTTCTTTTCACAAATCAGACTATAATCTGGCAGTTATCACATGACTACGCTAATCGTACACGATGGAGTGTCACGTGACAAGTGTCAAATTTAAGTCTGCTTGGTCTAACGAGGAATAACCGAACACAACTAATGTCCGAATAAGTTGCCGAAAACACCAACATCTAAATCACATAGTGGTTTTGGAATCAAACATACATTTGACACCTAACAGGGCTCACTGTTACCAAATGACATTTAAAAATATTCTCATTCGACAATTGACATGTAAATGAACCCACCATAAACACCCAACCTCGGGTCAACGGGTGTTTTCATGATCCCATCCCTACGCACCAGTTTCCATTTCTTTGAGGAATTAAAGTGTAAGTTGTATTTACAGCTTCATGGAACCAAATTTGTCAGTTATGACGTGAAAAAATAATTTGATACTTACTACGCTTCACGTCACAACTGTCAAATTTTCCTCCATAGAACTATAAAATGTACAGTGTGATTAATCCAAGCGGTAGAAGTATTTTGGATTGGTATTTCGCGTGACAGCTGCACGATTTTTGACAATTGTCAGGTAATGTAAAAACATATCAAAGTGTCTGTTAATGTCATTTAAGTCTATGGAGCTATAAAACAACTTGCAAAGCTACTTATGAAAGAAACACAACAAATCTGCGTATTCCAGTTGTATATTAGCGCTGAATGAGTTTTGACAATTGACAGAAACATATCAAAATGTCACTTAGCATCACAAATGACAAATTTGGGGCTGCATTGAGATGTAAATACATGGTACAACAGTTTTGCATTTAATAGTTTCATATCACTGCTGAATGAGTTTTAATAGTTATAATAAGTGTCACCTGACTATAAGCCACGCTGTAAAGTGTCATAACTGTCAAATTTACCGTCTTAAACTGCCATTTAACGCCACAATTGACCAATTTAACTCTACAGAGTTACAAATAACAATTTGAGGCGTGGTTTTTCAAAGAAACGCCACTGTTTCACGGTACTGTCTAATGAGTTGTGACAGCTGTCAGGTGCTTATGAGCCTGTCATTAAACGTCATAGCTAGTTCAGTTTGTCAAAGTGTTTCCAGCCAGACGAATTAAAAGCTTATGAAGTTTATGAAAATGACTGCATCAAGAGTTTTGGCTTTGGCAACGTTTTTTGAACCCCCTGCCCCGGGGGTCGTCCGGGATGGAGGGGGGCTGACGGGGGCAGGTGTCTGCGCTGAGACAGGTTAAACAGCGAAGCACCTTGCATTGGGTACACACGCTACTGTATTCCAGACTGAGGTGCTTGCGATCCTGTATTTTGGACTAGAACTACTTTCGGGTCCGCGACAGGAAGACACAATTAACATTTGTTCTGACAGCCGAGCTGCCTTCATGACAATCAGTGCTGAGGTAGTGCACTCCAAATTGGTTCTGGAGTGCAAAACAAACCTGGAAAAGCTGGCCCAAAAGAACGACATACGTCTTGTGTGTGTTGCTGCTATTCCGGGAAATGAAGAGGCGGATTGACTGGCAAAACTGGGCACTCAGAAAGTGCCTGTTGATCCAGAGCCCACTGTGGGGAAAGCCAATAGCAGGGTGATCCAGTCGCTAAAATCTTTAGCCCAGCAGCTGTTTCAAGAACGCTGGGACTTCGCCATAGGTATGAGGCAGGCCAAAGAACTCATCAGTGGCCCCTCAGTCAAAAATACGAAATACCTGCTGGAACTAAGCAGAGAGAACTTAAGGACGGTGACCGGCCTACTGACTGGCCACTGCCAGCTGAGACGTCATCAGTACTTGATGAGTATAACCGAGGATCCTACTTGTCGAGGATGCTTGGAAGAGTAGGCAGGACACATCTTAATGTGGTGTCCAGCCTTCACTCGTTCGCGGACAACATTCCTGGGACAGTCAATAATGACGCCCAGGGCAATCAAGGAGCTAAGACCTAGCAGACTGGTTGGCTTTATAAAGTCGACTGGACTGTTGTAGGTTGTACTGGACTAGGCTATAGGGTCTTGGGATAGGATGTTGGACCTCGCAAATACCAATGAGAAAGTTGGTTGATGCATAACCGCCGTACGCGGAATACTAAACGATACCCGCTCTAACAAGTATGGGCAGTCAAGTTTATAGAGAAACGAGAGTGACTGCAATTCCCGACGTACAGCCAGAGGAAGTTCTGAAAACCTAAGAAGAATACGGTTATGCTCCAAACCCCTTTCTGGATATACATTATCCTCTCTAAACATCAGGTACTTTAGGAATCTTCTTTGCACGGACTCAAGAGTTTGAATGTGGGAGTTGTATATAGGGGACCACACTATTGAACCGTAATCCAATTTTGATCTTAATTGGAGTTATACAGTACTTTGATAGTAGACTGGTTAGCAAAATGTTTGCAGTTTCTTAAAACAAAGCCCAGAGTCTTAGAGGCGCTGGCAAAAAGAGAATTTTGCAACGAAGACCACTCCCAGGTCCTTTATAGTGTCTGTCAAGGGTTGATTCGCACAACGTATAATTAAATTGTACGATGGTTTTTATCCAACTGAGAAGGGATATGCTGTCCTGCAAGAGGGCGCAATCGGCCGAAGTATCGATGCGATTAAATATTTTTATGTCGTCAGCATAGGGCAGTGTACTGCCCAAATTAAAACCCTGAGGTACGCCAGAAGTAGGAACAAACATGTCCGATCTAAAGCCATCACACTCAACGAACTGCCTACGCCCCAAGAGGTAAAATTTCAACAACGAAACCAAATTGCTCAGAAACTGCTGGAGTAATAGGGTGTGGTCAATCTGGTCAAACGCCTTGCTAAAGTCGGTGTAAATAACATCAACGCAGACGTAAGTGGAGAACAAGCACAAACAAGTCAAACATTTCTGAATAGAAACCATGTTGATGACTTGAAAGCCTGTTGCAAACCCTGTAAAAGAGACGCTTATAGGGAATGATCTCAAACACTTTTGAAAAGCTACACAAGATTGAAATACCTCGGTAGTTCTCGACATGATGTTTGAATGATTTAAATTCATGAAACTTTATAACATAAAAATAAAAAAAAAGCAAACGTTCATAAATAATTAAAGATTATATTCTTAAAAAGTAAACGAAAAAATATCAACATCCAAGGTTTCTTCAGGGAACGTGGTCATTTAGCCAAGCAATCAGGCTTGGTATGAGTACGAAAAATACCACAAGTGCCCGTTACATTGTCTTGCATGCTGGAAACAAGAATGATAACAATAAATTAAATGTAATAAAGAAACAAAACTGTTGCAGGAGGGAGTTTGATCATTACTTTATATAAGCGAATAAATCCTTGCCAAGTCTACGGGCTTGACATTTCTATTTCAGTAGGATAGTCACAAAATACATCCTAATACTCAGTGAGATGGTATTACCAGAAGATCCCTGAACAAATCATGTATAGGCAAATTGACTTTCTATGGTCAGCGGCACTAATGGGAGGGATGCACGTCATCAGTGAGTTGAAAATGCATTCGTATTGCTTAGCGATTAGTTGCGACCTGTAGCGCTCTCTTTTAAACTGCTTACAGGATGACCAGCTGACGAAGAAAGAAGAATTCAAGATAAGAAGAGCGCAGAAGAGCCTCGTTGTCAGCCGGGGCACTCTCACCCGTTCAGCACTGGTAATTCCCGAAAGGGAAACGCCAGTGCCTGTTAACGGAGTCCTTCTTCCGGACATTTCCATTTGGTCTACAGCGCTGGGAGGGTAAAAAGCAGTAGTCTTGCTTGACCCGCTTATCTGAGACCATTCTTCCTGTCATTTATAATGGCGCGGTAATTTTAAAAACTTGAGAATTTTTTGGATATATCGCATATTATTCAAGTGTTTTTACGGTTAATTGGCCTTATTTATTGTCTGTGTACATATTATTTTGTTGTTTAAGAGTGAGTGTTGTGATTATGTTAGTAAACGTGGCTTTAAGTAAACAAATCCAGCAGCTTGTCGCTGCTTTAATATCGTTTTTTGAACCTGAACGAGATTACCGAGGTCCTTTTCTCCTATTGGCTGCTGTGAGAGAAGTAAAACTAAAATTATTGCAATAGAGTTTTTTGGTTTACCAACAGTATTTTTAGCGTGTAGCTGAAGCACTTGGGCTTGGTGTTTCTACAGTACAGTCACAGAAAGTAAAGCAAGGCATTCCGTTAAGTTCACCAAAGAACAGTCCAGGTCGGCCAAAGTCTATTACGGACATTGCCAATATTGATGTCCCAGCTATTTGCAACTCCATATATGAGATGTATGAACAAAGTAAGTTGTTTTCTTTATTTTATGTCCTGTTCATTAATGTTTTGGTAACACTTTTTCGTAGAAGAACACATAACCATGGGAAAAGTTAAGTAGTAAAGACATTTTTTGTCGTGGGATGAGGAGGGTAACAGAAACACCCAATTAGGTAACTGTGGTGCGACGTTTTGTGATGAAGGGACAGTTAGATCACAAAACGTCGCACCACAGTTAATTGGGTGTTTCTGTTACCCTTCTAAATCCCACGACTACCCAAGCCGTTGATCAGATTCAATGACCGAACCTGAACCGAATTAAGACCAATAAGTAAATTTTCGTATACGGCACGTGACAGCTATCATAACTGACAAAACGCACTGACCAGTGACCTGAAACTATGAAATGCCTGTCAAACTGTCAAATTTCGTTCCATAGAACTATAAATACAATGTATAGGGTGCTGCATTTTCGATGGTTTTACGGGGTACAGAGAAAACGGTAATAGATAGAAAAAAGTAGCATACGTGTTCTGATCTCTTTTTCTGAGCTGAGATGACTGGCGAAAAGTGGGCGGCGCAAACTTCTTTTGTTTCAAAGATACGGGGGGTTTTCGAAAATTGGTAATTTTTGAACCTCTTCTGTATTTCAGTTGCTCTTAAAGTTATCAAAAAAGGAAGAACGGTTCCCGGTAGTAGTTTTCATGTAGAATCCAATGGCGTAGTCAGTTTTTTTCTATTCCGTTTAGTTTCTGACATATGACAGTAAGTTACATTTTTTTAAATGGAACATCCTATATATTTTTACGTCATTTAATTCTGTTGATTTTTACCTTTTCAACGGTGTATTACAACATATAAGTTTGTAGAGGTTAATCCTGTTATTTTAAAAAAAGACCTTTGCTAAGCTAAAAAAGGCCAATATCTAAAATACCAAACAAAATCGGAAATCATATAAACTAACACATCAGGAAATTAAATATTTTTAATAAATCTGATTAAAAATCTAAGTTACAAACAGTTCTACCGTCACTTTAATAAGAAATGGCCTTTTTTTTTAAAGAAAAGTGGCCATTTCTATTTTCTACTATTTTTAAGGTAGAAGTTGAAAAAACTGTTTATAAACGACATGTAACATGTTAATATGAACATAGCCAAATTTTTTTTCGACTGTGGGTATTTTTATACATATTATTTAGCACTTTTTTGTTAAGGAAACGCTTTTTTTCTAATTACCAAGATTAACATTTACAAACTTGTATGTTTTAATACACCGTTGAAAAAGGAAAAATCAACAGAATTAAATGAACTAAAAATATATAGGGTGTTCCATTTAAAAAAATATAACTTACTGTCATATGTCAGAAACTGAACGTAATAGAAAAAAACTGACTACGCCATTGGATTCTACGTCAAAACTTCTACCGGAAACCGTTTTTCCTTTTTTGATAACTTTAACAGCAACTGAAATACAGAAGAGGTTCAAAAATTACCAATTTTCGAAAACCCCCCGTATCTTTGAAACAAAAGAAGTTTGCGCCGTCCACTTTTCGCCAGTCATCTCAGCTCAGAAAAAGAGATCAGAACACGTATGCTACTTTTTTTCTATCTATTACCGTTTTCTCTGTACCCCGTAAAACCATCGAAAATGCAGCACCCTGTACAGTGTGATTTATCCAAGGGGGTAGAACTATCTTGGATTGGTAATATATCAAAGTGTCTGTTAATGTCACAACTGTTAAATTTACCTCTATGGAGCTATGACAGTTTGCAGAATGAGTTTTGACACCTTGTCAGGTGAAGAAACATATCAAAATCTCACTTAGCTTCAAAACTGTAAAATTTGGGGCTTTATTGAGGTGTGAATACAAAGTACAACTGTTTTGGTAACATTGATTTGAATGTAATTTTGGAGCTTTCCAGGGTGGACATAATCCAACGCATGGTCGGGATTAAATGGAGATGGGCAGGGCATGTGGCAAGACAAAACGATGACAGATGTACCAGTAGAGTGATCAATTGACGTCCCAGACAAACTTAGAGAGGAAGATCACAAAGACGTTGGGTGGATCACATAAGAAAAGTTGCCGGCAAGATTGGAAAAGACTCGGAAGTTCAGAAGTGGGAAAGACAAAAGAGAAGATGATGATTTTAGTTCTTAATTGTGAGTTGAAGTGTTCACATCCTAGAAGACAGCAAAAACTCTGAGAACAAGACAAAAATGAATGCAACTCACAGAAATAATCCAACTAAAATTAGATTAAGTCAAGATCAAGTTCAAAAGCAAGCATAGACGTGAAATTATATGATGACTACCAAACTGCAGATGCTAAATAATGTCAAGTCAAGTTTACACGTGTAACATTTACCAAACTAATGAAAGCTTTAGAACACTTACCGTCATTATTAAAACACCCGTCCATGATGTCCTTAACGACTGTTTCTTCTTTCTTTAACAGCTCGTTTTCGAAATACCCGCAACTCAAATCCGTCTGACCGTTACACTTATCGGACGAGCCGCACTTGACGTTCACATTCACTATATTGTTCGTAAAAAACGTGTTATTTGTTATATTAATACATGTCGGTGACGACGTTGGTGTTTCCAAGTTATTGCTGTTTTCTACTTTTACTCCGCAACTCTTGTTTGAGTGATTGGAGCTCGGAGAAGTTTTAACGTCCCTGTGAAATAAAAAAACAGTGAAAATCAAGTTGTTGATAGGTAAATCTGCCAAACGCACCCTATATCACTAATATCACAAGTTTGAATCTCATCACTTTGAGTGGTTTCTGTTTCACTTTGTTGACAATCAAGATCTATGTTTCCTTCACTGTTATCCAACTGTTCTTTTAGTCTTTTTTTCCGGTATACCGTTTCTATTCTCAATACATCCTTTAAACTGGGCAGTAATTGTACTGGCTTTTTATAGTGATACTTAACCATATCAGGAACTACGATCTGAAGAAGTTGAAATAAAGTATTCAGTTCAGTTTCAGTGAGTAGATTACTCACTCTGGGTAGTTGTGGCACTTTTCGTTTTATCCTAAACGGTGGATTCTTTCGATGAATTTTCCTGAAAAACTCTAATTTTACAGTCTCCTCGTCTACGGGACCCGCGTATTTATCCCACAGTTGTACTCTTTCGCAAAGCGAGTCGGACGTTAAAAGGACTGAATCCTGCAAGTGTTAAATATAATTACTTGAGTCTGGTTTTTTAATAATAAAACTAACAAAATAAACATACAGACTGGCTTGTTTTAGCGTTTGGTGTTAGAAACTTCATTCAAAAAATATAATACGTCCTTACTTACAAAGACAAGTTAATTTACCAAAAAAGTTTGCATTATTGTCATAGTGTAGGAAAGAACCTAATGTTTTTTGTTGTTTATACAGTGTGTTTCAGGTTTAAATACGCAAACTAATTTGCTTTATAAACTATATTCCAAAAATGCTTCGTTAAAGAAATACAGGATGTTAAAATTTTAATATTTTTTTAGTTTTTTCCTTATAGTTTATAGGGGTTTTGAGATATTTAGCTGAAATTTCGACTATACGTATCTTATCATGATATACTATACGTATCAACCCTACATCATTGGATAAGTCAACTTTCCGCAAAAATCACTACAGGGTGTTAATTTTTGGGGTTTGCTCTCTGTTTCTTCATTCACAATTTTTTTTCTGGTGCGCTAACGATTTTTTTTAATTAATATTATTAATATATTAATTTAAGTCTGAAATTTCTTGTTGAATTTAGAAACTTTTTTGCCTCTTTAATTCCGTACCTGTCATAGTTTTCGAGAAAATTGCAAATTTATCAGAAAAAAACACTTGAGATGTCTTCTGAAAATAAAAACGCAATTTGCTTGAAGCGGAGGAAATAAATGATACAAAAAGGGGTTTCTAAACTGAATAAGGATTTTGAATTTCAAAGAAAAAAACATTATTGGCGCACAAGAAAAAAAATTGAGGGAGTCCTAAACCTTATAAAAATTGTTTAAAATGGGCAGAAACTTCTAAATACTAATCGAAACCTCCCAAAAAGTGTCAGAGCACTCTACCAGTGTCCCAAATCGTAGAAAAATTGTACAAAAAAGGACAAAAGCCTCTAAATTCTATTAAAAACGTCCTGAAAATTTTTAGAGGACTGTATGTGTCCTAAACCTTAGAAAAAATGTTTAAAATGGGCAGAAGCCTCTAAATACTATTGAAAACGTCCTAAAAATTGTCAGAGGACTGTACAAGTGTCCCAAATCTTAGAAAAATTGTATAAAATGGACAAAAGCCTCTAAATTCTATTAAAAACATCCTAAAAATTGTCAGAGGATTGTACAAGGGTCCTAAACCTTACAAAAAATGTTTAAAATGAAAAGAAGCTTTTAAATACCATCAGAACCGTCCCAAAAAGTGTCAGAGCACTCTACAAGTGTTCTAAATCTTAGAAAAATTGTTTAAAACGAACAGGAACATCTAAATACTATTGAAAACATCACAAAAATTGTTAGAGAACTCTACAAGTGTCCTAAACCTTGGAAAAATTGTTTAAAGTGGACAAAAGCCTCTAAATTCTATTAAAAACGTCCTGAAAATTGTTAGAGAACTGTACAAGTGTCCTAAACCTTAGAAAAAATGTTTCAAATGAACAGAAGCTTTTAAATACTATCAGAAACCTGCGAAAAAGTGTCAGAGCACTCTACCAGTGTCCCAAATCTTAGAAAAAATGTTTAAAATGGGCAGAAGCCTCTAAATACTATTGAAAACGTCCTAAAAATTGTCAGAGCACTCTACAAGTGTCCTAAACCTTAGACAAAATTTTTAAAATGGGCAGGAGCCTCTAAATACTATTGAAAACGACCTAAAAATTGTCAGAGGACTGTACAAGTGTCCTAAACCTTAGAAAAAATGTTTAAAATGAACAGAAGCTTTTAAATACTATCAGAAACCTCCCAAAAGTGTCAGAGCACTCGACCAGTGTCCCAAATCGTAGAAAAATTGTACAAAAAAGGACAAAAGCCTCTAAATTCTATTAAAAACGTCCTGAAAATTGTTAGAGGACTGTATGTGTCCTAAACCTTAAAAAAAATGTTTAAAATGGGCAGAAGCCTCTAAATACTATTGAAAACGTCCTAAAAATTGTCAGAGGACTGTACAAATGTCCCAAATCTTAGAAAAATTGTATAAAATGGACAAAAGCCTCTAAATTCTATTAAAAACATCCTAAAAATTGTCAGAGGATTGTACAAGGGTCCTAAAACTTACAAAAAATGTTTAAAATGAAAAGAAGCTTTTAAATACCATCAGAACCGTCCCAAAAAGTGTCAGAGCACTCTACAAGTGTTCTAAATCTTAGAAAAATTGTTTAAAACGAACAGGAACATCTAAATACTATTGAAAACATCACAAAAATTGTTAGAGAACTCTACAAGTGTCCTAAACCTTGGAAAAATTGTTTAAAGTGGACAAAAGCCTCTAAATTCTATTAAAAACGTCCTGAAAATTGTTAGAGAACTGTACAAGTGTCGTAAACCTTAGAAAAAATGTTTCAAATGAACAGAAGCTTTTAAATACTATCAGAAACCTGCGAAAAAGTGTCAGAGCACTCTACCAGTGTCCCAAATCTTAGAAAAAATGTTTAAAATGGGCAGAAGCCTCTAAATACTATTGAAAACGTCCTAAAAATTGTCAGAGCACTCTACAAGTGTCCTAAACCTTAGACAAAATTTTTAAAATGGGCAGGAGCCTCTAAATACTATTGAAAACGACCTAAAAATTGTCAGAGGACTGTACAAGTGTCCTAAACCTTAGAAAAAATGTTTAAAATGAACAGAAGCTTTTAAATACTATCAGAAACCTCCGAAAAGTGTCAGAGCACTCTACCAGTGTCCCAAATCGTAGAAAAATTGTATAAAATGGACAAAAGCCTCTAAATTCTATTAAAAACGTCCTGAAAATTGTTAGAGGACTGTATGTGTCCTAAACAATGTTTAAAATGGACAGAAGCCTCTAAATACTATTGAAAACGTCCTAAAAATTGTCAGAGCACTCTACAAGTGTCCTAAACCTTAGACAAAATTTTTAAAATGGGCAGGAGCCTCTAAATACTATTGAAAACGACCTAAAAATTGTCAGAGGACTGTACAAGTGTCCTAAACCTTAGAAAAAATGTTTAAAATGAACAGAAGCTTTTAAATACTATCAGAAACCTCCCAAAAGTGTCAGAGCACTCGACCAGTGTCCCAAATCGTAGAAAAATTGTACAAAAAAGGACAAAAGCCTCTAAATTCTATTAAAAACGTCCTGAAAATTGTTAGAGGACTGTATGTGTCCTAAACCTTAAAAAAAATGTTTAAAATGGGCAGAAGCCTCTAAATACTATTGAAAACGTCCTAAAAATTGTCAGAGGACTGTACAAGTGTCCCAAATCTTAGAAAAATTGTATAAAATGGACAAAAGCCTCTAAATTCTATTAAAAACATCCTAAAAATTGTCAGAGGATTGTACAAGGGTCCTAAACCTTACAAAAAATGTTTAAAATGAAAAGAAGCTTTTAAATACCATCAGAACCGTCCCAAAAAGTGTCAGAGCACTCTACAAGTGTTCTAAATCTTAGAAAAATTGTTTAAAACGAACAGGAACATCTAAATACTATTGAAAACATCACAAAAATTGTTAGAGAACTCTACAAGTGTCCTAAACCTTGGAAAAATTGTTTAAAGTGGACAAAAGCCTCTAAATTCTATTAAAAACGTCCTGAAAATTGTTAGAGAACTGTACAAGTGTCCTAAACCTTAGAAAAAATGTTTCAAATGAACAGAAGCTTTTAAATACTATCAGAAACCTGCGAAAAAGTGTCAGAGCACTCTACCAGTGTCCCAAATCTTAGAAAAAATGTTTAAAATGGGCAGAAGCCTCTAAATACTATTGAAAACGTCCTAAAAATTGTCAGAGCACTCTACAAGTGTCCTAAACCTTAGACAAAATTTTTAAAATGGGCAGGAGCCTCTAAATACTATTGAAAACGACCTAAAAATTGTCAGAGGACTGTACAAGTGTCCTAAACCTTAGAAAAAATGTTTAAAATGAACAGAAGCTTTTAAATACTATCAGAAACCTCCCAAAAGTGTCAGAGCACTCGACCAGTGTCCCAAATCGTAGAAAAATTGTACAAAAAAGGACAAAAGCCTCTAAATTCTATTAAAAACGTCCTGAAAATTGTTAGAGGACTGTATGTGTCCTAAACCTTAAAAAAAATGTTTAAAATGGGCAGAAGCCTCTAAATACTATTGAAAACGTCCTAAAAATTGTCAGAGGACTGTACAAGTGTCCCAAATCTTAGAAAAATTGTATAAAATGGACAAAAGCCTTTAAATTCTATTAAAAACATCCTAAAAATTGTCAGAGGATTGTACAAGGGTCCTAAACCTTACAAAAAATGTTTAAAATGAAAAGAAGCTTTTAAATAACATCAGAACCGTCCCAAAAGGTGTCAGAGCACTCTACAAGTGTTCTAAATCTTAGAAAAATTGTTTAAAACGAACAGGAGCATCTAAATACTATTGAAAACATCACAAAAATTGTTAGAGAACTCTACAAGTGTCCTAAACCTTGGAAAAATTGTTTAAAGTGGACAAAAGCCTCTAAATTCTATTAAAAACGTCCTGAAAATTGTTAGAGAACTGTACAAGTGTCCTAAACCTTAGAAAAAATGTTTCAAATGAACAGAAGCTTTTAAATACTATCAGAAACCCGAAAAAGTGTCAGAGCACTCTACCAGTGTCCCAAAAGTGGGCAGAAGTCAGAGCACTCTAGTGTCCTAAACCTTGGAAAAAGTGTTTAAAGTGGACAAAAGTGTGACCAGAAGCTTTTAAATACCAGAAACCTCCGAAAAGTGTAGAAAAATTGTATAAAATGGACAAAAGCCTCTAAATTCTATTAAAAACGTCCTGAAAATTGTTAGAGGACTGTACAAGTGTCTTAAACCTTAGAAAAAATGTTTAAAATGGGCAGAAGCTTCTAAATACTAACCGAAACCTCCCAAAAAGTGTCAGAGCACTCTACAAGTGTCCTAAACCTTAGAAAAATTTAACTAGAAGTTTCTAAATACTCTCAAAAAGTGTCAGAGCGCACTACAACTTAGAAAAATTGTTTAAAATGAACAGGAGCCTCTAAATACTATTGAAAACATCACAAAAATTGTTAGAGAACTCTACAAGTGTCCTAAACCTTAGAAAAATTGTTTAAGTGGACAAAAGCTTCTAAATTCTATTAAAAACGTCCTGAAAATTGTTAGAGGATCTGTACAAGTGTCTTAAACCTTAGAAAAAATGTTTAAAATGGGCAGAAGCTTCTAAATACTAACCGAAACCTCCCAAAAAGTGTCAGAGCACTCTACAAGTGTCCTAAACCTTAGAAAAATTGTTTAAAATGGGCAGAAGCCTCTAAATACTATTGAAAACGTCCTAAAAATTGTCAGAGGACTGTACAAATGTCCTAAACTTTAGAAAAATTGTTTAAAATAACTAGAAGTTTCTAAATACTATCAGAAACCTCTCAAAAAGTGTCAGAGCACTCTACAAGTGTCCTAAACCTTAGAAAAATTGTTTAAAATGAACAGGAGCCTCTAAATACTATTGAAAACATCACAAAAATTGTTAGAGAACTCTACAAGTGTCCTAAACCTTAGAAAAATTGTTTAAGTGGACAAAAGCTTCTAAATTCTATTAAAAACGTCCTGAAAATTGTTAGAGGTCTGTACAAGTGTCCTAAACCTTAGAAAAAATGGACTACACCTCTACACTAAGGACTGACCAATCCCCCTTTTTGGGCTTCCCTGTTTGTATCAAAAAAACTGAAACATGTAGTTATTTGAGTTTAAAAAGTTGCATCCAAAAATTAGTACCACAATATTCCTAACCTTCAAATACAGTTAATAATGGTGTTTTTTCTAATGGATCACCCGGTATATTTAACTATTTTCGGAATGTGCACAAAATGCTGCCAATATTTGTACAAAAAAAAAATTTATAATTTTTCAAAATTTGTTTTTTTGCAAACTTTGTATACACTGTGCCGCTTTTCATGAGTATACCTTGATATCTCAGTTAATAATAATTCGATATTCTTTAAATTATGGTGGTGATTGTATGTTAGAAAAACTAGGTATTTGGCATAGTGAATATTTTTATTTACCATTGGCGTACGGTGTTGGGGAATGATTTTTCGGGAAAACGATATTAGGGCCAATTTTACTAACCCCCCTGTTTGGGCTTATCTGTATGTAATTAAAAAAACAGAAATAGTTATTTGAGTTAAGACCCTGTACAAGTGTCCAAAACTTTAGAAAAATGGTTTAAAACGAGCAGAAGCTTCTAAATACTACAGAAAACATCCTAAAAATTGTCAGAGCACTCTACAAGTGTCCTAAATCATAGAAAAATTGTTTAAAACGAGCAGAAAATTCTAAATACTATTAAAAACTCTACAAGTGTCCTAAACCTTAAAAAAATCAAAGTAAAGTAGTAGTCCATGATTCTCACAGAACCAAATTTGGTTCTGCACTGCCCAGGGAACATGGTTTGGTTTGGATGGATGGTTGGAATGGAAGTGTTTTTTTTTTCAAAATAAGATTTATCTGGCGCTCTCAAATTCTACAATGTATAACTTTTAATCTTTAACATGGGTCTTGCTGTCTACCCCTTTGTAAAAAGACCACCACCTCAGTTTGAGGGCTAATTCTTAGAAAAATCGTTTATAACGGCCAGACGCGCCTCTAAATACTATCCAAACCTGCTACACCCATGAAGATCCTAAAAAGATGGGTCCTCCCTAGTTTAAAAATTTGAGCAACTTACTATTCTATCTGAAAAACTTGTCTTTGCATTTTAATGAATGTTCCCTGGTGCAGACTTAGTAGAACTTGTGTTGTGCACTCTGACCTTAGTATTGACAAACCATTTATTTTCTCTTCAATAATAATTGAGAAACAAGCAAAGAAGAATTCAAACTAAAACAGACAATGAAACGTGCCTCGTGACGTCACAAGACACTTTTACCGAAATTCGTAGTTTTGGCGTGCTTGGTTTGCCTTTAAACTTCGATTGCTGATAAATTGAAAAAAACTTTTTATTATACTTAACAGAAAATACTACATTTTCAACTGTTTATAAAATACAGTAAATATGACATTTTCGGAACAGCGCACGGAAATTTTTTCCCGATCCCTCTTTCCGTGCGCTTAATAATAAACATAGATATCCATGATACTAGATATCCTATGGCAACCCGAAGAAAAAAAAGAAACGAGTAATGTGTCTATAGCAACGATTCATTTATTAATGACAAATTTTATTTTCTGTCAGTGAAAATTAAGTATTTATGTATTTATTACATTTTGCAAAAATGAATTCAGATTGTGAAGAAAATCGGGATATTCCCGAAAATATCTTACAACGAGCGGCAGAAGTGAGTGCAGATTTATTACCAGTGAAATCCAGGTTGAGATATGAACAAGAATATAACAGTTTTACCGAATGGCGGACTCAGAAACGAATCAAAATTGTGAGTGACGATATTCTTTTAGTATATTTTTCTGAAAAAGCCAACACTATGAAATCCTCCACTTTATGGAGTCGATTCTCTATGTTAAAGAGTTGTTTGGCAATAAAAGAAAATACTCACCATCAATATCCAAAAACGATTGCTTTTTTGAAACGACAAGCTGTAGGATATATACCAAAGAAATCCAAGATTCTTACAGCAGAACAAGTAACCAAATTTTTATGTGAAGCTTCAGATGGAGAATATCTACTAGCAAAAGTAATTTTAGTGTTTGGCATCTTCGGTGCATGCCGCAGAGATGATTTAATACGTTTGAGTTTAGATGATGTGGAAGATAATGGGCGTTTCCTTGTCGTGTTCTTACGAGATGGAAAAACTCACAGGTCAAGAAGTTTTACCATTACCAATGAAAATTGCAAATTCGATCCCTGTACAATTTACCGTAAATACGCAGATCTCCGCCCTAAACATATGAAGAGTAGAAGATTATTTGTTGCATACCGAAACCAAAGATGTTACGCTCAACATGTTGGGTGCCATACTATCAGTGGTATTCCAAAACTTGTTGCAAAATACCTAAAACTAAAAAATCCCGAAGAATATACCGGACATGGGCTAAGGCGCTCTTCGGCAACCATGTTGGTGGAAAACGGCGGTGATTTGCTCACTTTGAAAAGACACGGAGGATGGCTTTCTTCCAATGTAGCAGAAGGATATATAGAAGAGTCCATACAAAGAAAAATTGAAGTATCACGGAAGTTGTTTAGCCCTTGTAACTTGGAAACTACAACATCTGTAACAGTCAATCAAGAGAACCAAAGCACACACGAACACTCCGCTTCAACATCTTTAGCAGAGTCTTTAGTTCAACAAAAAGAAATGCAAAAGGGATTGAGCTTCAACAATAATACGAATTGTACAATAAATATTACTATTAATAATAACGGTTCTGTCCAAAATTAATTTTCTTAGAATTACCTACTTGTATTTTTTTTGTTAATTTGAGTTGTATGTACATGTTACATTTTTACTGTTTTAAAAATAAAAATAAATATTCCCGATTTTCTTAATAATTTTTTGCGATATTTTTTGTTTATGTTGATTTCAGGTACCTAAGTATAATAAAAAATATCGTTCATTACTCGTCCAGAAATGGATTTTCCGTTCTTGCATGACTTCCCTTTGAATTTGTCACGCGCGCACGGAAAAATCCTCATTTCTGTACTGGTAATGAAATATACTATTGCAGAACCGTTTTTCAAATGTAATTAATCAATTTAACGAAATAAAAAAGTGTGCAACATACCAAAACATGTTCAACATGTAACGGACACATCCAAACGCCCGTGGGAGGGGCACTCAAAGGAGGATTCAAACAGTCTAGATGGTAATACGTAGGACAGTAGTCGCACTCCAGTAGGGGTGCCACTCTGCACGACTTGCCGCATTCGGCACATTTCTTCGAAGGCAGCGGTACTAAACCGTTTGAAAGCTTTTCTGCGCCGCGCGTCTTTGTTTTCCGGGCTACTTTCGAATTTTCCACTAAAACCCAAATCCGTTACATCCACAACTTATTTAGAACAGTCTAGTAACCTTTATCATCGCCAGGGAACACCATTCTTGGCAAGTCCATTTCCTTGGGCAGCTCAAACTGTTTGGGGTTCATGGCGTTGGCGGCTTCAATTAAGCACTCTAAAGCGCTAAGTTTTAATTTGCTGGCTGTTTTAGAACCTGAAAGATATTGTCGTTTTCTCAAAGCATACTTTTAAAATAAAGGAGTAAGATGCTTAAACCTGTTGAACTGTTAGAAGAAGTGCTACCAGACCTTCTTCTTGATTCTAGTTGTGGTTTGTTTTTCTGGTATTTGCAGCTGTGACACAACCATTCGCCTTGCGGTATATCTTCGAAATTTAAAGGTGGATTACTGCAAGATAGAAAAAATGTCCAATGTTAGTCTATTAAATGTTAAAGGGTATATTGCTTAAAGCCAACAGTGTAAAAAATGCAATTGTTTGATGAAACTTTACATAAAAGCCTTGAAACAATATTAAATTGAGAGCTAAAAATTAAGAGCAAAATCATCATGACATATTAGAGTAAATGCTCACACAAACGTAATTGGGGTTTATTAATTCCAATATTGACCAAGCATGATGAGCAGTGACATCAAAGCAATTCTAAATTTGCCAATTATTGATTGAACTAAATGGAAGACATTAAGGTAATTTAATTTTGAATAAAGGGTACAACTATTTATGACTAATGAATTTCATTGACTATTTGACGGTTTTTTTTAATGTTATTGTTTTGCGACTTGTCGAAGGCGTTCGACTGCGTAGACCACCAGATCTTGCTTTGGAAGCTTGAAGCTTATGGCTTCCAAGCCGCTTCTTTGTTGTGGTTTCGCTCTTTCTTGTCCGGCCGGAGCCAGGAGGTCTTCATCGGAGACAATGGTTCTGGAGAGTTAATGTTAACTTCGGGTGTCCCTCAGGGCTCTGTTCTTGGACCTTTGCTGTTCTTGATATACATCAATTAATGATATTGTTTCGCTCCCTATGAAAAGATATTGATATCTTTTTATCACACAAATCACTCCTGGTATTTTTTTTACAGGGATGTTAAAAAATAGATAGTTTGTAGGTAGTTAATTGTTGAGCGGTTTTTGTTTTGTGGGAATTAATCAATTTTGAATGATTGACTGGCGGTTTTTTGGAAGTCAAGTAAAGAAAGAAGATTAGAAATAATAAGCCTCGAATTGATTTGAGTATTCCGCTGGAATTCGAGAAGTCTACACCGGGCGTGTTAATTAGGCTACATCCCTTGAGGAGATCAAGCGAATTGGTCGAGGCGTGTAACATTAAATCCACAAATCTCACCAGGAAGAGCTATCATTATCTTTGAAAGACGTCCTGCTGCAGCAGGGGAAGAAGATTCTTAAAAGCCAGAGGTTTCCACGTTCTTCGAGACCGTCTCGGGTTTGAGATAAACCCTTTGGCATCACAGCAGATAAAGAATTATTCTATAGTGCGGGGAGAGAGGGCGTGACGTGCGGTGATATTAAAAGAACAGTAACAGACTGTAAGTAAAGTAATTTCTTTTTAGAATTAAGAATCTTTCGAACTCATAGATAACAGTATTGTAGCAGTAATTTTTAGTTTTGTATTTTGTGAGAGAAGGTAATTATATAATAGGTTAGTTTAGGTTTATTCGTTGTCCTAATAACACAACGTTTTGGCATCCCTGTATGGTATTTCTTGTTTTGCTGAATTTAAATTCTAAATTCATTTGTTATTTTATTTTGTGGTTCGACACTAGGAGTGATTTTTTGTGAGGTAAAAATGTTCAAAACAAACGGGCCTTCTTGTACTGTTGGAGAGAACCGGGACGGCAGTCAGGAATCCGTTCAGGAAAGTGAGGTGGACATTATAATGCAAATTAATAAATCCAACCCATTTCTCTCCACGTCAGGACAAAGAAGGTCATCCAGTGTGAATCATAACACCTATTAACGGACAATTCACTGTTTTCGCTGATGACGCGACCATTCTTTGGAGCGGCAAGAGCGCTAATTCATTGACTGCCACTATTGATGGGGACCTCTCCATAATCAAACATTGGTGCAATTCCAACTTACTATCATTAAATATCAGTAAGACCAAGATCCTACATTTTGGATGCTCATTGCATGAGATTTTTGTTGAGGGAGCCATTGTGCGCCCCTGGAATGAACAAGTTTCTTGGTCTTATTATTGACGACTCGCTTCGATTCGCTGAGCATGTGGACGGTCTGTGCTCTAGACTGGCGTCGGGTTGCCATGCATTGAGGATAATCTCTGGCAATCTGGATTACCATGTAGCTAGGAGTGCATACTATGCACTGATTGACTGTCATCTCCGCTACGGCATAGCTTTCTGGGGAGTTTGTTCTCAAAGCCGCTTCAATTTTGTGTTTCTCCTGCAGAAGCGAGCATTGAGGTGCTTGTGTCGTGTTGGATACAGGATCTCATGTAGACCCCTCTTCATTGAACATGGTATCCTCACCTTGTGCTGCATTTTCATCTTAGAGACGATTTGTCTTGTCCGTAGCAAGTTTGAGGGTCAGTGGTCCGAGGGCTCCGGCTTGGTGACTCGCAGTAGATTCGTTTTGAGGCTTCCCATTCCTCACACGGAGAAGATTAAGTCGTCGCTTATTTACGGTGGCAAGAGACTTTTCAATAACCTTCCTCTCCACGTGAGAGGCCAGCCATCTGCGCATGGATTTAGGCGTGAGGCTGAGAGGTTTTTGCTTGACGGGGCGTACTATTCTCTGGACGAATTCTACTCCAGTTCTTAAGGCGCCTTGTTCTGCCATAAATTGACCAAGCAGCACTGTTTGTGTTTTTGATCCTCTTACTCCTCTCATATACAGGGTAACTGCCTTTTTGTTTTGTTTTTATTTTAATAATTGTAATTATGTGTGATTCATAATGTATGTGTAGTGTAATAATTATGTATGTCCTTTTTTTTCTGTTTTTGTATGTGTTTTTTTAAGTTTCCGACAATAAAGCTACTTTTGTTATTGATTGATTGATTGATATTTTTATGGTTTAAAATGGTGCGTTTTTGTTTTTTGGTGTTTAGCTGTCATCTGTTCTTCTTTTTTGTTGTTTTCCTATTTTAAAGTAAACATATACAAGGTGATTCACAGTGATGGTATATTAGAAGCATATTTTTTGCTGATAATTGTAGTGTATGCCAGATCAGTTGGAAAGAACACCAACTTTTGATTTTCAAATGGAACACCCTGTTTCTAATCTAATTTTTTGAATTCCTTAATGACTAGTTGTCGTTTCTATAACTAAAACATATTCTGACAGATAATTGTCAAATTCAACACTGGTTCCATCTTAGCACAGCAATTCAGGTTAGTATGAATTACGATTTTATATGCATTTTAAGGAAAAACTGTAAATAAGTCAGAAACGGTTGAAGTTAGGTATAGGAAAAGTATACATGGATTTGTTCTAAATTTAATGTTCTTTTATTACAAACCATAAAACACCGATGAATCCATTTAAAAAAAAACGACCTTTTGACAGTTTTTCTATCTGTCCGACTAAAAGGTTGAAGGTTGATTGACCACCCTGTAGGTTTTTTAATTTTCTGTCTCTGGGCTTTTCAACCATGTGATATTGTCTAACTGAGGACAAAAGATCACATCAGCAAACCTTTCAGGACTTGAGAATTTAATTCATGTTTAGGCTACTGTTTTGCTGAGAAATCCACCATTTTTATGAAATATCTAAGAAACGGTGTAAGACTATGAAGTCGTTATCTCAATAGTGGATCTAATCATCACCCTAGCCAAAAAAGAGGAGTGATCAAAACCCTATCAGAGCGGGCAAAAAGGATTTGCGAACCATCAGAATTAGAAAAGGAGCTTAAACATCTGGAAATGGTTTTCGGATGGAACGGATACAGTAGACAACAATTCAACAGAGCCACACGACCAAGAAACATCAAACTACGTAGACAACAAACGGGGGATGTTGAAGAGAAAGTTGGTTGGACTTGCTTACCATACATACACAAGGTCACGGATAGGATTGTAAGGATTTTAGAGAGGCACAAGGTCAAGACGGTCTTTAAACCAACCCGCACGATACAACAGAGTCTCAGATCGGCCAAGGACAAACGGGAAAGGCTTTTATCGGCTTCTGGAGTTTACAGGATCACTTGCAGCTGTGGATCCGCATACATTGGAACGACTAAACGGAGTGTCAACACAAGAATAGCAGAGCACAAGAGAAGTTGCAGACTAGGACAGATCGAAAAATCAGCGGTGGCAGAACATGCACTTTCTAGAGGACATGATATTCGTTTTGAAGAGGTGGAGGTTTTGGATCGCAACTTTAAAGCATAGTTTGATAGTTTTGACGTTAGTGACATTTGTCACGTGATTGTAGAACACTATTTAGCTAAACGGCCACGTGACAATTGGCAAAATAACTGTCAAAAATCTCAGAAACACGTTTTATATCAAATACTGCAAGAAAACGTTTCTAAACCCTGATTTTTGCAAGTTTAGAGCCGGGGTTGACAGTTTTGAAGTTAGTGACAGTTGTCACGTGATTGTAGAACACTATTTGACTAGACGGTCACGTGATAATTTTCAAAATAACTATCATAATTTTCAGAAACACGTTTTATATCAAATACTGCAAGAAAACGTTTCTAAACCCTGATTTTTGCAACTTTTGAGCATGGTTTGACAGTTTTGACGTTATTGACAGTTGTCACGTGATTTCAAACGACTATTTAGCTACACTATGAAGTGACAATTGTCAAAATAACTGTTAAATCTCAGAAAATCGTCTTGTTTCGAAAACTGTGTTAAAATGTAATTCTTGCAAATTCTAGTAAAATTTTGACAATTCTGACAATAGTGATAGTCACGTGGTTTTAGAAAATAATTTGGAGTAATAAAATGACTGTTTTAAGCGCATTTTTAGAATCCTCATTAAATTTTCTATTCAATAAATTGAAAAAGTATATGAAAAGTTTCACAACCAACATAATGGTAATAACGTAATTAAAAACGGTAGATTATATACAAAAAACAGGAGAACGGTAGAAGAACTACAAAAACGGTAGATAGACCTGGCAACATTGGTTATTGGTCGAAGTCGGAGTGTGCTTCATCATATTATACGAAAAGGCAATATTATCTGTTTTTTTTTTTTGGGTGGCTTTGGCAACGCTGCTTGAAAATGACATCTCAAAAATCCATCGATCGGTGAAATGACACTACCCACGTGATATTACTGCCATTTGCAAAACAATGATCATGCGATAAACTGTCAAATAACGACACAAAACGCACTGTAATCGAATAAATTGTTGACTGATATTATGTACTCTTTGTGAAGATACAATTTGTGATATTTTAGCTAAACTGTAACAAAATACATTTAAATAAGTAAAATTCTATCTAATAAGGCGTTTCCAAAACAAAAATATAAAAACGAAAAATGGTTGTCAAAAACTGAGACTTTTTATGTCATTAATGATAATGCTTTGTTATAAAAAAAAACAAAAAATAACACAATAAAATTTCTTTTATTTTTAGATACCCCAGGGTAGATCGCCCAAGTAATTTGGTGTACACACTCGAGGTATTATGAGGCACTTTCCCATTATTATGAAGCATTGTGAGGTATTACTACTAATCTTTGTTACATGATATTGAGTTAAAACAATATTCATTATAAATTACTATAATAATTTACCAATTTTTCAACATTTAAACTACATTTTTAAGGTCACGTGACCAATTTTGACAGATGTCAACTGGCCTTGACAGTGTTGCAAGAACATGCAGAATTGCATTATCAACGTCACGTAACGTGTATTTTGCAGGTTAAGTTTTTACAACTGTCTAAATTTAATTTATCATTTTCCAAAGTTAAACTGCGTTTTGATGTTTACGTGACTGTTTTTGACAATGTCAAGTGACCTTTACAATGTTGCAAGCTCAAAAATTGAGTTATCAAGTCACGTGACGTAGTTCTTACAATTTTCCTACTGTCCAAATTTAAATTACCATTTTTTCAACTGTTTCTTTTAAATGATAAGTGTCTTTATTTGACACGTGCTAAGTTGATTACTATGACAGTTAGAAGATTCGTGCAAACGTCAAAATATAACCCGTAATTTCAGGCAACCATATAAAAAATATTTTTTGTTGGTCAGAATTTGGAAAAACAGTCACCTGACCTTAGAAATTTTCAATTTTAAGCTTTCGGCATAAGATCAAATTAAGTGTCAAAAATTTGAAATAACCTTTACATTGTCATTTTTAACTTGCCACATGACTTAAAATATCGATTTTAAACTTTTGGGTCTTGAAAATTTGGAAAAGCAATCACATAACCTGAGGTAGTCATTTTTATTGAACATAAATAAAGTAAAGGTATTTTGATGTATTTCAAGGCAATGTGAGGCATTTTGAGCAACAATTGTGAGGTATTTTAAAGGCATTTCAAGGTATTTTGTATGCAAAAAGGCATTTTTGTGTACAAAAAATTATCGGCGGTCTACTCCTTGTAGATACCTCATCAAATTAATCAGGAAAGACCCAAAAGAGTGGGATAAAATAACATCAATCGACAATTGATTAGAAAGTCAGAGGGGATTCTATGACATCATTTAACAGTGTCACATCAGTTTGAAAATCAATGATGTCATGTGAAAAAGTGTCAAGTGGCTACCAAGAGAATTGTCGATTTGTTATTTTCAAGAGATCCTTAATTAAAACATAATTTTCCATATTTTCAAAAACTGCCAATTTGAACCATATCATATGACACATCAGGGTAATCAAAAAAACTAGCCAATATAAAAAATGTAAAAACCCATTATGGCGCCCATAAGAAAAATCAAAATTGATGATGGTAATAAAATTTGATATTATCATGTTTTAGAGGAGGAAAAGTGACAATGGTAAAGGTCTGATAAAATAAATTAGTAAAAAAATAAAAATTAATATCCAAAATTTTGGTTTTTTCCAGATTACTGCAGAAGTACTAAGAATTTTAAAATTTTTAAAGCAGCAGTCCTAATTTAAAAAAAAAACTAAAAAATTGTCCACCAAAACCAGCAAAATTTATAAAGTGGTCTATGAGAAAAAAAAGTTTGGGAATCTCTGTGGTAGACCTAAGTACCTGATACAAAGACTTAAGACCAAAATAAAACCATTACTTTCTTTGGGAGAGTACCATATTTTAAGTTTTACAGGTTAAAGCAATATGACTTTCTGATTTTTTGCAAACTTAAGCTTCCAATAATTTGTGTTTGTTAACTTACCTCTCCTGTAAAATTATGCCTCTTTTTTGTGTCAACTTTGAAATATAGACACTTACAAAACAATACTTTGATACATCTAAATGCACCTTAATAGCAATTGCACCAAAAAACCAACATTGAACATCACTCAGGTTATGTTTTTTATCAAAAAGCATACAACTCTGAATTAGTGACAACAAACACTGCTTTTATAACTAGAAAAGCTTCTATTTTAATAGAAGTGAATACTTACTGGCATCCTAAATGAAAACTGCTAGGACATTTGTCGCAACAAATGAGATCGCCCCCTTCACTGCAAGAATCGCAAAAGTCATGATTGTGCCCCTTACCAGGCCTCTTAAAATATGGATGTTCTTGCTTTTTTTCTTTCTCCTTTTTCTGTCCACCTGGAGGGGCTATTAGCATTTGGATTTCCTAAAATAAGACAATTTAGTAATAGAACTAAAACTACCCATGATAATCAGGTAAATATTTGAGTGATTGATATTATCACTACCTCATTATGAACAGCTTGAGCATCTTTTCCAAGTTGAAATAGTAAACTTACCTCCATAAGACCCCCAGATGTATCCAAATCATATAGGCAAGAAGACATGATGTATGCCTAATAAACTAGGCTTTTACCTGGATAATAAGTAAGCTAACAGGGCGCAGTTCCACTTATAATACCAGGAAGAGTAGCAAACTGGCATCCAGCTACTGCTTTGTGAATTGTATTATAACTTTAAAAGTAATAACCACAAACGTTAAAACAAATACGGGGATTCCATTTAAATATTTAGTTGCACTGCTTAAAATTAGAACAAAAACTACACAATTTTTTCAATTTAAAACTGGCTTTAATTTCTTTTCTATTTTCTAGTTTGTAGGTACAAAATTCGCCTTTTCTCCAAGCACTGCAAATAAAACGAATTCGGTAATTTTATTCTACCTACTCCGACAGTGCTCTATCCTGTTCTAACTTGTGAGAAAATTTGAAATAACAAACTGTGTCATGTCAAATGTCAATATGACGTAAATGCGAAACTAGCGTTTTCGCGACATTTTACTAAGTAGAGTAGATTAAAAACAGTTGACACCAATTATTAACAATATAAATATACAAGTTTTTAGTTTTATGTGCTAATCAATTGTACAAAATTACAAAAAAATAAGTTACTACTAGAACGCACTCCCAAAAAAAAATTAAATGACATTTGACAGTATTGGGGGTACAGTTTGGGAATGTGTTCCGTTTCCCACTTTAATTTCGGTTACACGTTCCGGATTTATCCTAAAAAACCGGTTAAGAATGTAAATAGTTATAGAGTCCGGATTTCTAGGAATTTTGCTTTTCGTAAATAATAAAAGCAGCCAACTTTTCACATCTAATGTGAACGATTTACGCAAAAACACGTCATTTGGCAGGTTTTTTTTGCTTTTTTCTTCTTTTTGTGCTTAATTTAGTTTTTTATGCTTATTTGCTGCTATTTTTTGTATTGATTAATTTACAATTGAAGCTTTTCAAGCTATATTGAGATATTGAATAAGGCTTCTGAGAGACAAAAACATACCAATTATCTGTTGGAAAATGGCTAAGTAGTAATTTACAAATTTAAACTGACCAAATAATTTCCAAATTCTTCAAATTAGTCTAAAAATATGTAAAAACATTCCAAAACCCTAAATAAAGCTCCAAAAGTTGAGGCTTCCAAAAGCTTTCAAATGTTTTTCAACTTACCTATTGAAGCTCTCAAACGATTTGAAAACAGTCTAGAAGCTTCCGTATGCTTCTAGAGCAGTTTAGTATCTTCCAAAAGTTTCTAGAACCGTCTACAAGGTTTCAAATGCCTTAAAAGCAGTCCAGAACCTTCAGTGCTCTTTAAACTGTTAACACTTTTCAAATGCTCAACAGAACACAAATCTGGTGTCTGTTTTGCTGTAACTGCCACCATTTTGTCACTGGCTTTGAAATTAGGACATTTTTACAGTTTTCAAGAGAGATTATATTTTGACAAATGACACTTTACGTCACATTTCTACCATAACTAAGGCAGAGAAAATTTTAAAAATTCAGAAATTTTCCAAAAAAATGTATAGGGTTACCCTCTTTAAAAATGTCAAAAATCTAGTTTTTTAAAAACATTTTAGAACGCTCTATAAAAGCTTCAAGGTAGTCTAAAAGCTTCCGTATGCTTCTAAAGTAGTTTAAAAGCTTCCATAAGTTTCTAGAACAGTCCATAAGTTTTCAAATGCTTTAAAAGCAGTCCAAAAACCTTCAATGCTTTTTAAACTCTCTAGAAACCTTCCAAATGGTCCTAAAGTAGTCTAAAAAGATTTCAAAATACTACAGAAATAACTCCAAAATGCTTCTAAAGCAGTCGAAAGCCTTCCAAAAGCTTTTAGAGCAGTCTAAAAGCTTCCAAATGGTCTTCATCTAGTCTAGAAGCTCTCAAATCATTTCAAGACAGTCTAAAAGTTTCCGTATGCTTTTAGAGCAGTTTAAAAGGTTCCAAAAGTTTCTAGAACCTTCTACAAGGTTTCAAATTCCTTAAAAGCAGTCCAGAACCTTCAATGCTCCTAAAGTAATCTAAAAAGATTTCAAAATACTACAGAAATAACTCCAAAATGCTTCTAAAGCAGTCGAAAGCCTTCCAAAAGCTTTTAGAGCAGTCTAAAAGCTTCCAAATGCTCTTCATCTAGTCTAGAAGCTCTCAAATCATTTCAAGACAGTCTAAAAGTTTCCGTATGCTTTTAGAGCAGTTTAAAAGGTTCCAAAAGTTTCTAGAACCTTCTACAAGGTTTCAAATTCCTTAAAAGCAGTCCAGAACCTTCAATGCTTCTAAAGTAATCTAAAAAGATTTCAAAACACTACAGAAATAACTCCAAAATGCTTCTAAAGCAGTCGAAAGCCTTCCAAAAGCTTTTAGAGCAGTCTAAAAAATTTCAAAGTTGTTTAAATTTTCCAAAAAATTGTAGACCATCTAAGAGTTTCCAAATACCTCTAAATCATTCCAGAACCTTCAATATGCTTCTAAACTGTCCAAAACCTTCCAAATGCTCTTCAAGTAGTTAAAACAAATTTTGAGAACAGTAATTTCCCAAAACAGTGTAAAATCTTCCTTCCATATGCTTCTAACGCAAGCTTCAATTCTAGAACTTGAATTCAAAAAAAGTAAAAAAAATTGCATCTCTAAAATAGTGCTTTTTTACAGATTTTTATGTTTTTTTGAGAAAAATTTATCAGTTTTTTAAGCCCTTTTTTCACGATTTTAGTACTTTTTAATCCGGACTCTAGTTATAAATGTGGTTCAGAGTATTTTTTCACCTTTCACAGACTGAACTACCGTTAAGTTTGCTTAAAATATGACGATGATAATCCAAGTAATTTCAGATGAACATTTAAGAATCTAAGTTTCAGATGAGTACATAGCATGAAGACTGAACAGGAAAGAAGAGACAGAGAGCGGTCGTGCTAAATGTCTTCAATGCCTTCGACAGGATTTGGAACAGAGAACTTCAGATCAAGATCATTTGTTTTTCTGATTCACTTAGAACTCAGAGAACCAACTTAGCCCTCTACGCAGACACTGCAATTTTGGTTCAGAGCAGAAGCGGCCGACTCCTGATACCTTCAAGAGGAAGGAAGATCGATCTTTGTTTTTAATATATATCAATGACCTTCCTTATAATGACCAAACGGTTAAATACACCCTTTTTGCCGATGACACCACTGTTTCTCTTTCTGCTGATGCGTTGGATGAGGGTTTGAGAGCTGCCAGGTTGGCACGGGAAAGGGGAATTCTCCCTTAAAGAACTACTGGACACACCAAATGTCCCGGCAGTGACATTTCTGGGTGTGACCTGGGATCCCAAACTACATGTTGATGCCCTTGCAAGGAAACTTACCAAGAGCGTCTATCTTCACCGGTTTTTTTCATAACCATGTTTTTGATCACCTTATTTACTTTTGTTTCATCTTTAGGATAGAATACTTTAGGGAAAGCACTGCTGGCGGGCTAATATGGTTCAGTTTTCTCATATCATTATTTTGAAATTATTCGGTGCATAATGCTCGTATTCATAGATGTCTGTGTAATAACCGAACATACTCTTTTCATACCTAACCGCCCGTTTTTACAAACTCAATTACAGTTTTCTGTATTATCGATATTTCAGCAGCGCCTCTGTGCATGTTTATCATAGCAGTCGTAATGGCGGACGCTTGTTCTTTTTGAAAATTTGGTATTGTTGTCGGCTTTATTGATTTCCAAAAGAACAAAATTCCCAATCAACCTTGACCTTTGCCAACTTAAAACACGAAGTGGTCCATCTTGGTGATTCTAATTTATGTTGTTTTAAGTGCCATATAAAAGCGGTGGCGTTTTACTTAGAAAACGCAACCTAACATTTGTTTGGAGACACAACACACAACACGATTTGAAGGTGATCAATCAATAACATAAACAAAGAAGTAGTTAGGCCCCGAAAAAATGAGTAAGCGAAGTAGTCCTGTACCGACCACGGCTGGGCCTGATCCTCCAGGACCTGAAGAGTATGTTGTAGAAAAAGTCATTGATAGTCGAATAAATGAGCAGGGAGTCAAAGAGTATTTTCTCAAGTGGATCGGTTATGATGACAAGGATAACACTTGGGAACCTGAAGAAAACTTAGGTAATTACATAATAATACTAATAAACCCCTTTATTTCAAAATTATGTTATAACAACACAAAGTGAAATAGTGTCAAGGAGACAAAGCATGCACTTCTTATCTTCTATAAGTTGCTGTAAAAGTCTACTAAACTATATGGCTCTAAATCAATCAAGTAAGGACTTAAGGTCGTTTTTTTCAATGCTTTGGACCCCTTATAATAATAATAACTAGTTCATTTACATTGTTAAATAATCATCCAGAGTATATGGCTCTAGGCTAATTAGCAACTAGTTTATTTTTTAAAAGCAGCTACACTTTTAATTTGTCTGAATTTTAAAGGAAATTTATTGAACAGTTTTAGGCACATATACTCTGGACTCTTCTGACTCAAGTGCAGTCGGTGCCTAGAGTAAGAAAACAAGACTGATCTTGTATTATAATTCTCAGAACCCAATGCTTGAAACAAGTGTTTATTTCTACACAGAAACATGAGACAATCAAATATACAGGGTGTCCCATAACTATATGGCAATCTTTTGATGATTTGTTCTTATAAAATTTTTCTCTAAAGTCACTCCTAAGGGAGATATCGAGCCCCAAAGAACTGCCTTCCAATTTTGGCCGTAACTTTTGAACCACTTTGTATATTGTAATGATTTTTGGGTTTAATGTTTTATCGAAAGAGACCTTCTATTTGACAGGAGTGGTAGATCGCCGAGGTAATTTGGTGTACACACTTGAGGTATTATGAGGCACTTTCCGATTATTACAAAGCATTGTGAGGCATTTTGAGATATTTATAAGGCATTTGAGGCATTGTCTGTTTATTTCAAAATGTAGTGTATTAATATAACAAAATTGACCGAAAATTGAACAGAACAGCATAGGCACATGTAATTATTATGGTAAAATCTTTGTTACATGATATTGAGTTAACTATATAATATAGAGCATAACGTGAATTTTGCAATTTAAGTTTTTACAACTGTCTAAATTTAATTTACCGTTTTTCAAAGTTTAAACTGCGTTTTGAAGTTCACGTGACTGTTTTTGACAATGTCAACTGGATTTTACAGTGTTGCAAGCTCAAAATTGTATTATTAACGTCCCGTAACGTGTATTTTACAATTTCAGCTTTTGCAACTGTCTACATTTAATTTACCAAATGATCAACATTTAAATTACATTTTAATGTCACGTGACTGTTTTTGACAGGTGTCAGTTGGCTTTGCTAGTGTTGCAAGCTCTAAAATGGCATAATCAAAGTCACGTGATGTGTCTCTTGCAATTTCAGTTTTTACAACTGTCTAAAATAGTCTAAATTGAATTTACCAAATTTTTGAATTTTGAACTACATTTTAAAGGTCACGTGACTAATTTTGACAGATGTCAACTGGCCTTTACAGTGTTGCAAGAACATGCAGCATTGCATTTTCAACGTCACGTAACGTGAATTTTGCAATTTAAGTTATTACAACTGTCTAAATTTAAAAGTCACGTGACTGTTTTGACAGGTGTCAGTTGGCTTGGACAGTGTTGCAAGCTCTAAAATGGCATAATCAAAGTCACTTGATGTGTCTCTTGCAATTTCAGTTTTTACAACTGTCTAAAATAGTCTAAATTTAATTTACCAAATTTTCGAATTTGGAACCACATTTTAAAGGTCACGTGACTAATTTTGACAGATGTCAACTGGCCTTTACAGTGTTGCAAAAACCTGCAGAATTGCATTTTCAACGTCACATAACGTGAAGTTTTGCAATTTAAGTTTTTACAACTGTCTAAATTTAATTTACCATTTTTCAAAGTTTAAACTGCGTTTTGAAGTTTACGTGACTGTTTTTGACAATGTCAACTGGCTTTTACAGTGTTGCAAGCTCAAAATTGTATTATTAACGTCACGAAACGTGTATTTTACAATTTCAGCTTTTACAACAACTGTCTAAATTTAATTTACCAATTGATCAACATTTAAATTACATTTTATAGTCACGTGACTGTTTTTGACAGGTGTCAGTTGGCTTGGACAGTGTTGCAACCTCTAAAATGGCATAATTAAAGTCACGTGATGCGTCTCTTGCAATTTCAGCTTTTACAACTGCCTAAAATAGTCTAAATTTAATTCAGCAAATTTTTGAATTTTAAAGGTCACGTGACTAATTTTGACAGATGTCAACTGGCCTTTACAGTGTTGCAAAAACCTGCAGAATTGCATTTTCAACGTCACATAACGTGAATTTTGCAATTTAAGTTTTTACAACTGTCTAAATTTAATTTACCATTTTTCAAAGTTTAAACTGCGTTTTGAAGTTCACGTGATTGTTTTTGACAATGTCAACTGGCTTTTACAATGTTGCAAGCTCAAAAATTGAATTATCAACTCACGTGACCTAGTTGTTACAACTTTTACTAGTCTCTTAACTTAAATTACCAATTTTTCAACTGTTTCTTTTAAATGATAAGTGTCTTTATTTGACACGTGCTAATTTGGTTACTATGACAGTTAGAAGATTCGTGCAAACGTCAAAATATAACCCATAATCAGAATTTGGAAAAACAGTCACCTGACCTTAGAAAATCCATTTTAAGCTTTTGGGTTTTTAAAATTATGGAAAACACGTAACCTGAGAAAGTCATTTTTATTGAATCATTAATCCTTAAGACGTTTTGACAATAGTCAAAAGTCAAGTACAAATTTTAAAAGCAGGCATGCTAATCCAACCTAAAAACTGTCATGTGACCATAAAAAATGTAATTTCAGGGGTGTATTTCATCAAGATCTATCATTATCTCAATACCAGGGGATTTATAACTAAATTTCCTGGTATCCTGAGGCAGTTTAAATAATTTAAAGGCATTTTGATGTATTTTAAGGCAGTTTGAGGCATTTTAGGCAGTTTTAAGGCATTCTGAGCAATAATAGAAGAGGGTGAGGTATTTTAACGGTATTTCAAGGTATTTTGTATGCAAAAAGGCATTTTGGTGTACAAAAAATTATCAGCAGTCTACCCCTCGATTTGACATCAAAACCAGGTATCTCGTCTTAGCAGAAAGACAGGAACTAACTGGTACCTAAGACACAATTTGCTTAAACTTTGACAGCTGTCATAATTTTCAGCTGCAAACGCCATTAATTGATACTCTTGACACTCTTATTTTTGAGATAAATCGATTTTTCATTGAACTGCTTAAAACACAATGTTATTAAAAATATTTCTTGATTCGTTTTTTGTTTAAAATACACATGGAAAGCGAAATGAATGCAGAACGAAAACGAATTGAACATTTACCAAAATGAGTAGCTTTTAGTTTCCTGTCCTAAACTTGTTTTTGTGTTTCTCTTAAGCTGCGAATGTTTGCACTGGAAACTTTTCAGTATAAATTCTTCTACCCTTCTTTGAGTTACAAAACGCTTCACCATAAATCAAATGCTTATTCAATTAACCAGTATTCTTCCATATCTTTCGTTATTTTACACATAAACTTTGAATACTAATTTACATAAAAAACTAGTTTAACGAATATTTTTAATAACATTGTGGTTTAAGCAGTTCAATGAAAAACCGATTTATCTCGAAAATAAGAGTGTCAAGAGTATCAATTAATGGCGTTTGCAGCTGAAAATTATGACAGCTGTCAAAGTTTAAGCAAATTGTGTCTTAGGTATCAGTTAGTTCCTGTCTTTCTGCTAAGACAAGATACCTGGTTTTGATGTCAAATCAAGGGGTAGACAGCCGATAATTTTTTGTACACCAAATGCCTTTTTGCATACAAAATACCTTGAAAATACCTCACAATGCGTTTATTATTGCTCAGAATGCCTTAAAACTGCCTAAAATGCCTCAAACTGCCTTAAAATACATCAAAATGCCTTTAAATTATTTAAACTGCCTCAAGATACCAGGAAATTTAGTTAGAAATCCCCTGGTATTGAGATAATGATAGATCTTGATGAAATACACCCTTGAAATTAATTTTTTTATGGTCATGTGACAGTTTTTAGGTTGGATTAGCATGCCTGCTTTTACAATTTGTACTTGACTTTTGACTATTGTCAAAACGTCTTAAGGATTAATGATTCAATAATAATCTTTCTCAGGTTACGTGTTTTCCATAATTTTAAAAACCCAAAAGCTTAAAATTGATTTTTTTAAAGGTTCCGTGACAGTTGAATTGATTTTCTAAGGTCAGGTGACTGTTTTTCCAAATTCTGATTATGGGTTATATTTTGACCTTTGCACGAATCTTCTAACTGTCATAGTAAGTTAGCACATGTCAAATAAAGACACTTATCATTTAAAAGAAACAGTTGAAAAATTGGTAATTTAAATTTAGACACTACTAAAGTTGTCAGAACTAGGTCACGTGAGTTGATAATTCAATTTTTGAGCTTGCAACACTGTAAAAGCCAGTTGACATTGTCAAAAACAGTCACGTAAACTTCAAAACGCAGTTTAAACTTTGAAAAATGGTAAATTAAATTTAGACAGTTGTAAAAACTTAAATTGCAAAATTCACGTTATGTGACGTTGAAAATGCAATTCTGCAGGTTCTTGCAACACTGTAAAGGCCAGTTGACATCTGTCAAAATTAGCCATGTGACCTTTAAAATTAAAAAATTTGGTAAATTAAATTTAGACAGTTGTAAAAGCTGAAATTGCAAGAGACGCATCACGTGACTTTGATTATGCCATTTTAGAGCTTGCAACACTGGCAAAGCCAACTGACACCTGTCAAAAACAGTCACGTGACATTAAAATGTAATTTAAATGTTGATCATTTGATAAATTAAATTTAGACAGTTGTAAAAGCTGAAATTGTAAAATACACGTTACGTGACGTTAATAATACAATTTTGAGCTTGCAACACTGTAAAAGCCAGTTGACGTTGTCAAAAACAATCACGTGAACTTCAAAACGCAGTTTAAACTTTGAAAAATGGTAAATTCAATTTAGACAGTTGTAAAAACTTAAATTGCAAAATTCTCGTTATGTGACGTTGAAAATGCAATTCTGCAGGTTCTTGCAACACTGTAAAGGCCAGTTGACATCTGTCAAAATCAGTCACGTGACTTTAAAATGTAATTTAAATGTTGATCATTTGGTAAATTAAATTTAGACAGTTGTAAAAGCTGAAATTGTAAAATACCCGTTATGTGACGTTAATAATACAATTTTGAGCTTGCAACACTGTAAAAGCCAGTTGACATCGTCAAAAACAGTCACGTAAACTTCAAAACGCAGTTTAAACTTTGAAAAATGGTAAATTAAATTTAGACAGTTGTAAAAACTTAAATTGCAAAATACACGTTATGTGACGTTGAAAATGCAATTCTGCAGGTTCTTGCAACACTGTAAAGGCCAGTTGACACCTGTCAAAAACAGTCACGTGACTTTAAAATGTAATTTAAATGTTGATCATTTGGTAAATTAAATTTAGACAGTTGCAAAAGCTGAAATTGTAAAATACACGTTACGTGACGTTAATAATACAATTTTGAGCTTGCAACACTGTAAAAGCCAGTTGACGTTGTCAAAAACAATCACGTGAACTTCAAAACGCAGTTTAAACTTTGAAAAATGGTAAATTCAATTTAGACAGTTGTAAAAACTTAAATTGCAAAATTCTCGTTATGTGACGTTGAAAATGCAATTCTGCAGGTTTTTGCAAAACTGTAAAGGCCAGTTGACGTCTGTCAAAATTAGTCACGTGACCTTTAAAATTCAAAAATTTGGTAAATTAAATTTAGACAGTTTTAAAAGCTGAAATTACAAGAGACGCATCACGTGACTTTGATTATGCCATTTTAGAGCTTGCAACACTTTGCTATTCTTCCATATCTTTCATTATTTTACACATAAACTTTGAATACTAATTTACATAAAAAACTAGTTTAAGGAATATTTTTAATAACATTGTGGTTTAAGCAGTTCAATGAAAAATCGATTTATCTCGAAAACCCGTTCATTTCATCGAAATAAAAGAAGAGTACAATTTTTCGATAAAAATGAGAGCTGTCAAAGTTTAAGCAAATTGTGTCTCAGGCACCAGTCTTTCTGCTAAGACGAGATACCTGGTTTTGATGTCAAATAGAAGGTCTCTTTCGATAAAACATTAAACCCAAAAATCATTACAATATACAAAGTGGTTCAAAAGTTACAGCCAAAAATGTTAATTGGAAAGCGGGGTTTTTTGGGGCCCGATATCTCCCTTATGAGTGACTTTAGGAAAAAAATTTATATGAACAAATCATATTATTTTGACCAGTCCTGTATGCTCCCGAGAGATTGTCATATAATTATGGGACACCCTGTGTGTAGTTGCAATTGTTTCAGCGTTCCCCTCCAGACCTTTTGTAGAGTAGATTTTTCCTGTTATTTGCTGATGGTCCACATACTTTTTATTGTCCGAGTTAATAAGTCTATTTTCATATTTCCGTGCGTCTTTTAGTAGTTTGTCATATTCTTTTTTTGTCGTTTTGTATACACTTTAAGCCTTTTTGTTTTCCTTTTATGACAACTTAATTCTGACTATTTGGTAGATTGTCCCAGTTTAATATCAGCATTCGAGGCTGAAAGAACAAAGAAAAAAGAAGCAGAAGCAAAGAAACGCAAGCTGAGCATTAATGGACAGGAAAAAGAGAACAAAACGAGTAAATTAAAGAAACCTGATGAGAAAAAATTGTTGGGATTCGACAGAGGTCTGGAACCTGATACCATAATTGGAGCAACAGACAGCCCAGGTAAAGAGTTTTGGTGCAACATTTTTTTTCTAGATAACTAAAAAGCAATTTCAGGGCAACTGATGTTTTTAATGAAATGGCACGGTACGGATGAGGCTGATTTAGTGCCGGCCAAACAAGCCAACATTAGATGTCCCCAGGTGGTAATTAAATTTTACGAAGGACGTTTAAGATGGCATCCACCTACCCAAATTACTGGGGAAAATAAAGAAAATTAAGTGCATTTCAGATTCAGTGTGTAAGTTTTTTTGTTGTTCAATTTTTTCCATAACTGTGTTTCTGTTTTGAACGTTTTACGTTTAACTATCGCTGAAAATTTAGATTTAATATTAAATTTTTTTTTAGTATTAGACTTGTTCGGTCACATTATTTACTATACATTTTTTGGATAAAGATTAATTAGCCTGTTTACACCATTTAAGCCAAGCTGAAGTTTTAGAGTGTTGTGACCGGGAAACTGCATTTCTTGGCTAGATAGGAAAAAACTAGTATACAGGGTGTTTCACAATAAATGCGTCATATTTTAAGGTTTGATTAAACGTCAAAAAAATAACTCGTTTGATATTGAAAATAGTAGTTTTCCTATTCAGTGTGCAAAGTTATGTTTTCCCACACGCGAAAGCAGTGCTTCAAGTGCGGGAAAACTACTTTGCACACGTGTTAGGAACAATATTTTTTCTACGAATGAAATATCTATACATTTTGTTTTTAATTTTTATTGATATTAAAAACAACAACTTATAACTATTTATTGTTATTAACAACATTAATGTTAAATGTACAGTTGGTCGCGTTTTTTAAATTGATCGCAGATTGAGCAACTGAAGGTAAAATACTGGTACTTGGAACTGCTTCACTTTCTTTAGGATTGAAGGTCAGAATTTTGTTACTTAATCCTTTTTTATAACTTGTGGATTCATCAATGTATTCTTCAGCTACCGTAGTCGATTTCCAACCCCCCAAGCGTTTTATGTCAGTGATTCCTTCTCCAGAATCGGCCAGGAACGTTGCCGATGATCGACGATAACTGTGCCCTGTGTAGAGTTCTGGATTTGGCAACTTCAAAAAAATAGCTATTTCAGAAGGCATTTTTCCAAAACTGTTTACTCCAACACTTTGCGAAAAACATTTACCCTTTCTGTAAACTAGGAAAAAACGATTGTTTGACTTTTTTGGACGTAGGCCGGTGTATCTTCTGTACAGTTGCAGGTAGGTTCCGTTATGAACTTCTTCTGATATTATAAAGTTTCTTGCTGTATGATTTTTGGAATCCCTAATTTTAACAATTATGAGGTTTCCTTTGTCTTCAATATCTGTAGTGGTTAAATTGGCTAGCTCTTCCCTTCGACATGCACCAGCAAGTCCGAATATAGTGGCAACTTTAATTAACAGGTAAATTTCATCTGGTGCGGAGTTCATAAAACTGAATATTTCTTCTTTTGTAAAAATTTTCGCCTTTTTAGGTTTAAAACCAACATTCTGCTTTTTCAGAAATGCAGTGAGCTTATAAAATTCACCGATATCGATGTCTCTTTTTATTTTTATTACATTTTTGAGCATTGAATACTTTGACCACATTGTGTTAGGTTTGAATTCTTTGCTTAAAGTAACAAAATACGCTAAAAGTACCTCTTCCTTTAAGGTTTTTATCCCCTTTTGTTCGCACCATTGGGTAAACAACTCGTACTGTTTCTCGTATTTTTCTCGCGATTTGAGAGGCAGCAATTGCAAACTAGCCATGTTGGCGGCTTTTAGAACATCTTCCGGAAGTTCATCTTCAGTGATATCCATTATTAAAATAGTTTTTTTAACTTAAATAAGTAAGAATAAACACTGTTGTAGACTTTAAATTGCATATAAATGCGTTGTTTGACAATGAGCTTTGGTTTCTAAGGAAACAAGCCTCATTTTCAAAGACAGAGACAAGGTGGTTTATTTACCTAAACTGTACGGAAGAATAATGTGAAAAAAGTCGTGTTTTTTATATGAAACCCCTGAATATTATTACATTTTTGAATTCTACGCAAAATTCTAAGCAGATTTTATGTATAATAGTCTATATAAAACCACTGTTGCAAGGTATAATCAGCATTTTAAAAAGTGTGCGGGAAAAAATTTTTCCCGCATAGTGTGCGGGAAAGTGCCACTTTGCACACACTTTTACGTATGCAAAGTAGCTTATTTGCAAACATTCGTAGAAAAAAGTATAAATAGGAGAGTTTTGAAAATTTGGCAGGATACTCATGTGGGCCCAATGTAACTAAAATATTTTCAAGATGGTTGCACTTCCGTTTATACCGGAAGTCAATCACAACTTTCTTATTTTAAATAGAACACCCTATATATTATTACATATTTGGATTCCTCACAAAATTCTGACCAGTTTTTGTGTACAATGCCCTATGCCTATCTCTAGCCGTTTTCGAAATATTTGATGTTTTTTCAAAAAAGTTTTGTACTCTCAAAGTCAAAACCGTATTTCATTTTGCAATGAAACTTTGGGTTATTGTAAATAAAGGATCGTTTTATTAAACTGAGGGTGCGTAATGACTCATTTGTATACAGGGTCGTCAAAAAAAAATCATAAACCTGTTACTAAAAAAAATGAAAAATTTCAAGTTTTTTAAATAGAAACCCACATTTTTTATGACGGAATCATTTTGAGCATTAAAAATTATTATACGTTTCAATTTACTTGCCTATACCTAAATCCAACCCATTTCGTTTTATTTGAGAATAAACATTTTTATTATTAAAACTTCAGATTTCTTGAAAATGTCTCTCTCTAATTACGTGTGGATTTATGTCACACCAGTAGTGTGAATTATGTCTATTGAACATTCCATTTTTAGTGAATTTGGCCTCGTCGCTCTAAATAATATTATTCAAAAACAATTCTTCTCCATAGTGACTAGTCAGCAAAAACTCACTAAAAACCACTCTCTTCGGAAAGTCAACCTCTTTTAAGTGTTGCACTAATTTAAATGAAAAAGGGTGAAATTTATGTTTCTTCAGGATCCTCTGAATTGAGCTTTTAGATATGCCTGATTCTACGGAAACTTGTCTTATAGACGAAATTGGATTTGCAACAAAATAGCCCAAAATTGCAATTTCTACATTTGTATTATTAAGGATTGGTTTTGTTTTAATAGCTTTTTTCTTCACAGATCCCTTATTCTTAAAATTTTCAATTACTTGCTTGCCAGCTTTTGGTGATGGCTTTGGTTTTTCTGGATAACGAGCGACAAATACTTACTTACATTCTCCGTAAAAAAAAGTAAATTAAATTACAATTACCAACTACTCTCAAATTCGTGAAAGTAGTTGAATTACAATTAGTCAATGTTTTTAAAATGTAGTTGAACTACCAATTACTTCAGTAAAGTAGTTGAATTAATAGACAATTACAGTAGTTCAACTACTGGCATTAATTCAATTACTGATAAAATGTAGTTGAACTACTCAAATGTAATTGAACTACTAAAAAGTAATTTATTTATTGGCAGTAGTAAATGTACAGGGTGTCCAAATAAGAGTGGCACTCGGCTTTTTTGACTTAACGGTTAATCGTAGAGCTTTGAAAAAAAAAATTTTGTTATAAAAAGGGGCCAAAAAAATCGCTAGAAAATATTTTCAGTTTCAGGAAATGTCCTCAAGAGGGCGTACTAACAACTTTAACTTAAAAAAAGTGCATATCTCCAAAATTTCAAATACAATGGCACTTTGAAAATACTTGCAAACGGAAGCTACGTTTACTAGCAACAACTTTGATTTAAACCTTTTTTCTCCATTTCTTGGCTTAAAGTGGTGGGGGTAAGTCAAAAGTTGCTTTAAAAAAACTGCGATAACTTCGAAACCCTTTGTCGTAGAACATTAAGTTTGGCACCATTGAAAAGAGCAGGTTTTTTTCTATTAGATGCTCCATAAATAATTATTTAAAGTTGTTTTCTTTCGTCCACAGGTGGCGCTTTTTACAAAGAAATATTATTTTACCGCCTAACTCAAAAAAATTAAATGCAACCTATAGCGTTGTTTAATGTTAAAATGAAGAGAACAAAATACTACACCAGGCAGCAAAAATTGCAACTTTCTAACTTTTTTCTATTTTTTCATTTAATTTGCATTTAATTTTTTTGAGTTAGGCGGTAAAATAGTAGGTCTTTGTAAAACGCGCCATCTGTGGACGAAAGAAAACAACTTTAAGTAATTATTTATGGGGCATCTAATAGAAAAAAACCTGCTCTTTTCAAGTACTCTGAAAGTAGTTCAATTACTCTGAGAGTAATTCAATTACTCTGAAAGTAATTCAACTACTTTCAAAGTGGTTCAATTACAGAACAAATCGTAAAATCAATTACCAATTACAACTATTTTTGCTGAGTAATTGAAAAATCAATTACAATTATTGTTTTTGAAAAGTAATCTAATTACAGTAGTTCAATTACTTAAAATTAATTGAACTACATTTTCCAATTAAAGTAATTCAACTACCGACAGCTCTGGCGCCAATTAGAGTACCAACTAATCCCAACCATGCAGCCTAATAAAAAAATGTTTATTCTCAAATAAAACAAAATGGGTTGGATTTAGGTATAGGCAAGTAAATTGAAACGTATAGTAATTTTTAATGCTCAAAATGATTCCGTCATAAAAAATGTGGGTTTCTATTTAAAAAACTTGAAATTTTTCATTTTTTTTAGTGGCAGGTTTATGATTTTTTTTTGACGACCCTGTATACAAATGAATCATTACGCACCCTCAGTTTAATAAAACAATCCTTTATTTACAATAACCCAAAGTTTCATTGCAAAATGAAATACGGTTTTGACAGAATACAAAAATATGTTGAGCGTTGCAATTGTCACTTTTTTGAAAAAACATCAAATATTTCGAAAACGGCTAGAGATAGGCATAGGCCATTGTACACAAAAGTTGGTCAGAATTTTGTGAGGAATCCAAATATGTAATAATATATAGGGTGTTCTATTTAAAATAAGAAAGTTGTGATCGATTTCCGGTATAAACGGAAGTGCAACCATCTTGAAAATATTTTAGTTAGATTGGGCATGCCCACATCAGTATCCTGCCAAATTTTCAAAACTCTCCTATTTATACTTTTTCCAATATCAATCGATGTCTTTCGTCGTGGGACACCCTGTATAAATCGTGGTCCATTGATGTTTCGTTATCTAGATACAGGGTGTTAAAGTTTAGATAAAAAATTAAAATTTATTTAATTCTTCAAAACAATTAGAAATATTTTCTTGAAACTTTGTAGGTGTCAACTATCAATGATACAGAAAGTACGTTTTGCAATAAAAAATATATTTTCTGACACACATCAATAGAGTCCGGATTAAAAAGCACTAAAATCGTAGAAAAAAGCGCTTAATAAGCAAAATTATTTTCCTCAAAAAAGCACAAAACTCATTCAGAAATGCAAATATTTTTACTTTTTTTGAGTTTTAGACATTTTTGAAAGCTTTTAAACTGCTTTAGAAGCCTACGAAAGATTTTAGACATTTGGACAGTTTAAAGAGCATATTGAAGGTACTGGAATGCTTTAGAGGCATTTTAGTCCAGTACGTGGGGGTTTTTTGAATGCAAAAGGTGGGGTTGTAGCAATTTTTTAGTATGATGTTAGACTTCCCCAATGAAAAATCCAACTTTTCGACGTGGAGGCGCCATCTGGAATTTTAGGTACAAGAATTTGGTTTTTTGATAATAACTCTAAAACGGTGGCTTTCACGACAAAAAATGTCCTATACAAACTTAAAGAGGAGAGAAAATTTCCTACATCTTTTGTAGGAAACATTTTTTTGTAGCACACATCTGTTAGGAGTTACAGCTCCGCAAATTTGAACTATTTGATAATTCTAAAAAAATAAAAGGCACTTGGATATTATTATTTAACAGTATTTTACAGAAAATTAATTAAAATTAACAGTAAATTAATTTCTTCTACAGTTTAGTTCTTTTCGATGGACCGAGTTGGTTATTGTTGGTGTCTTGGTCGTAGTTTTGGTGCGTAGTTTAAAAAATTTCGTCATCCTTGTTGTCGCTTTCAATGCAGATTTCCGGCATATTTCCACAAGATTCTCCGTTGCAGAAGCCACATATAACCGAACATTTAAGTCCAGTCTTTCGGCAGCTGCATGCCCCACCACACCCCTTTTTGCAGTTACAAGATATCGATTTTTTTCGTCATTGTTATGGGAGTGAGCCCGTGCCTCTCCATTTCTGTACTTGGTGGTACTGTTCACACAATCACTCTCGGGACTGGGTCGTTCCAAGGATTTCCTTTCTTGAACCGTTGGACGACACAATTCTAGTGATTTGTCTAATTGCAATATTATGTCATCGAAACTCTCTCGAGAATGATTAATATCCATTCTTTCACGTAAAAACTACACAAAAATAGATCCCAGGGATGCCAAGTTATTTTATAAATGAAGAAATAACAAAACCTAAAACAAAACTAACCTAACTACTTTACTACAGTAACTCTTCTATTCAGACACTAACAGGATAATTGTTTGGCGCTCAATGTTTACATACATGTCTACCACTACTACTAAATGAATAGATCCAGAACCAGAAACGATTGCAGATATATGAACTACTGTCTATATTAGCCTAATTACTTACCGTCTCTGACACGTTTACGGAATTAGTCCGAGAAACAAAACGTCTACAGAGCACGTGGTGTGTTGCACTATGACTCCTACTTCAGGTTTTCTGGAATTCGCTCACAACATCATCGGGGTATCAGAATCGTTTTTGAACAGCAGCATTCAGCTCAGTCTCTAGCTCTTCAAAGATGAAATCTGTTAGACAGCTTTGCAGCGTTCCCAACTAGTTTGCTTAAGCAACAACAAATGCTTCCAACTGGTAGCTTTAGTTCTCGAACTTCAAACTACGGGGCGAAAACTATCGTATTTCCGGCCAGCCCTTTACGCAACGTGTATTAACTGTTTGGAGCTTTCTACTAGCTATTCTTCCATCAGTCCGCAGCTTTAGCTTCGCAAGAAAATTAGATATATATGTCTGATAATTCTAAAAAATTCTTATCAAAAAATTGACATCTCCACCTCTATTCTATCTGAATATCCCTGGTATTCCTTATAAATTTAAATTTGCGCAAAAAGAGAAAATAAATAAATCAATCTTAAAAAGAATAAATATTTTTAATACAATAGTGCTACATATTGCTGAAATTTTGCAGTACTTATTTTTCATAAGATAGCAATACTGTAAAATGTAAAAAATGGTCAATAAATGTTACAAAATACTTCATGCCGTTATAAGTTACAGGAGTTAAAGGTCCACAAACATCTGACGAAATAACCTCTAACAATTTCCTTGCTTTTAAGTCTTCACTTAAAGATTTATAAGGCTTCTGTGTCTGTTTTCCTTTTAAACATGTTTCACATAGAGTTTTACTAGGGTATTTAACACTTTCAACAAGTCACATTCAATAAGTCCCGGGATCAACTAAGAAAAACAATTATTTTTCATGAAATTCGTCTTTATTCATCAATATAGTTCCCTTCTAGAGTGATACAATCATTCCAACTTTTCTATACCATGTTTATAGAACGATTTTTCCTTGGCCTCAAAATACGCTTCAGTTTCAGCGATGACTTCCTCATTTGATTGATATTTCTTTCCCTGGAGCATTTTTTTGAGGTCTGAAAACAGCCAGTAGTCGCTGGGGGCCAGGTCTGGACTATACGGTGGGTGGGGAAGCAATTCGAAACCCAATTCGTTGAATTTGACCTTCGTTTTTATGGACTTGTGACACGGTGCATTGTCTTGATGAAAGAGAATCTTTTTCTTCTTCATATGGGGCCGTTTTAGTGCGATTTCATCCTTCAATCGGTCCAATAATGCACAATAATAGTCGCTGTTGATTGTTTTTCCCTTTTCCAAATAGTCAATGAACAATATACCGTGTGTATCCCAGAATACAGAGGCCATAACCTTGCCAGCCGATTGTTGCGTTTTTGGTCGCTTTGGACGGCTTTCGCCGGGTCCAGTCCACTCAGATGACTGCCGTTTTGATTCAGGTGTGTAGTGGTGGATCCAGGTTTCGTCCATGGTCACATATCGACGCAAAAAATCCTTTTTATTACGGTTAAACAGCTCCAAACAGCGCTCTGAATCATCAATTCGTTGTTGTTTTTGGTCAATAGTGAGCACTCGCGGCACCCATTTCGAAAGCAGCTTTCGCATACCCAAATGTTCATGCATAATTGTTAACACACTACCTTCTGATATCTTTGAGGCCTCAGCTATCTCACTCACTTTCAGTTTACGATCAGACAATATCATTTTGTGGATTTTTTTTATGTTTTTTGGAACAACAGCCGAATTTGGGCGTCCAGACCGAAGTTGTTCACTTTAAAAAATTCTCACAAACAAAATATTGGAGGGAATGAGCTCAGGATTTGACAGCTGTCGTTTGAAAGATGGTACTTCAAGGGAAAAATATAAAAATGCGATTTGTAGTGCCACCTGTGGGTTAGTCCCGGGACTTATTGAATGATGTGTTAGTAGAGTGTCCCATTTTTTTGTACCATAAATCATTAAGTTCAGATTCAGTTATATGCGCTTCCACATTATCAATATTCATGCATACTAGATATAAATTATTCTTTATGTTACCTTCTATTATTGTTTGGCCTTTCTTCTTAATCACAACTTGTCCATGTTCAAAAACAACTTTTAGTCCTTTCTGCTCCAGATTTTTCACAGACAGAAGATTATAATTCAAACCTTCACGCTCAAAAACATTTTCCATGGTTATTTTTCTATCATCACTGGTTTTCAGTTTTAAAATTCCTTGTCTCTTTGCTGTTACAGTTTCTCCCTTCTTGGCCACATTAATTTTAATGTCAATATTTTTCACTTGGGTTAAATACTGTCCTTGATTTGATCCAATTAAATGATGAGTTGCTCCACTGTCCACAATAAATTGTATCTCATTACTAGTTCCATTTGTCATTGCTTCACTATTTTCATTAAAACTGCAAAAAGCTACTTCTTCTTCCTCTGCAATATTACATTTTCCTTGTTTGAATTTCAGTTTCCTGCATTCTGATTTTTTGTGTCCCCTTATACCACAATAATGACACTTGTATGGAAAATTTTCTAAAATGTTTTCTTTCTTCATCTCCTCTACCATAAAAAGCATGTGGCTGTGATGTTTCTTCATTCTCCTCTTTTACCTTTTCTTGTCTTGATTCCTCCATAAGTAATTTGTTCTTAACAAAGTCAAGAGAGATGTTACTTTCACCTTGACAAAAAATAATATCAATTGCAGTGGTAACTACTTGATAGTTCTCTGGCATTGCAGACAATAACTGTGTAACTACATCTGTGTCATTTATGTTTCCACCACAGTTTTTTAACTCTGAGACTGTTTTCTCAAATTCAAAAAGAAATTCACTGAGTTTTTTTAAGTATTTCATGTTTCTTAATTTCTTCTGCAAATGTACCTGGTTTGCTATTCCTTGCTTTTGAAAAGTACCTTTCAACTCATTCATGATTTCTTTAGCTGTAGTTTTCACCATTTCAAGAACATTATCAGCCAATAACTGAACAATTCAATTCCGAGCATCGTTTTTATTAAAAACTGCAAGTTCATTTGTGGCTGTTGATTCCGGAGGATCTTTCTCCAACATTTCCAAAACCTTCCTTGTTGCTCAAGACACAATCTCACTCGAAACTCCCATTTTGAGAAGCCGTTTCCATCAAATGGCTTTATAATTAAATTACTTGGGATTGTCGCCATAATTTCTCTTATCCTTCAGGTTTTCAAAATACGTTTCACAACAGGATAATTACTGCATACTTTTCCGGTTTTCCTGGACTGGGCCCATAACCTGTTAATTTCTACAGCTTCCTTTATCCCTTTATGAACTGGTCAAAGAGATTGAAGATACTTTTATTTGATTTTATACAACTTCTGACATAAAACAATGGAAAGACATAAGCACACTCGAATAATAATTACCGTCTATCTTCCTTAACCTGAGTATCTTAAATTGTCATTAGATGACATAATGTTTATGTAGTATGTTCGGTAAAATTGATGATTATAACACTAAAGGCGTGGAATTGCGCCGCGTCTTTTGTAGGTGGCAAAGAGGCAAGATTAAATTTGCTTTTCAGCGTAGATTTGGCGAAGCGTTTGGAAACGAATCTCTTCCAAACTCTCTTTATCCATGTTGCCACCATATAAAGCTACAAGAAAGCGTACTCCGGCCTTGGCAATCTCCTCTGGCGTGGCATCTTGTTTCAATTTCAATCATTTCATGAACCGCTCTGTTCTTTTCTATAGTCTATCCGGCGAACCTACGGAGTAATAAAAGCGAAAATTAAGAGGGGTTGACCCGCCCCGTCCATTAGTATTGGTCATTATTACAATATAATATCTTCTTCTCTCTCTAATATAAGGACTTCTCGGGTCTCATGTCTCGATTCACTTTTACGTACCTGTTTTACAGTGTAATTGCCGCTCATCGAATTTTATTACTCCGTAGGTTCGCCGGATAGACTATAGCAGCGTACAAAATTTAGTTTTTCCCTGATTGAATATTGATGACGTAGTGTCACAACCACTAAAGGCATGCAAGAATGGAATGCGCTTGGTTGCTTCTTTGCATTGGAGGCTACTTGCTGAATATATCCTCTCAACAGTTTTCCCTCTTTCCACATTTTGCATTCAAAACACCCCTTTTTGATACCCACGTACTGGACTATTTGGTAATTCTTAGACGGTTCTAGAATTTTGAAGCTTTTAGACTGTCTTGACATCTTTTGGGAGCATCTGGACTAGTTGAAGAGCATTTGGAATCTGTTAGACTGTTCTAAAAGCTTTTGGAAGATTCTAGATTGTTTTGAAAGGTTTCCGACTGTTTTAGAAGCATTTTGGTGTTTCTGCAGTGTTTTGAAATCTTTTTAGACTACTTTAGGAACATTGAAGTTTCTAGACTGTTTTGAAGGCATTTGAAACCTTGTAGACGGTTCTAGAAACTTTTAGAAGCTTTTAAACTGTTTAAAGCTTTTGAATTTTTTTAAAAGCTTCTAGACTAGTTGAAGATCATTTAAAAGCGTTCTAAAAGCTTTTGGAAACTTCTAGACTGTTTTGGAAGACTTTCGACCGCTTGAGAAACATTTTGGAGGTTCTGTAGTGTTTTTTTTTGTAATTCTAACCGTTTTTGAGATGTTTTCCAAAAACTACTTTGATGCACTTTTTACCGAAAATTAGTTCAATACTTTAACACCCTGTAGCTTGGTTATTTTTGGGAGTTCAGGGTGGTTCAACCACTCAAACAAACCGTCTTGAACTGCTCTTTTCAGTGGTGTAGAGCAAAAAATTGTGTACAGGGTGAGCAAAAATAATGATCCACTAACAATTTTGTGCACGCCCTGTATACAGGCAACTGTATTAAAGTTCAAACGTTACGTAGTTTGGTTTAGTGGTTCATTAGGAACAATTTTGCACTCTTGCAGTTTTTATGTAAATCTAACCGTTTTCGAAATATGCTTTAATTCAGGCGGCGGTCAGTATAGTAGGCCAAAAAAAAACTTCATTTTGACAAAATTTTGGTGCATTTTTCCAAAAAATCGCGAATAACTTGATTATTTCAAACGTACCGTATAGACACATTAAATGATCGTAAGTGGCTAATGATCGGAGCTATCACGTGACGTTGAGCGGGCACCGCTAACTTGCCCCGTTTGGCCGCTAGAGGGCGTCAGACTTGATTACTTTTCTTCGGACATTTTTCTAAATATGTCGAAAACGGTGTGAGTTAGCAATGTGACATTTTTACCGCGTATGCTCCCTCAAAGCCCCCTATATAACAATATATTTCATTAAATATAACATTTTACCATACAACGCACCGGTCGACCTTTAACTAGATTTTTGACATTTTTAAAGGGGGTTGCCCTATTGGCCTTTCAAGTTAAGATTGCAGTGCCATTTGAACTAAAATCGGGCAACCCGTTCCTAACCTAACATTATAAATAATATGACACTGTCATTTCATATTTATGAAATCTGTGCCAAATTCCTAACCAAAATCAATGTAAACAAACGGAGAAATGACAGCTGGAATGCCCGAAACTGTTTTAATAACTGATCGCCAGAGGGAGTATCTCTTATCTTGAAACGCCAATAAATCAAAATACGGTTTTTGCTCAAAAATCGACATGTAAACTACTTTTTTCCTATCTAGCCGGAAAATCGGGTTTTCCTGTTAAAACACTCTAAATCCGGACACCCTGTACAGGTGAAATAGTCAGAATACACTGTAAACTTGGCTTAAAGTGTGATGGTGTAAATGATGGTTAGTGATTCTTAATAAAGTGATTGTCAAATGGGATAATTATTAAAATTAAAGCTGTCAAATTTCTTAATTAAGTATTTTATATAAATAAAACTAGAACATTGTCTGTGACAATATTAATTTGTCTTAATTACCTGAAATGTCCTGATAGGGAAAGAAACACAAACTCAGACTATACTTTGTGAGTTTCTCAACCTTTTTTGATGTTTCTGTCAATCCTTTGTAGTTATCCACTGTTGAGGAGGCCACTTATTCTTAAAACATCTTAAATAAAAGTGTAAAACTGGTTGAATCTGTGTATTTTGTGTGGAACACACCCCAACAACTTACCTCAAGTTTCTAACAAAGGTTACATTCGTTTTCACCTTCCTTGGAGCCAGCAGAGCGAATGTGACGTCAGAATAACGTAATTTGATACAATACAAAAATTCTTTATTTACAATTGTGTTAGAATAATTATACATTGAAACACAAAACAAATAGCGTCAAAAGGAAAAAAAATAAACTAAAATGCCGTTACATTTCGGTTTGCAATCAACTATTGAGATAATCGCTCAATGAATAAGGCTCTAATTCTAATAACATTTTTTTTTTGTCTTAGTTTTGAACGTTTTCTTATTAGAAATACATTGCACACTTTTAGGCAAACTATTATACAAACAAAGACACATATAAAACGAACTTTTTTCTGTAAAAGTGTTAGTCTATGTATAGGATATTCTACATCTAGATTTCGTGTATTATATCTGTCTTAAACTTTTAGTTCAAATTCATCTTTGTGCTGCAAAAAGAACATTAATGACTCCAATATGTACAGACCATAGACAGTTAAGATACTCTCTTTTTTAAAAACTCCCCTACAACTTTCTCTATATTGCATTTTTTTAAGCACCTTAACGTTCTTTTCTGAACAACAAACAAATCTTAAACTTTACTGCCACTTCCCCAGAATAATATGCCATATCTTAAAATTGACTCAAAATTTGCGAAATATATAGAAGATCAGGAACAATGGAACGACAGTAGTATAGCAATGCCAACAAAAATGGTACTGGACCATTTTTATGAAATGGTGAAGGCGCCAGGCGCTCGGTTCGTGTGCGGTGTGGGACGGTGGTGACGTCATGTTGGGGCCCTGGTCACCTGTCAAATGTCACTTGTCCAATGTCGTCGACCCCACCGTCACGTGTTCCCGTTTACCCCCCACCCCCTTCCAACCCCTACACCTCCCCTAGTGGAAAATAAAAAAAATACTAAGTACTTATTGTTTTTTATTGCGGAAGTGTATTCGACACCCAATTATGTATTTCAATACAATTGCGAAAACTACAAACATATGGTTTACCTATCTGCTAAATGCTCCATGCATTTTGGGTAATTTCTATTTAAACCACCACCTACGTGATTGTTTAAATTTTTAAAAAGTATCTTAAGTCTTTTGAAATGTCCTAAAATAGTTGAAAGTTTTTTGCACACACCCACATTTTTGTCCAACCGCCGCCGCAGCACAGTTTGCACTTGTCTAATTAAAGTTGAAATTTTTTTCAACCATGCCACCGCCCTCTATACTAGAAAGCCTAAAATGTCACTTTTAAAGGCGGCGTTAGCGGTTTTCGTTTTATACACGAACGTATGCAGATGCAGTAAAAAATATGTTTTTTTTAATTGTTTCGTGTAGTTGTTTGCAAGTTGTGAGTGAAAAATCAAAAAAAGGTTCATTCCTGATCCAGATATGTATAGATAGAGCTTTTTTATACACAATAAAGTCCAGCCTAAACAAATTGGTTAGAACATTTGTCCTGGAAAGTACAACAAACAGCAAACTAGTTTAAACACTGTTCAATACAAGAAAATCTGTAAATCCTTGAAACTAGGTAAGCAAAACTGGTAAATGGTTCTTATGTTATTACCAAGAACATTCATCATTCAAAATTATTTTTGTTGCTCTCACATTGAAGGATGCTTTAAAATGTAACTCACATACCTGTGCATGTAACAAGTACCTAATAAGTTTACTGTACTAGAAAGCACTTGTACCTACCATTGAGTATAGTGTTGGAGTAAAATCATCCCACTTCTAAGTCTTCAACCACTGTTGAGTTAAACCCGGTTCTTTGTAAAGTAAAAAAACTGACACGGTTGGGCTTTTTCCTGAATTGCTGTTACAATGTGGCTTGAAAAACTTATGAACGGCAGCAAAACAAAATAACTTACGCAAATAACATCAAGTTTTGATTTTAAACCGTAAAAATTCATCTAATCCTCAAAAAACTCAATTTCCACAATACAAACAAACGCAAACTGTCACCACTATTTCCGCCATATTGAAATTTTTGACAAGCACCTTCTAGGCTTTCTAGTATAGTAGGCGGTGACCATGCTGCTATAGTCAAATTTTTACCCTTTGAGAATGACGTCATGCAGGTGAAAAAACACGAATGTCTGGAATTAGATCACAAGTTTTAACCTACAAATGCTTTGAAAAATGAGTGTGTTCACAAGTGACTGATGATCAAGTGCCTTGAAAATCACATGATCATGAGAGTTTCAGTTTAATCATAATTTATTCAGTGAATAGGTGTGCTTGCACTCACTTAAAGATCTCTTCTACTCCTAATAACATAATATATTATTAATGTCTATTGATTTTGTGTTGTGCACAATAAAGCGAAAATAGTAATTTGGCATACCAACATTACTAACTTCTTTGTTTTTCATAAAAGCGGTTATTTTGGTTTTACTGACCGACATTTTCTTAAGAAGGGCGATGATTCGGGACGGCGTCGTTGGGCACACTCGTCAGCTGTTCTGGCCGGTCGCTGCGGTTGCGCGTTTTGCGGGGCGGAAATGTGGTAGACCCCCCTCCCCCAAATGCATATAAAACCAGTCAACAAGAGTTGAAAACATTAGCCTACATACAAAACTATCTATCTACCTTAAACAAAAAAATCATGAACCTAACCAAAATTAACGAATCCGGCAGTTTGGTTGAAAAACCTCGCCTAAAGTTTCAACAACTTGAATTAAACCAATTTTATCCCTTGCACAACCTAAAAGTGGTCAGTTTAAAATTTTGTGAGGTGGTTCGGGCCGAGTTGTCTGACAGCGTGGTGTTTTTGCCTAGTCGGATGACGGCACCCATTAAAGACAGTTTGGCGGAGTTTATACCGCTGAAATATGGCCTAAAATTTTTAGGTATGAAAGTGGTTAGTGGTTTATCACCCACACCAATTGTGGAAATAACGGAAATTTGTAAGTATAATTAAAATATATTTACGTGTAATACTAATCATGCTTTAATCATTTCAGAAAGATCGAAGATGTCAGATTGTACTGGAGCTGCAGCAGAAATCAGCGTACACACCCTTGAGTTATTCCGAAAAGCCTACGCCATATTGGTATTTCAGCCAGTACCTGAAGAAGTAGCAGCATGGTTGAAACAAATTTCAACTTCAATTAGACAAGTGCAAACTGTGCTGCGGCGGCGGTCGGACAAAAATGTGGGTGTGTGCAAAAAACTTTTAACTAATTTAGGACATTTCAAAAGACTTAAGATACTTTTTAAAAATTTAAACAATCACGTAGGTGGTGGTTTAAATAGAAATTACCCAAAAAGCATGGAGCATTTAGCAGATAAACCATATGTTTGTAGTTTTCGCAATTGTATTGAAATACATGATTGGGTGTCTAATACACTTCCGCAATAATAAACAATAAGTACTTAGTATTTTTTTTATTTTCCACTAGGGGCGGTTTAGGGGTTGGGGTGGTGTAGGGGTTGGAAAGGGTTAGGGGGTGGGGGGTCAACGGGGACACGTGACGGTGGGGGGGGGGGGGGCGACGACGACATTGGACAAGTGACATTTGACAGGTGGGGGGGGCTCGGGGCCCCACCTGACGTCACCACCAATATCACCAATTTGACAGATGACGACGAGGGCCTTTGGGGCTACACGGGGCTTCGGGGCTCCTCGTGTTCGGGTGGGGCTCCGGGGCCCCAGTCACCACCACACCAATTTTGACAGATGACGACGACGAGGGCCTTTGGGGCTCCACTGGGTTGGGGCTCCTCGTGTTCGGGGCTCCGGGGCCCCAACATGACGTCACCACCGTCCCACGCCGCACACGAATCGAGCGCCTCGCGCCTTCACCATTTTACAAAAATGGTCCAGTACCGGCATTGCTATACTACTAACGACTAATCATAGAAGGGAAAGTAGAAGGTAAACGCTTAAGAGGCAGATCTCCAACTAGATGGGTCATCATCATCATCAAACAGGTAGGCCTCCCGCATGTCCATCCAAACGGTCCTGTCTTGCGCCATCTGTATCCAGTTTGTTACTATTCTCTTGATGTCATCGGTCCATCTTGTTGAAGGCCGTCCCCGGTTTCTGTGTGCTTGTATTCGGGGTCTCCACTCCAAAATTCTCGTCGTCCATCGGTCATCGCTTGTTCTCGCCCAGTTCCACTTTAGGGTGGTTATCCTTACATCAACGTCTGTTACTCCCTGATCGCCTGCGGATGGTGGCATTAGGAATCCTATCGCGCAGCAATATTCTCTCCATCGCTCTTAGGGTAACTTGCAGTTTGGATATCGTTATTTTTGTTAACGTTAGAGTCTCTGCACCATAGGTCATTACAGACACTTCCAACCTCATTGGAATACTTGATCTTAAAAGGTCTCTCAGCTTTCCAAATGCAGCCCAGGTTAGGCTTATTCGTCTCACTAACTAGCATGTTTGGTTATCCCTTCCTATTCTTATCTCGTGACCCAAATATTTGTAGGAAGTTACTGGCTCGATGTCTTTGCCGTCCACGGAAATATTTTTGGTGTGAACCAGGTTGGTCATGAATTGAGTTTTAGAAAAGTTAATCTCGAGGCCCACCCCCTTTGAAGGCCTCTGCAGCATTGCCTGTGCCTGGTCAAAGCTGTCAGCGATAAGTACGATATCATCCGCAAACTTGAGGTTATTTAAAAACTTTCCGTCTACATTGATACCCAATTCATTCCAGTCGACAAATGCATACTCCAACAGGGCTGTGAATAGCTTTGGAGAAATTGTGTCTCCCTGACGAACTTCTCTTTCAATACGAAAAGTCTCCGGGTCCTCATGAAGTCTTACACAAGCTGTAGCATGTTCATAGGTATGTTCAATGAGGGAGGTGTACCTATGGTCTATTCTACATTCAGCCAGATCATGAAGCATTGCTTTCTGGTTGACAAAATCAAAAGCTTTCTCAAAGTCAACGAAGACCAGGATCAAAGGTTTATTGTATTCAATAGTCTTTTCAATCAGCGTTTTGATGGTTTGTAGGTGGTCGTTTGTTCCATATTTAGCTCTAAATATCTGACAGAAGTATAATTTTGATTTGAACTAAATGGGTAGATCAAACAAAACCCTTAATAAACATGAGACTGCATGATGCCAAAAGGATTGCACAGGATAGGCACGCTTAGAGCCAACTGCTGAATCAAATATAAATGGTGTCACTACATCCTTTGATCAGTCCTACTAGTCAGTAGAGCTAAAATCCTGCTTTGGAGATCTGCGGGAAATCCTGGGGTGAAAATCCCCAGCAGCTATACTGGCTTTACACCAGCACATATACACCTGTGCTGACCTACGGGGCCATAGTCTGGTACGGCAAAAGCCGCCAGAGCACCGTAGCGAAGAAACTGTCTTCCATCCAAAGACAGGCATGTCTTTTAGTCACGGGGGCGTTCAAGACAACGCCCACGTCCGCGTTAGAGTGCTTCCTTAACTTACCCCCCCTTCAGCTCCTGCTGAAGAGAGAGGCAAGGATGGCCTCCTACCGGCTCTTCCATATTACCCGTGTCCTGGCCACATACATGGAGCCTCGAGGGCCACTTGCGGAAATTCTAAATCGCGAGTCCCTTGCTATCCCCTCCGATGTTCTGCAGGGCACGGCTGCCACCGATTTCTGCTACAGGACCCTCCTACCATCGAAAGTGGACTGGGCAGAACGGGCTGAAGACCTACTCCGAGCAGATATCTGCTGGTTTACGGATGATTCAAAGTCCTCAAAAGGGACTGGAGCCGGCGCTTTCTGTGCCAAGGCGGGGGTCTGTCTGACTGAGGGACTGGGACAAGCACCGACGGTCCTGCAGGCTGATCTCTACGCCATCGAGATCTGCTCTAGGGAGATGATGAATAAAAACCCCCCTAGGCGGAAATCGATAAAAATCTTCACAGACAGTGAGGCCGCTGTTCGAGCCTTCTCCTCAGGTCGCTTTATGTTAAAGGCGGTCCTGAAGTCCACACTCTTGGAAAATCCAACAGCATCACCCTGATGTGGATTCGCTGAGTTCGGAGGCAGCTTACATCGGTCCAGAACCGGCACTCGGTGAAGCAAAGAAAATCATCACGGAGTGGTGTTATCAGGAACACCTCGACCTATGGCTGAGAACTACAGGGTTGGCTCACTCTAAGGAGTTCATTAGGGGGCCCTCTAAGAACAGAACGAACAATCTCCTGCAACTCAGGACACCTGAGGGCAGTGACGGCGCTGTACACCTGTCACTGTCAGCTAAGGGCTCACATGCACCGGATAGGCCTGGCGGAAGACGCCGAATGCCGCTGGTGTATGAAAGATGACAAGTCGGCCGCGCACCTACTGTGCCGCTGTCCGGCTCTGGCCAATTCCAGGTCCTCCATATTGGAACGGGCAGATGTACGCCCAGGAGACCTGGACAACCTCTAACTTATGTGTGAGCCACAATAGACCTGCTGTCGCGGTGGAGGGCAGAATATGGTACATAACTAACTAACTAACATCCTTTGGAGGATAATGGAAAGAGGAACAGGAGTAAGAAAAGGACGAATCATTAAACTAAGCTGAATCTAGGTATTTAATACAGCGAAAGTTTTTTTTTACTTTTTAGATGAATATATTTTCTCTATCATGAGAAATAATATACAATATAATAATAATAATAATAATCATAATAATAATTAAACCGTGTGTAAATTGTTAACTTCTCGAATATACAGAAACGAAATTTTTTGCCTCAATCTAGAGACGGAAATTATTTAACATTATTTACAAATCATATTAGATTATAAAGCTATTTTCGAGAAATGTAGAATTTAAAATAAGCTTTCTTCTCTACGAGTCAAATATATAATAATAACACTTAATAATTACCTAATTGTAAAAAGAAATAAAATATACAACAGCACGAGCTTTAAGTATGGCGTTGTACGTGGTTGATCGAAAAGTAAAAATGAGATTACTCGACATTGTAGTAAATCAATTAGAGTGCGAAAATTACTTACGAATACATAATTTTCGGTTTCTTTCAAGTTAACAAACTTGTTTTAGGCACTCAACTGAAGATTCTTGCGTTTAGGCACAGACTAAATGATAAGTATAGACAAACAGTGGCAATGAAACTGAATTTAAGTAAGCAGCGTGAGATGGCATCACTAAACGCTAGGGTACTTGCATTAAAAATTGATATTAAAAACAGTATGTCCACGTGAAAGATAATGATTTTAGAAACAACTTACCAAAATTTCTGTTAAATTTAACAAAAAGTTTGCAAAATATTAGGAAAAGAAAATCCGAAAAAATCAGCTGATTCAAGTGCTGTCTGATTGCCAGACTGTTTAGTACAAAATAGTAGCTTTCTGTCCATCTGTCTTTATTAGTACAATAAACGATTTTTCTGACAGACTCATTGACGTTGACACAAACAAGCTTCCAAAAAAAGATGGCTATTGGCTAATCAGTTGACAGCTGATAGCTGTCAAATTCCATAAAGAAAAAAAAACACTCTAAACAATGAACTAAGCTTTGCAGTAATGTACAATTTTCTGTACAACTATGCTCACGCTTATGAAGAGTTTCAGTGGCAACGTTGCACAATACTGTTCTGTGACGTCTCATTAACACGTTAACTGCCACCTGCGTAGCCCGCTTACTATTAACATAGTACCTGATGTGCCGAACGAAATATGCGGCGCAATACCAGAAAGTACTTTCTAGTTATTGGGGACTAACTAAAGAAAACTAAACTAGCAATTTTTGAATTTTAGTATTGAAAATCGGCACGTGACCATTTGCACATTATAAGGAGTCAGGTGACTCTTCAAATAATATTCTGACATCTAAGACAGTCACGTGACCTTTAGGATTTCGTTTTGAAGTTAAAAAAGAGTCACGTGGACTAAAAATTAAATTTGACTATTGAAAATCGTCACGTGACCATTTAAACATTGTTTCGCTATTTACAGTCGCGCGACCTTCAGGATTTCGGTTTGACATTAAAAAAGAGTCATGTGACTTTTAAAAATATGTTTGATTATTGAAAATCATCATGCGACTTTATGAACTGTAAAAAGAGTCCCATTACACTTAAAATAATACTTTTAATAAAAAAAGAGTCACGTGACCTTTAAAAATATATGTATTATTGAAAATCGTCACGTGACCATTTGCATATTATAAGGAGTCACGTGACTTCAAATAATATTCTGACATCTAAGACAGTCACGTGACCTTTAGGAATTCGTTTTGAAGTTAAAAAAGAGTCACGTGGACTAAAAAAATTAAATTTGAATATTAAAAATCGTCACGTGACCATTTGCATATTATAAGGAGCCACGTGACTCTTCAAATAATATTCTGACATCTGAGACAGTCACGTGACCGTTAGGATTTCGTTTTGACGTTAAAATAATTGAAAATTGTCACGTGACCATTTGCACTGTAAAGAGGGTCACGTGTCTTTAAATTCTGTTTTAAACGTTAAAAAAGAGTCCCGTGACTTTAAAATAAATAGAATCTTTATTATTATCGATACCTCATTACCAGAAATTCCATCTTTTTAATTTTCAAAATACGACTAATTTAACCTTCAAATTTATTTGATTATATCCTTCCTATCAATTTTCACGCATTCGCTATCAAGAAATTAGTTATAACATAATGTAAATTTTAAGTGGTTAAAAATCACTTGACAACTTTAATTAGCTGTCAGCAGTTTTTTACAAAAAAATTCGAAATAATTTCACACTCCTCACAGCAACATAAAGAAAAGTGTTACCCTTTCTAGCTTGAAAGTTATTTGTTCTTATTAGATTATTGACTTTTAATAAATAAAATGTTTATTTAACTCAGGAAATACCTCTTACCAAATATCCCTCTGCAATCGTTGTTTAATTTTCAAATTTTTACGAGAAAAATTAAATGCAAAGGGATATTTGAAAAAATCAAGCTTTCTTACGCAGTTCAGATGGGATAGCAAAAGAAAGCGGATTATAGGAAATACTGCAAAAGTTGGCAACTATGTCTGCAATGACGAGCTGTATTAGCGCCATCTCTTAGAGTTTACCTACAACTGAAATACATTCGGAAGCCCTTGAAGCGTAAACGGCTTCCTTTTGGGTGCCACTTTAATTACATTGCGCTGGTTGTCTGTACTTATCATTTAGTCTACGGTTTAGGGTAATTATATGTTGACTTATTTCATATTCTACATTTATATGGCAAAAATCTTAGTAGTAAGTAAAATGGGATGACATAACAATCTAAAATAGAAGGGTTGGCTTTTCATATTGTCTACTATTACATTGTTACGTCATTTCATATTATTTTGATTTTCGCCATATTAAATTAATATTAATTACTTTACAGTTTCCGTTGGCATGATTCGCCTTGCTATTTTATATGTTTGTGTCTTTAACGTTTTAACTTAGCGACCTCTATCATTAAATCACAGTACTAACTGCAGATGACTCTCTGTAAAAAAGACAGCTGCTACTAGAAAATGTTTGTGTAAATGTAATGATATTTAAAATGTAACAGCTTCCCTACAATTTTGCTTCAAAATCTGACAAAAGTTAATCAAATAACGTTATTAACACCCTGAAACCCAACGATACGATACCTGACAATATCACTCGACTACGTTCTCATTTCCGATATCGTTTTGGCCATCACCTTGTTCACGTTTCATGTTTTGAATCTGACTTTCCGGACTTCTGTCCACCGGCGATGTGTTTGCTGTAATTTAAAAAACAATTTTATATGAGCAATAATGAAAAACATTCGGACACTACCTTGATCAAATGGATCCGACACTGAATTACTCAATTTATCATTCGATTGAGACCTGTAAATACGATAAGATTAGCAATTACATCATTATACAGGGTGTCTCTAAATTGGTGCCACAAACTGTAAGAAGAGAATGATATAGTATAATAGAAATAGTTCCTTTTAAATAATGTCCCTTCCTGGAGATACAGGATGTCAAACTTGTGAAGGATAATATCGTTTTTTTTATAAATAAACTGCTCGTCAAAATGAATAGGACAGCAAAATTTTTGGCCTCTTTTGAGAGGCTGTTTCTTCAAATTGACTTCTATCGAATACTGCAAGAAAACTTTTCTAAACCCTGATTTTTGCAACTTTTGAGCATAGTTTGACAATCAAAGACAAAATTGCTTGTCAAATCCACTTGGAGTGACAAAGTTACTGTTTTAAGTACATTTTTTGAATCCTCATTAAATTTCCTATTCAATAACCAGGAAAACATTACTAGATTTGGTACAACTCAGGAAGAAAAGCGGTGTCAATGTTTGAACTGCCAGTAACACAGTTTGAAAGGACAGTCAGGGACAAAATCGCCTCTAAAACCCACTTGGAGTGAGAAAATTACTGTTTTAAGCACATTTTTGGAATCTTCATCAAATTTCCTATCCAATAATCTGAAAAAAACACTACAAAACTTGGTACAATCTGGAAGCACAGCGGTGTCAAAATTTGAACTGCCAGAAACACAGTTTGAATAGACAGTCAAGGACAAAATTAAATAAAAAAACCAGTTTGATTAAGAAAATTACTGTTTTAAGCACATTTTTGGAATTTTAATTAAATTTTCGCCAAAAACACAGTTTGAAAGGACAGTCAGGGACACAATGGCTGGTAAAACTCACTTGGAATGAGAAAATGACTATTTTAAGCACATTTTTGGAATCCTCATAAAATTTCCTATCCAATAACCTGCAAAAACATTACAAAATTCGGTACAGTCAGGAAGAAAAGCGGTGTCAAAATTTGAACTGCCAGTAACACAGTTTANTGANATGGGTTAGCCNGANGTNNGNNANAANTGNGTACNCNGCCGAGTNTANAATTTCGANNANGGCCCTNGACNNNTATNTNTNACTGTCANACGCCCTGGTNGNNTGGCAGGNGGAGGNNGCGATNCNNGNGACGCTTCNGCTANGCGGGTGATAGTNTTGNAGCNGCTACCCCCNTNTCTAACCNGNTTNCTGCNCAACNACCNNNCCNNCGCGCANTANCGATGTCCCACGCACGANCTTNCGCCNCGGNACGCCACGTGTNGTCAAACTNCTNACCACTCCCTANNCTNTGGGTANTNGTTCANAGCCTGCAATGCAAGCCGGAGATCGNGGCGATACCNNGGNNCACTGTGNGCATNGGAGGAAACANGNTGGNNGCNAGTNGNNNNGTNAGGCATGNANNGCTAGNATACTCGNAATNTNAACCACCAGCAGNTTTGTTTCTAGNANTGATCAGTTANNCATNNATCCNGGGTCTNCCNCAGTGTGCAAAAAAGATATCGAATTACAGTTTTTGCCATTAATATTTTTTCACAAATCGAGCTCTAGACATGTATACTATTTTTTTGATATCTAGCCGGAAAATGAGGTTCCTGTCAAAACACATACACAATGAAGGCTTACTTTGATTTATTATATTCGAATTCAATGTGTAAGCAGTCTTCTATTCCAACTTCCATTTTTATTGAGTTGTTTGTTTCTGGGTAGCTGCACAGCGTGTGCACTGCAATGTCCAGCTCTTTAACGATATCGGCTAGCCGACGGATTATTGTGACACGAAGGAAATACCTCAATCTTACGTTACCACCTACACAAAGTACTCAAATTAGTATTGAAGTCAAAGTTAAGTATTTTGTAAAAATGACAACAACATTGTGCCTAAAGAAGCTCATTTACTAGACGATTTTGTTGCAATAAAGTTGAGTGACGAAATTGCTTGTCAAACAAAATTTCTTTCTGCGACCATAAATTTGATAGAAATTGGAAATGGAATGGCCATAAAAACACAACACCAATTGAAACAGTCTATCAAGTAAGGTTTTCAGCCGTCCCACAGTATTTTTTTAATGTTTCCATTAATACGCAGAAGCAAAGTCATGCAATTGCAATGCATCATCAATGTCTTTATGGAGTTGTAAAATTAAACTTATATTATTTCATTTAATTGTTTGTAGATATTTAGAAAGCAATCGTAAATGTGGACTCCACTGCATAGTAAATGGTCTTGAAAATGCAGCAAATATGAAAATTGTACGTTTTAACTGTCAGGAGGCCTGATTTATTGGCTTTTGTATACACTGGCATAATTGGACTCTAGGGGTTGGGGAAAAAGGCTTAATTTTCAAGAGTAGCCCCAATTATATATTATTTACGGTGAAACAAATCCTGAACAAGTCCTGGGAACACGACATAGACGTGTACAATATTTTCGTTAACTTAAAACAAGCATACGATTCCATTAACAGAGACCGACTGTACCAGATACTGTGCAGTTTCAACATCCCCTCCAAATATATCCGACTAATAAAAGCAACAATGGAATCAACGATGGCAACAATACGTATACAAAACGAAACGACGGAGATATTCCCAATAAACAAAGGATTAAAACAGGGCGACGGACTCGCACCGACACTGTTTAACCTGGCTCTGGAACAGGGTTTGAAAATATCATGATATTTATATAAATATCATATCACATGATATATATCGGATATACCAGGTGTCCAAGAGCACCCTGGACATAGGAGATTAACATGGGAAAACGGTTTTGATTTTTTTGCGCCTGTATGGTTGATTTGATGGAAAAATCGTATTAATGAAACTTGTAGTACCTATCACGGACTAGTTTTCTGTATTTTTTTCAGATCTCTAACTTGAGCCCTTTCGTCGTAAAACACGAACAAAAATGAGAAAATTTTAACTTTTTACCTGCACTGTATAGGCGGTTGTCGAGCAACCGTACCAGCAACAATGATCTGTTTACCCGTTGCCCGACAACCGCCTATACAGTGCAGGCCAAAAGTTTAAATTTTCTCATTTTTGTTCGTGTTTTACGACAAAAGGGCTCAAGTTAGAGATCTGAAAAAAATACAGAAAACTAGTCCGTGATAGGTACTACAACTTTCATTATTACGATTTTTCAATCAAATCAACCGTACAGGCGCAAAAAAATCAAAACCGTTTTCCCATGTTAATCTCCTATGTCCAGGGTGCTCTTGGACACCTGGTATATCAGATATATATCCGATATATATCATTTTCAATCTTTATATACTTTGCTATAAAAAATATAAAAAACTATAAAAATTGTTTTGTTTTATGCTTACTTAAGCTATATTTTGTTTTAACACAAATCCTTTTTATTATGCGACTCTGAAAACTATCTATTTCTCGACACACAGTAACAGCTTTACTAATCTCAGACAAATTAGAAAACCAAACTTTGTCATCGTTCAGTAAAGCTTACATAATATTCTTGATACTTAATATAATAATTTTTTGATGCTTTGAATAACTGAAACCGGTTTTTATTCAATTAATAAAAATAGCGAATATATCAGATATATATCAAGCTGTAAATATCAAGATATATATCATGATATTTATCATGATATATATCACTGGATATATATCCTCTGAACTCTGCTCTGGAATATGTCATACGACAAACAAATGCTGGGAGGTTAAACTTATTAACAAACAAATCGGTACAACTGGCTGCCTACGCAGATGATATCAGTATTATGACCCGCAAAGCGGAAGAGGCGGCAAAAATATACACACAACTGAAAAGAGAGGCCAGAAACATCGGACTCGAAATAAATACACAAAAGACAAAAACACTAACCCAGGCAAGAACAAGAGGAAACGAAAACTACCCCAGAGTAGAGGATAACATGGATGCTGTCCAGAGCTTTACATATCTAGGTGTTGAACTCAACACGAGAGGATCAGAGAGAATCGGAGATACAAGATCGAATAATATCGGCAAACAAAGCCTACTTCGCTCTGTCCCATACAAACAAACAAACAAACAAACAAAATTTATTCGTGCATACACAAAAGGTTTACACACGTCATAGTCAATGAATTTGATAATATAAAAATATTAAATCTATATAATGCTTCATTTATGTGAATACTTATAGCTAAAGAAAAGTCATTAATGAGAAAAATCAGAAAAGTCATTAATAAGAAATTCATTGATAGAATAGAATGATTTAACAATCAAATATTCTTTAATTTTTGTTTTAAATTGCAGAAAAGGTAACAATTTTATGTGAGATGGCAACAGATTGAAGAATTTAGGACCGTAATAAGATATCCCAGTTTTCAATTTATGAAATCTACAAAAGTCCGTATATATATTCCCTTTGGCTCTCGTATCGGCAGTTGTCTCTGTAACCGATATTACTGAGGATTCTAATAGCCCTCCTTTGCAGGGCAAACACTCTCACTGTATCAGTCGCATGTCCCCAGGCTAGAATAGCATAGGAAATTTTAGAGTGCACACAAGCAAAGTAAACCGTCAAAGCTGCTTCTTTTGAGATTGTGGAAGCAAGTGTCCGCAACGCAAAAACACCCGATGCCACATTGCTGCATACATCAGCCAGATGAGGTTTCCATGAGAGTTTTGAGTCAATTTTAACTCCAAGAAATTTGATAGGATCGTTGGGAATATTACTGGTGGCACGAGTAGATAGAATTAGCTTCTGAATCTTTGCATCATATATTCCGCTCCAAAATCATACACAGAAAATCAGGATATACAAAACCATCATCAGGCCGATACTATGGATGCGAGACATGGGTCATGACAAAGAACACAGAATAAACTGGAGGTGTTTGAAAGAAGAATACAAAGAGGATCTTCAGGCCACTAAATGAAAATGAGATATGGAGAAGAAGATATAATCATGAAATCTACCAACTTTTCAAGAAGGCACCTATCTCAGAATTCGTCAGACTACAGAGGCTACGATGGGCAGGCCACGTAGTGAGAATGCCGGATAACAGGCTACCAAAAAGGGCCCTCAATAGTAGGATGCAGGGCAGAAGACCAAAAGGGAGACCACGGAAAAGATGGGAGGATGGAGTGACAGAAGACGCGCAGAACTTAATAGGTGTCAGAACCTGGAGGAGAGCGGCGTTGGATTGACAGTGTTGGAGGCGGAAGATAGAGGAGGCCAAGGCTGTAGCGCCATTGGAGAGAGAGAGCCCCCAATTAACAATTTTTTTTTGGTTTTACTCGTGTTTTAGCATAGGGAAGTGTTGTTTAGGTCCATATATCCGGACGTTTTTGACCGTTTCCCAATTAACGTCCTGTGTCTGAAGAAATATTGATTTATCCAAAAAATTTGATACAGCAGTTAATATAAAATTAAGGCAATTTATCAGTCATTCTGTCAGGTGTATTATGTGTTATATAATTTTAAGTCATCTTGACTAATAACATAATACAGGATGTCGAGAGACAGTTAAAGTTGGGGAAAAATTTGTGCAAACAATTTCAATTTTTGCTCACAGTCTGTGAACAGCTTGTAATGTTTTATTAAACATAAGGCTTGTCCTCAAAAGTACTCAGAATATGTATAACAGATAATGTTGAACATACAACCTGTGATTGACCTAAACAGCAAGTTACTATGTAAAAATGAAATTATCATTGGTAAAGTGACTGTAACTTAAAACTTCTCCTTTTTTGCACAAGTTTATCTTCCACTTTTACTGACTCTAGACAAACTGTCTTTTATTGGTCATGGAGGATGTTTTCAAATTATGTAACAGATAATATTGGACCAACACCCCACTGAGAAATACAGATAACAAGCTGCTGGCATAGCTTAATTTGAGATACTAGACTACACAATAATTACTATTTCTCGGTGACACAGCAAGAAAAGTATCATCTTTAACTTTCATTCAAATATCTCAAAAACTATTGCTCAAATCAACTCTTATTAGGTATATTATCTGTTTTAGGAAAAACAGGAAATAGGTTAAGTAGTAAATAAAAATGTTTAATTTAGATTTGAATACAAATTGTCTCAAAAATGTTAGAGCATTTTAAACATGTAATAAAGCCCTCTTAATCTTACATTAAAAATTAAATCAGATTTTAATTATTCATCTTACAAAATCTCCTCTAGCCAAAGATTGAAGCAATATGCTATTTATTAAAAAAAAAATATTTAGAAAAAAACTAAATTGTACTTTTGACACTCTGTATCTCAGACATCATCCATTTTTGGACTAAGTTAGTTGGATCATATTTAAGATGTGAGAATTTGACACTCTGTCGATATGTAATATACATGGTGGTTCAATTTTAAATGTCAATAAACCACAATTTGAGGGCCCATAAAAAAATTAGTCAACATACATCTTCCTTAGGAAGCATTATTCAGGAAATTGATGACTGTATGTATGTCAACTTATTTTTTGATGGACTATCAAATGATGAATTAATGACACTTAAAACTGGACCACCCTGTACAATAGAAACAAATTGGGAAGGCAATTGGCGTTTCAAGTTAAGATCACAGCACCAGTTGAACTAAAACCAGACAACACATTCCTAACCTAACATTATAAATAATATGACACTGTCACTGTCAAAATCAACGTAAACAAACAGAGAAATGACAGCTGGAATGCCCAAAACTGTTTTCAAAACTGATCACCAGAGGGAGTATCTCTCATTAGAGTAAACTTCAATAAACAAAATAATTAACCACAGTTAGGTATACTAGTCAAATCAATGTTGTTTGTGTTCTAATGAATGTTACTTACCAGTATAAACTTCAAAAGGCTTCTCTACATTACTAAATTCAAAAGCATAACTTGTGTGAGCAATCATCTCTCCCGGTCGGGCTAGTTCCTTGACCAATGAAAAAAATTCATGGTGGTTACCTCTATCGTAAAACATTTCAATTTGGCCTATGAATTCCACTTTTATGCCTTGATGTTCCAGTTTGCTGCCTGGTTTTTTGAGACTAACATTTACCTTAAAATTTAAAAGCACATTGCAGTAAGTCCTATGACTGTACTGTTTAATCAGTACTTTTCCTGAAACTGTCTCTCCATCATAATATAACAACAGTCTTTCTTTTTTGCCATCCTCAGTTTTAACTTCTGCAGTTTTGCGAGTTTCTTGACTGTCCAGATAAATGTCTATCTCAGCAGACTGCCCAAAGCCAAAGAAACTCTAAAAAAAATCACAAAACTGTGTTAATATGTAATATCTACTGTGCAGTGTACACTACACCTACCAACTCAGATAACAAACTTACCATGATTAATAAATAACTTTCAAAGGGCTGTGACTCTCTTCAGATTGGAATTGGTCCAATCACAAACAAAAAACTATTATCAATTTGTTCTCAATACGGTTCGATCACCAATTATAAAGCAATTTTTTCCGTTTAAACATTAATGAAAGTTTTTGTGTTTAAGGAAATGTTTATGATTGCTAAAGAGAAGGATAAAGTTAAAATGCTACAGTTTACTGCGGCTGCCCCCTTGAAACGAGTTAAAAAAAAAGGGTTATCGCTTTGTTTTACTCGAATTGTGTGTAACAGCGACGAACACGTCAAAACCTTTATTATCAATTAATTATTGTTATTAATTGAATTGTAACTATTGAAAGTAAAAACATGGAACCACTTTTTTAATCCATTATTTCCACCTTCCCCTGTCAACTGATGACTGACAAATGACGTTGAAAATTACTCGACATTTGACAGATGAGAATTACCTTGTTCTTTTATTTTTTTGTTTTCTCCGAGCAATTTGCCAGCTCATTTATCAGGTATTCCAAAAAAACAGGTTTTTTTCAATACGCTTCGGAGGATTTGTAAATTGAAAACCCTTTCTACTGAATAGTGAAAACTATGAACCCCCAAATCAGAAAAGAAAAGTGTCTCTCATCTCAGAAAGAAGAATTGATTGAAGAAAGAAGAGAAGTTAAAACGTTACACTTACACCCGTTAAAACGGTATATTTACCGTTTTTGTAGTTCTTCTACCGTTCTCCTGTTTTTGTGTATCTAATCTACCGTTTTTAATTACGTTATTGCCATTGTGTTGGTTGTGAAACTTTTCATATACTTTTTTAGTTTATTGAATAGAAAAATTAATAAGAATTCTAAGAATGCGCTTAAAAGTCATTTTCTTACTCTAAATTGTTCTCTAAAACCACGTGATGTCTGTCACTATTGTCAGAATTGTCAAAATTTTACTCTAGAATTTGCAAGAATTACATTTTAACACAGTTTTCGAAACAAGACGATTTTCGTCAAAACTGTCAAACTGTGCTCAAAAGTTGCAAAAATCGGGATTTAAAAACGTTTTCTTGCAGTATTTGATATAAAACGTAGTTATGAGATTTATGATAGTTACTTTGCCAATTGTCACGTGACCGTCTAATTAAATAATGTTGTACATTTACTTGACAACTGTCACTAACGTCAAAACTGTCACACCATGCTCAAAAGTTGCAAAAATCAGGATTTAAAAACGTTTTCTTGCAGAATTTGATTTAAAACGTGTTTCTAATATTTCTTACAGTTATTTTGCTAATGTCACGTGACCGCCCAGCAAAATAGTGTTCTACAATCACGTGACAACTGCCACTAACGTCAAAACTGTCAAACTGTGCTCAAAAGTTGCAAAAATCAGGATTTAAAAACGTTTTCTTGCAGTATTTGATATAAAACGTGTTTCTAATATTTCTTACAGTTATTTTGACAATTGTCACTTCATAGTCTAGCTAAATAGTCTTCTGAAATCACGTGACAACTGCCACTAACTTCAAAACTGTCAAACTGTGCTCAAAAGTTGCAAAAGTCAGGATTTAGAAACGTTTTCTTGTAGTATTTGATTTAAAACGTGTTTCTGAGATTTATGACAGTTATTTTGCTAATGTCACGTGACCGCCCAGCAAAATAGTGTTCTACAATCACGTGACAACTGCCACTAACTTCAAAACTGTCAAACTGTGCTCAAAAGTTGCAAAAGTCAGGATTTAGAAACGTTTTCTTGCAGTATTTGATATAAAACGTGTTTCTGAGATTTATGACAGTTATTTTGACAATTGTCACTTCTTAGTCTAGCTAAAGAGTCTTCCGAAATCACGTGACAACTGCCACTAACGTCAATACTGTCAAACTGTGTCCAAAAGTTGCAAAAATCAGAATTTAAAAACGTTTTCTTGCAGTATTTGATATAAAACGTGTTTCTAATATTTCTTACAGTTATTTTGACAATTGTCAGTTCATAGTCTAGCTAAATAGTCTTCTGAAATCACGTGACAACTGCCACTAACTTCAAAACTGTCAAACTGTGCTCAAAAGTTGCAAAAGTCAGGATTTAGAAACGTTTTCTTGTAGTATCTGATTTAAAACGTGTTTCTGAGATTTATGACAGTTACTTTGCCAATTGTCACGTGACCGTCCAGGTAAATAGTGCTCTACAATCACGTGACAACTGTCACTAACGTCAAAACTGTCACACCATGCTCAAAAGTTGCAAAAATCAGGATTTAAAAGCGTTTTCTAGCAGTATTTGATATAAAACGTGTTTCTAATATTTCTTACAGTTATTTTGACAATTGTCACTTCATAGTCTAGCTAAATAGTCTTCCGAAATCACGTGACAACTGCCACTAACGTCAAAACTGTCAAACTGTGCTCAAAAGTTGCAAAAATCAGGGATTAGAAACGTTTTCTTGCAGTATTTGATATAAAACGTGTTTCTGAGATTTATGACAGTTACTTTGCCAATTGTCACGTGACCGTCTAACTAAATAGTGTTCTACAATCACGTGACAACATCCACTAACGTCAAAACTGTCAAACCATACTTAAAATCAGGATTTAAAAACGTTTTCTTGCAGTATTTGATATAAAACGTGTTTCTGAAATTTATGACAGTTATTTTACCAATTCTCACTTCATAGTTTAGCTGAAGAGTATTCTGAAATCACGTGACTACTGTCACTAACGACAAAACTCTCAAATAATGCTCAAAAGTTGCAAAAATCAGGATTTAGAAACGTTTTCTTGCAGTATTTGATATAAAACGTGTTTCTGAGATTTATGACAGTTATTTTACCAATTCTCACTTCATAGTTTAGCTGAAGAGTATTCTGAAATCACGTGACAACTGTCACTAACGACAAAACTCTCAAATAATGCTCAAAAGTTGCAAAAATCAGGATTTAGAAACGTTTTCTTGCAGTATTTGATATAAAACGTGTTTCTAATATTTCTTACAGTTATTTTGACAATTGTCACTTCATAGTCTAGCTAAATAGTCTTCCGAAATCACGTGACAACTGTCACTAACGTCAAAACTGTCAAACCATGCTCAAAAGTTGCAAAAATCAGGGTTTAGAAACGTTTTCTTGCAGTATTTGATATAAAACGTGTTTCTGAGATTTATGACAGTTATTTTACCAATTCTCACTTCATAGTTTAGCTGAAGAGTATTCTGAAATCACGTGACAACTGTCACTAACGACAAAACTCTCAAATCATGCTCAAAAGTTGCAAAAATCAGGATTTAGAAACGTTTTCTTGCAGTATTTGATATAAAACATGTTTCTAATATTTCTTACAGTTATTTTGACAATTGTCACTACATAGTCTAGCTAAATAGTCTTCCGAAATCACGTGACAACTGTCACTAACGTCAAAATTGTCAAACCATGCTCTAAAGTTGGAAAAATTAGGGTTTAGGAACGTTTTCTTACAGTATTTGATATAAAGCGTGTTTCTGATATTTATGACAGTTATTTTGCCAATTCTCACTTCATGGTTTAGCTGAAGAGTATTCTGAAATCACGTGACAACTGTCACTAACGTCAAAACTGTCAAACTATGCTCAAAAGTTGCAAAAATCAGTATTAAAAACGTGTTCTTGCAGTGTTTCATATAAAACGTGTTTCTAATATTTCTTACAGTTATTTTGACAATTGTCACTTCATAGTCTAGCTAACTAGTCCTCGGAAATCACGTGCCAACTGCCACTAACGTCAAAATTGTCAAACTGTGCTCAAAAGTTGTAGAAATCAGGATTTAGAAACGTTTTCTTGCGGTATTTGATATAAAACGTGTTTATGCGAATTATGACAGTTATTTCGACAATTATCACGTGTCGTCTAGCTAAATAGTGTTCTACAATCACGTGACAACTGTCACTAACGTCAAAACTGTCAAACCATGCTCTAGTAAAGTCTAAAGTTGCAAAAGTTAGGGTTTAGAAACGTTTTCTTGCAGATTGCAATACAGGTTTTTTTGAAATTTTTGACAATGGTCACGTGACTGCCTAGCTAAATTATCCTTTAAAACCACGTGATATCTGTCACTAATGTCAAAACTTAAAAAAAAACAATTGTTAAGGAAAAAATCTGTATTTTTGAAGTACGGTTTTTATAGCAAGAATCTGTTGATTAAAATTTTTGACAACTATTAACAGACACCCTGTATAATAATGTAAAATGAATGAATTTGTTTTAATCTACCGTATTTGACTGATTATTCTACCGCCATTAAATATTTTGACTTGGCAACACTGCCCTAACCTAACCTAATTCGAAAACAGTTAACCTCAAAAAAGACAAAACACAAGGATACACAGAAATTCTTTGTTTATTTCCTTATAAATGTTAAGCAAACCATTATTACTAAAATTGCGATTACAGTTTCATTAAGTTTCTAAAGAATCCGGCATTACAAATGGCTAAGTTACTATCTTATTACCGTTTGTGCCCTTTAATCGACACTAAAAACTTGCTGGGAATTTCCGAAGGTGCTGAACCAGGCCTGATTATAGTCACTCTGGGCCGAAACATAGCTATCAAATACAGAGTATCCGATCAGAAGCAGCTGTCTAGCTGGAGAACAAAGGACAAGTTTAGTTCCCCAGTATATTATGATTGTAAACTCAACAAATATGTGGCGGCATTCAACTATGCATATGTGCGCACTTGGAGTGATGAAGATGAAAGCCTGGATAAAATCAAGAAATACAAGTTCAATCAGCCGATACACACAATTATTGTGCACAACATGGAAACTTATGTGGTGTTCAAAACTGGATCTGTATATCCATTAAGTGAGATACTGGAAACTCGAAAGACTTTTACTCCAGCTGTGGTTGCTGAGATTGGACAGTTGGAAGATATCACTTACCTGTCATCTGGAGAGGATTTATATTTTGGTTTTCTGGTAAAAAGTGACTCTGGACTAGTATTTTATTGGACTGTTTACACTTATTACTCCAAGAATGTGTTTTCAAGTGTGGTGCTGTCAAACACAACTGAAACTTTACAGGGCCTGGAACTGTTTGTAGCACATAAAATTGTGCATGTTCTAACAATTTGGGGAGATGGAAAAGTTTACTTAAATGAATTGAGCCAACAAAAGAAAAGTCCTGCAAGTGAATTGTTTATTGTTCTTGAAAACATATCAGCCCAGCATTCTATAAAGATTATTTCTTTGGATGACAGTCATATTGCTGTCTATGGAGCTGACCCAAATGAAGAAGGAGCAATTCTCATTATCTACAACACTCAGTTTAAACTGACCCAATCCAAGCAAATCCATAAGTTGTACTCTGAAGATGCCAGAATATGGAAGATGTTCAACTATATTTTACTGCCAGTAGGACAGAATTTGGTAGTGGTGCCATTCTGCTTAGAATCTGAACAGTTAGTTGCCTTAATAGGAAGTCACAAATCAGTGCAAACTAAAGATGATGACATTGCTTTTGCTACTGAATATGAACTTGCTAACTGGACTGCTAAACAACACAAAGTAAAGAAGAAGAAAAGTGACAAAGGAAAAGTGCAAGGTTTGCAAGTGCTTGACAATAGACTGGAGGATTTACTAAAAGATGGACATTCTGAGGCGGATATTATTGAGTTGGTTGTAGCTAAGATCATTGAAGAGAAAAATATAAAACTACTGGAAAAGAGCTTGTCATTTTTCACTGATATCCCAGAAGCTTTGCTGGTTAAACTTCTTAAATTCACTCTAACTTGTGAGGAAAAGTACCTGAAAAAATCAAAAGGTAGTCCCTACAACAACTATCCAAATGAATTACTACCTAATACTAGAGCCAGTGTATTAGATAAAATCTTGGTCAGGAAATTCAGTAATGTCATGTTACTACCACATTTACGAGCCACTCTAACCATCGATGAAGCAATTCTACTATTGCAGTATCTAATTTATCAACTCTCAGAAGATGGTCATGATCTACCTTCTCTGGTAGGAGAAGAATGCGAGCAGCATCTTGTAAACTGGATTTCCTTGGTTATAGATTCAAACTATCAAAAATTCATTCTGTCTAAAGATGAGAAAATTCAGAATTTGTTAGTGGAGTGTAAAAGTGTGATTGTGGAACATTTAGCAGTACTTGAAGACCTGAAACAGTTAATTCCAGTTCTAGCTGGATTTAAACTGCAAGCGGAAGGCAAAAGTTTGGTGGATGGAAAACTGGCCAATAGTTTGTATAGTATAGAGATAGTCAGTTATTGATTTAGTTGTATGCAAATTGAATGACAACTAAGTAAAAGTGTGTTGTTTTATTTCAAACTGAGAAGCTTAAATCTTAGCTGAAAGAAATAAACCCAAATTTTTGAAATTAGTTTTGTTTTTTTTGTTGATTTATTTCATAAAATAACTGAAAATCAATAACACTTTACATTGCCATTTTTCCTTCTTTCCAAAGTGGCAATATCATATTTGAGATCCGACGTTTCAGTTTTGGTTAGCATCATCAACTTTCATCTTTCTTTATAGGTGCCATATTTTCACTTTACCAGGGAAATTTGACCCATAAATTAGCAGTAAATTACAAATACTGTGTTTCTGGCAGTTACAATTTTGACACCACTTTTCTGCCCGACTGTACCAAATTTTGTATTGTTTTTTCAGGTTATTTAATAATAATAACAGTCTTTATTTCGAATTGTGATTAGGATAGAGTACAATGTACATTATCAACTAATACAAAGGAAATAGCGTCATGGTAAACTATGAACTATGTAGTACTTAAAGATACTTATATACATTTTCAGCAATTTTTCCGTAAATACAGATTTCAGAGAATAAACAATCTTTATTTAACAAAATAATCCTCTATAGTGTAGGGTTCTAATTCAATTTAAATTTTTTACTTCTTTTTTGAAACTTTTGTCCGTCAATGTTTTCAGCCTGTCTGGTACGCGCAACATAGGATTTTACGTGTTAAATTTTTAAGCCCATGGTTGTTAAATAGGCGAATACACATATATTTAGCATTCTTCTCAGTGAGTGTTAATCTATGTTTTGGACGGAGGTTTACATCTTTTTGTCTTGTGTTGTATGTATGATTGACTTTGATGTTAAATAGGTTTTGGTTCTTTTTAAGAAAGATGAGTTCCAAAATAACACTCATATTATAAATTGCATAAACTGTCATTATTTTAGGTTTTGGTTCTTTTTTTTTTTAAAGATGGATCTACATGAATCTTTGTATTTCATTTTGAACATTAATCTAATTGCCCTTTTTTGAATTACAAATACATTCTGTATTGAAGTATTTCTACCCCAAAACATAATTGCATACTTCATAATCGATTCAAAGTTGGCAAAGTACAATATTTTAAGGGCCGCCAGGTTCAGATACCCGGAGACAATTCGAATTCCATAGCAAATTGAGTTTAACCTGCCTAGCAGAACATTTATGTGATCAGACCAATCTAGAAATTCATCAATCTGCACTCCCAAAAACTTTTTTTTCCATATTTAAAGCTAATTTATTTTTTTTAAACCACTCAGATTTCCTAATAAACAGATCTTTTCCAGACTGTATTAAAGTGCTGATTTCCTCTTGACCTACAAGTAAATTTGTGTCATCTGCAAAGTTGACGATTTTTTCATTTTCTTTTGCTATAGAATTCAGATCGTTCATGTAAATTACAAAGAGTAGTGGCCCCAGAATACTGCCCTGGGCTATTCCATGTTGATTTTCTTTTATATTTGATGTGTATGTCTTGCTGTCCCTAAATAGTTTAACCTGTTGTTTCCTATGAGATAAGTAAGAATCAAACAATCTTAGGGCCTTACTTCTAACTCCATAGAGTTCTAATTTTTTTAACAATAGTTCTTTATCTACACAATCATAAGCCTTAGATAAGTCTAAAAATATACCTATTCCTAGTTTATGGTTTTCTATGTGTTCAAGGATATGACTTGTAAACTGAAAAATTGCTGTTTGTACTGATCTTCCGGCACATTCTTGCTGCTCTTGGAATCATTTCTTGAAATTTCCTTTTTAGTTTTGCTGCTATTTGAGACCTTCACTAAAAAGGATTACTACCATAGTTTATGTTGTTTTTATAACGCAACATTCTTCTCTTGTATACTGGACACTCCAAATTTTTTGCTGAGTGATTTCTATCTTCAATTTTCATCTTTTCACAATTTGGACAATTTAGGGTAGTTGATTTACAGTTTCGGACTTCATGTTCACCACCACAATTTAAACAGCACTTTTCTTCAGAGCAATGTTTTGCTACATGTCCAAAACCGCTACACTTAAAACACATGGCCAAGTTGAGATGTTCCATGACATGTACTTTCACTAGGTCGAAATTGATAATGCCTTTTTTTAAGAACCATTTTGATATTGCTGGTTCTGCCTGCAAAATCCAATTTTCCTTTGACTGATTGCGACATTGCTTTTTTGTTATAACTTTTATTTTGTCTTTGACTGTTTGTCCTAATTCATTTACAATTTCGTAATTAAGTTTTTCTATTTCTTCTAAGAAATCCTCATTGTTAAAGCCTTTCTCAATACCAGTGACTACAAACATTGGGTCCATATTAGGAATTTTCTTTATTTTTATATTCTCACTTTGGTTAACTGCTTCTTCCAGTTTTTGTTGTTGCTCTGATGTGTGACTCTCTACTATAATACAACATGGCTATTAACGGACAGGTCCAGACCGGTAACTAATTCCATTGCCGCGGTTGGTGTTGTTCTCATGGCTCCTGTGATGTTTAAACAAAGCCATTCGCTGTATTTGATATAATTTTCCGATGGTCGTTGCTTGTAGAACCTTCGGTCCCCATGCAATGGCTCCGTACGTTAAGATAGGTCTTATTATTGCAGTGTAGATCCAGGTGACCACACGGGGTGAAAGACCCCATGTACGTCCCACTGTCCTCCGACACTGCTCATAAGCCACATATGCTCTGCTTTGTAAGTGAGAGTTCCAGGTTAACTTCCTGCCGAAGGTAATACCAAGATATTTCACCTCTTCAGAGAAGTTTAGTTTGCCTTTGAAGATTTCGGGAGGTTTTAAGCCCGATAAACTTCTTTTCCTGGTGAAAAGGACCATCTCAGTCTTGTCGGGATTGAACGACAGTGAGTTTTCTTACACCATGTTTCTATATTAATTTGAGCCCATCCTGCGCTCTATCGCACAGTGTGTTCACAAATTTGCCGGTCTGCAAGATAACTATGTCATCTGCTTATGCAATTGTGTAGAATCCATTATTGTTGAGGTGATTAATTAGGGTATCCAGAACTATGTTCCAAAGAAGGGGTGATAAGACCTCTCCTTGTGGACATCCCTTCATTACCAGTCCTCTCACTGTGATGTCTTCTACATTGATACTTTGATACTAAGTGGCCATTCTCCTACTACCAGGGGTACATTCTTGGAGTTAAGTTGCTGGGTAATTGTCGGAAAGGTTGGATTCTTTGTTGTCCAATGATCTTTCGATTCAATACAATTTATTTCCAATATCACAAAAGGGATGTAGGAAGATTACAAAATCACGTATATAAAAAAAGAAAATACTTATCACTTATCACACATGTTATACGTCTTCAAAGCTGTAGCCTAGGAACTCCTCCACTGTATAAAAAGCCCTGCTTAATAAAAGGTCTCTCATAAATGATAAAAACCTGCTGTTTGACAACTGACGTAATTTTGGTGGAATCTTATTATATATCACAGCACCAATATAATAGGGGTTCGCTTTAAATAATTCAAGCCTGTGTAACTCATATTGATAGTTATTTCCAAATCGGGTAGCATAGTTATGATTAGTATATGAATTAGAGTTATGAAAGCGGACGCATTCTGCCTTACAAATTTTAAAAGTTCGAATATAAATAAACAAGGAAAAGTTATTATTTTCTCTGAGATAAATGATGGTTTACATGATTCCCTCGATTTTAAATTAAACATTATACGTACGGCACGTTTTTGGTTTAAGAAAACTCTATTGGATGCAGACGATGCACCCCACAGCACTATTCCATATCTCATACGAGATTCAATATTAGCATAGTAGAATGATTTAACTGTTGCCCGACTCGTTATTTGTTTTAGGCGCTGTAAAGCAAAACAGCTTCTCGAACATTGGCTGCAAACAAAATTGACATGTTCTTTCCAATTCAACGACAAGTCTAAATATAAACCCAACAACTTAAAAGATGTAACTTGTTTTATAGTTTTACCACTCAATTTGATAAGATGACTTTTCAGGTAGTTGGCTCCGCAAGGATGAAACTCCATTGTATACGTCTTATCTTGGTTCAGAGTTAATTTATTGTTACTAAAGTAATTTGATAACAAGCTCAAATTATCATTCAAAGTCCTTCTCAAGATATGCTCATCCTTATTTGAGGATAACAAAGTAATATCATCAGCAAATTCACAATGCGGTGCACTCAAATAATTTGGCATGTCATTAATGTATATAAGGAAAAGTAGTGGGCCTAAGACGCTGCCCTGCGGGACGCCAACTTCAATTGTTAACTGGTCTGATTCAGATTTATTGAATAAAACATATTGTTTTCTATTAGATAGATACGAGTTCAATAATTTATGACAATTTCCTCGTATTCCATAAGAAAGAAAGCGAAGATAAAACTTTTTCAAACATTTTCGAGAATATTGACAGGAGTGATATTGGGCGATAATTTCCGATATCAGCTGTGCTACCCCTCTTGTGCGCACAAATGACTTTGGATAATTTCAAGTAGTCCGGAAAAATCGCTTGCGTAAAACACAAGTTTAATAATATGCACAAGGGCTTACTGACCTCTGAACTACAAAACTTAATGAGTTTTGCCGAAAATTCGTCAGGACCGGTGGAATTCGTATTTTTTAAACTGTTTATTACTTCAATTATTTCTTTTTCTGTAACATCAAATAAATAGATTGAATTATTAACATGTGGTACTGCATTGAAGGAGTTAGAAATTATTGGTATGTGTAGATTTTGGTGCGATAAGGGAATATTTACGAAAGTGGAATTAAAATGGTTTGCTATTTCTTTGGAATCCGTAATTTCAATATCATTTACTAATATCTTATTCATATGCTTGTTTCCTTTATTTTTAGTAGTAGAGTTTATAATATTCCAAATAGTTTTTGATTTGTTAGTAGAAGAAGATAGTTTATTATCATAATATGTTTGTTTTGCAAGTCGCAAGGTTTTCCTGTAAATACTCTTATATCTTTTATAGTAATCCATACTAATGGATTACTTAAAAACAATTTACTGGTAAAATTGGTAAATTTCCCTGCCACACCAAATTTTATTTTTGCACATTGACTTATCTTACCGGTAAATAATTTACGCCCCATAATGTTTATTTTTTGGTTCTCAAGAAGTAATCTTTGTAACTTTGTATCTCATACCGGTTTTGAGATGCTGGAAATTCGACACCCTGTCGACAAAAAAATTACTTTTTGACATCTAAATTCTTAATTATTTTAAATGAAAGACTCTGCTGAAAGTTGCAAACCATAATTTAGTCAAAGCCAAGAAATACATGTAAAATTGAATTAAATAGAGTATTTTTTAAAAATGAACGAAATCAAAAAAACTGAAGCAATTAAAAAATTAGGGTAAGAACTGAAACGAAAGCAAAAGTAAATAATTTAAATTTATTTTATTTCGACATAATCATCATCATCGACATGACTAAGTATAAAAACTTGATCACCAGAAAATCGGCAAAGGATTACATATTGCGAAAAAGTAACAATGGAAAGACTTAAAAATACAAACTATTTTTCATACAAATAAAATTTATAACTTAACTCAATTACTTAAAACTACTCATACTGGCTAAAGGTTACAAGAAGTAATCGGCTTGTGGTTTTTTCGAAGGAATACCTCTCGATTCCTGCGGAGCTGCCTCAAATATCGTAAAATTTCTTTGCAGGTGCTCGTTCAATTCAAGAATTGCCGCTACGTTACCGCATCTGGAATTATTTGTTATATACATTGTAATAGTATATTAAGCTCGTGCTACATCAAGTAAATGCTTAATGTTAAATCCAGTAGGTATTACATAGAAGTGCAACAGAATAATACTGTTACGAAATGGATTTTGAGTTATTTCGTGTTACCCCGTATTGACTTAATTCATTTCGTCTAAAGCCCTGTAGGCGAACTCTGTAAGAAGTAGCAAAGAAATAGTATATTAATAAAATAATAAATAAATAGTACAAAAATAAAGGTTTTTCCGTGCGCGTATGACCAATTCAGTGGAAGTCATGCAAGCACGGAAAACCTATTTTTGGACGAATTATGAATGATATTTTTCATTATACTTCTTTGAAAACAAAGGCATTAAAACCAGACTTGAAAACCCTTTTCTATTTGGTACTCTCTACGTTTCGATTGGCGAAGATTAGCGCTCAATGAAACTATTCGGGTTGTGGAAAATAGAAAGACCAAATGAGGTCTTGCTATGATTTTATCTCTCTTGGGGGCAATGAAATTTCGTACATAGACAACCTAAAAATAGACACTAAACTGAGATAGAGTAGCCTGAAGCCAGGCAAATGAAGGTTCTTTGAAGAAAAAATGACCGCAAGAGGGCCAGTCAGATTTTACTTGCGTCAATACTGTCATGTCATACATGAGTGTTTCCTTAATCAGTTATTTTAAAAACATGGGAAAAGCTGGTTCTGTGATTCCTGGTTGCAAACCAGACAGTGGTGGTAGCCGCTTTACGTTTCCCAACCCTTCTAAAAACCCTCTCCGCTTTGCTCAGTGGAAAGGGTTTTGAGCTTTTTGTTGATCTGGACAATGCGAACAGATATAGAAGTGTATCACACATAAGTTTAGTCGTTATTAGAAGGGCGCAAATTAAGGTATTTTCTCACAACATACCTAATTTAGGTGTTACTAAGATTTTTTTTAATTAAAACAAGAATGTTTACCAAGATGTCAATATTATGTTGCAGTATCCTCTGCTATTTATTTCCTGTTATTTTACTAAATAAATTTATATCTATCTTTAGTTGCTACATATGGGACAGAAAATGCAGTCAATGTCTCTGAAATTACATACTTACCTACTAAGTAACTTTTATACGTCGATGCTATAGATCTGTGTTGATTTACCTTATAGTTATTTAACACATCGACGTAAGAAAGTCGTAAAATCATACGATAAATTTAACGTCATAAACTATAACGAGAACCGTTTAAATTTCCCGCCACATTATAATTTCCTTACCAGCCAGTAGATGGCCTTTCAATCAATATGTGTGGTGCCGGCGCCATCTAGAGGCGATAAATTCTTCAAAGAACTGGCAAAACACTGCCTCTCTGCTTAGTATTGCAGATTTAGTTCTATTTATTAGTTAGGTTTTCTATGATTTCGTAATTGTCAATCTTTCTTTTCCGTCGTCCTCTAAAATTCAAATGTTTGTTGTTTTTTAACCTTTATGCCCCTCAGTGTCAATAAGGTTGGGTTGGGGACCAATTGATTGTGTTTGCACCCTCCTTTCTTTGTTTTTGAGTTTTTAATTAAAGTTAATAACGACTTTATTAGTTGTTGTTTTTGAGGTGCAAGCTGTTTATGATAAAATGGTTGTGTTATGGCTAAACTCGCGGAAACTCATATGCACTCACGAAATTCAACTTTTTCTGTTCCTTCTCTTCAGGACTTGTGGGAAGTTTCAATTGCTTGAGAAACTTCATCAAGTACCCTACTACCATAATTGGTTAGGCCAATGCAAGCTACCATAAGCTTTGTTGCCATATTACTTATTCGATAAGACCCTTGAGCAAAAGCGGCCAATATTCTGCCATAAGATTTCGATGTAAATCTCTGTTCGAATTGTCATTTGTCAAGTATCCGATCTTTTCTGGTTTTCACTTTAAGGGTTTAATTAGAACCCATATTTTGCAATAATCTGTTTCTTAGTTTAGTGATTTTTAATTATTTTAATTTTATGCGAGGGGTAAACCGCTGGGGCATTATGGTGTACAAACTTTAGGAATTAATTGGCATTACTGGACATACATTGGTATTTTGAAAACTATTAATAGAATTGGGAACGTCTAAATTATATTATAAAAAAACCATAAAATAATTTTTTCTATACATCTACCATTCAAATTTAAATAAAGTTTGGTAATTTCAATGAATTCCGTTAGAATACAATGAAAAGTTATGAATTTTGTAATTTTACTTTTAAAAATTTTCACGTTTTCTAGCGACAAAACCGTACCCCTAACCCATCAACTTTTATACGTCAATAGAAAGCTTATTTCATTGGCTATCCATTGGCATATGTTTATACAAAGCGTGGCAAATATGCTAGTTATTGACGATTGAACGAAAGAATGCAGCAACAAAGTCATGAAAAAATTAGTCAATTTTGACACCCTCTAGCGGCCAAACCGTCTAACCTATCCATTCAAAGTGGGAGACTGTTAGAAAGCTCATTTCATTGGCTATCCATTGACGTATAAAACACTACTAAAAATGGTGCAAATAAACGAGTTATTGAAAATTGAACAAAAGGATGCACGAAAAAAGTCATAAAAAAATAGTCAGCTTTGACGCTCTCTAGCGGCCAAACCGTCTAACCTATCAATCCATGTTGGGAACTTTTTACAAAGGTCATTCCATTGACGTATAAAACTCAGCGGAATCGATCTATGCCGGTTTTGAGACGAAATAATACAATTTGGCACAGATTGACCACGAACGAGTCAAATTCAGCATCCAATGTGGTCCCAACAGACGTAGAATGGCTCAAAAGTAAAAAATATGCATACTAGAACATCAGCGGAATCGATCTATGCCGGTTTTGAGACGAAATAATACAATTTGGCACAGATTGACCACGAACGAGTGAAATCCAGCGACCAATGTAGTCCCAACAGACGTAGAATAGCTCAAAAGTAACAAATATGCAAAAATAGTGCAATAAAGCAAATTCATTTAATTCAGTTCAGTTTACGCTCGTCCATACTTTCAAAAATTGCATCTAGTTTCGCACAGAACAGCCTATTCTTGATCTTCTGGCCGGCAGATATCATGCATAATTGTAACAGCTTGAAACTTTTATCTGTGCACCAACAAATGCAAAGTTTGGATCATCCGAATCGTAATCATCCGCTGCCAGCATAGGCGGTTTAGGTGTCATGTAAATTGGTTTTTTCGCCAGCGCCTGTTTTTGGGCCTCCAGCAAACGCCTTTTCTGCTCCTGCCCTTTTCCTTCTTGTTCTTGAACATACCTTTTATGATTTTCTTCGCGTACCAGTTCTCGTTGCTTCAATTTCTCCTGTTTTGATTTCTGAACCTCCAAGAGTTTGGCTTTATCATCAAAAGCCTTGCGTTGCTGTAGCGCCTTTAGTTTCCTTTCCTCGTTGAGTTTGCGACGCTCTGTTTGGTCTCGTTCCTGTTGTTTTCGGGAGTATTTACGTGGATCTCTCTGGCAGCTCTTAGTTTGGGAGCTGACTGTAGATTGCTGAGGGAAAAACTTGTTGATATTCGACGTGCTGATGCGGTTCAGTGTTGTTATTTTCGACGCCACCGGAGTGACCAGTTTTGTTTTTTCCTTTACGCCAGAGTTAATCAATTGAAGCAGTTTACTTCCGCCTGTTTTTACCGAGTTGTCGATACCAGACTGTAGTTTTTCCAACGCTTCTACCTTCTTCTTCAGTGTGGTTTTCTGATAAGGACTGAAAACTTCCTTGGTCGATTGGTGCTTTGATAAAGCTCCTTGTGACGGCGGCGTTTTTACCTCGTCATCATCGGTGAACAAATCGCATTATTGTCCAACGGATGCCGTTGTTCTTCTTCTACGTTGTTTTCCGTTTCCGGCTTACCATTTTTCGGTAAGACAAATGTACAGTTTGCCGGTACCGTTTCTTGCTGACAAACGACTGGGACGCCATCCATTGGCCTGCGTGGTGGAATTGGCTACGGCCTGTGGAAAACTAGACTTGCTCCTTTGTGTCTTTTTCCGCATCGTCATGGCTAGTTGATCGGTTTCTTTTTGATTTACTTTCCACAACTTTATTTTATAGTTTTTCTTCATCTTTGTGTGGAACAACTGTTACTGTCGTGTTCTGATCTTTTATGTTCTTTACGGCCTTTGAGCGAGTAGTTCAAACAACTTCTTCAACGTTTGCCGCTTCAATTTTGCTACCGCCATTCACATCTTCCGTATTCTTAGCTTTTCTTATAGTTTTTGTTCTTGTTGTGCGTTCTTCAGCCTCAGGTACTTCCTGAACTGGCTTGTCTTTTCTGATTGTTTTAGTTCGTCTGCTGCGCGTCTCAGCTACTTCAGCAGTGCTCTCTTCAGACTCTTCAATGACGTTTCTTGTAGCTGCTCGTGTTTTGGTTCGCGTTTTTCTTGAGGCGTCTACGTCTTTGGCCGCCTCCGCGTCTTTTGTTCTTGTAGTTCTAGCTTCTAGACTCGTCTCCATTCTCCTCAGTCAAGTTGACAACAGGAACAGGCACACTTTGGAATATAACATCACTGTCTCTCACAGTCGACTGTTTTTTGCTCTTTGTCCTTGTAGTTCTAGTAGTAGACACTCGTTCAGTTTTGATTGCCTAAGCGGCTTTTTGAATATTAAACAAAAGGATACACCAAAAAAATTGGTCAAAGTTAAACGCCCTCTAGTGGCTAAACGGTACCACTAACCAACCGACTTTTCTACGTCAATATAAAGCTCATTTCATTGGCTGTCCATCGACATATAAAAGTATATACAAAGTGTTACAAATACGGGTGTTATTTACGGTTTACAGACAGGGTGCCCCAGAAACACTTTTTGACTGGTTAGGGCTAATTTGACCCAGGAAAATTAAGAAAACACGGTTACATGAGCTACTAGGTCTACTATATGATGTAATGCATAGAAATTTCTTGAAAAACCGATTTTGCAAATGACAATTTTCGTAAGGGTCAAATTTGCCTGAAACACCACCACTATTCCAATGGGTTTTGAGTTACGTTGGTCACTTAATGCAAGCGAAAATCGACTTTATTTTGACACTCACTGTGCTAGGTTTGTGCCAAATATCAGGGCCGTACCTGACCGATTTAAAAAAAATCCCTCAAAGAAGTTAGAGTGGTTACAGTCAAACGTTTAGTTAACTTTGGAGCCCTCTGGCGGCCAAACGAAGCACCCTATCAACACAAACGGCCATATTTTTGGAAAGCCCATTATATTTTCTATCCGCTGACATATAAAAGTCTGTACCAAGTGTTGCAAATCAACGAGTTGTTTTGACTGAATTTGACAGCTACTACTTTAACCTTCAATAACTCGATTATTTTGACAGTTACAGGGTTGTTTAATGTATCAATTTAAAGAATACATTTTTTAAATCAGTGACCTAATACAAACTTACCTTAATTTTGAACAGAGAATCACACAAAGTTATAAGAATAAGGAGTGTTTGATTTGGAAAGCGTCTTTTTTAGAACTGACGTCTTGACCTTTTTTTTTGGCCATCCTGTATAATATATTTTATCGTTTTTCTTCACCCACATTTAGAACAAATCTTGTATAACACGACAAAACACCAAAACCAAGAAAAAAACGTTCCCTGATACGCATAAATTAAAATTATTGGTTTGAAGACTGAAAATATTAAATTTCACATAGAACGGTAAATATCTCAGAAACGGATACAGAAAAGTGTATGACATTAGTGAATTTGACGTAGAATCCAAAAATGCAATAATATACAAGGTGTCCCATTTCAACTAAGCAGCAGTGGATATCTACGTCCGGTTAAATCGTTGCACGGATATTTTCTAATTTATTTTTACTTTTTTTTAGTTTCTCAGTTTCTCCAGTCGTGGTAATTCAGACAATTAGTGGGTATTGTTAGGTTAGGTTAGTTATTAGGAATTACAAGGAATTAGTGTACCACATTGTACTCAGCCAAACAAACGAAATATCCCGGAGAACAAGACTCAGCTGGGCAGCATTCGGTAGGCTAGGCTACATTCTGAAATCCCAAAGTATCCCAATCAACCTTAAGCGGAAAGTCTATGAGGCCTGCATTTTACCCGTCACAACATACGGACTGGAGACTATGACACTTACAGAGAGAAGTGCAGAGAGGCTCAGAACAACTCAAAGAGCCATGGAGCGCGCCATGCTGGGAATCAGCCTCAGAGATCAAATAAGAAACGAAGAGATCCGAAAAAGAACAAGGGTAACCGATGTTATGAGAAGAGCAGCCGAACTAAAGTGGCGATGGGCGGGTCATGTTGCAAGGCAGGATCCATCTAGATGGACTAATAAAATAATGCAGTGGCGCCCAAGAGCCACAAAAAGAAATGCAGGGAGACCCCCAAAGCGATGGCGGGATGACATCCAGAAGATAGCAGGAAGAAACTGGTTTCAAACTGCCCTGGATAGACGGACATGGAAATCATTGAAAGAGGCCTACATTCAGGAGTGGATGGACATAGGCTAAAGAAGAAGAAGAAGAAGATTGTACTCAGCAGTTTACCCCTCGATTTTATGTACCTACTTCCTTTTTTCTATAAACCTTGCTAAATAATAAATAAATAATACCAAGTTTGTATATATTATCACTCTCTCACACAAATAAAAAAAAATCTCCTTCACTTACCTGTAACAATAGTTAGGAGCCGACCATACGGTCAGCACAGTCTCATTGAAATGCCACTTAAAACCCTCCATAACAAGCTGATGGGCTCGACAAATCATGTCAATATCATTGGCTGAGTTAAATTGCGCCACTACATCAGATCCAAACAGGTAACCGGCTCCTCTAGGAGATACACCCCAACCTTGAGTATCTAAAAGAACTGATTTTACAGAGAACATATCAGAAAGGTCCAACTTTAGGTACCTTCCGGATCACTCCAGAGTAAATCGCACATGGGACCGTCGTGCGGAACTTCTTGTTTTCTGTCTATTACTCTAATTTGGTCTAGCGTTTGAATTGAAGGTGATAATCCACCGTGAACACAGAAAATTTTACCTGTTTGAATAATTATTATTTAGGTTTATCTCGCTGAGTAATGGGCAACGTACCATCTATAATTGCTGACAAAGATAGATAATCAAATATTTCAGTACAGTATCTCCAAACAGTAATCGAGCCGTATTTCCTAAGACATTCATCGTAAAATCCATATACTTGTGTGATTTGTCGGGACTCGTGATTGCCCCTAATGAGTGTAATACGATCTGGGTATCTGACCTGTATGTTTAATGCTCAATATGGTTTTGAATCATTGAAAAACTAAATGTAGACTACCTTAAGAGCTAATAATAGTAAAAACGTTTCCACACTATAAAATCCTCTATCCACAAAATCTCCCATAAACAGGTAGTTCGTCTCGGGTACATCACCGCCAACTTTGAACAATTCCTTCAGATCATAAAACTGACCGTGAATGTCCCCGCAAACCTGCAAGTCATTTGAGATCAAATTAATTCAATTAACAGAATCGAGAGGGCTTTACAGTGACTGGTGAGTCCACTCTCTGGACGTTGCTCTCTTCGACCAGAATCTCCCTTGCTTTGGCGCACAAAGCTTTTACTTCCGATTCTTTTATTATTTCACAACGTTTCAGTTGCTCGATTTGTCGGTCCAAGTCGCTTATATCAGTCATTTTTGTTAGCCTGCAACTGTAAACAGTTTAATTAGAACAATAATTAATATTGAAACTTGGCTAGTCAAAACAATAGACAGATTGGTGTTTCTAAGAATAATAAACAAAAAAGGTTTTGAAAACCCGTTTCTTCTAGAATCAGGACCCTTCATTAATTTTGCTTCAAAACTGATTTCTTCACAGATATACAGGGTAAAGAAAAATAAGCTGCAAATTTCTTGAATTCAGCTATCAACCCCCATTTAATAGCTGAGATAATTTTAAACCTTCTTTTTAATTTTGTTGATGGTTTTTTGGGAGCTGGATCTGTTGTACTCTGAATCAAACTTCACAGTATAGCCAACGTTCCGCAAAGTTTTACAATAATTAAAAATTAAAAATCTATCTTAAGGAGTTGTACAGACATAGTACGTATGTGTTTTTTAATTAGTTACTTATTTGTGGACATCAGTACACACAATTTGGTGACCCCGACGTGATTGTGGAGGCATTAGGATCAACTGAGGAGCGACATACTGTGAAGACACCAGGAAGTCTACTCCCAGGATTCAAAAAAATGAACGGAGACGACCGAACCAATGAAGGCGCTGCGCCCGTAACATTAAAATCCCCCCATTTTGGAGAGACCAACCAGATATCAGGTTTCTTCAGATGTTCTCAATCGCAAAGATTACCAAGGATGAAATTAAGTACCATTTTTTAATTGCTAACCTCGATGCCAGTGTTCTGCCTTTCATAGCGGACATTATGCGAAATCCACCTAACACTCACAAGTACGAGACAGTTAAAAATAGAATTCTAGCTTCATTTGGACAATCTAACGAAGTCAAGATCCAACGGCTGCTCAAAGGTCAACTTTTGGGGGATCAGAAACCATCGCACTTTTCGCAGCATTTGAAGAACTTGGCTGGTAACGTCTGTACTAATGATATACTTAAATGCCTATTCCTAGATCAGATGCCTGTTCGGATTAAAGAGATTTTGATCGCTAGTCCGGAAGCTATTCCAATTAAGGACATCACTGTTATCACTGCTTTTTACACTCATTGGATTTCACGTTTTGGAGCTCCTGTCACCATCACCACCGACCGAGAATCGCAAATTTTTACAGCTTTAACCAATTTAATAGGTTCCAAGAGGATTCGAACAACAGCTTACCACCCGGCTGCCAATGGAATGGTGGAACGTTGGCATCGTTCTCTGAAAGCTCATGTGCCATGGTAACAATGAATGGGTTGACGTTTTGCCCACCGTTCTTTTGGGACTCAACTTTTTCAAGGAGGACCTAAAAGGCACAGCTGCGGAGATGGTGTATGGGACTACGTTACGACTTCCTGGAGAGTTCTTCACAGATGTCGATATGCTCCCTGGTCCTAATGCCTCCACGATTACGTCGGGGTCACCAAATTGTCGTTTTGCTCATGTTCATCTTGATTTAGTTGGACCTTTACCAGTATCCAGAGGATCTCGTTACTGTTATTGATCGTTTCACACGTTGGCCAGAAGCTATTCCAATTAAGAACATCACTGCGGACACTGTTATCACTGCTTTTTACACTCATTGGATTTCACGTTTTGGAGCTCCTGTCACCATCACCACCGACCGAGGATCGCAAATTTTTACAGCTTTAACCAATTTAATAGGTTCCAAGAGGATTCGAACAACAGCTTACCACCCGGCTGCCAATAGAATGGTGGAACATTGGCATCGTTCTCTGAAAGCTCATGTGCCATGGTAACAATGAATGGGTTGACGTTTTGCCCACCGTTCTTTTGGGACTCAACTTTTTCAAGGAGGACCTAAAAGGCACAGCTGCGGAGATGGTTTATGGGACTACGTTACGACTTCCTGGAGAGTTCTTCACAGATTTCGATATGCTCCCTGATCCTAATGCCTCCACACGTCGGAGTCACCAAATTGTCGTTTTGCTCATGTTCATCGGACCTTTACCAGTCCACCTGTTTAACTGTTATTGATCGTTTCACCACGTTGGCCAGAAGCTATTCCAATTAAGAACATCACTGCGGACACTGTTATCACGCTTTTTACACTTATTGGATTTCACGTTTTGGAGCTCTTGTCACCATCACCACCGACCGAGAATCGCAAATTTTTACAGCTTTCACCAATTTAATAGGTTCCAAGAGGATTCGAACAACAGCTTACCACCCGGCTGCCAATGGAATGGTGGAACGTTGGCATCGTTCTCTGAAAGCTCATGTGCCATGGTAACAATGAATGGGTTGACGTTTTGCCCACCGTTCTTTTGGGACTCAACTTTTTCAAGGAGGACCTAAAAGGCACAGCTGCGGAGATGGTGTATGGGACTACGTTACGACTTCCTGGAGAGTTCTTCACAGATGTCGATATGCTTCCTGATCCTAATGCCTCCACGATTACGTCGGGGTCACCAAATTGTCGTTTTGCTCATGTTCATCTTGATTTAGTTGGACCTTTACCAGTATCCAGAGGATTTCGTTACTGTTTAACTGTTATTGATCGTTTCACACGTTGGCCAGAAGCTATTCCAATTAAGAACATCACTGCGGACACTGTTATCACTGCTTTTTACACTCATTGGATTTCACGTTTTGGAGCTCCTGTCACCATCACCACCGACCGAGGATCGCAATTTGAATCGCAAATTTTTACAGCTTTCACCAATTTAATAGGTTCCAAGAGGATTCGAACAACAGCTTACCACTCGGCTGCCAATGGAATGGTGGAACGTTGGCATCGTTCTCTGAAAGCTCATGTGCCATGGTAACAATGAATGGGTTGACGTTTTGCCCACCGTTCTTTTGGGACTCAAGGAGGACCTAAAAGGCACAGCTGCGGAGATGGTTTATGGGACTACGTTACGACTTCCTGGAGAGTTCTTCACAGATTTCGATATGCTCCCTGATCCTAATGCCTCCACGATCACGTCGGGATCACCAAATTGTGGGTACTGATGTCCACAAATAAAAGGAGGCAGAAATGCAACAATACTTTTAATAAATAAACGTATAAACGCATACGAAGGTGTGAACTAGAGTTCTGCGACTATCTACTGAACGCTCAAGTCTCTAACTGACAGTCAACAATAACAATAACGAAACGGTTGCTGAACACGTCACTGAATCAAAGTCCGTCGTGCCGTGGAAGGGAAAGGCATAGTGACCGCCACAAGTTAAGTACATTTTTGTAAAAACCGCCATCTGTCCACGAAAATGCACAACTAAAGCAGACAATACTTGAAGCAAATAATTGTTTGTCACTGTAATAATGAAACATTTGCTTTGATTATTTGTTGAAAAATATTTGTTGTCCAGTTTGCCAAACAAAAAAGAAACTTTGCTACCCATTTAGCAAACAGGTTTTGGGGAAATATGTGCTAACGTGTAATGGCATAGCAAATATGCTGAAAACAAAAATTTACGCAGATAAATTCCGTAACAAATATTTGCTTCGCGTAATGCCTGCTTTAGCATCTAAGCGGTAAGGTAAAATTCAGTGTGTGACAGGAAAATTTACCAATTTTTCCAACAAATTTATGGGTCTAATTCAAATTTCCTTGAAATTTGATTTCATTAAAATCAGTTTCGGCCAATATTGTTAAAATAAAATCCTAAAAAATAAAGACTGAATAACAGGCTGTTTTGATTTGTTATTTATTGTTTTAGAGATTTTGGTTTGTCAATAATAAAATAAATAAAATAAAACTTTTCTGACAAAGTGATTCTTGTACCAAATGAGTATCAATACTGTGAAAAAGTAGCTTTTTTTAAAAGAAATCAGATTTTCAAACAATCTGTAATTTACTGACAATTTTCAAAATAACTACCATAAACCTCAGAAACGTCTTGTTTCGAAATCTGTAGTTCTAGCTAATTCTAGACAAATTTTGACATATCACGTGGTTTTTGAAGGATAATTCAGTCACGTGACCACTGTCATAAATCTCAAAAACAAGTTTTCGTATCGAATACCACAAGAAAACTTTTTTAAATCCTGATTTTTGCTACTTTTGAGCACAGTTTATCAGTGTGACAGTCAGGGTCAAAATTGCTTGTCAAACCCACTTGGAGTAAGAAAATGACTGTTTTAAACACATTTTTGGAATCGTCATTAAATTTCCTATCCAATAACCTGCTAAAACACTACAACATTTGGTGGATTGAAGGAGAAAAGCAATGTCAAAGTTTGAACTGCCAGAAACACAGTTTGAAAAAACACTCAGGGACAAAATTGTCTGTAAAACCCACTTGGAGTAAGAAAATGACTGTTTTAAACACATTTTTGGAATCGTCATTAAATTTCCTATCCAATAACTTGCAAAAACCCTACAAAATTTGGTGGATTGAAGGAGAAAAGCAATGTCAAAGTTTGAACTGCCAGAAACACAGTTTGAAAAAACAGTCAGGGACAAAATTGTCTGTAAAACCCACTTGGAGTAAGAAAATGACTGTTTTAAACACATTTTTGGAATCCTCATTAAATTTCCTATCCAATAACCTGAAAAACACTACAAAATTTGGTGGATTGAAGGAGAAAAGCAATGTCAAAGTTTAAACTGCCAGAAACCCAGTTTGAAAAAACACTCAGGGACAAAATCGTTTGTAAAACCCACTTGGAGTAAGAAAATGACTGTTTTAAACACATTTTTGGAATTGTCATTAAATTTCCTATCCAATAACCTGCTAAAACACTACAAAATTTGGTGGATTGAAGGAGAAAAGCAATGTCAAAGTTTGAACTGCCAGAAACACAGTTTGAAAAAACACTCAGGGACAAAATCGTCTGTAAAACCCACTTGGAGTAAGAAAATGACTGTTTTAAACACATTTTTGGAATCCTCATTAAATTTCATATCCAATAAACTGAAAAACACTACAAAATTTGGTGGATTGAAGGAGAAAAGCAATGTCAAAGTTTGAACTGCCAGAAACACAGTTTGAAAAAACAGTCAGGGACAAAATCGTTTGTAAAACCCACTTGGAGTAAGAAAATGACTGTTTTAAACACATTTTTGGAATTGTCATTAAATTTCCTATCCAATAACCTGCTAAAACACTACAAAATTTGGTGGATTGAAGGAGAAAAGCAATGTCAAAGTTTGAACTGCCAGAAACACAGTTTGAAAAAACACTCAGGGACAAAATCGTTTGTAAAACCCACTTGGAGTAAGAAAATGACTGTTTTAAACACATTTTTGGAATCCTCATTAAATTTCCTATCCAATAACTGAAAAACACTACAAAATTTGGTGGATTGAAGGAGAAAAGCAATGTCAAAGTTTGAACTGCCAGAAACACAGTTTGAAAAAACACTCAGGGACAAAATCGTTTGTAAAACCCACTTGGAGTAAGAAAATGACTGTTTTAAACACATTTTTGGAATTGTCATTAAATTTCATATCCAATAAACTGAAAAACACTACAAAATTTGGTGGATTGAAGGAGAAAAGCAATGTCAAAGTTTGAACTGCCAGAAACACAGTTTGAAAAAACACTCAGGGACAAAATCGTTTGTAAAACCCACTTGAAGTAAGAAAATGACTGTTTTAAATACATTTTTGGAATCCTCATTAAATTTCCTATCCAATAACCTGCTAAAACACTACAAAATTTGGTGCAGGTAGGGAGGAGAGCGGTGTCAAAATTTGAACTGCAAGAAGCACAGTATTTGTAATTTACCACTTTACCAGTAATGTACTGGTAATCTACCAGTCAAATCCTGTTAAAGTAAAATATGCACTTTACCAGTAATTTACCCATCACTACTAAATTATTTATAGTGCTTCTAATTATGAATTAATTCCCCAAGAACTGATACTCTGTAAACAGAGTAAGGCAAAGTGAAGTGGTTACATCTAAATCATGAATTCTATGTAAAACAGCTCATAGAGCTATTCCAAAATAGTTAACAGATCTAGTTTGAGACAGATCTAGCAGAGTTTGAGCAAGCCGCTGAACAGAGAGGTCCTCAATTGGCAGAGGATTATAAGTACATTCTTCATTAAAATCAAATATACAAATTTAGTTTTTTTGTTCAAATGTATATTTTTGAACAATAAAATGAGTGCAGAAAAATACTTCCTATCACTTCAATAAATATGGGAAAGTACACACAAAAAGTAAATAAAAATTATTAATATAATTTATAAGTAGGTTGTAAATGTATTAAATTCTAAATTGGAACTTATTAACAGTGATTGTAAGTTTTTTACTCAAAAATATTGCTTTGTAATTTGTACTTATATTCTGTTTATGCTTTTGGTAGAGTAACACAACCACTAAAAATAAACATCAATATTATACTAATGTGTTTTATTTTTCAAACAGTATAATAGACTCTACAATTGGCTACAGAAAAAGGCAGTTGAAGAAGTCCATGACCACACAAATGTCTTTGAGAGAGGATTTGGCTAAATATTGCAATATTTGCTAAACAAGATTGACATAATCTACATCTTTCTGGAGCAGAATAACTTAAGGACAAAACTAGATTAAGAGAGAGGAAACAACACAGCCTTCTCCACAAAATATTTATTGGCTGTGTGTTCTTTCCTCTCTCTTAACACTTTCACCTCCACTTTGAGAACATGGACTTCTACTTCACTTTGAAAACTAGATTACTCGGCCAAAACTTAAGTAATGCTTAAATCATCAAAATGACTAATGATAACCCATATAATTGTATCCTAGTTACTTTGAGTTATTATATTTTTTATCATAATTATTGCATTCAGCATTATAAGCATAAAGTTTATTTAATTTAGTAGTATTGTATTTTACAAAAGATTTTAAAAAACCACACACCAGATCCAGAATATTTCAGCAACATTATTTTAAATAGCATGGTAAAAGGAATAATCTAACTTAAATTGATAAAATATCAGTCAGATCTTCAACCAGGTTTTATAGAACTGCAAAATATAACCTAATTTTCCTACTTTGTGGTTAGCTTGGCTCTTATTACTGTGTTGTACATTATATTGCTTTTATAATGGCCAAACATTCTTAAGAATAAGAATGAATTATAGTTTATGTTATACCACCACTCATTACTACTTCCTATAATTACATGCATTACAATGATCAATTTGTATTTTTTGTTCACTTTAATAATGCTTCAATTGTAATTGAAATGAAACAATAAGCACTTAATTTATACTTTTTTATCGCCAGCTTTACATTTTGTTTAGTACCACTTAACCAACTTCATAGTCATAGTCGTGATTGTAAACTTAATTTTTGTCCATAACAAAATCATCCTGGTTACTTGTTTACTATGAGTTGCAATGGACAAAAATTAAGTTTATGATTATGACTATGACTAAGAAGTTGGGTAAACCGGGCCTTAGTAGTGGGGTTCCTAACCCTAACCATGAGGCACTCAAATAAAGATTGTACATAGTTGCAGAACTAATAACAGTTTGGCAAGGTTCACATAACTTCTCGCTGGTCCTCAGTTAGTCTTAAATTGTGATAATATACCAGAAAATGAATAATGAAAGACCTTTAGGGGGTGGTTTTGTATGTTGCAATAAGCATACTGGTAACTTGAAATGCTGTGTTGTATGTAGACACATGAAAGTTTGAGCTATAAATTCCATTATTCTACAACGTTATTTAGCATTTAAACTAGCAAATAAAATTAATAACAATAAACAAAAGTAAATTAGTTTACCCTTCAAATTTGGAGGTTAGAATTGTCATCTACATTTCATTTGTTATGAGATAAGCATAGAGATGAAATTCTCGCCTTCAAATTATCGCTAATAGTAAGAGAATTACCTGATCGCACGGCTAAAAGATAAAAGCACCACAACTAAGGAGTTTTTCCCTTAAAATTCAAAAATAGGATTACAAAATTACAAATACTAGGAAATTTAAGCAATCAGCCGTCACCAGCAACAATACCGAAGGCTGGCCGCAACGTACAAGCTACGACCAACCGTCTTTACTTTGTCTCGCTCTGACCTAAAGCTTGGGAATGCAAGGACGCCGTAACGTATTGCGGAGCTAGATTGGCGACGCCGGCTGTCATTTTCTATGACACAAAACGGGATTATGAAAGAAGAGATACCAATTCCATTTAATCTGAGAGTAGCTATATAAAAATCGATTTTTTACTCACCGACGAGCGTACGTGTTTACTTTCGCTGTGTTTAGTGTGATTAATTTTTATTTAAGCCGTCGATAAGCTAATTTACCATAAAATAAAACCAAAATTCACAAAATCTGGGCGGTTTTGCGACTTTTAAAGTGCGAAGTGCAAGTGTGGCTGCCTAACTTGGACATTTGTTTATGTTTTCTGGTGTTGTTGTTTAAGCAGTGTTTAGTGCTTTTTAAAAAGTTTTGCGGTACTTTTAAGTGTTTTCCAGTTTTGTAGTGCAACAGACTAGTGCTAAATGGGAAATATTCACACCGTGGGCCCCAACGAAGCCCTAATAGTCTCAGGTAAGTTCATTATTTATCTTACAGCTTATATCAAAACTGGGCTGATTTAAAGTTTAACAGCATTATGCTAGCATTTTATGATAGATAGCATTAGGAACATTTTGGCGCCCCACTTGTTAGTCAAAAATCAATAAAATTCCCTAAACATAATAATTTTTAGGTTATGTCTCTATTCTGTGTTTATTAGTAGTGTCAAAGGTCAATTGCTTATTTATTATTTATTTAAAATTGCACCACTGTGAGTCATATTACAATTTTCAACTACTAGCTACTAGTACAGATTAAATAACATTTTTTCAATTTGCTCAGAATTATTACTGTTTATGACAATCTTTGATTATTGTTATTGCAAAGTTTGGTATTTCTATGGTTAACTACTTTTAAATAATTAGTGTGGTTTGATAAAAATGTTAAATAAACTGGTTGATAAATAAATTCCAGGAACAGTGGTTTTAATACACGTTTTGCTGTTATGCTGATACAGTCAGGTTGGCCGAGCGGTCTAAGGCGCCAGATTTAAGCTCTGGTTCTCGAAAGGGAGCGTGGGTTCGAACCCCACACCTGACAGACTTTTTTAATTTTTTTTTTGTTTTCAAATCATTTTGTATGATCTAAGTTTATTATAGTATGCTATTTATTTTTGTGTTTATACTTTATCTCAAGATTGTGTCTTGAGCAACAAGGTGTTTTGGAAATGTTGGAGAAAGATCCTCCGGAATCAACAGCCACAAATAAACTTGCAGTTTTTAATAAAAACGATATAAAAGCTCGGAATTTAATTGTTCAGTTGTATAATGTTCTTGAAATGGTGAAAACCAAAACTACAGCTAAAGAAATCATGAATGAGTTGAAAGGTACTTTTCAAAAGCAAGGAATAGCAAACCAGGTACATTTGCAGAAGAAATTAAGAAACATGAAATACTTTGGAAAAGGAAAACTAAGTGAATTTCTGTTTGAATTTGAGAAAACAGTCTCAGAGTTAAAAAACTGTGGTGGAAACATAAATGACACAGAGGTAGTTACACAGTTATTGTCTGCAATGCCAGAGAACTATCAAGTAGTTACCACTGCAATTGATATTATTTTTTGTCAAGGTGAAAGTAACATCTCTCTTGACTTTGTAAAAAACAAATTACTTATGGAGGAATCAAGACAAGAAAAGGTAAAAGAGGAGAATGAAGACACATCACAGCCACATGCTTTTTATGGTAGAGGAGATGAAGAAAGAAAACATTTTGGAAAAGGATATAGACATCCAGGAAGTCAGCCAATAAACAAACGACCATCAACTACAAATCGTTATGCATTTCCTGATTATAGAAGCGGTGCGACCTCAAGTGAAAATTTTCCATACAAGTGTCATTATTGTGGTATAAGGGGACACAAAAAAATCAGAATGCAGGAAAATGAAATTCAAACAAGGAAAATGTAATATTGCAGAGGAAGAAGAAGTAGCTTTTTGCAGTTTTAATGAAAATAGTGAAGCAATGACAAGTGGAACTAGTAATGAGATACAATTTATTGTGGACAGTGGAGCAACTCATCATTTAATTGGATCAAATCAAGGACAGTATTTAACCCAAGTGAAAAATATTGACATTAAAATTAATGTGGCCAAGAAGGGAGAAACTGTAACAGCAAAGAGACAAGGAATTTTAAAACTGAAAACAAGTGATGGTAGAAAAATAACCATGGAAAATGTTCTTGAGTGTGAAGGTTTGAATTATAATCTTCTGTCTGTGAAAAATCTGGAGCAGAAAGGACTAAAAGTTGTTTTTGAACATGGACAAGTTGTGATTAAGAAGAAAGGCCAAACAATAATAGAAGGTAACATAAAGAATAATTTATATCTAGTATGCATGAATATTGATAATGGGGAAGCGCATATAACTGAATCTGAACTTAATGATTTATGGCATAAAAGAATGGGACACTCTACTAAATACCCTAGTAAAACTCTATGTGAAACATGTTTAAAAGGTAAACAGACACAGAAGCCTTATAAATCTTTAAGTGAAAACTTAAAAGCAAGGAGATTGTTAGAGGTTATTTCGTCAGATGTTTGTGGACCTTTAACTCCTGTAACTTACAACGGCATGAAGTATTTTGTAACATTTATTGACCATTTTTCACATTTTACAGTATGCTATCTTATGAAAAATAAAAGTGAAGTTCTGGAAACATTTCAGCAATATTTCAGCAATTATACGCAGGATTCCACAGGTAACCCACTTTATTTAAGTAAGCTGTGCCTTATTTGTCAAGATAGTTATCTTACCCCCTGATGGTTAAGATGGCTGGGAGCATGATGTGAACTGGCTAGGCTGAAGATACACGGAGGGCAGCGCTTTAGCGGTGGTGAATGAACCCTAGACTTAGGTCCCAGGGCATTCACCGAGCCGGCAAAGACGTGAAGAACCTAACAAAGGGAGGTAAGCTGGAACGGCAACTTAAGCTGCGCGCCCACACTATTTCCTTTGCTAGGGCTGATCTAGGGTGTGGCACTTGGTCACCTACTGCTCCACGTTAAGTTCCACAATAGGCATACCCAGACTAACCCAGAGATCAGTCAGTGACTTCCCTCTGGGGAAGACCCCAGAGTTCGGTAATCTGTACGTGCATTTGGTGCAGTATTTATACCCACATCATGACCCCAATTCGCCAATCTTGCTGATACAAACATTGTACTGGGGGGAGACCGGGGCAACTTAGGGTAACGGCACCTAGTGTAATCTTTATGTTACAATATGAAGCAATGGTAGAAGCTAAGTTCCAAAGCAAAATAGATAGATTACGATGTGACAATGGGGGTGAATACATGTCAAGGCATTTTAAATACTTTTGCAGAGCAAAAGGTATAACAGTTCAATCGATTTGAAATGAGAGATTTGACTTGTACTCCATTAAAATTTCTGGGTTTGAATATTGCTAAAACTGAACATTACTTGTGCATTGATCAAAGAGAATTAATTCAAAAAGTTATTAACATGTTTGGAATGAGACACAGTAAAACAAGTAATATTCCAGTACAACCAAATTTAAAGTTAGAAATGAATGTAGATGTATGCCAAGAGAATATTCCCTACCGCGAGCTAGTTGGATGCCTTATGTATGTTAGGTACACGTCCAGATATATGTTATGCTGTAACATATTTCAGTCAATTTCAGAATTGTTTTAATGAAGAACACTTTAAATACTTAAATAAAGAAAACTGAAAATTTTGGACTGAAATATGTTAAATCAAACAAGTCAAATAACAATATCATTATATCTAGTTATGTCGATGCTGATTTTGCTAATAATGTTTTTGATCGATAAAGTATTTCAGGATTTTTAATTAATGTGTATGATAATGTAGTTTTATGGAAATGTAAAAAACAATCAGTTGTTGCCTTATCGAGTACAGAGGCTGAATATGTATCTTTATCGTCATGTGTGACTGAATGTATTTTTATTTTCGCTCTTCTGTGTGATATTTTGAACAAGAATGTTTATCCTGTTGAGATTTTTGAGGATAATCAATCTTGTATCAAGATGGCAAGTACTTTAGAGACCAAACGGTCCAAACACATTGATGTTCGTCATCATTTTTTAAGAGATTGTGTTGAAAAAGGACAAATAATTTTAAAGTATGTTTGTACAGCAGAGCAAGTAGCTGATGTATTCACAAAAGCTCTACCGCTACCAAAATTTAAATATTTTATTGAAAAACTAAATGTTGTAGATATTTTGAACTTATAAGTTATTCAAGAAATTGTTATAGAAGTAAGTTCTTGTATTGATATTCATTTTACTATTATACTGATGTGTATGTATTGTAAAATTTTTAAGGAAGATAGACGGTAATTATTATTCGAGTGTGCTTATGTTTTTCCAGTTGTTTTATGTCAGTAAAAATAAAGTTGTATAAAATCTAATAAAAGTATCTTCAATCTCTTTGACCAGTTCATAAAGGGATAAAGGAAGCTGTAGAAATTAACAAAAAGTAAGTAAAAAAGTTACATACTATAAATATAATTTTCACTCAATACATATATGTAGTACGAAAATATAAATACGTATAGCTAAATGAGCAAATTATGGCATCAACGTTCAAAAAATTGGTATTTTTTCCGGTCAATTAGCAGAAATTATAAAATTTATGCGCTCCAATCTTCCTTGACTAGGTCAGCACATTTCTCTCCAATCACCATTTTGAGTGCGGTCATATGTCCAGAAATACTCAATGGCACAACACTGTCATCAGCCACTCGCAACTTTTCGATACCGTGAACTCTCAAATGCCCATCGACTACGGAATCACCAAATTCACCTTCGTGCTCGACAATGCCCATAGGCGCTGTTCCAGAAATTTCTCCCCAGCTTACTGAACGATGTTTAATGGCGCATCGCCAGTAATCGTCTGAATCTTCATGATAGTCCGTACAGTGGGGGACGGTATTGTCGTAGAATTTCAGTGCCAGGCCTTCTACAGGAAGATGTTTTAACAGTTTTTGGGTTGATCTTACGGCGGCTAAAAGGGTGTTCACGTCGTCCTCGTGAGGGTCTGAGTAATCTCCTAAATCTATTTGTGGTTCATTTTTGTGTAGAGTCAAAGATCCTCTGGATTTTGGGTGCAAAAGCACCAAATTTATTGTTAACTTTTGGTTTTGTTGTCCGTGATAAATTTTGTCAAGATTATTGGGCGTGTTACTAATAAGCAACTCTACGTCCGGGTATGGTAGTCTTAATTTGGAGTGTTCTGTTTTAATGAATCCAATTAGATCTACTCCGTTTGAGACTAAGGGACCTCCACCGTTCCTCAAATAGTCAATTTCTTTGCTGTAGTACTGTGGTGTTTCATCGTAACGATGATCGTTGAATGTGAAGGTGAATGCGGGAAAAACTGGATGATGAATGAGGTTACGGCCTACTTGCAAATTTGCCACAGGGTGAATATCTCTATGCGGACCTATACCACTAAGTAGCAGTAATTTGGCGGAATTCACAGCTCCTGCTGCTAAAATTATCTCTTTAAGTGCTGTGGCTTTGAAGACCATTCCATCGTGCACGAATTGAACTGCTCGAGCTTCTTTAGTGTGTTCGCTTATGATGATATTTGTTACTTTTGCAAAAGGTTTAACCAGAAGATTTTTTCGAATCATTGCTGGCTCTAAATAAGCTTCACTAACGCCATATCTTTGACCTTTTTTTGTCATAAGTTGTGGAGTTCCTGCAGAAAAGCTGATTAGCCGTTTCCTAGCGTTTTATTTCTAAACTTACCGAAACCTATGCCCTGTTTGCCGTTTAAATCGATTTCGTTAAAATTGAGTTCTTTGGCTGCATCCAGGAAACGTTGAGCCACAATTGAAGGAAAACGTGGGGTTTCAAGGTGCACTGGTCCTCCATAATGACGCTCTGGGGCATCCATTTTGCACTCCAAATGAGCATCTTCGATTTTCTTAAAGTATGGCCGTAGAGATTCGTCACACCATCCTGTAAGTTTTGCGATTAATTCCTGTAGGTTTTGTCATGTTTTAGTGATTTACCTTTTAGTCCAGTATCTGCCCAAAGATTATAGTCTCTAGCATTTCCCCTGGTGTAAACCATGTTGTTTATGGTACTAGTACCACCTAAAGCTTTGGCAGTTGGAATGTAGCACCTATGATCTTCCATGTCTGTTTTGATAATTTTTGTTTTAGTTTGTGTTTCTCAAATCTGTCATAGTCAGGGCTTACCCAAGCAGGAATAGTTTTGTGGCGTGCTGAAGTAAGACCATGTAAATGGACTAATAGGGCTTTTGAGGCAAGCGTGCATTGCTGGGACTCTCATAGCCTCTGTTTCAGGACCACCGGCCTCCAGGAGAAGAATTTTCCATTCCGGGTTTTCTGACAACCGATTAGCTATCACTGAACCGGATGTGCCTCCTCCCACTATGATGAAGTCAAACTTTCCAATATCTAAAATCAGACTTATGTTAAAATTATGTCCTTTCCAGTGTTAATAGAGATATACGAGATATTTACCGATCTATGTGAAATTTTCATCAGAAAAACAGAAAACGCTTTTTTTTTGGGTTTTTGTGTTTTGTCGTGTTACACAAGGTTTGTTCTAAGAGTGGGTGAAGAAAAACGATAAAATATATTATACAGGATGGTCAAAAAAAGAGCTCAACACGTCAGTTCTAAAAAAGGACGTTTTCAAATTAAACACTCCTTTTGTCTGATTCTCTGTTCAAAATTAAGGTAAGTTTGTGTTAGATCACTTATTTGAAAAATGTATTCTTTAAATTGATACATTGAACCACCCTGTAACTGTCAAAATAATCGAGTTATTGAAGGTTAAAGTAGTAGCTGTCAAATTCAGTCTAAACTGTCAAACAACTCGTTGATTTGCAACACTTTGTACAGACTTTTATATGTCAATGGATAGAAAATATAATGGGCTTTCCAAAAATATGGCCGTGTGTGTTGATAGGGTGCTTCTTTTGGCCGCCAGAGGGCTCCAACGCTAACTAAACGTTTTTCTTGACTGTAACCACTCTAACTTCTTTGAGGGATTTTTTTTAAATCGGTCAGGTACGGCCCTGATATTTGGCACAAATCTAGCACAGTGAGTGTCAAATTTAGAACCGTAGCAAAACTGTAGAAATAAAGTCGATTTTCGCTTGCACTAAGTGGCCAACATAACGCAAAACCCATTGGAACAGTGGTGGTGTTTCAGGCAAATTTCACCCTTACGAAAATTGTCATTTGCAAAATCGGTTTTTCAAGAAATTTCTATGCATTACATCGTATAGTAGACCTAGTAGCTCATGTAACCGTGTTTTCTTAATTTTCTAGGGTCAAATTAGCCCTAACCAGTCAAAAAGTGTTTCTGGGACACCCTGTCTGTAAACCGTAAATAACACGCGTATTTGTAACACTTTGTATGTACTTTTATATGTCGATGGACAGCCAATGAAATGAGCTTTATATTGACGTAGAAAAGTCGGTTGGTCAGTGGTACCGTTTAGCCACTAGAGGGCGTCAACTTTGACCAATTTTTTTGGTGTATCCTTTTGTTTAATATTAAAAAACCCGCTTAATTGCACTACTTTTGCTAGAGTTTTATACGTCAATGGATAGCCAATAGAATGAGCTTTCTAAAAATGTTCCAACATGGGTTGATAGGTTAGACGGTTTGGCCGCTAGAGAGCGTCAAAGTTGACTATCTTTTTATATGACTTTTTTCGTGCATCCTTTTGTTCCATCTTCAATAACTCGTTTATTTGCACCATTTTTAGTAGTGTTTTATACCTCAATGGATAGCCAATGCAATGAGCTTTCTAACAATCTCTCAATTTGAATGGATAGGTTAGACGGTTTGGCCGCTAGAGGGTGTCAAAATTGACAAATTTTTTTGTGACGTTTTTGGTGCATTCTTTTGTTCAATCGTTCATAACTAGCTTATTTGCCACTCTTTGTATAAACTTTTTTATGTCAATGGATAGCCAATGAAATAAGCTTTCTATTGACGTATAAAAGTTGATTGGGTTAGGGGTACGGTTTTGTCGCTAAAGAACGTGAAAATGTTTTAAAGTAAAATTACAAAATTCATAATTTTTCATTGTATTCCATTGAAATTACCAAACTTTATTTACGTTTAAATTTGAATGGTAGATGTACAGAAAAAATTGTTAATATAATTTAGACGTTCCCAATTTTGTTAATAGTTTTCAAAATACCAATGTCCTCCAGTAATGCCCATTAATTCCTAAAATGTATACACCATAATGCCCCAGCGGTTTAACTAATCTTTTTAAATGGGACACCCTGTATCTAAGCAATGCATTTTAATCTCCTGTCAATCTTCAATCACTTAAAGGGAAGGAAAACCTGAGATAGTCTTATTGGGCTACAAATGAATGAAAACAATAAAACATAACACAACCCAACACATGTATGTTTGTATGTTTCCTCTAACGGTTTCCTATCAATAATTATTTAAATTATTTGTTATTGTATTATCTGAGTCATCAGTTTAATGTTTCTGTCAGTCAGTTGACAATTTTGCAACCGGTCAACTGGTTCTTAGACCAAAGAAATGAAAGAAATTTTGCAAAATAAAATAGAAAACAAAGCTGAAAGCCACAGGAAAATCATAGTTGTTGCTGTATGTGGTGTAAAGATGATAAACTTGATCGTACGATAATAAATATTAAATAAAGAGTAAAATGGTTTAAAAAGAGTAAAAAGTATTAATTATTAAAATGTACTACATAAGAAGAAAATGGAATACTGCAGTTTGAAGTCCCACATGACACTATAATGTTACCTTTAAGTTCTTCATGTTTTCCCTCTGGATGATCACTTTCTGCAGGTGTAAACTTGAAGATCCCGTAATTCAAATACTCATTCAAATGGGCCATTTCTTTCTGGAAGTTATCGATATAGTTGTCCAGAAGGTCGAAGGGCGAACCTTCGGCTCCTCCATTATGGTAGTTCAACAACCCCAACAGCACTAAGAACACAATCTTGAACATGATGGCCGGTCTTCCAGCACCACTTAGAATCTTGTACTTGATTCAGGTTGCTTATATACCCCAACCAGGGACGGGTTTTCTTGCTTCGTATATGGTCTTCAGGGGATTTTGATGAGTCGTGTATGGTTTTTCTGCATACGTTATTAGTTAATTCGTTTAGCAAACCCGCTCTTCTGCCGGTCAACTGGTTCTTAGACCAACGAGTAAATATCGATTGGATTTGTTCAATCGTAAGGTCAAGTGCATTGTTACTGTTTAATGCGAACCTTTCACTGGCTATTGTAATAGCGCAAATGAAGGCTTGGTGGGAAATGTTTTTTCTGCATGAGATTCTGAAGAAAAAAAAATTGCTAATAGGATTACTTGCAAAATACTACTAATCCATGACATAGAAACATACATTTACCAAGTTCCGGTATCTACACAGTTGTATTTTTAGATCTGTATAGGGCTCCAAATTTCCGCTTTATTACTTTTACTTGTAAATAATAAAACTGTAATTTGCATAACCATTATTTAACCATGTTGTTGGTTTTTCTTTCATTGAATATTCATTGAAATCGAGATAACTTTTGTGTGGTCAGCTTACAAGCATATGACTTCATCGAAGAAGTTTCTCACGCAGGATTTTTTTCAACTGTCAGTTCTGTGAATAATATGTAGCATAATTATTAATCATTATCTGAGTGCAATGAGTGCATAGATGATTTAATTGTATTTTTATTTATCAGTATGTATGTGTTTATCATCAGTGTTTCATGAGGGAGATTTGGGAGGAAGAATTGTTGTAAGACGTCATCTCAGAAGCTTTTACAAAAACGTGATGATTTAACCTAAATACTTCTCTAATTTAACGTTTTGACAGTTTTTTGAAATATAGTGAATCAAACGAGGGGTACCCCGCCGATAATGTTTTGTACATTAAAAGGACAAAAACTAAACTCAAACTCTCTCATTCCCAACATTACAAGCTTAAAAATTGACTTTGAAGCTTTGATTTTGACTTTTAAGCGTTAAAATTGTCTTGCAAACTCTAAATTGACTTGTAAAGTAAATTTTTATGTTTTTTACTTTGATTTTTAATGGTTTTAACTTTGAAAATTGATCTGAAAACTGAACTTTTCTCATTTCCAACATTAGAAGCTTGAAAATTGACTTTGAGGCTTTGAGTTTGACTTTTAAGTGTTAAAATTGTCTTGCAAACTATAAATTGACTTGTAAAGTAAATTTTTATGTTTTTTACTTTGATTTTTAATGGTTTTAACTTTGAAAATTGATCTGAAAACTGAACTTTTCTCATTTCCAACATTAGAAGCTTGAAAATTGACTTTGAGGCTTTGAGTTTGACTTTTAAGTGTTAAAATTGTCTTGCAAACTCTAAATTGACTTGTAAAGTAAATTTTTATGTTTTTTACTTTGATTTTTAATGGTTTTAACTTTGAAAATTGATCTGAAAACTGAACTTTTCTCATTTCCAACATTAGAAGCTTGAAAATTGACTTTGAAGCTTTGAGTTTGACTTTTAAGTGTTAAAATTGTCTTGCAAACTCTAAATTGACTTGTAAAGTAAATTTTTATGTTTTTTACTTTGATTTTTAATGGTTTTAACTTTGAAAATTGATCTGAAAACTGAACTTTTCTCATTTCCAACATTAGAAGCTTGAAAATTGACTTTGAGGCTTTGAGTTTGACTTTTAAGTGTTAAAATTGTCTTGCAAACTCTAAATTGACTTGTAAAGTAAATTTTTATGTTTTTTACTTTGATTTTTAATGGTTTTAACTTTGAAAATTGATCTGAAAACTGAACTTTTCTCATTTCCAACATTAGAAGCTTGAAAATTGACTTTGAGGCTTTGAGTTTGACTTTTAAGTGTTAAAATTGTCTTGCAAACTCTAAATTGACTTGTAAAGTAAATTTTTATGTTTTTTACTTTGATTTTTAATGGTTTTAACTTTGAAAATTGATCTGAAAACTGAACTTTTCTCATTTCCAACATTAGAAGCTTGAAAATTGACTTTGAGGCTTTGAGTTTGACTTTTAAGTGTTAAAATTGTCTTGCAAACTCTAAATTGACTTGTAAAGTAAATTTTTATGTTTTTTACTTTGATTTTTAATGGTTTTAACTTTGAAAATTGATCTGAAAACTGAACTTTTCTCATTTCCAACATTAGAAGCTTGAAAATTGACTTTGAGGCTTTGAGTTTGACTTTTAAGTGTTAAAATTGTCTTGCAAACTCTAAATTGACTTGTAAAGTAAATTTTTATGTTTTTTACTTTGATTTTTAATGGTTTTAACTTTGAAAATTGATCTGAAAACTGAACTTTTCTCATTTCCAACATTAGAAGCTTGAAAATTGACTTTGAGGCTTTGAGTTTGACTTTTAAGTGTTAAAATTGTCTTGCAAACTCTAAATTGACTTGTAAAGTAAATTTTTATGTTTTTTACTTTGATTTTTAATGGTTTTAACTTTGAAAATTGATCTGAAAACTGAACTTTTCTCATTTCCAACATTAGAAGCTTGAAAATTGACTTTGAGGCTTTGAGTTTGACTTTTAAGTGTTAAAATTGTCTTGCAAACTCTAAATTGACTTGTAAAGTAAATTTTTATGTTTTTTACTTTGATTTTTAATGGTTTTAACTTTGAAAATTGATCTGAAAACTGAACTTTTCTCATTTCCAACATTAGAAGCTTGAAAATTGACTTTGAGGCTTTGAGTTTGACTTTTAAGTGTTAAAATTGTCTTGCAAACTCTAAATTGACTTGTAAAGTAAATTTTTATGTTTTTTACTTTGATTTTTAATGGTTTTAACTTTGAAAATTGATCTGAAAACTGAACTTTTCTCATTTCCAACATTAGAAGCTTGAAAATTGACTTTGAGGCTTTGAGTTTGACTTTTAAGTGTTAAAATTGTCTTGCAAACTCTAAATTGACTTGTAAAGTAAATTTTTATGTTTTTTACTTTGATTTTTAATGGTTTTAACTTTGAAAATTGATCTGAAAACTGAACTTTTCTCATTTCCAACATTAGAAGCTTGAAAATTGACTTTGAGGCTTTGAGTTTGACTTTTAAGTGTTAAAATTGTCTTGCAAACTCTAAATTGACTTGTAAAGTAAATTTTTATGTTTTTTACTTTGATTTTTAATGGTTTTAACTTTGAAAATTGATCTGAAAACTGAACTTTTCTCATTTCCAACATTAGAAGCTTGAAAATTGACTTTGAGGCTTTGAGTTTGACTTTTAAGTGTTAAAATTGTCTTGCAAACTCTAAATTGACTTGTAAAGTAAATTTTTATGTTTTTTACTTTGATTTTTAATGGTTTTAACTTTGAAAATTGATCTGAAAACTGAACTTTTCTCATTTCCAACATTAGAAGCTTGAAAATTGACTTTGAGGCTTTGAGTTTGACTTTTAAGTGTTAAAATTGTCTTGCAAACTCTAAATTGACTTGTAAAGTAAATTTTTATGTTTTTTACTTTGATTTTTAATGGTTTTAACTTTGAAAATTGATCTGAAAACTGAACTTTTCTCATTTCCAACATTAGAAGCTTGAAAATTGACTTTGAGGCTTTGAGTTTGACTTTTAAGTGTTAAAATTGTCTTGCAAACTCTAAATTGACTTGTAAAGTAAATTTTTATGTTTTTTACTTTGATTTTTAATGGTTTTAACTTTGAAAATTGATCTGAAAACTGAACTTTTCTCATTTCCAACATTAGAAGCTTGAAAATTGACTTTGAGGCTTTGAGTTTGACTTTTAAGTGTTAAAATTGTCTTGCAAACTCTAAATTGACTTGTAAAGTAAATTTTTATGTTTTTTACTTTGATTTTTAATGGTTTTAACTTTGAAAATTGATCTGAAAACTGAACTTTTCTCATTTCCAACATTAGAAGCTTGAAAATTGACTTTGAGGCTTTGAGTTTGACTTTTAAGTGTTAAAATTGTCTTGCAAACTCTAAATTGACTTGTAAAGTAAATTTTTATGTTTTTTACTTTGATTTTTAATGGTTTTAACTTTGAAAATTGATCTGAAAACTGAACTTTTCTCATTTCCAACATTAGAAGCTTGAAAATTGACTTTGAGGCTTTGAGTTTGACTTTTAAGTGTTAAAATTGTCTTGCAAACTCTAAATTGACTTGTAAAGTAAATTTTTATGTTTTTTACTTTGATTTTTAATGGTTTTAACTTTGAAAATTGATCTGAAAACTGAACTTTTCTCATTTCCAACATTAGAAGCTTGAAAATTGACTTTGAGGCTTTGAGTTTGACTTTTAAGTGTTAAAATTGTCTTGCAAACTCTAAATTGACTTGTAAAGTAAATTTTTATGTTTTTTACTTTGATTTTTAATGGTTTTAACTTTGAAAATTGATCTGAAAACTGAACTTTTCTCATTTCCAACATTAGAAGCTTGAAAATTGACTTTGAGGCTTTGAGTTTGACTTTTAAGTGTTAAAATTGTCTTGCAAACTCTAAATTGACTTGTAAAGTAAATTTTTATGTTTTTTACTTTGATTTTTAATGGTTTTAACTTTGAAAATTGATCTGAAAACTGAACTTTTCTCATTTCCAACATTAGAAGCTTGAAAATTGACTTTGAGGCTTTGAGTTTGACTTTTAAGTGTTAAAATTGTCTTGCAAACTCTAAATTGACTTGTAAAGTAAATTTTTATGTTTTTTACTTTGATTTTTAATGGTTTTAACTTTGAAAATTGATCTGAAAACTGAACTTTTCTCATTTCCAACATTAGAAGCTTGAAAATTGACTTTGAGGCTTTGAGTTTGACTTTTAAGTGTTAAAATTGTCTTGCAAACTCTAAATTGACTTGTAAAGTAAATTTTTATGTTTTTTACTTTGATTTTTAATGGTTTTAACTTTGAAAATTGATCTGAAAACTGAACTTTTCTCATTTCCAACATTAGAAGCTTGAAAATTGACTTTGAGGCTTTGAGTTTGACTTTTAAGTGTTAAAATTGTCTTGCAAACTCTAAATTGACTTGTAAAGTAAATTTTTATGTTTTTTACTTTGATTTTTAATGGTTTTAACTTTGAAAATTGATCTGAAAACTGAACTTTTCTCATTTCCAACATTAGAAGCTTGAAAATTGACTTTGAGTTTGACTTTTAAGTGTTAAAATTGTCTTGCAAACTCTAAATTGACTTGTAAAGTAAATTTTTATGTTTTTTACTTTGATTTTTAATGGTTTTAACTTTGAAAATTGATCTGAAAACTGAACTTTTCTCATTTCCAACATTAGAAGCTTGAAAATTGACTTTGAGGCTTTGAGTTTGACTTTTAAGTGTTAAAATTGTCTTGCAAACTCTAAATTGACTTGTAAAGTAAATTTTTATGTTTTTTACTTTGATTTTTAATGGTTTTAACTTTGAAAATTGATCTGAAAACTGAACTTTTCTCATTTCCAACATTAGAAGCTTGAAAATTGACTTTGAGGCTTTGAGTTTGACTTTTAAGTGTTAAAATTGTCTTGCAAACTCTAAATTGACTTGTAAAGTAAATTTTTATGTTTTTTACTTTGATTTTTAATGGTTTTAACTTTGAAAATTGATCTGAAAACTGAACTTTTCTCATTTCCAACATTAGAAGCTTGAAAATTGACTTTGAGGCTTTGAGTTTGACTTTTAAGTGTTAAAATTGTCTTGCAAACTCTAAATTGACTTGTTAAAGTAAATTTTTATGTTTTTTACTTTGATTTTTAATGGTTTTAACTTTGAAAATTGATCTGAAAACTGAACTTTTCTCATTTCCAACATTAGAAGCTTGAAAATTGACTTTGAGGCTTTGAGTTTGACTTTTAAGTGTTAAAATTGTCTTGCAAACTCTAAATTGACTTGTAAAGTAAATTTTTTATGTTTTTTACTTTGATTTTTAATGGTTTTAACTTTGAAAATTGATCTGAAAACTGAACTTTTCTCATTTCCAACATTAGAAGCTTGAAAATTGACTTTGAGGCTTTGAGTTTGACTTTTAAGTGTTAAAATTGTCTTGCAAACTCTAAATTGACTTGTCAAGTCAATTTTTATGTTTTTTTACTTTGATTTTTAATGGTTTTAACTTTGAAAATTGATCTGAAAACTGAACTTTTCTCATTTCCAACATTAGAAGCTTGAAAATTGACTTTGAGGCTTTGAGTTTGACTTTTAAGTGTTAAAATTGTCTTGCAAACTCTAAATTGACTTGTAAAGTAAATTTTTATGTTTTTTACTTTGATTTTTAATGGTTTTAACTTTGAAAATTGATCTGAAAACTGAACTTTTCTCATTTCCAACATTAGAAGCTTGAAAATTGACTTTGAGGCTTTGAGTTTGACTTTTAAGTGTTAAAATTGTCTTGCAAACTCTAAATTGACTTGTAAAGTAAATTTTTATGTTTTTTACTTTGATTTTTAATGGTTTTAACTTTGAAAATTGATCTGAAAACTGAACTTTTCTCATTTCCAACATTAGAAGCTTGAAAATTGACTTTGAAGCTTTGATTTTGACTTTTAAGTGTTAAAATTGTCTTGCAAACTCTAAATTGACTTGTAAAGTAAATTTTTATGTTTTTTACTTTGATTTTTAATGGTTTTAACTTTGAAAATTGATCTGAAAACTGAACTTTTCTCATTTCCAACATTAGAAGCTTGAAAATTGACTTTGAGGCTTTGAGTTTGACTTTTAAGTGTTAAAATTGTCTTGCAAACTCTAAATTGACTTGTAAAGTAAATTTTTATGTTTTTTACTTTGATTTTTAATGGTTTTAACTTTGAAAATTGATCTGAAAACTGAACTTTTCTCATTTCCAACATTAGAAGCTTGAAAATTGACTTTGAGGCTTTGAGTTTGACTTTTAAGTGTTAAAATTGTCTTGCAAACTCTAAATTGACTTGTAAAGTAAATTTTTATGTTTTTTACTTTGATTTTTAATGGTTTTAACTTTGAAAATTGATCTGAAAACTGAACTTTTCTCATTTCCAACATTAGAAGCTTGAAAATTGACTTTGAGGCTTTGAGTTTGACTTTTAAGTGTTAAAATTGTCTTGCAAACTCTAAATTGACTTGTAAAGTAAATTTTTATGTTTTTTACTTTGATTTTTAATGGTTTTAACTTTGAAAATTGATCTGAAAACTGAACTTTTCTCATTTCCAACATTAGAAGCTTGAAAATTGACTTTGAGGCTTTGAGTTTGACTTTTAAGTGTTAAAATTGTCTTGCAAACTCTAAATTGACTTGTAAAGTAAATTTTTATGTTTTTTACTTTGATTTTTAATGGTTTTAACTTTGAAAATTGATCTGAAAACTGAACTTTTCTCATTTCCAACATTAGAAGCTTGAAAATTGACTTTGAGGCTTTGAGTTTGACTTTTAAGTGTTAAAATTGTCTTGCAAACTCTAAATTGACTTGTAAAGTAAATTTTTATGTTTTTTACTTTGATTTTTAATGGTTTTAACTTTGAAAATTGATCTGAAAACTGAACTTTTCTCATTTCCAACATTAGAAGCTTGAAAATTGACTTTGAGGCTTTGAGTTTGACTTTTAAGTGTTAAAATTGTCTTGCAAACTCTAAATTGACTTGTAAAGTAAATTTTTATGTTTTTTACTTTGATTTTTAATGGTTTTAACTTTGAAAATTGATCTGAAAACTGAACTTTTCTCATTTCCAACATTAAAAGCTTGAAAATTGACTTTGAGGCTTTGAGTTTGACTTTTAAGTGTTAAAATTGTCTTGCAAACTCTAAATTGACTTGTAAAGTAAATTTTTATGTTTTTTACTTTGATTTTTAATGGTTTTAACTTTGAAAATTGATCTGAAAACTGAACTTTTCTCATTTCCAACATTAGAAGCTTGAAAATTGACTTTGAGGCTTTGAGTTTGACTTTTAAGTGTTAAAATTGTCTTGCAAACTCTAAATTGACTTGTAAAGTAAATTTTTATGTTTTTTACTTTGATTTTTAATGGTTTTAACTTTGAAAATTGATCTGAAAACTGAACTTTTCTCATTTCCAACATTAGAAGCTTGAAAATTGACTTTGAGGCTTTGAGTTTGACTTTTAAGTGTTAAAATTGTCTTGCAAACTCTAAATTGACTTGTAAAGTAAATTTTTATGTTTTTTACTTTGATTTTTAATGGTTTTAACTTTGAAAATTGATCTGAAAACTGAACTTTTCTCATTTCCAACATTAGAAGCTTGAAATTGACTATTGAGCTTTGATGGTTTTGACTTTAAGTGTTAAAATTGTCTTGCAAACCATAAATTGACTTGTAAAGTAAATTTTTATGTTTTTTACTTTGATTTTTAATGGTTTTAACTTTGAAAATTGATCTGAAAACTAAACTTTTCTCATTTCCAACATTAGAAGCTTGAAAATTGACTTTGAGGCTTTGAGTTTGACTTTTAAGTGTTAAAATTGTCTTGCAAACTCTAAATTGACTTGTAAAGTAAAATTTTTATGATTTTTTTTTACTTTGAAAATTGATCTGAAAACTGAACTTTTCTCATTTCCAACATTAGAAGCTTGAAAATTGACTTTGAGGCTTTGAGTTTGACTTTTAAGTGTTAAAATTGTCTTGCAAACTCTAAATTGACTTGTAAAGTAAATTTTTATGTTTTTTACTTTGATTTTTAATGGTTTTAACTTTGAAAATTGATCTGAAAACTGAACTTTTCTCATTTCCAACATTAGAAGCTTGAAAATTGACTTTGAGGCTTTGAGTTTGTCTTTTAAGTGTTAAAATTGTCTTGCAAACTCTAAATTGACTTGTAAAGTAAATTTTTATGTTTTTTACTTTGATTTTTAATGGTTTTAACTTTGAAAATTGATCTGAAAACTGAACTTTTCTCATTTCCAACATTAGAAGCTTGAAAATTGACTATGAGGCTTAGAGTTTGACGTTTAAGTGTTAAAATTGTCTTGCAAACCATAAATTGACTTGTAAAGTAAATTTTTATGTTTTTTACTTTGATTTTTAATGGTTTTAACTTTGAAAATTGATCTGAAAACTGAACTTTTCTCATTTCCAACATTAGAAGCTTGAAAATTGACTTTGAGGCTTTGAGTTTGACTTTTAAGTGTTAAAATTGTCTTGCAAACTCTAAATTGACTTGTAAAGTAAATTTTTATGTTTTTTACTTTGATTTTTTGAAAATTGATCTGAAAACTGAACTTTTCTCATTTCCAACATTAGAAGCTTGAAAATTGACTTTGTTGCTTTGAGTTTGACTTTAAGTGTTAAAATTGTCTTGCAAACTCTAAATTGACTTGTAATGGAAATTTTTATGTTTTTTACTTTGATTTTTAATGGTTTTAACTTTGAAAGTTGATCTGAAAACTGAACTTTTCTCATTTCCAACATTAGAAGCTTGAAAATTGACTTTGAGGCTTTGAGTTTGACTTTTAAGTGTTTAAATTGTCTTGCAAACTCTAAATTGACTTGTAAAGTAAATTTTTATGTTTTTACTTTGAAAATTGATCTGAAAACTGAACTTTTCTCATTTCCAACATTAGAAGCTTGAAAATTGACTTTGTTGCTTTGAGTTTGACTTTTAAGTGTTAAAATTGTCTTGCAAACTCTAAATTGACTTGTAAAGTAAATTTTTATGTTTTTTACTTTGATTTTTAATGGTTTTAACTTTGAAAATTGATCTGAAAACTGAACTTTTCTCATTTCCAACATTAGAAGCTTGAAAATTGACTTTGAGGCTTTGAGTTTGACTTTTAAGTGTTAAAATTGTCTTGCAAACTCTAAATTGACTTGTAAAGTAAATTTTTTATGTTTTTTACTTTGATTTTTAATGGTTTTAACTTTGAAAATTGATCTGAAAACTGAACTTTTCTCATTTCCAACATTAGAAGCTTGAAAATTGACTTTGAAGCTTTGAGTTTGACTTTTAAGTGTTAAAATTGTCTTGCAAATCTCTAAATTGACTTGTAAAGTAAATTTTTATGTTTTTTACTTTGATTTTTAATGGTTTTAACTTTGAAAATTGATTTAAAACTGAACTTTTCTCATTTCCAACATTAGAAGCTTGAAAATTGACTTTGAGGCTTTGAGTTTGACTTTTAAGTGTTAAAATTGTCTTGCAAACTCCAATTGACTTGTAAAGTAAATTTTTATGTTTTTTACTTTGATTTTTAATGGTTTTAACTTGAAAATTGATCTGAAAACTGAACTTTTCCCATTTCCAACATTAGCAGCTTGAAAATTGACTTTAAGGCTTTGAGTTTGACTTTTAAGTGTTAAAATTGTCTTGCAAACTCATAAATTGACTTGTAAAGTAAATTTTTATGTTTTTTACTTTGATTTTTAATGGTTTTAACTTTGAAAATTGATCTGAAAACTAAACTTTTCTCATTTCCAACATTAGAAGCTTGAAAATTGACTTTGAGGCTTTGAGTTTGACTTTTAAGTGTTAAAATTGTCTTGCAAACTCTAAATTGACTTGTAAAGTAAATTTTTATGTTTTTTACTTTGATTTTTAATGGTTTTAACTTTGAAAATTGATCTGAAAACTGAACTTTTCTCATTTCCAACATTAGAAGCTTGAAAATTGACTTTGTTGCTTTGAGTTTGACTTTTAAGTGATTTTACTTTTAAGTGTTAAAATTGTCTTGCAAACTCTAAATTGACTTGTAAAGTAAATTTTTATGTTTTTTACTTTGATTTTTAATGGTTTTAACTTTGAAAATTGATCTGAAAACTGAACTTTTCTCATTTCCAACATTAGAAGCTTGAAAATTGACTTTGAAGCTTTGAGTTTGACTTTTAAGTGTTAAAATTGTCTTGCAAACTCTAAATTGACTTGTAAAGGAATTTTTATGTTTTTTACTTTGATTTTTAATGGTTTTAACTTTGAAAGTTGATCTGAAAACTGAACTTTTCTCATTTCCAACATTAGAAGCTTGAAAATTGACTTTGAAGCTTTGAGTTTGACTTTTAAGTGTTTAAAATTGTCTTGCAAACTCTAAGTTGACTTGTAAAGTAAATTTTTATGTTTTTTACTTTGATTTTTAATGGTTTTAACTTTGAAAATTGATCTGAAAACTGAACTTTTCTCATTTCCAACATTAGAAGCTTGAAAATTGACTTTGAGGCTTTGAGTTTGTCTTTTAAGTGTTAAAAATTGTTTGCAAACCATAAATTGACTTGTAAAGTAATTTTTATGTTTTTTACTGTGATTTTTAATGGTTTTAACTTTGAAAATTGATCTGAAAACTGAACTTTTCTCATTTCCAACATTAGAAGCTTGAAAATTGACTTTGAAGCTTTGAGTTTGATTTTAAGTGTTAAAATTGTCTTGCAAACTCTAAATTGACTTGTAAAGTAAATTTTTATGTTTTTTACTTTGATTTTTAATGGTTTTAACTTTGAAAATTGATCTGAAAACTGAACTTTTCTCATTTCCAACATTAGAAGCTTGAAAATTGACTTTGAGCTTTGAGTTTGACTTTTAAGTGTTAAAATTGTCTTGCAAACTCTAAATTGACTTGTAAAGTAAATTTTTATGTTTTTTACTTTGATTTTTAATGGTTTTAACTTTGAAAATTGATCTGAAAACTGAACTTTTTCTCATTTCCAACATTAGAAGCTTGAAAATTGATTTTGAGGCTTTGAGTTTGACTGTTAAGTGTTAAAATTGTCTTGCAAACTCTAAATTGACTTGTAAAGTAAATTTTTATGTTTTTTACTTTGATTTTTAATGGTTTTAACTTTGAAAATTGATCTGAAAACTGAACTTTTCTCATTTCCAACATTAGAAGCTTGAAAAATTGACTTTGAGACATTGAGTTTGACTTTTAAGTGTTAAAATTGTCTTGCAAACTCTAAATTGACTTGTAAAGTAAATTTTTATGTTTTTTACTTTGATTTTTAATGGTTTTAACTTTGAAAATTGATCTGAAAACTGAACTTTTCCATTTTCCAACATTAGCAGCTTGAAATTGACTTTAAGGCTTTGAGTTTGACTTTTAAGTGTTAAAATTGTCTTGCAAACCATAAATTGACTTGTAAAGTAAATTTTTATGTTTTTTACTTTGATTTTTGATGGTTTTATCTTTGAAAATTGATCTGAAACTGAACTTTTCTCATTTCCAACATTAGAAGCTTGAAAATTGACTTTGAGGCTTTGAGTTTGACTTTTAAGTGTTAAAATTGTCTTGCAAACTCTAAATTGACTTGTAAAGTAAATTTTTATGTTTTTTACTTTGATTTTTAATGGTTTTAACTTTGAAAATTGATCTGAAAACTGAACTTTTCTCATTTCCAACATTAGAAGCTTGGAAAATTGACTTTGAGACATTGAGTTTGACTTTTAATGTGTTAAAATTGTCTTGCAAACTCTAAATTGACTTGTAAAGTAAATTTTTATGTTTTTTACTGTGATTTTTAATGGTTTTAACTTTGAAAATTGATCTGAAAACTGAACTTTTCTCATTTCCAACATTAGAAGCTTGAAAATTGACTATGAGGCTTAGAGTTTGACGTTTAAGTGTTAAAATTGTCTTGCAAACCATAAATTGACTTGTAAAGTAAATTTTTATGTTTTTTACTTTGATTTTTAATGGTTTTAACTTTGAAAATTGATCTGAAAACTGAACTTTTCTCATTTCCAACATTAGAAGCTTGAAAATTGACTTTGAGGTTTTGAGTTTGACTTTTAAGTGTTGAAATTGTCTTGCAAACTCTAAATTGACTTGTAAAGTAAATTTTTATGTTTTTTACTTTGATTTTTAATGGTTTTAACTTTGAAAATTGATCTGAAAACTGAACTTTTCTCATTTCCAACATTAGAAGCTTGAAAATTGACTTTGAGGCTTTGAGTTTGACTTTTAAGTGTTAAAATTGTCTTGCAAACTCTAAATTGACTTGTAAAGTAAATTTTTATGTTTTTTACTTTGATTTTTAATTGTTTTAACTTTTGAAAATTGATCTGAAAACTGAACTTTTCTCATTTCACAACATTAGAAGCTTGAAAATTGACTTTGAGGCTTTGAGTTTGACTTTTAAGTGTTAAAATTGTCTTGCAAACTCTAAATTGACTTGTAAAGTAAATTTTTAGGTTTTTTACTTTGATTTTTAATGGTTTTTAACTTAGAAAATTGATCTGAAAACTGAACTTTTCTCATTTCCAACATTAGAAGCTTGAAAATTGACTTTGAGGCTTTGAGTTTGACTTTTAAGTGTTAAAATTGTCTTGCAAACTCTAAATTGACTTGTAAAGTAAATTTTTATGTTTTTTACTTTGATTTTTAATGGTTTTAACTTTGAAAATTGATCTGAAAACTGAACTTTTCTCATTTCCAACATTAGAAGCTTGAAAATTGACTTTGAGGCTTTGAGTTTGACTTTTAAGTGTTAAAATTGTCTTGCAAACTCTAAATTGACTTGTAAAGTAAATTTTTATGTTTTTTACTTTGATTTTTAANCNGAATTGTTGTCACNAACGCNCACCACNGGAAGNATATNGGNACATTACTGANGTTTATNGNGTACTCNTGCCATCCGNGNTANTGACCCACNGGGCGAGNTGTNTCANTGGNANTAGANCGATCNTAATTATATCGGNNAAACCTNGTGTGAANNATNTCNCGNTNTNGCAATNACTNGTCTNTNTTNCTNAACTGNAGNTGTTNNCTTCCGATGNTCNTNCNANCATGAGTAAAANCTGACATAATNCCTGNNTNTNNATTNTTGTGGCCTGCNNTCTGCTGGCNCNNATAGNNGATGAGTCTGNCTTNGGNGACNGAAATNACAAGNTNTCCTACTNCNCCCNTCCGAACAGATAAGTAGAAACTTACGGNATANCTGNGNCNGNAAANCGACAGTCNNATNTGCCAGGAGGCGGTNNANTTNGTGGNGGGTAGTANCNNNAGGNCANNGTTNNGGGGANCCANNGTNNANACATGGATCCACCNGCAGAGNNTCAATAATGTAGCTTTTCTTATTGGCCAGATTTTGGTACATTACATAGTCCATTACAATTAAACCAAGCATTAGCAACTGCACCAGGACTAGCATAAACACTTTATTAAATACAAAAAACACATTTTTTGGTACGTTGTTCATAACATTTAGCAACTCTATAGTAAATATTACTTCAAAAAAATCTTCCCACATTTGGTTATTATGCCAAGAGGAAACTACACCAAATATATAAAGGAGAATTTCGGCCAACAGTGTTATTGCCAGTAACTTTTGAAGAATAGTGGTTTTACCTTTGTTTATGAGTACATCATATTGTTGAAATATCAGGTAACAGTTTGCAGTGAAAACCAAAACACCCATCATCAAAAAAACATTTCTGTGTACAATCTTCTTGAGCGCAAAGTTATAGTTTGGTACTATACCAAAAAATCTGAAATATTTGAAGACGGGAGCCAAATTTCTAATACCATCAACGTTGGAATTTACATAGAAAAGGTTCACGAATTTGTTCGACATTGTGCTATAGAAAGATTGATAAACACTATAATACGGTCAGGCTATTTATGCTTTTATTGTAGTTGATAATTAATTAAATTTTGATCATCAGCGTATTATGCGATAAATGATCGGAACAGTAAATAGGAGTTCTAGGAATTAAATTTGTCGCATGATGAAGTTGACTTTCATGTCGATTGGGATAATTATTATTAATGATTGCAATGAAAAGTAAAACTTCATATTCACGCAGTAGTTAAATATTTATAACCAAATGACACCGAGGAAAACGCACACCCTCAGGGGGGTTATGAGATTTAGATTTAGATTTACTTCAGGAAGTTCCCAGAGTTGCATCGGCGTCTTCTGTCCTGGGAGAAGGATGTCCCCGCTGACGGAGAAGCTCTTCTTGTCCTCCATTTCTTCTTTATTCGTCAGCTCGTTCATCTTTGGTGGTCCTGGCAAACTATAGGATGTCCAAACAGCCGGCTTTCGTCCGTCTGTTTTTACATCCTAAAGTTTTGGGAAGTTAGGGTCTGGTTTTCCCCCTTTTGCGTAGGGCAAAGCGGGGGAAAGTGCCAGGAGTGAAGTACCGGGATAACTGCGGACAGGTTCTACCCAGATTTTGAAAATAAAAAAATTCTCGGCCCCCGGGGGTATGTCTGGGGAAGATTGTGGTCCTCTTCTTGGCTGGTTGGTCCTGAATTGTCGTCTATCTGAATCAGAAAGAAAAACTTACTAATAATTACCCGTTATCCAATAACTGGTATCGGGGTTGTTTGTGGGGTGCTTCTAGCTCCGGATCGTAGTCCACTGCTTCTTGCAGTAACTGATTTTCGCTGCTTTCCGCTTTTTGGAATATCTTCACTGCGCTCTGCTTGATCCTTTGGTGGTGAAGTGGTGAACTTCAAAACTCGCTGGATGTCCACGTTTCTGATGTACTATGGGGCGTCCACCGCTGTCCTGAGCGCAATGTTTTCCACAGCTTGGAGTTTCTTCAGGTGCGATTTGGCCGCGTACACTCACGTGGCCGAGGCGTAGGTCAGGTGCGGTTGAAGAACCGACTTGATGAGCGTCACTTTGTTCCGAAGTGCCAGCTTCGATGTCCTGCTTGTCATGGGGTACAGTTTTGCTCTGGTCGCTCTGGCTTTCTGTCTGGCGTATTCTATGTGGCTTCCCCACGTGAGTTGTTGGTCCATCTTGACCTCAAAGTACGTCATGTCTTTTAACCTGACGTTGCCTTCTATCCTCATCTTTGGTCTTCTTTTGAAGACTATGGCCTGCGTTTTCGCTCTCTCCAGCTCTTGCGTGGTCTTCTACTTTTTTGGGGATTCGGTGTTGTGGCATTCTCTGTACGTGTCAATACCATATCAGCTGCTGGGTTCGAATATCATCGATAATCTCGTGTTTATGTCCATGCTATGTCTTAATGTGTCGTTTGGTGTTCTGTCTCTTCTGGGTTTTCCGGCCGCCCGTCTCCAGTAGTCCATTTCTGTAGCTCTGAGTATTTTTTCTTTTAGGGGCCATATTTCAGAGCTGTATGTTATTATGCTTTTCACTATTGAGTTGTATATTAGTTTTTTTGTTATTTGTGTGTATATTTTTATTCCATAGTGTATGAACGTTTCCCTCAGCTGTTGCTTCGTCGAGGGTTCCGTCTTTAGAGATTTTCACTCCCAGATATCTGTATTCACTGCAATGTTTAATGGTATGTCCCGTTGCCAGCCGCAGATCTTGTTGTTGCTCTCCAATGCACTTATATTCAGTCTTGTCGATGTTGACTTCTAAACCCCACTTGTTATATTCCTCCATTAGATTGCGGGTCATGTATTCTATCTCATCTATATCTTGTGCAACAACAACTTGATCATCTGCGAACGATAGGGTATAAACTGTATAATCATCATCCACTGGTATTCCCATAATGTTGCATTTCCGCTTCCGTAAATCCTGATGTTAGACCATAGCTTGTTTTAACTCTAGATGTTATACCATGGTATAAGGATTTCACTGCCTTTATAATTTCTAAGTTGATATTACTCTGCTGTAAAGTTGTCCACAGTTTTACTAGGGGTACGCTGTCAAATGATCAACAAACAAGAGATGAACTTCTTGATTAAGCGCTATTTTCTTTTCTAAGATCTGTGTTAGCGAAAAGAGATGGTCATTTGTTGATTTTCTCGCTCTAAAGCCTGCTTGTTCCTCCGCCTCCATATCAGCGTATTCCCTTTCTATTCTGCTCTTCAGTGTTTTTCCGTATATTCTACTAATGGAACTTGTAACCGCTATGCCCCTATAGTTGTCGCAGTTGTTCTTGTCTCCTTTTTTGTGTATGGTTGACAAGTGTGATATTTTCCATTCCTCGGGCACTTCTGATGTGTTAAGGCATTTTTGAAATACATTTCTCAATGCATGATACAGATTCCCGGTCTTGGTGCTCTGCCATTTTGTTATGTTCTACACACTTCCTTAACCTCTGTTACGGTTATTCTTATCCGTGTATGACTATGTTTGGGTTTTTATTTGTGTCATCTTTAAATTGTGGTCTATCTTCAGTATCCTTTCAAAGTACTGATTCTATTCTTGGGGGGATATTGGTGAGAATACTTCCTTTGTCCGTTCTGTTCTCATGTTTCTCCAGGAGTCTCCACCTTTCCGTGCTTTTCCTACTTCCTATGTATGTATTGAGCCTTGAGCATGTCCTCTCCCATTGACCATTCTGCTTTTCGCTTATCCTTTTTTTTTCCTCTTTTGTTGTTTCTTCTTCTCGGTGGATGTTGCTTAGCTTTGCTTTTGGTTTAGTCGTTGCCGTTATCCTTCCTTTCACTAAGTAGTGATCACTTCTAACATAATGCATCTCTTTGTCTTGTTCTTATGTAATCAATAAAACTTTTGAGGTTCTTTGTTGTTTGTATCCATGTGTATTTATGTATTTCTCGGTGTTGAAACTGGCCGTTTAGTATTTTCAACTGATTTTGTTCACATATGTCGGCTATTAGGCGTCTTCCGTTATCGTTAACAGTTTTCTCTCCATATACGTTTTTTTTCCTGTTCTACTGTTCAGGTCTCCCAACAGTCTTATCCCTCTTGATGTTCCTATTTCCTCATTTAGTTGCTCAAAAAATGAGTCTTTAAGGTGATTAGCCTTTTACAAAAATAGTGTCTCGTACGAGAAAAATTTACAAAACATACTACTTTTCAGGGAGCACATGGGGATACATGGTACGTGTTGAGTATACAGGGTGGTCCAGTTTTAAATGTCAATAATTCACCAATCCATAGCCAATTAAAAAATAAGTTGACATTCATTATGTCATTTTCCTGAAAAGTGCTTCCTAAGGAAAATACAATCCTTCAAATTTCTGTTTAAAAAATCGTTTTTTTTTTGTCATAACTGTCAGACCGTTGGAACAATATTGAAACAAGCACATAATTTGGAACAAGCACTTTATTACACGTTATTACAGTCAAAGACCCAAAACTAACCTAACCCAACTTAACAATTGTCTTGGAAACGGAAAATTCACTTAAGAAGTTTAAAAAATATTATTGTAGCCAGTTTTCATAGTTTCCAGACAAACTAAAAGACTTTAGTTTTGAAAATTGAATTAGAAAAGATAAAAATTTCAGAAGCTTAAAAATTGTGTTTGTAACCAATTTTCATGCAAATCGAGAGACTTTAATACTAAAAATTGACTTGTAGACATAAAAACTACTTTTTCAAGAATTTGTTACTACAAATTCATACATTTAAACCTTAAAAATTGACTTGAACCCCAAAATGTAACTGAACTAATGAAAAGTGACATCAGAAGCTTAAAATTTGCATTTGAAGTAAGTTTTCATAATTTGAAGACAAATTTCAATATTTTAGTCTTGAAAATAGTCTTAGATGCAGGACATTGACATTAGATTCATAAAAATTGTCTTGAAAACGAACTTTTCGTGCTTTTTACTTTGCTTTTCATTTTCTTCGACTTTCACGACTGCTTTCAGCTTGGAAAATCGAGTTTCAAGACTATCTTCACCAAGTTATTGACATAGCAAACTTAAAAAAACAATTTTTACATTCTTCATAGACTTAAAATGGCATTCCAAGCTTTGTCACTATTAAATCGATTTCTAGACACCTCAGTGCTAAAAATTCGGGTATTTCTTAATATACTAGACTGTTTTTAGTGTTTTAAGGCTGTTTTCAGTGCCTCAAATCGAATTTCAAGACTATCTTTACAAAGTTTTTGACTTATCAGGCCTAAAAGCCAGTGTGTCCACTGACCATAATCTTGAAAATGTTATTTCAAGCTTCTTCACTATTAAATTGACTTCTACACTCATAGGTGCAATAAATTATAGCACCTCTAAGAAATTCAGACTGTTTTTAGTGCTTTTTAAGACTGAAAAATCGAGTTTAAGACTATTTCTAAAAGTCAAGTTTCTTCAGTAATAAAAGTAAAAAATTTTGGTACCAAATGCTACAATAATAGTCTTGAGAACTAATTTTTAGAAATAAAATAGTCCGAAAATTTAATTTACTTCTAGACTTGTTGTCCAGTCCAGAAAATTGAGTTGTACACCAATTAGTCTTGAAAATATACTTTTGGACTCTCTTTAGTCCTAGTAAAGTCAGTTCTATCATTAAAAGTCAACTTTTATATTATTTTTAGTAGTAAAAAATGAGTTTCATGCACAATACAATCTTTGTCTTGATTTCTGGACTTTTTTTAGTTCTTGAATGTCAGTTTCAGACACTCAACCAGGATGGCAGTCTGAGAAAGCGAATCATAAGACCATTCCTAATAGTAAAAAGCAAGTTTTTAGACGATTCAGTACAAATTTGGACTTTCACAAGTCTTGAATGTTCAGTTTTAAACTATAAAACGATTTTTTTAAATTGAAATTTGGAGGACTGTATCTTCCTTAGGAAACGTTTTTCAGAAAAATGACACAATGCAAGTCAACTTATTTTTTGATTGGCTATCAAATGGGGAATTATTGACACTTAAAACTGGACCACCCTGTACATTTGCTCTCCCAATGTAAATTTACATTCTATGACGTGAATATAAAAAGCTATAAAATGACTCTGTTAAGTATGTTAATTAGATAAGAGTAGTTGATTTAAAAATTGTTTATATTTCTTCACCAAAATAGGACTTTTTGTACGACTTGCCTAGAGCGTACTAAGGACTAGTTCCTGGTTGATAGGGCTAACAAACCAGGAAGTACCTGCTGTACTTACCATTCAGCTGAACGGGAAGTAACATACAGGCTTAAAGGAAATTTGTTAGAATATTTTCATTTTATTTAATAATTAGGATGATTCTGATGAAGTCGTACAAAAAAGTGTGTAAGCATCACGAACAGTAACCGCTTTACTGATCTCAAACAAATTAGAAACTGTGTCATAGATCAGTAAAGCTTACTTACTGTTCTTGATACTTACGTACTACAGGACTTTTTTCTTCAAACCTTTCTTGTATTTATTTCAATGTACTAACATTCCAGTCTTGCTTAATAATATCGGCAGCCTTTTCCGCCACCATAACAGCAGGTATATTTGTGTGAGCGCTTAATGGCATCGGTATAACACTAGTGTCCACCACTCGTAAACGCCCTATACCATGCACCCTGAGCTTGTTATTTACTACAGCTTCCGGATCATCCAAGGGCCCCATTTTGCAGGTGCCTACTTGATGGTGAAGCGTGGAACTGATCGTTCTAAGGGCACATTCCCAATATGGGTCTGAATCGAATTGGTGTCTTTCACAGCCTAAAAGATAAATCATGATCAAGTGGGTTAGGATAAGGAAATTCTCAGAAATGTATTTTTGCTAAAATCAAGATAATGAGCGATGCGGAAGATAATGTAACAATAGACGGTACGACTTTGGAAAACGTATACTTGGGGCATAATATCAAAATCGGCAAAAAGAATCAAACTGCCGAAATAAAACGTAGGAAAATAGTGGACAGATGAAGTCTGAAGAAGAAGAAGAATACACAAACGTGAATATGATGTGTAAGATGGAAACGCTGATGAAAATTTGTTAAATCAGCACAAATAGTGTCATTTGACAAGTAACCTATTATAGCAGAATGTCTTTCCTCTCACAAATGTTGACAAGTTTGGCTAGATTGCTCATCTACGACGTCATGGTCGTCTAGTGGCGAATCCTATAACATCTACTGATCCACGGATCACGCATAAACCTCACTTAAATATTCTAATTATGACGTTACTTCTCACTTACAAACTTTTGTACCATCTTTGTGGAAAGATTTAACCGGTATAGATAATTTTAAACTTTCTATAACCGAATGCGTGTAGCTGTTACCTGGAACTGGTTTATCATAAAGGGTGGCTTTGTATTTTTGCAAGGCGGGTTGCTTGATAATCCTATTAACTTCTCGAATAGCTGCGATAAAAGTTTTAATATCGTCGTTGTATTTGTCGGTGAAGTAACTGGGGTAAAATTTGGGCCAGTGGAATGGGTTTTTAGATTTCAGCTTCATGTATCCCACTGATTTTGGGTGGACCAACATCAGGAACACCTTTGATAGAGACGCAATAAGTTACGGTTTTTGATTTTTCAAAGTTATCTTACCTGGAAAAATGGTTGGTCCTGAATAGGTTTCCAGTAGGCATCGTATATTTCCTGGCTCACGCTGAGGGTGTTCTTAAAAGCCACTCCGTGATCAGAGGCTAAGTTGCTTCCAATCAGAATTGCTTCCATATCTGGATACTTTTCTTCATATCTGCTTCATTAACCACTAATTATTCTATCATTGTTGAAAGTGGAGTAAAACTGACCTGGCAGCCTTTGTTTTCATGTACATTAGTGCCTCCACTCCTCCTAGTATGGTTAAAGGGCCTCGTCCATTTTTGACCAGTTCAACTAAATTGGAGATGTTGTAGAACTCCTTCGTTGTGACTATTATACTTTCGTTTACCACATAGTTCAAACCTACAAATTTAATTTGTTTTCATGACTTTTTTGCCGAGAAATTGTTTACCCAAGAAAGTTAGGTGATCGTACAATTTTTCTCCTACGGGTAAAGATTGGATAAGCGGGATTCCCAGTTCGTTTAGGTGGTTTTTAGGGCCGATGCCTGACAACATTAAAAGTTGTGGTGAATTCAAGCCGCCTGCTGATAAAATTACCTCTTTACTAGCCTCTATTTTGTAATATTTGCGATTTCTGCAACCAAATGTCAAGTTATTCTAGTTAATTTTTTTTAAGATTCGGTTACCTGACAAATTCCACTCCGGTGGCTTCCTTTTTCTGTGGATCAATTAGAATTTTTGTTACCCTGGATTTTACTAAGATTTTGAGGTTTTTTCGGTGTTTGATAGGTCTTAAGTAAGTTTTTTCAGAGCTGCATCTTAATCCGTTTTTAATGTTTCCTTGCACAAAGGATACCTGCAAAATTGTTTTTGTCAGGTTACAATCAGATTATTAAATGTGTTAAAAAGCTTATTAGCCATAACTCTAATTGACTTATTATGCTTATTTTTGAGTATCATAAAAGTTCTTTTTCATTGAACTTGAGTTTCCATGCGATGATGTAAGTATGTATTTCAGAAAAATTGCTAATATTTTCATCTAAGGTAGGGAGAATCTAACTAGGTATGTACTTTTTGATTACCTGATGCTATCCCAAAATAAAATAAAAAATATGGCTTTACATTTGAAACAGATCTTTGTCTCCTTCTTCTTACGTTAGGACTGAGTCCTATATGTTTTCATCAAGCCGGAGCAGTTGGGATGCTAAAGACCAGCTTTCATACCATCTTATAGGTGGTCGTTCAGGAGGCCGAGATGTATTTGGTTTCTTCTCTTTCGCAATCTTTGCCAGCCGATCATCTGGCATTCTGTCCCCGTGGTCTTGTTCGGTTTCTTGCCCATCTCACTACATTTTGGATATCACATATTTCCCTTATTTCTTCATTTCTCTTTCGGTCAAATACTGTATGGCCTTGCGATGCGATCTTAGTGTTCGCATTTCTGTTGTTCTTAAAAGTCGTTTAGTTGTTGTGTTCTCTCCTTGGGAAAAAGTGGACCGCTTAACACACGATCGCAGGAGTATAACTGAAGCCATAGCGACAGAGCGTCAAAAAAAGAAGTTTGAAGCTCTGACACAATAGAACCGGCAATCGGATTTAATAGAAGCATCACCTGAAGCTGTCAATATATACCGCAGAGCACATACGTCACGGATTCCCCAAAGCAAGTCCCCAAAAAGCATTCTCACTTTTGAGGAGAAAGAACAGCTCTTAAAACACTCAATCAAGACAAAGAGATCCTCGTTTTACCTGCTGATAAAGGGAACGCAACAATGATCATATCAACAACTAACCTACACGAAGTTGCCACGTGACCCAACAGCTCGAATACTTCCACGACTGTCGCTGCTGAAGATATCTCGAAGCTCAAGAAGTCAGAGGCCCTTCCACCCAGACTTTCTGGTTTACCTAAAATACACAAGCCGGATGTATCTCATCGAGACCCATCGTTAGTGCCATAGGAAGCCCTACGTATGAGATAGCAAAGTACCTTACAACACTCCTTTAACCAAAAAGTTAGGAAAGACGGACAGCTTCATAAAAGACTCATCAGCACATTTTGTGGACAAATTGCATGCCTTAACTTTATCTCCAGGTGACGTCCTTGTGAGTTTTGATGTTTCTTTATTCACTATGGTACCCATCAAATCGGCTATGGAGCAGATAGAACGAGAATGTCTACTGGACATCACCAAATTGTTCAGGCACTGCCTAACCACCGCTTACTTCCAATGGCAGGGTGAATTCTTCGAACAAAATGATGGTGTAGCAATGGGCAGTCCTCTCAGTCCGGTAATAGCAAACTATTTTATGGAAACATTCAAAGTAAATGCCCTAGACACCGCTCCAAAGAAACCAAAGTGCTAGTTTTGATACGTTGACGATACCTTTGTAGTTTGGAGCCACGGTGAAGACGAACTGCAGCAATTTTTGGTACATCTAAACTCCATAAATGCAAGAATTCAATTTACTATGGAGACCGAAAAAGAAGGACGTCTACCTTTCCTGGATGTAATGGTGACAAGGAAACCTAACAAGGTGTAGGATAGATGGAACACTGCTCACACGTTGTATCGAAAACCAATCTGAGCATCAATCGGTCTAAAAATCGGATCGTTATCTCAATAGTGGATCTAATCATCACTCTAGCCAAAAAAGAGTAGTGATCAAAACCCTATCGGAGTGGGCAAGAAGGATTTGCGAACCAACAGAGTTAGAGAAGGAGCTAAAACATCTGGAAAGGGTTTTCGGATGGAACGGATACAGTAGACAACAGTTCAACAGAGCCCAGGAAACATCAAACTACGTAGAGAACAAACGGGGGATGTAGAAGAGAAAGTTGGTTGGACTTGCTTAACGATACATACACAAGGTCACGGATAGGATTGGAAGGATTTTACAGAAGCACAAGGTCAAGACGGTCTTTAAACCAACCCGCACGATACAACAGAGTCTCAGATCGGCCAAGGACAAACGGGATCCTTTATCGGCTTCTGGAGTTTACAGGAACCCGTGCAGCTGTGGATCCGTATATATTGGAACGACTAAACGTAGTGTCAACACGAGAATAGCAGAGCACAAGAGAAGTTGCAGACTAGGACAGATCGAGAAATCAGCGGTGGCAGAACATGCACTTTCCAGAGGGCACGATATTCGTTTTGAAGAAGAGGAGGTTTTGGATCGATCACAACGTTACTATCCTAGATTAACTAGAGAAGCCATTGAGATCTTTAAGCACAAGAACATCATCAACAGAAAGGAAGAGATCACTTTTTCGGCAGACATCGTGCTTAACCGTTATGTCAGTCGAGCCAGGAAGAAATTCCATTGGACTACGGCTTATAAGCCCGGATAACTTTCATATTTCAGATGCCTTTGTTGTTTGGGCTCTGACTTCATCCTTTAAGTGCCTATTACTTGTTAACACCTAGATATTTGAAAGACATTAAATGTTCTACACTCTGATCGTAAATCGCTAGTTTACATCTTCTCGGTTCTCTAGATACTGTGAGTGATTTTGTTTTCTTTATGGATATTTGTATTTTGAACGTTTCTGCTATATATTGGAATTTATACAGGAGTCTCTGTAGGTTATTCCGATATGATCACTGCATCATCAGCATAGCGTAATATTTTAATTTCTTTATCTCCCATTCTCCCATATTCTCTTCCAGCTTGTTAACTAGCTTCCAACTTCATTAATGATTTCATCCATTATGATGTTAACTAAGATTCGACTTAGGCTGTCTCCCTGTATTTTATTGCCTAATTTATTTGACGTTCTGACCTATATACAATTCTGGGTATTCAGCTTTTTAATAACTTTTATTATATTGGGGTGAATGTTCCTTTTTTAAGTAGAGTTAAAACATCAGTACGTCTACCCTATCGAATGCCTGAGTAGGGTCAATGAAGCACATATAGGCTGTCTTGTTGAACTGCACACCTGTTATTTCTGAATCCTTGCTGTTTTTCACAGATCCCATTTGATATTACTTCTTCTGTCAAGGTTTTAGTTATTTATTTAGTTTTTAATTTAGTTATTTTGTCATTGCCCGAAGCTTTTCTGTTCTTTATTTTGGCTACCATTTGTTTTATTTTGTCCTTTCCTGTTCCGATGCGTTGGTTTCTGTTGAGCTATAAAGTTTTTCAAAATGTCATTTTTCTACCGCAATCTTTGTACTTTGTAAGTATTCATTTACTGGTTTTTTCTATTTTCCAGTAGATTCCATATTTTCTTTTGTCCTCTATATAGGTCATGTTCCATATCATTCCAGAATTTTTCCCAATGTTTTCTTTTGATTTTTCGAATATTTTCATTGATTATATTTCTTACAACTTTATAGTCACTATATGTTATTGCATTGGATCTGTATTGCAGCTATGATTTCCTTTTCTCTTCGACTTCTTGTTTGAACCAAAGCGTTGTGTTTGGTCTTTCCCCTTTTTTATAGACCTTTGCTTTGAGTAAAGGATTTAAATTGAACTCTAGATGACAATTAGAATAAACTCACCCCTAGCTGTTCTTTACCGTTGTAGTCCACGTAAGGATAACCAGCTTCGCGGGCTGCTTTAACGAAAGCTTTAACAGACTCTGTTCTGTATGGTATATCTGCTACAGGCATTGGACCACCTTGATGCCTGTAGGCGTCATCTTGAAACTAGACAAAAGCACAGGTCAATATCAATTAACTTAAAAACGCGCAATCTATTGAAAGACTCTTACCTCAACTGAAGAATCTTCCAGTTTCATGAAATAGGGCAGGACGTCTTTGTAGCCCCAACCGGGATTTCCTGCCGCTTCCCACTTATCATAGTCTAGACGATGACCTCTTATGCTTATCATAAAATTGATTAGAGTACTTCCTCCTAGCCCGCGACCTTTAGGCCAAGACATTCTTTGGTTTGGACAACCTAGAGATGGACAATTATCAGAAATTTATTTTTTGAGGAAATGCCTAGAGAAGTTACCACAGACCCCATATTCATCATTCGAGAAATCAATCGAATACGAGAAACCGGCGTATATGTGCTTCATAGATCTGAGCAAAGCGTTTGACCGAGTGAGGCTAAATGCCATCACAACCATATTGAGACGGGGCAGCATTCTGGAAGAAATAGTTAGAACTATTGAAAACTTGAAAACAACGGTCTGATCCAAGAAGTGACGATCCAAGAAAGACTCTCTAAGCCGGTACTCTTTAACCTAATCATGAACGAAAAAAGACGTTAGAAACGCATGGTTACACAACTAACTAAGGAGAAATAACAATACTGCGCTACGCGGATGACGCAGTAATTATATCAGAAAACGAAGATGAGCTGCAGAGACTACTTCATCAATTCTACCTGACAGCGAAACGCTACAATATGTCGATTGCGGTAAACCAGACAAAATCACTAGTTGTAGCAAAAGAACCTAGAAGATGATAGTAGAACAGGTGATGTCCTTCAGATACTTAGGGATAGTAATAACCGCCCATCAAGACAGGAGATCTGAGGTAAAGAATCAAATAGATAAGGCCTCTAGAATAGCCGGATGTTTGAAAGACATTATATGGAAAAACCAGTTCCTAAAAATAGAAGCAAAGACCAGAATATATAAATCATGCGTAAGGCCAATAATCACATATGCCGCAGAAACAACGGCAGACACCAGCAAAACCAAGAGCATAACCCGAACTGACAGAATACCCAACCAAGAAATAAGACGAATCTGCGACATACAGGACATTGTAAGATTGACGAGACAGAGACGGCGAGAGTGGAATCAACACCTCAACAGAATGGAAGACAATAGAATTGCTAAAATTGCGAGAGACGGAAACCACACTCTAGAAGACCGCCAGGCAGACCACCAAAGAGGTGGAGGGATAGCTGGATGTCGACGTCGCAAGAACTCCTTGAAGCTGGAAAAACAGACTGAAAGCCTATTTCAAGAAGAAGAAGAAGAAGAATAAAATGGTTTATAGTGCGTTATAAAGGCAGTTTGGAAAAATGCATGCATTCTGAAAAAGAATTCTGAATTTTTAGAGATAATATGCTGAATTTCCAATGCAAAGATATTTTATTACAATAGAATTCGTTGGTGTATCAAAATTTTGATAATTACCCCAACAACTGCCGTTTTCCTTCTCAGCCGTATAACCCCAATCCAGAGCGGTTTTCTGGAACAACGGTGCCATGGCTGGTATATCACTAATCGGTGTTGCCACATCGCCCACCTCCAACAGGAGAACCTTCCATTGGGGATTTTCTGATAATCGGTTGGCTAGGGTCGCCCCCGATGATCCCGAACCTACTATGATGAAGTCAAAAACTTCTTGATTGGTCGGTGGTAGGTCTAGGCAGGAAAACAATGTTAGTACACTATTCTTAGGTTGTAAAACACCGTAGTACCATTGTAGAGTGGGTATTTGCTCGTTGTGGTGCTTGAAGGGAACCATAACTCGTTCCTAGTTTTGTAGGCTTGTGGAGGGTACCAAAACAGTCGGGCAGTTCTCGACCGCTTTAGAGGACTAATTTGTGTTTGTGATTGGGTTAGAATGTTACTGGTAATAGTTAATAGAAAAGCCCAATGTATACTTTTTTGCATATTGTAGGTTGAGCTTTAATTAAAAAAAAAATACATTAAATGATGGTAATTAACAGGGTTATTCCAGTTTTTCGATACGGAAGTTTGTTTCTGAACTACTCACTTTCCAAAAAGGTTTAATTTCGGTATGGATATAGGCCTACTAAGTATGTTTTTAAATTGTTTTCAAAAGGTGTCTCAAAATCAGTAAAGGTATTAGCAGAATTTGGAGTAGGTATACAGGGAGCCCGTTTTACGAGTTTTTAAGTTTAAATTAGGGCAAATTTGAGCAATTAGGAGTCGATTAAAATGTTGCTTCCTAAAATTACTTATTATTAGTACTTCCGGAGATATCCGAAAAAAAACCGAAATTTTCGAAATTAGTTTTAATTTTTTTAATAATTTATTTGATAACTGAAAACAAAAGACATTTCACCATTGCCACTTTTCCTCCTCTATAACGTGATAATATCAAATTTCAGTTCGTTTCGGTTTTTAGTTACCAGCATCAACTTTGATTTTTCCTAGGAGTAAAATTTTGTACACTAATTCCTAATATGCCAGTAATGCCCACTAATTTCTTGTAATGCCCAGTAATTCCTAAATTAACCTAACCTAACCTAGCCTAACAATACTCACTAACTTCCTGAATTATCACAACTCGAGAGTCTGAAAAAACCTTTTTTAAATAAAAAAAGTAAAAATAAGAAAATATGCGTGCAACTAATTAAGCGGAATGGGATACCCTGTATATTTTTTCATTTTTGTATTCTACGTCAAATTCTAGACATATTTCGTGTATTAATGTCATGTACCATTCTGTATCCGTTTCTGAGATATTTACCATTTTATGTGAAATTTGATTTTTGGTCTCCAAAACATTTTTAATTTATACATATCAGGAAAGGTTTTTTTCTTGGTTTTTGTGTTTTGTCGTGTTAGACAAGGTTTGTTCTAGGAATGGATGCAGAAAGACGTCAAAATATATAATACAGTGTGGTCAAAAAATCAGTTCTAAAAAAGGACCGAAAGTTTAGTTTTTCAAACAGAACACTTTCTTATAATTCTGTCTTATTTTCTGTTCAAAATTAAAAAAGTTTGTATTACGCCACTTATTTGAAAAAATTACTTTTTAAATTGATACATTGAACCACCCTGTAACTGTCAAAATAACCGAATTAATAAAGGTTAAAGTAGTAGTTGTCAAATTTATTCAAAACTGTCTTTATTGTCACACACAACACTTTGTATAGACTTTTATATGTCAATGGATAGAAAATGAAATGGGCTTTCAAAAAAATATGGCCGCCTGTGTTGATAGGTTGCTTCGTTTGGCCGCCAGAGGGCTCCAAAGCTAACTAAATGCTTTCCTTGACTGTTACCGCTCTAATATCTTTAAAGGTTTTTTTTTTAAATTTGGCAGATACGGCCCTGATATTTGGCACAAACCTAGCACAATGATTGCCAAATCTAGGGTAGTAGCAAAACTGTAGAAATACAATCATTAAGGTCGATTTTCGCTTGCACTAACTGGCCAACCTAACCCGCAAAACCCATTAGGATAGTGGCGGTGTTTCAGGCAAATTTGACCCTTACAAAAATTGTCATTTGCAAAAACAGTTTTTCAAAATATTTCCAAGCATTACGTCGTGGTAGATCTAGTACGTCACGTGTTTTCCTAATTTTCTATAGTCAAATTAGCGTTTAACCAGTCAAAAAATGTTTGTGGTGCATCCTGTCACTAAACCGTAAATAACACACGTGTAATTGTAGCACTTTGTATATACTTTTATATGTCGATGGACAGCCAATGAAATGAGCTTTCCATTGACGTATAAAAATCGATTGGTTTGCTGTTTGCCCGCTAGAAGGCGTCAACGTTGACCAAATTTTTTGGGGTACCTTTTTGTTTAATCCTTAATAACTCGCTTAATTGCACTACTTTTAGTAGAGTTTTATACGTCAATGGATAGCCAATGAAATGAGCTTTCTAAAAATATTCCTATTTGGGTTGACAGGTTAGACGATTTGGCCGCTAGAGGGCGTCAAGTTTGACCAATTTTTTTTATCACTTTCTTGGTGCATCCTTTTGTGTAATCTTCAAAAACTCGCTTAATTTGCACTATTTTTGGTAAAGTTTTATACGTCAATGAATAGCCAATGAAATGAGCTTTCTAAAAATATTCCTATTTGGGTTGACAGGTTAGACGGTTTGGCCGCTAGAGGGCGTCAAGTTTGACCAATTTTTTTATCACTTTCTTGGTGCATCCTTTTGTGTAATCTTCAAAAACTCGCTTAATTGCACTATTTTTGGTAAAGTTTTATACGTCAATGGATAGCCGATGAAATGAGCTTTCTAAAAATACTCAACTGGGGTTAATAGGTTGGACGGTTTGGCCACTAGAGGGCGGCAAAGTTGACTCATTTTTTCATGACTTTTTTTGGTGCATTTTTTCGTTCAATCGTCAATAACTAGCTTATTTGCTACACTTTTATAAGCTTTTATATATCAATGGATAGCTAATGAAATGAGCTTTTTATTGACGTATAAAGTTGTAATGCCATACACCAATTATTTTTTAAAAAATATGACGGAAAAACTAAAAAAAACTAAAACTTTTGACACTCTGTATCTCCGAAATTATCAACTTTTGGGTTGAGGTAAATTGGGTCATATCGTCATACTTATTTAAGCCTCAAGAATATGCGGTAGCATTTTTTCAGCACCTTTCAGGGACACCCTGTATAGACACATAATATGACCTTAAATAGATAATGAATGGGGCTATCACGTGACGTTGAAAGGACTCCACTAAGTTGTACGGGATGGCCGCTAGAGGGTGTCATTGTTAACTCTTTTTTTTCGTATATTTTCCGTACAAAACCAGTACAAAGTTTTACCATTTAAGAACTCAATCAAAAACTTAACTTTTGAAAAATTACCATTGACTCTCAAAAAATGTATTAATTATTTTTCGGAAACATTTTGAGACATCCTATATGAGCTATACAAGTATTGAAGCAAAATTTGAGTGTTTAATTGTGAAAATAACGAATATCTGCAAAACTGCAATTATTTAGACATATCAATTTTTTTCTATTGAAAACATTTCATTTTGATACTTTTTTTATTTTTGTGACAGCCCCAAAATCAAACTTTCTTTGAAAATAGTTTTTTTTCACAAAATCTTTCCTGTATTTGAATAACCCTGTATATCAGTATAAGGTTCACTTACCTTTCAGACAATCAACACCACAACACAACGACAAATATTCGCAAAGTAGCGGTTTCTCGAGTTTTATACACTTAATACAGTTTTACCGGTTTTCTTAAGGTTGGTATATGCTGCACTTAAGACATATCTTCATTTGCGGGATGTTGATGTTGATGACAGAGGCGTACTCGACTTTGGCATGCAACACCCAATACTGTATTCATATTAATAGTACGATTACAACACAATGCGGACCATGCAGGGTGCATTTCAATGCGTTCAAACCAAATTTGCTGACGCCATTGGTTTTGTATTCTACCAGCGTTCCTGACCTTCAATATTTTAGCGCCCATAAGGTTATTACGTGCAAATTGCGTCAGTTTTGCAAAGTGTATTCAATAGTGATTATATTAAACGTTGGTTTGATATAGGACGTATTTTTCTGTGAGGATGATAAGCATCAATATGTTGTGTATGTGGACAATAATAATTATTGCAAGTATGCAGAAAGTAAAAGTTTTGGGTGTGATTTTATTTGTTAAGGCTGTTTTAGAGTATTCAATTTCTTATACAAGATTTTGAACAATTTTCTGTCCAAGATAGATTGGATAGTGTCATACAGTAAATTGGCCCGAAAATTGATTGAAAGGATTGAAAAATGTAAAATCTTTTGGTCACAAAATTTTAAAAGATTACCACCATATCATTGCCAATACAATCTATACAGGGTGGTCCAGTTTTAAATGTCAATAATTCACCAATCGATAGCCCATCAAAAAATAAGTTGACATGCATTATGCCATTTTCCTGAAGAACGCTTCCTAAGGAAGACACAGACCTCCAAATTTGCTACAACTGTCAGACCGTTTGACCAATTTTGATCAAATTTGGAACAAGTAATTATGAAATGAGTACTCGTTATGTGATGTGAATGACATTCTTCAAAATTGTTTAGACGCGTTGATACAGGGGGATAGTCTTTATTTTCTACGCTCACTGGATATTATTCAAAATTGACAAAAATGTCTACTTGGGTTATTGTATTTTTTACTTTAAACTGGTTCAAAAGGATTCAAATCTGGTCATCTGTGAGGTTTTCGAGTTAATTTGTGACACTGAAAATAGTCAAAAAACCGGATTGTTGGACTAATGTTTACTGGCGTTCAATTTTTAGACTATAGGTAGTGTAAAACTGATCATTCAATTCAAACTTTTTTTTATTCAATTAAACACTGGTTACAGTCCAAATTTTTGAACTAATTTAATTCTAATAATTAGTGTTCAAGACTAATATTGTAGCATTTAATTCGAAAATTGTTTAATTTTATCAATGAAGAGTATCTGAAACTTAATTTTTACTATAAAAAATACTTAAAATTCGATTTTTCAGTCTTAAAGCACAGTGAAGCGCCTAGAAGTCAATTTAACACTAACAAAGCGTAAAATGGCATGTTTAAGCCTATGGAAAATGTAAAAATAGTTTTTTACTGCTATGTCAAAAACTTGGTGTAGATAACCCTAAAACTCGATTTTCCAAGCTGAAAGCAGTTTTAAAGCCCTAAAAATAGTCCAGAGTTCTAAGAAAATGAAAAGCAAAGTAAAAAAAAAACTTAAAAGTTAGTCTTCAAGTCAATTTTCATGAATCTAATGTCAATATCCTGTATTTAAGACTAAAATATTGAAATGTAATTTCAAATTATGAAAACTTACTTCAAACGCAAATTTTAAGCTTTTGATGTCACTTTTCATTGGTTCAGAGTCACTTTTTGGTGTCTTTTATCCCTCATTTGAGGGATAAAAGAGACACTTTTAATTAATTTTATTTTATTAAAAGTAATTTTAATCCCTGGGGGATTTAAAGTAAATTCTTCCAAATTAAACAATGATTTTATTGAAATTTTATTTATTTGTTAAAGTGTAAGGACGAAAAAGGATAATTAACATAAACATAACTTAAATCTAGTTCTTAATATTATATATATTTACATTTATATTGACTTTGGTGCAGTTTGCAAGGCTAACGAAGGGTGGACAATTGGAAGCCACATTTTTAGTAGTAAACATATTCTGCACATACGTAGCAGTCGCCGTTGCCGTTGTCTCATTTTCTGAAATTGATCTTTCTATGGTTGATGCTGATGCCATATCAACATCGGAGAAGACATTGGTGAATATTTGACCGGCAACATTCTTCTTTTGATACAATGAATTTTCAACATAACCTTCAGCAACAGAACTGCTTTTCCAGCCACCATGTCTTTTCAACACATCTATGGTTGATCCAGAGTCGGCAAGTAAAGAAGCTGCGATGATCTGCGAAAACAATGCCCAGTATATAGGTTTGCGTTTGGTAGTCTCAAGTAGCCAGCAATTCTCCTTGGTAGCTGTCCAAATGTATTTTTTCCTATGGGCTGAGTCATGCATTTCCCATTTTTGTAAGACACAAAAAATCGTGTATGCTTTGTAGGTGGCCTTAGACCAATATACTTTCTCACTAATTCCACTACATTCGTAGAGTTTTCGCCAGACGTTTTTATCACAAACAAGCGATCCTTTCCTGATTTTGTACCCCGTAGATTTATCAGAAAAAAGCTTTTATGATCCGAGACATCGTTGCAGTTTAGCTGGCAGAGCTCCTTTCCTCGACATGCTCCAGCGACTCCCATAATAAGCACCACCTGCAACAAAATTGTCTCCTGTCAGTACATTTTGTAGTTTTGTAGACAAAAATAATCAATGGTGTTATTTTTAGTAGTACTATGAGGAAAATATTCAAAGTAAAGAAAATAATCTTACCTTTTGGGCTAGATATTGTTCATCTGGAGCATTTTGAAGAAAATCTCTTATATGGTCGAAATCCAATGTCTTGGACTTCTTCGGCTTATAATGGTCATTCTGTCTCTTTAGAAATGCCTGGAGTTTACTGTATTTGCTGATGTCGACGTTTGCTTCAGATATTATCGTGGCTTTGATCATGGAATATTGGCTCCATAGAGAAGATGCCTTGAGCTTCTTAGACTTCTGCAGGAAGTAAGCCAGGAGCACCTTTTCATCCGTAAAATTCTCTGCATTCTGTTCAACGCACCATTTTTGGTAAACAAGAAACTGTTTTTTGTAAGCCTCGCGAGATTTTTCTGGAAGAAGGCTAGCGATGGCCTCTTGGGCGGCCTCTTCAATGTTCATTTTCAAAAAATACGATTTTTCTGGACTCACCGTTTGATAACAACTGATTGACATTTGTTTTGTGCCATAGCAACACTTCCAGGGCACAATAAATTTTAAGTGAATCCACCATGCCAACAACAATCAATAACAACTATCAGTAATACGAGAGTACCGTTGTAACCACTGTTAGTTTTGTAATTTTTTTTATTTTTAGTTTCTCGCATTCTAAAGTGCATAAAATAGTATATAAACCTCGTGACTAAAGTGTCTTTTAATCCCTTAGCGAATTGTTATAATGTACTATTTCATGGCTACAATTCCATTTTCACTACTAAAGTTTTTCAACTACAAAGACAGTTTTAAGCCTTTCAAGTCAATTTTCACAGTTTCCAAGTCAATTGTCAAGGCCTTTCAATTTGTCTGAAAACTGTGAAAACTGGTTACAAAGACAATTTTTAAGCCTCTCAAGTCAATTTTCACCGTTTCAAAGTAAATTTACTGGTTAATAAGTCAATTTTCAAAATTAAAGTCTTTCAATTTGTCTGGAAACTATGAAAACTAGCTACAAAGACATTTTTTAAGCTTCTTAGGTCAATTTTCACCGTTTTCAAGACAATTCTTAAGTTGGGTTGGGTTGGTTTTGGGTCTTTGAACGTAATAACTCAATTATCTCGTAAACAAAGTTTCAAATCAGAATTTTATAAAAGATACTTATTTTGTTAAATTGAACAAGTAAAGTAAAAAAAATTGAAATTTTTGAAAAATATCCAGTGACGTAGAGAATAAGGTAGAAAAATTAACAGACAGAGACAGTTTCGATAAATGTCACTAAATCACCTAATGAGTATTAATTTCATATGTATTTGTTCCAAATTTGATTAAAATTGCTCCAGTGGTCTGACAGTTATGACAAGAAACCGATTTTTTAAACTGAACTTTTATGGACTGTATTTTCCTTGAGAAGCATTTTTCATGAAAATGACATAATGTATGTTAACTTATTTTTTGATGGGCTATCGAATGGTGAATTATTGACATTTAAAACTGGACCACCCTGTATTAGTTGGTCTGGTCCGAATGCAAGAGAAAATGTGATGAACATATGTTTACAAGGGACAGCAGCAGAAGTAGTGACAACTGGGAAAGGGTTTTAAAAGAAATGCCAGCAGAACATTGAAAGAACTACATTCAACATGCCAACAAGCTATTAAACCATTCTTGGAACACCATATGGGATGTTTCAAACATTGAATTTTCACTCATTATCACTGAAGCCAATAATGATTCAGATTCTGATTTAAGCTCGAAATTAAGTTTTAATTTTTAATTTTTGTAACAATAATTTGCCGTATTTTGATGGACCAAATATTTCCGATTACTAGTTTTTTTCTATTTAAAACCAGTGTTTGTACTCGTAATTTCCAATTGTAGTGTTTAACACGAAACAACAGTTCCCGGAGTTGAGTCGATGTTGGACTTTTCTCCACTCGTTCACTGTCCATGTCTTTTTAGGTTTTAGGTTCCGATTGATAAACCGTTAAAACCGACCGTATTTTCGCGATTTTTGTCGAATCCGTTCAACCAGAATCCTACCGACTGCGCCAGTTAAATTTACAAACCGAAAATAATGATTTTTAAAAAACACAAATTTATTTCGGACGAGTTACAAAGTGAGCTTAATAATATGAAACTAAACTCATATAACTCCTCCCGTCCTAGAAATGAGACTACGTCGAATTTGCAAAACTACACTATGATATCTGAGGCTCCTGGATCATGTGAGGTTTTGAACATTGAGGCTGGAGGCATCCTTCTTAGAAGAGAGTAGATCTTCTTCTAACTTAAATAGATGCAAGATAGTACTACAATAATATATAATGGAATGGTCCATATATTAAAATCTTGATTTGGTTTGGCGTTTTGTAGAATGTACTGTGTTTCTTCACTTTCACTATTGAGAATGTATTTGTTGCAGTTTATTAAAATTTAGAGCACTTAACGTTGTTTCACTGAACTTCAGAGGTTTGTACTTGTAATTTCCAATTGTAGTGTTTAACACAGGAAGTTCAATTCTTTTGAAATCGATTTTAGAGTTCTTATAGGTTTTCAGATGAAAGTTGTTAACAATGACTTTACAATCGTTGCTTACTTCTACAAGGATCCTTTCAGAGGGAGGTTTTCCTTTGTTGATCCACATTACTTGATTTGGGATAATAAGCATCCGCTTCTGTTGCTCCATCTTGATGTATTCCACTTCAACATGCGTCTGTTGGCATCTTGAAGAGTTTTCGTTGAATTTCAGCATCTGTACTTCACAAGGGCTCATCATCATTTGGTATGGAATTGATTTCATGACAGAGGTATTCTTGTTCCTTCACGTTTTTGCAAGAGTTGTCGAAAGCAGCATGCTTTTCTTCATTAAGGATTAGGTATTTTGAACACGGAAAAATTACTTTGTGTAGAGTTACTTTGTAAGACAATTTGATCTTGTTTTGAATAGCTTTTAAACGAACATTTTCTTTATTTGGTAGAAATGACAATTTTCCACTAATTTCCTCTGATATTGTTTGAATTTCCTCTAATAGATCTTCGGGATGTAAGATCGAATTATGAAATGTATTTAATTTTGAGAAGGTTATTGAAACTTGGAGTTTTTCAAATATATTTCTTGATATGAAGTGATTATTTGCGTTAACAACATCTGAATTAGAAAGTAGTCTCTATCTTCCAAACCTTTTGCATCTAAACGTTTTGCACAGCACTTTCAACTTGAAGAAGCCGTGATTCTAAAATTAGATGAGTTAAATTTCTTTTATTAAGTTATTTGAGCTTTGCATAATAGTTATCTGTTCTTGTACTATTGTTTTTAGATTGTTTTCATTCTCTAATACTTGACTTATTTGCTTATCATACCTTTCAGCATCTTGTTGGTCAAGATTACCTGTAAGAGCTTTAACAATTGAGCCTAGTCCTCGTTTTTGTCTTTTGATCCTTTAGGGATTTATTTGTGATAGTTGATAATTGATTTTCTTTTCTAATACAGAAGCTAAATTGTCTGAATTGAAAAAATTTTGTAAATTGATGATTTGTTTAATGTTTTTAATATGTTTGCTAGGTTGTCTTGCAAAGAATAAAATTCATTAATGATTGGAGTGATATCATTAATTTGGATGAATGACCAGGTATCTATTATATTTTGTGCATTTTCAAGTTTTTGAGGAAGGATTCCAGGGTTGGAGTTAAGGTTATGGTAAATTACTTCTGTCCTAGTCTGGACGGTGATCAATAAGATTTCGGCGATGATGAGCTTAATCATTCTCGAATGGATGCTGGATACTTAATCTTCTATATGTAGTTGCTTACTGCTATCCTATAGGAACCTTGTTGGAGGAATCCCGGGTGCTTAATTCTACAGTTCCCGGAGTCGATGTTGGACTTTTCTCCACTCACTCGTTCACTGTCCATGTCTTTTTAGGTTTTAGGTTCCGATTGATAAACCGTTAAAACCAACCAAATTTTCGCGATTTTTGTCGAATCCGTTCAATCAGAATCCTACCGACTGCGCCAGTTAAATTTACAAACCGAAAATAATGGTTTTTAAAACGAGAACAAATTCCGACATTTTAGACTAACCTTCCCGATTTATATGCATTGAAACGCAGTTTTACGTTATGTGGGATGAGCCCATTATAAGTAAAAATTATACCTAAATAGTACCTACAGAAATATAATACTGGCTTTAGTTTGCCTTAGGAACTACAGAAAAATCTTCAAAATGCAGTGTTGCATTTTTTTTCTGCTAAAAACTAAAGTAGATTATAAGTTTTGAAAATCTGTTAAGTCACAAAATTCTCTCTTTACATTCAGGACTTATTTGAACCATTCTTATGGAACCGCATGGATTTAACAAATTTGGTTTGGTTTGACTGGTTGTCTAAAAAAGAAGTAATTTTAATTTGCTTGGACATACAGGGTGTTTTATAATATATGCGCAGTTTCTGTTAGCTTACTCTTTAAAATGGTGCATTTTAGTGACACAAAGACTACTGTTACTCAACGTATAAATAAAATTTCAAAAAATTGACCATGTTTATCAACAGAAAAGTCATTTATTTTATTATTTCTTTCACAGTATCATCATCAGTAACATCCTCCACATTCGTATAAACCACCTTTTGTTCAGGGTTTAAGATATCGTCTTTAGTGATTTGATAATTGACAGTGTTGCCGGCCACATATGAGCTCACCTTGGCATGCCCTTCCGGATTGATTTGTGGCCCTTGAAGGGGCACAACCTCCTCTCTGCAATCATACAACATATCAGTGTTGTTACTCTACTGTCTGTAATTTTTACTCACTTGACAACCCTGTAGCCTTTATCGTCCGCCTCGTAATGTACTGTTCTTCTGTAGTATCCGTCGCTGTAGCTGTACTTGCCCTTAACAGCCAAACCGTTACGAACTTCCTCTCTTTGATGGGAATTTCCACTAAGTTGATCCTGTATATCGCTTGAAAACTCGTATTTGGCGTTTTCTGCCTGTCGTTTGAAATCCTCTTGGTTGATTTGTGATTCCAAGTTTGGTTGAGGAGTTGCAGACAATTGTGAAGGGATTTTTGGCCGAAGACCATTAAAGGGTGTTGTTGATGTTGTAGTAGTAGAAGGATGCGTTACTGCTACAATAGGAATGTTGCTTTTTCTTTTCAAAGATAACGCATTTCTTAGTTGTTTAGGTGTTTTTGGCGTGGTAGAAGCGCTTAACACTTTGGCGAATCTTAAGGATGGTCTAGTTATTGGAACTAAGATTTTCAAAGGTGCATCTGTAGTGGTTGTAGATGAAACTGTGGAAGTTTGGACCTTCACAACCTAAAACTTTTCTGTTGATTTAACAGTACAATCTAGTGTATAGGTTTACCTCTGAAGTCGGTTTAAGCTTTTGCTGCCTCAAAAATTGCCTGAATAACTCTGTCAACGCATCTTCTTGACTAACTGTAGATTCTTCTTCTTCCTAAAATTGTGTGGTTTTACTTGTACTTTGTAATTTTTTTTATGTTAAAAACTCACTTGAGGGACATGTTGAGATGATGTATACTGCACTAATACAATGAAAAAAACACTGAATAAGGCAAATGCTCTGAACACTGAAGCCATTTTAACACAACTAACTAGAAATGTCAGTAAGTTGGTTAAATTTTGGTTTACACTTCTTGAATTGTTAATGGAATTTAAATTATACAGCTTTAACAACAATTTTCCATTCATTTGTATTTAGAAATCTACCTTTTACTGCATAGTTCAGGACCTTCGGACCAATGAAAGTAAATTTGGTAAATTTTTGTCTGCTAACTGTTATAATTAAAGGTACGTTTAATTAAAACATAGTTTTGTTTTGTTATTACTGAATAGAATGTTTGCTTCAAGCTAGAATAACTGTCAGGCTGGTTTTCACCAGAAACAAAGAAAATGTAGTAAATGTAATTAATATACTCTCTTAAATTATTTTATTGATTTTGATGTCAAATGAAAGGTTATTTTATTCCTGATCCAACTGTATAAGTTTGCCTTATCAAAATGTTTGTTATAACCATGGTTGCCTACATTTAAGAAGATAAACTTTCTGTGGGACTATTGAGAGTGGTCACGACATGACGTTTGGTCACGTCACATTCAAAACGATGTATAATTGAGTTATTACATTCAAAGATCTAAAACCAACCCAACTCAACTTAAAAATTGTCTCGGAAACGCTGAAAATTGACTTAAAAACTAAAAAAATGTCTTTGTAGTCAGTTTTTATAGTTTCCGGAAAAATTTAAAGACTTTAGTCTTGAAAATTGACATAGAAACCAGTAAATTGACTTTAAAACGGTGAAAATTAACCTGAGAAGCTTAAAAATTGTCTTTGTAACCAGTTTTCATAGTTTCCAGACAAATTGAAAGTTGACTTGGAAACTGTGAAAATTTACTTGAGAGGCTGACTACAAAGACAGTTTTTAGTTTTTGTAGTCAGTCGTCACAGTTTTCATATAAATTGAAAGACTTTAGTATTGAAAATTGACTTGTAGACATGAAAAACCCCTTTTTCTAAAATTTGGGACTACAAATTCACACATTTAAACCTTGAAAATTGTCTTGGACACCAAGTTACATCAAAAGCTTAAAATTTGCATTTGAACTTAATTTAAATCTAATCTAATTTCAATATTTTAGTCTTGAAAATAAATTTGCTTTTCATTTTCTTAAAACTCTTGGCTATTTTTAGTGCTTTAAAACTGCTCTCAGCTTGGAAAATCGAGTTTCAAGACTATCTTCACCAAATTTTTGATATAGTAGACTTAAATAAACAATTTTTAAATTCTCTATAGGCTTAAAATTGTCATTTCAACCTTTGTCACTAATAAATTGACTTCTAGACACGTTAGTGATAAAAATTCGAGCATTTCTTAAAAATCTCAACTGTTTTTAGTGCTTTAAGACTGTGTTCAGCCTAAAAAACCTAGTTTCAAGACTATCTTCACAAAGTTTTTGACTTATAGTAAACGTCAAGTTTCAGATTCTTCAGTCTTTCACTTTCAGTCTAATTTTGGAACAATATTCGACTTAAAACTAATTTTTAAGAAATGAATTAGTCCAAAAAAAATAATTTGGACTGTTTTCAGTGTTTATTTGAATTCTAGACTTGTTTCAGCCCAGAAAGTCCTGAAAAAAATCTTTTAGTATGTAATAAAAAATTAGTTTTATGCGCACCAATCTTCGTCTTGATTTCCGAAACTTTTTATTGCTGAAATCCAATTTCAAACACTCGACAATGGATTGCAGTCTGAAAAAACGGATTATAAGATTATTTTTAGTAGTAAATAACAGGTTTTTAGACTATTCAGTACAAATTTGGACTCTCACAAGTTTTGAATGATCAGTTTGGCACTACTTAGTGTCTAAAAAACTGAACGCCAGTAAAAATTAGTCCACAAATTCTGTTTCTTTGACTATTTTCAGTGTCAAAAATGAACTTGTAAACCTCCCAGATGACCAAATTTGAATCCTCTCTTTTTTTTTGAGTTTTAAAACGTAATAACCCGACTATCTCGCAAACAGAATTTTAAATCAAAATTTTACAAGAGATACTTCTTTTCTTCTCTTTCAAATTGTTCGATATCGTTGCTTTTCATCGACAGCCAGTTTTCCTTCGCCTCTCTTATTTTTCTTCTTATGTTATTATGAATGTCTCGGTATTTTGTTGGATCTTTGTTCTTGTAATTCCTTCTTTCTTCCATCATGTCGAGCTTTTCATCTGTCATCCATTCCTTCTTCTTTATACGGTCTGTTTCTTCAATGGCGTCTTTAATTTTGTCCCAATTGCAGATTTCTTGCACTGTAGAGCTGTTTATGTCTTTTATACTTAAGGATAACTATACTTGTTGTTTTATATCAGGATTTTCCATGGATCTACTGTAACCATAAAGTAGGGGGTGTTTTATTTGATTTTGTCGAGTTATTACGGTTTAAAGGTTGCATTATTGACTAAAAAATGTGAGACATCCTGTATGAGCTAGACAATTTATCATCCTTGAATCATAAAACTCGATTTTTAAGCAGTACCCAAGCCAATTTTCGTTAATGAAAATCATACAGACGTTAAAATTTGTTCTACGTTTTTACGAAATAACGAATATCTGAGAAACTGTAGAATTTAGACATATTAAACCTTAATAAAATCATCTTTTATTTTCAACGAATAATCCTGTATATTCAATTATTAAAACAACGACTAAGGTAATAATGTTTTTATTAAAAAGAATCAAGTTGGAAGCCTCATGATAGAAAAACGGTATCGCTATTTTCTGCCACCACTTTAGACACTGGCCCTTCTACTGGAACGCTTTGAACTTTGTAGGCTACGTGAGTACCGTGGGCGGCAGCTTCTACTGAGGCGGTACCGGTTAAATCCACGTGAGGCCCGTCTAAAGGTACCGCTTCCATTCTACATATGAAAAGAAATTAGTTTCGTAAATCGTTTTTATTGAAGAAGAGACATACCCAGTTACTCGGTAACCATTCTCATCAGCTTCATAATGTACTGTCCTTTTGTAGTACCCGTCGCTGTAGGAGTACATTCCTTTAACGGCCAAACCCTCTCGTTGTTCGGATCTTTGATGCGTCAAATCGCTAATGTGGTCGTCGATGTCGGATGAAAATTTGTATCTAAGTAAACATTGTTGTTAGTCAATTCATTTTCTGAATGTGATGATGTAGAGTGAAATTTCATCAGGATTGTCGTTTGTTCTGAAATTACTACTGTAATTAACAGGATAGCACCATTATTGTATTTATATTTTGTACATTAGACAACAACATTAGATATGCCGACGACACAGTAATTATAACAAATAACAATGAAGAGCCACAAAATATTATGCAAAACATATACATAGCAAGTGAAGAATATGGACTTTCTGAGGATGAGGTGGAAACGTACACATATCTCGGAACCACAGTGAACGCGAAATGGGACCAGGCATCAGAAATACGATCACGGATAAAAAGGGCTCGGACTGCGTTTAATAACATGAAGATACTATTTACCAGCAAAGATATTTCTCTACAACTAAAATTAAGGCTAGTCAGGTGCCACATATTTTCTGATTTGTTCTATGGTGTAGAAGCTTGGACCACAACTGAGGCCACTTTAAAAAGACTGGAATCCTTTGAAATGGGGACATATCGGCGTATTTTGAAAATATCCTGGACGGAACACATCACCAACATGGAAGTCATGCAGAGATTAGGGAAAGAGAAGGAAGTCGTCTTTACAGTAGAAAAGTGGAAGCTGGAGTACTTTGGCCAGGTGGATAGCAAGAGAGGACCAGGGAGGAGATGACATTCTTGATTGCACAACCTACGCCAGTGGTTTGGATTGTCATCTGGTGACCTGTTTAGAAGCGCAGTAAACAAGATAAGAATAGTCATGTTAATAGCCAACGTCCGCAACGGATAAGGCAATGAGAGAAGTAGAAGAAGAAGTATATTTGGCAAGTTTTGGTCAAAAAATTTAATATTACAAGAACAATGATAATTTCACAGCATATAAAATTGCTAATAATAATAATTATTAATATTATTAAATAGGGGCACTCTGTGGATAAAGTAACTTACCTAGCTGCAATGTTTTGTTGTTTCTCATATTCATTGGGGGCATAGTTAGGGGGTGCTGCTTTTTTCACTGAAGAGGTTTGAGGTCGAGCAATCACGCAAGTACCCATGGCGACCACAACCTTGACCAATCATTAAAAAACAACCTTTTACACTTTAAATTTTAAAACTTACCAAGATAAGTTTCATTTTGGTGCTGTCCGAATTCAAACGAAAACTAAAATGATACTAACATCGGGCGTTAAGGCAATTTTATACAGCCCTAATCTCTCGAAAAGTGGTAAACGGACGGGTCCATTAAATGGGTCTTCTCGAAGAATTTTGATGGCTTAATGAGTTTGGCGACCTGTTTTTGGTGGCCCGTTTCTTTACGAAAACGGCGACAAAAGTAAAAGTTGGATTCCTTTCGATGCACGTTTCTACTTATGATTAGCCTAATTAGCATATTTTCATAGGTGATAGAATAAGTGCAAAGGAAATTATCGATATTTTTTGAAAAGTGTGCACGAAATCAAATTAAGTTGCATGAGTACAAGATTGTCAAAAATTATAGATTAACCATCGCATCCCCCATTACTGCTCCAAGATTAGACAAAACTATTGACAAGTGTCCAAGAGTACGACTTTTAGGGCAGTTGTTATGTACTCTATCACAATTTTGGTTTTATTATAATTTATGTTTAGACCGTAAAGAACACTGACATCTTCCTTCAAGCCTCTTCAGGAGTTCTCTCTAGGATGCAGCTGTCAAGGGCGTATCATCGGCAAACCTTAAGTTAGACAATTTTGTGCCGCCAATATTTACTCTACCATGGCAGTTCTATAGAAGCTGCCTAATAATAAATTCGCTATAGATATTAAAAGAAAATGGCGAGACACACCCCTGTCTCACACCCTTGCATGTGGCACCTTTATCATACAAGCATTTAACAACCCTGACTCGTGCGGAATTGTTATCACATAACTATTGTATGAGATACACAAACATTGCCAACAGAATACACTAGAGCTTTTCCCATTTTACGCTATCAAAAGCTTTGCTAGAATCGACAAAACACTCTCTCGACTTCTCAATGATCTGCCTAATATTCAGAATTTCCTCCCTAGAGTCTCTTCCCTTTGTGAATCCAGCTTGTTCAAGGGAAATCTGGCACAGAAAATAGTGTTCCAAGCGGGATCGAAGAATTTACAGGAAAACTTTGTTGCTATGAGATGTCGAGACAAGTAAACAGTAGTTATCATCGTCACTGGTGTCACACCTTTATTATGAAGTGGAACAAAGACTGATCTGTTCTCCAGTCATCTGGCCATAAATCATTTATCTTTTTTCCTTGACATAACTGATGTATTATTTTCAAGCCTTCCTGTCCCATAAACCTTGATGATGCTCTTTTCACGATTCTTAAGATAGTCATTGTCACCATAAAGATCAATACAATCCCGATGGGAGACCACAATCACTCGATCCAGATCAGCAACCCAGTTTCAACTATCTCTATAATCAATTCTTTGGTTTAAACTTTCGGTTAAGAAATTTGCTTTTCTGAAACAAGTCTCTGGAAGTAATACAGTTGAAATGATACGGTTTTTCCCCATATATTTCTTGGATGAAATGGTTCTGGTCCCTTTGGCACAGCCTTTGAATGCTTTGTATTATATTTAGTTACTTTGATTTCTGCATATTGATTAGAAGATTCTAATGATTTTCGTTGTTCTATCACCTCAAATGTGGGTGCATCCATGGTTATCCTGGAATAGAGCTTTGTCCACTTGCATCTGTAATACATTTTCTAAATGATTGCTACCCAATATCCGGGTTATGGAAGCTGGATTCAGTAGTTTCGTAAGTGTCATATTTTTGCCACAAGAAGCCACGTTTCTTGAAACGGTGCTCAGGGAAATTTGAAGTTGATGACGGAACTCCGCATCCGGTCGAGTGGGGATGGTGGGACCTCTAAGTGGAAAAGTCGATTCCTAAAAGTTTACGGGGACCAAGAGGCGGAAGGGGTGACAACCTATGAGAAGACCACGTGGATGTGACAGTGAGGGTTATATTTTCCACGAGGAATGACTATATCTTGACCTTTTTGTAGCTATCGGATCGTGCCCTTAAGCGATTTTTCAGACCTTTTTGTAGGCACGGCANGCCTNNAANAACANCNGGCTCACTTAGAATNCGCCCCCGNTCACNGNTCCCCTANATAATATGGATATAAGANGTCTTNTTGGACTNGGNAGTCTNNTGGAGANNATAGACCTCNAACNCGCACNTANTCNCATAAATGGGAGTCNCNTACGNACAAATAANTGGAGCCTGGTATTTNNACACATGNGATNTCATCGCTGTNCNNGANNGGGCGCCACAGNCATCGGANCAGACGNAANNGNCTTAACTATNNGNNNGTNCNCGTGCCGTANATTGGNNTAAGGTNCCANNGATAGTCCTNATGCNTTNTCTTCCAANGGTACTCGACTCCGNGNGTANTGNNCCAAGTNNNANNGANACCNTGNGTGATTAANTCNNNGAAAGAAGNNCCTGGATGGNAATANCANNAGTCTTNAAGNCTAANATGACNCTNACNTNCCNGNGCGNNCACCAAAGCAATGTAGTNTCGGGGAACTTTTTANTCNNNCGTAGGCTATCACGTGACGTTGAAAGGACTCCACTAAGTTGTACGGGATGGCCGCTAGAGGGTGTCATTGTTAACTCTTTTTTTCGTATATTTTCCGTACAAAACCAGTACAAAGTTTCATCATTTAAGAACTCAATCAAAAACTTAACTTTTGAAAAATTACCATTGACTCTCAAAAAATGTATTAATTATTTCGGAAACATTTTGAGACATCCTATATGAGCTATACAAATATTGAAGCAAATTTGAATGTTTAATTGTGAAAATAACGAATATCTGCAAAACTGCAATTATTTAGACATATCAATTTTTTTCTATTGAAAACATTTCATTTTGATACTTTTTTTGTTTTTGTGACAGCACCAAAATCAAACTTTCTTTGAAAATAGTTTTTTTTTCACAAAATCTTTCCTGTATTTGAATAACCCTGTATATCAGTATAAGGTTCACTTACCTTTCAGACAATCAACACCACAACACAACGACAAATATTCGCAAAGTAGCGGTTTCTCGAGTTTTATACCACTTAATACAGTTTTACCGGTTTTCTTAAGGTTGGTATACGCTGCACTTAAGACATATCTTCATTTGCGGGATGTTGATGTTGATGACAGAGGCGTACTCGACTTTGGCATGCAACACCCAATACTGTATTCATATTAATAGTACGATTACAACACAATGCGGACCATGCAGGGTGCATTTCAATGCGTTCAAACCAAATTTGCTGACGCCATTGGTTTTGTATTCTACCAGCGTTCCTGACCTTCAATATTTTAGCGCCCATAAGGTTATTACGTGCAAATTGCGTCAGTTTTGCAAAGTGTATTCAATAGTGATTATATTAAACGTTGGTCTGATATAGGACGTGTTTTACTGTCTGAGGAGGATAAGCCTCAATATGTTGTGTATGTGGACAATAATAATTATTGCAAGTATGCAGAAAGTAAAAGTTTTGGGTGTGATTTTATTTGTTAGGGCTGTTTTAGAGTATTCAATTTTTTATACAAGATTTTGAACAATTTTCTGTCCAAAATAGATTGGATAGTGTCATACAGTAAATTGGCCCGAAAATTGATTGAAAGGATTGAAAAATGTAAAATCTTTTGGTCACAAAATTTTAAAAGATTACCACCATATCATTGCCAATACAATCTATACAGGGTGGTCCAGTTTTAAATGTCAATAATTCACCAACCAACAAACTAAGAACGCTTCGTAAGGAAGACACAGACCTCCAAAGTTGCTACAACTGTCAGACCGTTTGACCAATTTTGATCAAATTTGGAACAAGTAATTATGAAATGAGTACTCGTTATGTGATGTGAATGACATTCTTCAAAATTGTTTAGAAGGATAGTCTTTATTTTCTACGCTCACTGGATATTATTCAAAATTGACAAAAATGTCTACTTGGGTTATTGTATATTTTTTTTACTTTAAACTGGTTCAAAAGGTTTTCAAATCTGGTCATCTGTGAGGTTTTCGAGTTAATGTGTGACACTGAAAATAGTCAAAAAACCGGATTGTTGGACTAATGTTTACTGGCGTTCAATTTTTTAGACTATTGGTAGTGTAAAAACTGGTCATTCAATTCAAACTTTATTTTATTCAATTACACACTGGTAACAGTTCAAATTTTCGAACTAATTTAATTCTAATAATTAGTGTTCAAGACTAATATTGTAGCATTTAATTCGAAAATTGTTTAATTTTATCAATGAAGAGTATCTGAAACTTAATTTTTACTATAAAAAATACTTAAAATTCGATTTTCAGTCTTAAAGCACATTGAAGCGCCTAGAAGTCAATTTAACACTAACAAAGCGTAAAATGGCATGTTTAAGCGTATGGTAAATGTAAAAATAGTTTTTTACTGCTATGTCAAAAACTTGGTGTAGATAACCCTAAAACTCGATTTTCCAAGCTGAAAGCAGTTTTAAAGCCCTAAAAATAGTCCAGAGTTCTAAGAAAATGAAAAGCAAAGTAAAAAAGACTTAAAAGAAGTCTTTCAATTTGTCTGAAAACTGTGAAAACTGGTTACAAAGACAATTTTTAAGCCTCTCAAGTCAATTTTCACCGTTTCAAAGTAAATTTACTGGTTAATAAGTCAATTTTCAAAATTAAAGTCTTTCAATTTGTCTGGAAACTATGAAAACTAGCTACAAAGACATTTTTTAAGCTTCTTAGGTCAATTTTCACCGTTTTCAAGACAATTCTTAAGTTGGGTTGGGTTGGTTTTGGGTCTTTGAACGTAATAACTCAATTATCTCGTAAACAAAGTTTCAAATCAGAATTTTATAAAAGATACTTATTTTGTTAAATTGAACAAGTAAAGTAAAAAAAATTGAAATTTTTGAAAAATATCCAGTGACGTAGAGAATAAGGTAGAAAAATTAACAGACAGAGACAGTTTCGACAAATGTCATTAAATCACCTAATGAGTATTAATTTCATATGTATTTGTTCCAAATTTGATTAAAATTGCTCCAGTGGTCTGACAGTTATGACAAGAAACCGATTTTTTAAACTGAACTTTTATGAACTGTATTTTCCTTGAGAAGCATTTTTCATGAAAATGACATAATGTATGTTAACTTATTTTTTGATGGGCTATCGAATGGTGAATTATTGACATTTAAAACTGGACCACCCTGTATTAGTTGGTCTGGTCCGAATGCAAGAGAAAATGTGATGAACATAAGTTTACAAGGGACAGCAGCAGAAGTAGTGACAACTTGGGAAAGGGTTTTAAAAGAAATGCCAGCAGAACATTGAAAGAACTACATTCAACATGTCAACAAGCTATTAAACCATTCTTGGAACACCATATGGGATGTTTCAAACATTGAATTTTCACTCATTATCACTGAAGCCAATAATGATTCAGATTCTGATTTAAACTCGAAATTAAGTTTTAATTTTTAATTTTTGTAACAATAATTTGCCGTATTTTGATGGACCAAATATTTCCGATTACTAGTTTTTTTCTATTTAAAACCAGTGTTTGTACTCGTAATTTCCAATTGTAGTGTTTAACACGAAACAACAGTTCCCGGAGTTGAGTCGATGTTGGACTTTTCTCCACTCGTTCACTGTCCATGTCTTTTTAGGTTTTAGGTTCCGATTGATAAACCGTTAAAACCGACCGTATTTTCGCGATTTTTGTCGAATCCGTTCAACCAGAATCCTACCGACTGCGCCAGTTAAATTTACAAACCGAAAATAATGATTTTTAAAAAACACAAATTTATTTCGGACGAGTTACAAAGTGAGCTTAATAATATGAAACTAAACTCATATAACTCCTCCGTCCTAGAAATGAGACTACGTCGAATTTGCAAAACTACACTATGATATCTGAGGCTCCTGGATCATGTGAGGTTTTGGACATTGAGGCTGGAGGCATCCTTCTTAGAAGAGAGTTCTTCTAACTTAAATAGATGCAAGATAGTACTACAATAATATATAATGGAATGGTCCATATATTAAAATCTTGATTTGGTTTGGCGTTTTGTAGAATGTACTGTGTTTCTTCACTTTCACTATTGAGAATGTATTTGTTGCAGTTTATTAAAATTTAGAGCACTTAACGTTGTTTCACTGAACTTCAGAGGTTTGTACTTGTAATTTCCAATTGTAGTGTTTAACACAGGAAGTTCAATTCTTTTGAAATCGATTTTAGAGTTCTTATAGGTTTTCAGATGAAAGTTGTTAACAATGACTTTACAATCGTTGCTTACTTCTACAAGGATCCTTTCAGAGGGAGGTTTTCCTTTGTTGATCCACACTATTTGATTTGGGATAATGAGCATCCGCTTCTGTTGCTCCATCTTGATGTATTCCACTTCAACATGCGTCTGTTGGCATCTTGAAGAGTTTTCGTTGAATTTCAGCATCTGTACTTCACAAGGGCTCTGGTCATCATTTGGTACGGAATTGATTTCATGACAGAGGTATTCTTGTTCCTTCACGTTCTCGCAAGAGTTGTCGAAAGCAGCATGCTTTTCTTCATTAAGGATTAGGTATTTTGAACACGGAAAAATTAATTTATAGGAGTTTTGACTAGGTGTTGATAGAGGATACAGCCGATAAATGATGTAATTATCCTTTTCAACAATTGGAGCTTCAATTATAAAGACAATTTGATCTTGTTTTGAATAGCTTTTAAACGAACATTTTCTTTATTTGGTAGAAATGGCAATTTTCCACTAATTTCCTCTGATCTTCGGGATGTAAGATCGAATTATGAAATGTATTTAATTTTGAGAAGGTTATTGAAACTTGGAGTTTTTCAAATATATTTCTTGATATGAAGTGATTATTTGCGTTAACAACATCTGAATTAGAAAGTAGTCTCTATCTTCCAAACCTTTTGCATCTAAACGTTTTGCACAGCACTTTCAACTTGAAGAAGCCGTGATTCTAAAATTAGATGAGTTAAATTTCTTTTATTAAGTTATTAGAGCTTTGCATAATAGTTATCTGTTCTTGTACTATTGTTTTTAGATTGTTTTCATTCTCTAATACTTGACTTATTTGCTTATCATACCTTTCAGCATCTTGTTGGTCAAGATTACCTGTAAGAGCTATAACAATTGAGCCTAGTCCCCGTTTTTGTATTTTGATCCTTTAGGGATTTATTTGTTCTAATACAGAAGCTAAATTGTCTGAATTGAAAATTTCAATTTTGTAAATTGATGATTTGTTTAATGTTTTTAATATGTTTGCTAGGTTGTCTTGCAAAGAATAAAATTCATTAATGACTGGAGTGATATCCTTAATTTGGATGAATGACCAGGTATCTATTATATTTTGTGCATTTTCAATTTTTTGGGGAAGGATTCCAGGGTTGGAGTTAAGGTTATGGTAAATTACTTCTATCCTAGTCTGGACGGTGATCAATAAGATTTCGGCGATGATGAGCTTAATCATTCTCGAATGGATGCTGGATACTTAATCTTCTAAATGTAGTTGCTTACTGCTATCCTATAGGAACCTTGTTGGAGGAATCCCAGACACTTAACTTCTAATCCTAAAGGAACCTTGTTGGAGGAATCCCGGGTGCTTAATTCTACAGTTCCCGGAGTCGATGTTGGACTTTTCTCCACTCACTGTCCATGTCTTTTTAGGTTTTAGGTTCCGATTGATAAACCGTTAAAACCAACCAAATTTTCGCGATTTTTGTCGAATCCGTTCAATCAGAATCCTACCGACTGCGCCAGTTAAATTTACAAACCGAAAATAATGGTTTTTAAAACGAGAACAAATTCCGACATTTTAGACTAACCTTCCCGATTTATATGCATTGAAACGCAGTTTTACGTTATGTGGGATGAGCCCATTATAAGTAAAAATAGTGCCTAAATAGTACCTACAGCAATATAATACTGGCTTTGGTTTGCCTTGGGTACTACAGTAAAATCTTCAAAATGTATTGTTGCATTTTTTTTCTGCTAAAAACTAAAGTAGATTATTAATTTTCAAAATCTGGTGAGTCACAAAATTCTCTCTTTACATTCAGGACTTATTTGAACCATATGGAACCGCATGGATTTAACAAATTTGGTTTGGTTTGACTGGTTGTCTAAAAAAGAAGTAAATTTAATTTGCTTGGATATACAGGGTGTTTCATAATATATGCGCAGTTTCTGTTAGCTTACCCTCTAAAATGGTGCATTTTAGTGACACAAAGACTACTGTTACTCAACGTATAAATAAAATTTCAAAAAATTGACCATGTTTGTATGACCATGTTATATTTTAAAAGTCATTTATTTTATTATTTCTTTCACAGTATCATCATCAGTAACATCCTCCACATTCGTATAAACCACCTTTTGTTCAGGATTCCAGATATCGTCTTTAGTGATTTGATAATTGACAGTGTTGCCGGCCACATATGAGCTCACCTTGGCATGCCCTTCCGGATTGATTTGTGGCCCTTGAAGGGGCACAACCTCCTCTCTGCAATCATACAACATATCAGTGTTGTTACTCTACTGTCTGTAACTTTTACTCACTTGACAACCCTGTAGCCTTTATCGTCCGCCTCGTAATGTACTGTTCTTCTGTAGTATCCGTCGCTGTAGCTGTACTTGCCCTTAACAGCCAAACCGTTACGAACTTCCTCTCTTTGATGGGAATTTCCACTAAGTTGATCCTGTATATCGCTTGAAAACTCGTATTTGGCGTTTTCTGCCTGTCGTTTGAAATCCTCTTGGTTGATTTGTGATTCCAAGTTTGGTTGAGGAGTTGAAGTTGAAGGGATTTTTGACCAAAGACCATTAAAGGGTGTTGTTGATGTTGTAGTAGTAGAAGGATGCGTTACTGCTACAATAGGAATGTTGCTTTTTCTTTTCAAAGATAACGCATTTCTTAGTTGTTTAGGTGTTTTTGGCGTGGTAGAAGCGCTTAACACTTTGGCGAATCTTAAGGATGGTCTAGTTATTGGAACTAAGATTTTCAAAGGTGCATCTGTAGTGGTTGTAATGAAACTGTGGAAGTTTGGATCTTCACAACCTAAAACTTTTCTGTTGATTTAACAGTACAATCTAGTGTATAGGTTTACCTCTGAAGTCGGTTTAAGCTTTTGCTGCCTCAAAAATTGCCTGAATAACTCTGTCAACGCATCTTCTTGACTAACTGTAGATTCTTCTTCTTCCTAAAATTGTGTGGTTTTACTTGTACTTTTTTTTATGTTAAAAACTCACTTGAGGGACATGTTGAGATGAAGTATACTGCACTAATACAATGAAAAAAACACTGAATAAGGCAAATGCTCTGAACACTGAAGCCATTTTAACACAACTAACTAGAAATGTCAGTAAGTTGGTTAAATTTTGGTTTACACTTCTTGAATTGTTAATGGAATTTAAATTATACAGCTTTAACAACAATTTTCCATTCATTTGTATTTAGAAATCTACCTTTTACTGCATAGTTCAGGACCTTCGGACCAATGAAAGTAAATTTGGTAAATTTTTGTCTGCTAACTGTTATAATTAAAGGTACGTTTAATTAAAACATAGTTTTGTTTTGTTATTACTGAATAGAATGTTTGCTTCAAGCTAGAATAATTGTCAGGCTGGTTTTCACCAGAAACAAAGAAAATGTAGTAAATGTAATTAATATACTCTCTTAAATTATTTTATTGATTTTGATGTCAAATGAAAGGTTATTTTATTCCTGATCCAACTGTATAAGTTTGCCTTATCAAAATGTTTGTTATAACCATGGTTGCCTACATTTAAGAAGATATGACGTTTGGTCACGTCACATTCAAAACGATGTATAATTGAGTTATTACATTCAAAGATCTAAAACCAACCCAACTCAACTTAAAAATTGTCTCGGAAACGCTGAGAATTGACTTAAAAACTAAAAAAATGTCTTTGTAGTCAGTTTTTATAGTGTCCGGAAAAATTTAAAGACTTTAGTCTTGAAAATTGACATAGACACCAGTAAATTGACTTTAAAACGGTGAAAATTAACCTGAGAAGCTTAAAAATTGTCTTTGTAACCAGTTTTCATAGTTTCCAGACAAATTGAAAGTTGACTTGGAAACTGTGAAAATTTACTTGAGAGGCTGACTACAAAGACAGTTTTTAGTTTTTGTAGTCAGTCGTCACAGTTTTCATATAAATTGAAAGACTTTAGTATTGAAAATTGACTTGTAGACATGAAAAACCCCTTTTTCTAAAATTTGGGACTAAAAATTCACACATTTAAACCTTGAAAATTGTCTTGGACACCAAGTTACTCTGAACCAAGTGACATCAGAAGCTTAAAATTTGCATTTGAACTTAATTGAAATCTAATCTAATTTCAATATTTTAGTCTTGAAAATAAATTTGCTTTTCATTTTCTTAAAACTCTTGGCTATTTTTAGTGCTTTAAAACTGCTCTCAGCTTGGAAAATCGAGTTTCAAGACTATCTTCACCAAATTTTTGATATAGTAGACTTAAATAAACAATTTTTAAATTTTCTATAGGCTTAAAATTGTCATTTCAACCTTTGTCACTAATAAATTGACTTCTAGACACGTTAGTGATAAAAATTCGAGCATTTCTTAAAAATCTCAACTGTTTTTAGTGCTTTAAGACTGTGTTCAGCCTGAAAAATCTAGTTTCAAGACTATCTTCACAAAGTTTTTGACTTATCAGGCCTGAACGCCAGTTTGTACACTGTCCATAGTCTTGAAAATGTCATTTCAAGCTTCTTCGATTAAAAAAAATTAGTCAAAACATTTCAAGAAAATCGAACTGTTTTCATTGCTTTAGGACTGAAAAATCGAGTTTAAAACTATTTATAATAGTAAACGTCAAGTTTCAGATTCTTCAGTCTTTCACTTTCAGTCTAATTTTGGAACAATATTCGACTTAAAACTAATTTTAAGAAATGAATTAGTCCAAAAAAAATAATTTGGACTGTTTTCAGTGTTTATTTGAATTCTAGACTTGTTTCAGCCCAGAAAGTCCTGAAAAAAATCTTTTAGTATGTAATAAAAAATTAGTTTTATGCGCACCAATCTTCGTCTTGATTTCCGAAACTTTTTATTGCTGAAATCCAATTTCAAACACTCGACAATGGATTGCAGTCTGAAAAAACGGATTATAAGATTATTTTTAGTAGTAAATAACAGGTTTTTAGACTATTCAGTACAAATTTGGACTCTCACAAGTTTTGAATGATCAGTTTGGCACTACTTAGTGTCTAAAAAACTGAACGCCAGTAAAAATTAGTCCACAAATCCTGTTTCTTTGACTATTTTCAGTGTCAAAAATGAACTTGTAAACCTCCCAGATGACCAAATTTGAATCCTCTCTTTTTTTTGAGTTTTCCAAAAACGTTTTATCTCGCAAACAGAATTTTAAATCAAAATTTTACAAGACATACTTCTTGGTTTTTTTTTTTTTCTCTTTCAAATTGTTCAAGGATATCGTTGCTTTTCATCGACAGCCAGTTTTCTTCGCCTCTCTTATTTTTCTTCTTATGTTGTTAAATGAATGTCTCGGTATTTTGTTGGATCTTTGTTCTTGTAATTCCTTCTTTCTTCCATCATGTCGAGCTTTTCATCTGTCATCCATTCCTTCTTCTTTATACGGTCTGTTTCTTCAATGGCGTCTTAATTTTGTCCCAATTGCAGATTTCTTGCACTGTAGAGCTGTTTATGTCTTTTATACTTAAGGATAACTATACTTGTTGTTTTATATCAGGATTTTCCATAGATAATTAATATTTGGATCTACTGTAACCATAAAGTAGGGGGTGTTTTTTTGATTTTGTCGAGTTATTACGGTTTAAAGGTTGCATTATTGACTAAAAAATGTGAGACATCCTGTATGAGCTAGACAATTTATCACCCCTGAATCATAAAACTTGATTTTTAAGCAGTTCCCAAGCCAATTTTCGTTAATGAAAATCATACAGACGTTAGGTGATTAAACTTTAAAATTTGTTCTAGTTTTTACGAAATAACGAATATCTGAGAAACTGTAGAATTTAGACATATTAAACCTTAATAAAATCATCTTTTATTTTCAACGAATAATCCTGTATATTCAATTATTAAAACAACGACTAAGGTAATAATGTTTTTATTAAAAAGAATCAAGTTGGAAGCCTCATGATAGAAAAACGGTATCGCTATTTTCTGCCACCACTTTAGACACTGGCCCTTCTACTGGAACGCTTTGAACTTTGTAGGCTACGTGAGTACCGTGGGCGGCAGCTTCTACTGAGGCGGTACCGGTTAAATCCACGTGAGGCCCGTCTAAAGGTACCGCTTCCATTCTACATATGAAAAGAAATTAGTTTCGTAAATCGTTTTTATTGAAGAAGAGACATACCCAGTTACTCGGTAACCATTCTCATCAGCTTCATAATGTACTGTCCTTTTGTAGTACCCGTCGCTGTAGGAGTACATTCCTTTAACGGCCAAACCCTCTCGTTGTTCGGATCTTTGATGCGTCAAATCGCTAATGTGGTCGTCGATGTCGGATGAAAATTTGTATCTAAGTAAACATTGTTGTTAGTCAATTCATTTTCTGAATGTGATGATGTAGAGTGAAATTTCATCAGAATTGTCGTTTGTTCTGAAATTACTACTGTAATTAACAGGATAGCACCATTATTGTATTTATATTTTGTACATTAGACAACAACATTAGATATGCCGACGACACAGTAATTATAACAAATAACAATGAAGAGCCACAAAATATTATGCAAAACATATACATAGCAAGTGAAGAATATGGACTTTCTGAGGATGAGGTGGAAACGTACACATATCTCGGAACCACAGTGAACGCGAAATGGGACCAGGCATCAGAAATACGATCACGGATAGAAAGGGCTCGGACTGCGGGTAATAAGATAAAGAAACTATTTACCAGCAAAGATATTTCTCTACAACTAAAATTAAGGCTAGTCAGGTGCCACATATTTTCTGATTTGTTCTATGGTGTAGAAGCTTGGACCACAACTGAGGCCACTTTAAAAAGACTGGAATCCTTTGAAATGTGGACATATCGGCGTATTTTGAAAATATCCTGGACGGAACACATCACCAACATGGAAGTCATGCAGAGATTAGGGAAAGAGAAGGAAGTCGTCTTTACAGTAGAAAAGTGGAAGCTGGAGTACTTTGGCCAGGTGGATAGCAAGAGAGGACCAGGGAGGAGATGACATTCTTGATTGCACAACCTACGCCAGTGGTTTGGATTGTCATCTGGTGACCTGTTTAGAAGCGCAGTAAACAAGATAAGAATAGTCATGTTAATAGCCAACGTCCGCAACGGATAAGGCAATGAGAGAAGAAGAAGAAGTAAATTTGGCAAGTTTTGGTCAAAAAATTTAATATTACAAGAACAATGATAATTTCACAGCATATAAAATTGCTAATAATAATAATTATTATTATTATTAAATAGCGGCACTCTGTGATAAAGTAACTTACCTAGCTGCAATGTTTTGTTGTTTCTCATATTCATTGGGGGCATAGTTAGGGGGTGCTGCTTTTTTCACTGAAGAGGTTTGAGGTCGAGCAATCACGCAAGTACCCATGGCGACCACAACCTTGACCAATCATTAAAAAACAACCTTTTACACTTTAAATTTTAAAACTTACCAAGATAAGTTTCATTTTGGTGCTGTCCGAATTCAAACGAAAACTAAAATGATACTAACATCGGGCGTTAAGGCAATTTTATACAGCCCTAATCTCTCGAAAAGTGGTAAACGGACGGGTCCATTAAATGGGTCTTCTCGAAGAATTTTGATGGCTTAATGAGTTTGGCGACCTGTTTTTGGTGGCCCGTTTCTTTACGAAAACGGCGACAAAAGTAAAAGTTGGATTCCTTTCGATGCACGTTTCTACTTATGATTAGCCTAATTAGCATATTTTCATAGGTGATAGAATAAGTGCAAAGGAAATTATCGATATTTTTTGAAAAGTGTGCACGAAATCAAATTAAGTTGCATGAGTACAAGGTTGTCAAAAATTATAGATTAACCATCGCATCCCCATTACTGCTCCAAGATTAGACGAAACTATTGACAACTTCACAGTGTCCAAGAGTACGACTTTTAGGGCAGTTGTTATGTTCTCTATCAATGATCACAATTTTGGTTTTATTATAATTTATGTTTAGACCGTAAAGAACACTGACATCTTCCTTCAAGCCTCTTCAGGAGTTCTCTCTAGGATGCAGCTGTCAAGGGCGTATCATCGGCAAACCTTAAGTTAGACAATTTTGTGCCGCCAATATTTACTCTACCATGGCAGTTCTATAGAAGCTGCCTAATAATAAATTCGCTATAGATATTAAAAGGAAATGGCGAGAGGACACACCCCTGTCTCACACCCTTGCATGTGGCACCTTTATCATACAAGCATTTAACAACCCTGACTCGTGCAGAATTGTTATCACATAACTATTGTATGAGATACACAAACATTGCCAACAGAATACACTAGAGCTTTTCCCATTTTACGCCATTAAAAGCTTTGCTAGAATCGACAAAACACAGAGACGTAGGAGCATAGAACTCTCTCGACTTCTCAATGATCTCCCTAATATTCAGAATTTGCTCCCTAGTGTCTCTTCCCTTTGTGAATCCAGCTTGTTCAAGGGAAATCTGGCACAGAAAATAGTGTTCGAAGCGGGATCGAAGAATTTACAGGAAAACTTTGTTGCTATGAGATGTCGAGACAAGTAAACAGTAGTTATCATCGTCACTGGCGTCACACCTTTATTATGAAGTGGAACAAAGACTGATCTGTTCTCCAGTCATCTGGCCATAAACCATTTATCTTTTTTCCTTGACATAACTGATGTATTATTTTCAAGCCTTCCTGTCCCATAAACCTTGATGATGCTCTTTTCACGATTCTTAAGATAGTCATTGTCACCATAAAGATCAATACAATCCCGCTGGGAGACCACAATCACTCGATCCAGATCAGCAACCCAGTTTCAACTATCTCTATAACCAATTCTTTGGTTTAAACTTTCGGTTAAGAAGTTTGCTTTTCTGAAACAACTCTCTGGAAGTATTACAGTTGAAATGATACTATTTTTCCCCATATATTTCTTGGATGAAATGGTTCTGGTCCCTTTGGCACAGCCTTTGAATGCTTTGTATTATATTTAGTTATTTTGATTTCTGCATATTGATTAGAAGATTCTAATGATTTTCGTTGTTCTATCACCTCAAATGTGGGTGCATCCATGGTTATCCTGGAATAGAGCTTTGTCCACTTGCATCTGTAATACATTTTCTAAATGATTGCTACCCAATATCCGGGTTATGGAAGCTGGATTCAGTAGTTTCGTAAGTGTCATATTTTTGCCACAAGAAGCCACGTTTCTTGAAACGGTGCTCAGGGAAATTTGAAGTTGATGACGGAACTCCGCATCCGGTCGAGTGGGGATGGTGGGACCTCTAAGTGGAAAAGTCGATTCCTAAAAGTTTACGGGGACCAAGAGGCGGAAGGGGTGAGAAGACCACGTGGATGTGACAGTGAGGGTTATATTTTCCACGAGGAATGACTATATCTTTACTCGGATCGTGCCCTTAAGCGATTTTTTAGACCTTTTTGTAGCTATCTGAGCTCCTCTTACGTGTCGAGCTGGCAAAATACCCTAGTTGGTGGAGCTAACACCAGTGAAGAAGGCTTATTCGATCCTTTTGAATTTCTCAACCACTTCTATTTGTTTTTCGTAAATACTATAATATCTATTGGTGGTTCTGAAATTTTTGATACTATAGGATTTTTTTAGTTTTAGTAGTATACATTTTAAGGCCAAAGATAACGATCTCCGATAGAAGTTGGTTTAGCAATCGTTGCAAGCCTTCTGGACTATCAGCTATTACCGCGGTGTCATCAGCATAACTATAAGGTTATTTAGCGTTCTACCGTTGATCTGAATCCCTTCACTTGTGTCTTTTATCGCCGCCTCAAAAATTAATACCGTTATTACCTTATTTGTGATGGTTACAGTGATGGTAATAAAAGGCAAACATATAAATTTTAATATCAATTTTAATGACTTTCGTCTATCACCTTTAAAAAATATATATCTTTATCTATACTGAGACATAAAATACCTAATTAAATTTGCGACTTCATTAATTGTCACTTATTATTTACTTATTAACATTACTTTTAGATTTTAAGGTACCTACTATCAAAATATCACAGAATACAAAAGATCATCAACTACACCAGGTTAGTAGTGATGTAACCCCAATCTTCTTTGATCATATCCGCTCCCTTTTCCGCTATCATAAATGTGGGTGCGTTGGTATGGGCCGCTGGTATTTCCGGTATAATGGATGCATCAATAACCTGAAACAAAATATCACTCAGAAATGAAAGACCTTTATAAGCAAAATAAATATTAATAATATAGGATGCACGTAAAAAATAATCGAAAAGATGAAACCAGCATGAATGATCATCATCATTGTACAACACTATTATATCAGAAAGAGAAGATCTAGTTCATGTATATTTTCATGTAACACTTGGATTTTGCTTGGATTCACAGAGTTTCAATTTGTTTAATTACTAGAAAAAATAATGGTAATGGTAGGTGTGGATGGTGACAGATGTACTGATTAGATCTATTGTACCCCATCTTCTTCTGCTATCTTAAGGTTTCCTTGTTCATAGCAGGAATTTTAGGATCTTAAGTGGGTCTGTTTGAGGTATTTCTTCCACAGCCAGCAGGTATCCCAGTGTGTTTAATCTTCTGTGGCGTACAGCATAACACTCCAGCAATATGTGGTGGGGTGTTTCTGGTTATTCTCCGCAGAACCTGCAGGTACTGTCCTCTTCTAGGCCTAGCTTCCTTAGGTGTTCTCTGAGTCGACAATGACCCGTTAGAAACCCCGTTAATGCCTTGAGACTAATGTTGCTGAGGTTAATCAGTGTCTTCGATCTTGCTCGGTTAAAATTTCCGAGGAGAACTTTGGCCTGCCTCAGTCCTGGAAGTCTTTGCCAGTGCTTTGCTCTCAGTTCTTCTTCAGCTTTATTAAGTTTTTCCTGGACATATGCTTTTCCAAGGCCGCAGAATGGTTCTGGCCCGATTAGTGGCGCTGATGCTCCTTTTCGTGCCAGAGTATCTGCTTGTTCGTTACCCTCTACTCCGACGTGCCCCGGAACCCAGAGGAGGGTAACCTTGTTGTTCCTTCCTAGATCATTGAGCTGTCCTAGGCACTCCAGAACCATAATCGAGTTGATGTTAGACGAGCTCAACGCTTTGATGGCTGCTTGGCTGTCGGAAAAGATCGCCATTTCCTTGTTCCGGTATTTCCTGTCGAGGTTGAACTGAATACACCTTTCTATGGCGTGAATTTCCGCTTGAAAAATGCTAGAAAACTGGCCCATGGGTTCGGAGTATTTGGTGCGAGGCCCTTAGACTCCTGCTTCAGTCCCCTCGGGAGTTTTAGATCCGTCCGTAGTATTATGGTATTTTTTTCCAATATTTGAATGGATTCTCTGCTCCAATCTCTCTTGGTGCTCAGTTCCGTTCGAAATTGTTTTTCGAAACTAAACTTCCTCTCCTTTCCGGCCTTATCCAATCTGAGATGTGCTCCCCAAGCAGTTCTTCTCACCATGATGTGGAGCGGTGTGAGGTCGAGAATTACCTCTAGTGCTGCCGTGGGGGTCGATCTCATTGCTCCCGTTATGCAAAGACATGCAAGTCTCTGCACCATCTCTAATGTTTTCCTTGTTGTGGCAAGTTCGGTTTTTCTGTGCCACACTACTACTATGTGATCAACGGTCTCACTATCATGGTATACATCCATCGCAGTATTGATGGGTTACAAGCCCACGTCTTTCCCGCAATGTTCCTCCACACCATCAGTGATCACCTTGCCTTGTTGGCAATCTTTTCTACGTGGCGGTTCCAGATAAGTTTTGAGTCTAGGGTAAGTCTAGATACTTAACCTCTTGCCGACATTCTAAGTTTTCATCGTTGAGGCGGATATTTCTCAAGTGCTGAAGTCTTGTTTTCCTGGTGAAATGTACCACTGTGGTTTTTGATGAGTTGATTCTCAATCCCACTGATAAACACCATCTTCTGGTGGTCTCTAGCTCCCTTTCTACGAGATCACAGAGGGTTCCTTCGAATTTGCCTTTGGCCATAATGACTATGTCGTCAGCATAGCCAAGACAAGTTACTCCGTTCCCGGTAAGAATTCCGAGAATTTCGTCTGCTACCAGACTCTACATTAAGGGTGACAAGACCCCTCCTTGTGGACATCCTCGATTTGTGCTGATCTGAAAGTTGTTCGCGCCCACGTTTGTTTCAGCGGTTCTTGTAGCCAGCATTTTACACATCCACCTGGATGCCTCGCCTGCCAGGGCCCTTTTGAATGCATCGTGAGAGGTGTTGTCGAATGCTCCCTCTATGTCTAAGAAGGCGCATATAGCCATTTCTTTGTGCTCGAGTGATTCTTGGATGTTTTCGGTCAACACGAAAAGAGCGGTTTCTGTTGATCTCCCCGTTCTGTAAGCGTGTTGTCCGGGGTGCAGAGGCACCCTCTCCAGTATCTCGGTTCTAATATAGTTAGCTATCATCTTCTCCAGTGTTTTCAGGAGGAGGGATGAGAGACAGATTGGTCTGAATGACTTTGGGAGGGTGGGGTCCCTCTTCCCCACTTTGGGGATGAAGGTGACCCGTGCTCTTCTCCAGTTGCTTCTTCTCTGGCTGCTTTGATAGTGAACGGCAATAGTTCCGTTTGCCCTTTTTGTAGAAGGGCCGGAAATATGCCGTCAATTCCAGGAGACTTAAATGGTTGGAAGGAGTCGATTGCCCACTTCAGCCTATGAGAAAAGAAAAAATAACTCAGGACTGTTATTGAACTTACCCTCAAGCCTTTTACACCATACACCTTCAATCTGGGATCAACTACTGCTTTTCTGTCTGTGCTGGGACCCATTTTGCAAGTGCCACTTTGATGGTAAATAGTGAATGTAAAATGTCTGGCCATACATTCAAAATAGGCGTCAGTGCCAAAGGTACTGTTGGCGCATTGTGGAATAGGAATAGTATGCAGGGTTGTTCCTGAAACAGACACCAGAATTAAAAACTGGTTTTTTAAGCCACTTTTACTCACCTAAAGATTGTAGAGCAGGCTGAGCAGCAATATCTAAAATTAATTTGACACCCTTTAAAATAGTTTCCATGTCTTGTCTGTCCGCAAAGTAGTTTGGGAATATGTATGGTTTGGTTTTGTAACTGTTGCTGCTTAACATAAGCCTACCCCTGCTTTTAGGTCTAAGCAACATAGGAAATACCTAAAAATAGCCAAAATATTGAAAGTTCTACACTTTTAGATTGCTAAAAATTGCTACCATAAATGAGTCAATATGTTCAATAGGTTTGAAGACGTAATCATAAATCTTGTCTGTAATACCAAAATCCTTTCTGAGAACCATGTCTGAGACTATAGAACCGCCTTGATACAACAATTCGATGTCGGGATAACCGTTGGGGTCCCCGGGATGTTCAAAATCATGAAACACCAAGACCTACAGACAATTTTCATATACACAGTGATTTAAATCTGTAGGATGGTGAGAGGCACCTCACAACCTCCTGGAATTGACAAAGGCCCCAAGTGACTGTTGAGGTAATCGCGGAGGTTCTCGTTGTTGATAATACGTTCCGTTTTTAGGGATACTGTCTCGTTGATCAGGAAGGTTATTCCGCCCACCGCTATGTGATCCATTAAGTTGTAACCAACTTTCAGATTACTTATGACAGGAATACCTATAAAGAAATACATCTGTTTCTATGATTGAACAGGTATGAATGTTGATCAACCAAAGCTAGCGACTAAAATGGAATAAAACTTTATAATAAGTGACGTCAGTTGACGATTGGTCACGTGACTGATTTATTGAAAACCTGATCGATTTCTTGTGACCACTGACACGTCAGGTCACTTATCAAGCTTGAAGTTTCATTGATTTGTACATTGCTCTTTTTCTATACTTGTATAGGTATACTATAGTCTATCCGGCGAACCTACGGAGTAATAAAAGCAAAAATTAGGAGGGGTTGACCCGCCCCGTCCATTAGTATTGGTCTATATCCGGTCCGTTTTACAATATAATATCTTCTTCTCTCTCTAATATAAGGACTTCTCGGGTCTCATGTCTCGATTCACTTTTACGTACCTGTTTTACAGTGTAATGCGGGTCGACCAAAGTTGCCGCCCATCGAATTTTATTACTCCGTAGGTTCGCCGGATAGACTATAGTAAGTTGTATTATATTTTGTGTTGCTTTATTAATGTTTTTTCTATTTCGTGTAATGTTTTCTAACATCAAAATATAAAAGCAAAATTTAAGATTTAGTGTGTAACACACTAAAAACACTATTAAGTAAAATTAAATTAATTTAAATTGCTTTCATATAATTTGATATTATTTTTTCTTTTCAGGTAAAATTTCTATCCTTACCAAGTTGTTGAAGATGTTTCTTCGGTCCTACACCACTGAGCATTAACAGTTGAGGTGAATTAATAGCTCCAGCCGCAGAAATCACCTCTTTTCTAGACTTGATGAAGTAAGTGCGTCCATTTTTTACCATTTCAATTCCTTTAACTTCACTGCTGTTTTCGTCTACAAAATTTGAAATAATTTTAAAGACAAAACAACACAGTTTTATGTAAACTAAACTACTGCAGGTTTGTAGGAAAATAAAATACTTATTTATCTGTGCTTTAAGTACTATTTAGCAAAAAATTACTACATTCTACACTCGTTAGGAAAGTAACTGCAATAAGAATCATACCAATAACAATTTTCTTGACCATACTGTATTTGGTGACGTGTAAATTAGGTCGGCGCCCTACAGGGTGCAAGTACGCCCTGCTGGAACTTTCGCGTACGCCTTCTTTAAGGGTCAATTGAAGATACGACACTCCGACCTAAGAAAACGAAGATTAAAAGCGTCATAAGGAATTTTAAGTGATGCGCAGCTAACTTGTGTTGGTCCATTATAGTCCACGTAAGGAAAACCGTACTGTAAGCTGGAGTTAACTATGGCGTCCGCTATTTTGGTTTTATAGGGGGCGTAGCTGACGTCCAGGTAACCGTCTTTGCCATGGTAACCTTCTTGGTGCTGGCCAGGTATTGTAAAATTTTCAATTTTTCTGCAAAATTGAGAAAATCGTGTTTTCTTAATTAACAACACAAATAAATAAATCTTAATGAACTTTACTATGTTCTGTGCAAAATATTTATGGAAGATGTTCAATATGCTAACCCTGAACCGTAATACACTTTCTGAAGTTGTCCAAACACTTTTGCTGAACTCGGAATAGCATTTGTTGGTCGTTTCTTATCACTTCACAGCCCATTTGAATCCGGTTTAACAATTTCTCTCTGGTATATACACTAACTGTTTTAGATGACCCCAAAGAAAAAAATCTAGGGGAGTTAAGTCAGGAGATCTAGCCGGCCATAGTAAAGGACCGCCTCTGCCTATCCAACGATCAGGAAATGCATGATTTAAGTAATCCCTTACAGCTCTACTGGAATGGGGTGGTGCCCCCTTCATGCATTAACCACATGTTGTTCCTAATATTCAGTGGGACTCCAGCAACGGGTTTTATCCATTTAAAGTTCCGTGGATATGATAAGGTCCTATTAACGTCGTTCCAATTAGACCCATCCACACGTTTACGATAAACTTACGTTGGTGTTTACCTTGAATGATTGCGTGTGGGGTCTCTTCATTCCACATATGCGAATTAATTATGCCATCTCGGATAAATCCAGACTCATCAGTAAAGAGAACTTTACTTATCATTTGGGGATCAATTGTTTTTCCAAAAATGTTCTACAGAACTGAAGTCGCGTAGGATAATCATCTTCAATCATTGCATGAACTCTTTGGATATGAAAAAGGTGAAGCAATTGCTCCTGAAGAATAGCATGTACCGTCGATTTGGAAATATTTGTGGCAGCAGATATCTTTCACACTCTAGTACATGGCGTTGCATCAACTAATCGCAAGACGTTCTCTTCCACTGCCACTGTTCTTATAATCCTTGCACGCCCTTCTCCACCTCGTATTGGCTGGAAAGATCCTAATAAAACCATTAATAATAAGATATTCTAGTAGTGATATTTTGTATAGTTACCAGTTTCTCTCAATCGTCTGTCAACTCGCACAAATGTTTGCCAATGTGGAAGCCTCCTGTTAGCATACCCATCTGCATAAAGGCGACGTGCTTCAGCAGCCTTCTTTTAGCAAACACTTGAAGGAATCATACTGTCGATTCTGAGGGGCCGCTGATGAGTTCTTTGGCCTGCCTCATACCTATGGCGGAGTCCCAGCGTTCTTGAAACAGCTGCTGGGCTAAAGATTTTAGCGACTGGATCACCCTGCTATTGGCTTTCCCCACAGTGGGCTCTGGACCAACAGGCACTTTCTGAGTGCCCAGTTTTGCCAGTCGATCCGCCTCTTCATTTCCCGGAATAGCAGCATATCCCGGAACCTACACAAGACGTATGTCGTTCGTTTGGGCCAGTTTTTCCAGGGTTGTTTTGCACTCCAGAACCAATTTGGAGTGCACTGATTGCCGTGATGGCAGCTCAAGAGTAGTTTACAAGTTTTTAATGAAACCAACCAGATACTGGATCGGTAGGTTTGAAAACAATTTTCTCCGGTTTGTGATGTACTGATCCGTTTTTTGGTGTACTTGTTAGGGGTTTTCAGCTTGGATACCCTGTACAGGGTTGGATAAAGCCCCTAACGTTTCCTAGACAACTTCTGATTTCGACCTCAACAAGTTCTGAGATATTGTTGGACAATGACAATTTTCAACTTTCTATCTACCTATAAGCGGGGGTCCTACAGCTTCTGCCGCATCCCGCATTTTGATCGCCAAACTCTCTTATCTCTCCATAAATCCTCCTGGATTGCTCTATCTCTTCTTGTTTGCCTAACTCCGCTTATCCATGTAGTTGCTGGTCTTCCACATTTTCTTTTGCTTTCTGGAATATATTCTAGAGCTACCTATTAACCCCCATACCAACTGTCGAGTTTCTATTCTTTCTGAGTTCTATGAATTCTATTTGTTCTCCGCCTAATTTCATTATTCTGAATGTGCTCTCTCCTATATATGCGACAGCTCTTCTTAGGTAGTCCATCTCCACACAGTCTATTCTTCTTCTTGTCTTTTCTGTCATTTGCCAGCATTCTGCCCCATACTTACTAGGATAGGCTCTACAACTGCTGTGTAGATTGTCTTCTTAGTCCTTAAACTAATTTGGTTGGACCAAAGTAATGAGTTGAGAATATGTATCGTTCTCTGACCCTGTTGTGCTTTGTGTTTTTTTATGTCACGTTCTGTAGATCGTTTGCTCGAGATTACTACTCGAGATACAACTCTAGATCCTGATCTTCGTCCCCCTCTCCTACTCGCATATATTCTGTTTTGTCATGTTCATGCTCATGCCCCATTTTTCGTATTCTTCCTGTAGTTTCCTAAGCATGTAGTCTGCATCTTCTTCGCAACTAGCCATTATTATTTCTGCCAAAAACAGCGTCGTTCGTTTCCACTCCGGATCTAACAAGGTGATCTCTTCCTTTCTGTTGATGATGTTCTCATGCTTAAAGATCTCAATGGCTTCTCTAGTTAATCTAGGATAGTAACGTTGTGATCGATCCAAAACCTCCACCTCTCCAAAACGAATATCATGTCCTCTGGAAAGTGCATGTTCTGCCACCGCTGATTTCTCTGTCTGTCTCTACAGTCTACAATCAGTCTACAATACGATCTGAGACTCTGTTGTATCGTGCGGGTTGGTTTAAAGACCGTCTTGACCTTGTGCTTCTCTAAAATCCTTCCAATCCTATCCGTGAGGTAAGCAAGTCCAACCAACTTTCTCTTCAAGATCCCCCGTTGGTTAGAGAGGATTACTCAGAGGAGGGTTACCTTGTTGTTCCTCCTTCCTAGATCATTGAGCTTTCCTAGGCATTCCAGAACCATCATCGAGTTGATGTTAGATGAGCTCAACGCTTTGATGGCTGCTTGGCTATCGGAAAGAATCGCAATTTCCTTGTTCCGGTATTTCCTGTTGAGGTTAAACTCAATACACCTTTCTATGGCTTGACTTTCCGCTTGAAAAATGCTAGGGAACTGGCCCATGGGTTCGGAGTATTTGGTGCGAGGCCCGTAGACTCCTGCTCCCTCGGGAGTTTTAGATCCGTTCGTATACCATATTATGGTATTTTTTCACAATGTTTGAATGGATTCTCTGCTCCAATCTCTCTTGGTGCTCAGTTCCGTTCGAAATTGTTTGTCGAAACTAAACTTCCTGATGATTTAGTCGGTTGGGAGATCGGCGATGTGTGCACTCCCAGTAGGCAGTGCTGTGTGCTCTCCTTTTAAATCCGGCAAGCAGTTCTTCTCACCATGATGTGGAGCGGTGTGAGGTCGAGAATTACCTCTAGCGCTGCCGTGAGGGTCGATCTCATTGCTTCCGTTATGCAAAGACATGCAAGTCTCTGCACCTTCTCTAATGTTTTCCTTGTTGTGGCAAGTTCGGTTTTTCTGTGCCACACTACTGCGCCGTATGTGATCATATAAAACTCTTAATCGATCTTGATTTCTTCAGATATTTCTCCTATTTTGCGCTCTAACTTTTCTCGTGTTTGACATTCAGGCAGTTGCCTAATGTTTGACTTTTTTAGTATTCTAATTGTATACGAATGATTTTTTTTAATTTGGTTCAATACACGTTTTTCTGACCTTCCCTTAAGAGACTAGAATAACCTTTTTTCCAACAATAAATTATTTACCAAATTAGTGTTACCTGAAATAAGGCAGTACGTCATCGAACGACCACCCAGTGTTTCCCAGTTCCGCCCAATAGTCGTAATCCCTCCAGTTTCCTCGAGTGTAAATCATGTAATTCAAAACACTCGAGCCTCCTTTTATTTTACAAAAATGCTAAATTTAGTCAAATATTCCATGTAATAGATGATCGTGAACTTACCTACAACTTTTCCTCTGGGCCAGTTGCATCTTTGACCATCAAAACCCAAACAAGACTTTCCACTTGGTTCAGTCTGATACCTCCAATTCGACTCGGTAAACTGCAAGTAATTAGCTAATATTGGCATGTCCATTAGGAAGTTTTCAGGCCGCCCTGTAAATTAACTGAAATACTGTCGAAATTCGAAATGAGTAAAATATAACTTCGAATATAACCAATTAATCATTCTACTTCAAAAGAAACAACTTTCATGCATTTTATGGTTATTTTCCTAAAAAAGTTGTGACTTTTTGTCAAATTCAATTCATTCAAGCTGTTTCTGTTAACCTTCATGCATGATTTTTTTTTACATTTTTACAACACAGCAATTTCTTGCACAATTTTACATGCGCTTAACATATTACTATTGAAAATGAGAAAGAGGGACTCAGCACCTACTAAAGACTCATGTGTCTCACATCATATAGCCCACAAGGGCGGACTGGGACTATCAGAACGATTGAAATGGGCCATAAACACCTTTCAACCGTACGAATCGTCTGGAATGGATGGATTTTTTCTTGCCCTTTGGGGATATACCTCCTAACTCTGGTAAAAGGCAAAGGTAACTTTTATACCAAGAATAGGGAAGAAGGATGGGACTGATCCCAAATCGTTCCGACCTTTTACATCAGGAAACATTTTTACATCCGTCATCAACACGCATACCGAGCAGGCAGATCTACTCACACTGCACTGTATCAATTGACAGATATGGTCCAGAACTCTCTCGAAAGCGGATATATGATGGTATGTGTTTTCCTCGATATCTCGGATGCTTTTGATAACACGTCTCATGCGGCAATCAGAAGTGCCCTACATAAAAGGTGTGTCGAGAAAGCAATAACGGATTGGATGAGCGAAATGCTTGCGACTACAGTAGGTAGAAGTACCATTGAAGTTAGAACGACTCCTGGAACTCGTCAAAAAATATTGTAAGCAGGGGATGGAATTTGCAAGTAAAATGTTGATAGAATGTGACAAAAGAAGCTGACTTTCTTCTTACATTCTTGTCACATTCTACAGACCTTCATCTTGATAACTTCCTTCCTATATTTCAAGAATACGCACCTTGATGTGGAGCTTAACAGTAGATGAAACACTTCTCAACATAACAAGAACTGGCCTATACTGCTAACTGCTACTAAGTAAATTTCTTGAAATCACACTAATCACAAACTTCTTTAGAACAGGCACATTCAACAAACTGTCAGTGAAGTCACAAGAGACTTAATGGTGTGTAGAAGCCTGACAGGAAAGGCGCCATGAGAACATGCCATGAGGCAATGGAGGTCATGCTTGACCTCACACCCTTGCACCTCACGGTGCAGGATATCTGAGGCAGCTTTGTTTAGAATGGTTAAGAACGGAATTGGAGTTGAGGATGCTGGTAAGTAGGAGAGCTTGGACATCTCTATCGAAAAGCATTCTACATTTTACATATCCGAAAGATTAAAGTATCAGGAAATATAACTTGACTTACCATCTTGGCGAACACGCGATGAGTTTAAGACACACGAGGAAACAGGAGCAGGAGTGTTTAGGCCAAGAACCAAATACTCGGAGCCAGTGGGAATTTACCTCAGTATTCTTCAGTCGGAAATTCACGCAATAGAAGCATTGAAAACGGGTATCGCAAGCAGGATATTGCAATTCTGACTGATAACCAAGCAACCATAACAGCGCTCAGCTCAACCATAGTAAGTCACATAAAGTCGTCTTGCTCTGGGTTTCAGGACACAGAGAAATTGAGGAAAATGTGAAAGTCATTATCAAAAAGGGGTTAGACTCCTTTTACAAGATCAGAACCCTTCTGTGACTTGGAAGATTGGAAGGGTTACTCAACTGCAGATCACTTGCTTACCGTGAAACTCTTGATTGAGAAGTGCAATGAATACCACTTCGTTTTGAATCTGGTTTTTATAGACTATGAAAAGGCTTTCGACACGGTTGAACATAGGGCCATTCAGAGAACACTGCGAAATTACAGAATCGATAATAGACTTCCAAAGAAGCAACAGCAACATACTACTTAGATACGAAAACCAATCAGCTCCCACTGAAAAGAGATCATCCAAAGTGTTGACATTGACTTGGGAAGACGTCTTTAGGAAACTGGATTGGTCAGAACGCGGCATTAATGTGAATGGTCTATACTTGAGCCACCTATGTTATGCAGATGATACAATCATTATGGCAAAAGATCCTACAGAACTTAAGAACATAAGAAACATAGGTATGGCACCTGAATCTTCAGGTGCTAAACATGACCTTATAGGTCGAAACCGGTCCACCAAAAGGATTCATAGAAGACTGGCACGAAGAATACACCCTCTTTTTGTGAACAACCTATTCTTCACCATGCACACAGCGTAGCAACCCCTTTTTGAACATAATAAATGATTAAATAAAGAGTCTGTAGAAATTGGAGTGAGGATGAATATCAGTAAAACGAAAGTAATGGTTCTGGGGGAAGGCATAATCCAGGTGGGAAGCCAGAAATTGGATAGAGTGGAAGAATACATATAACTGGGTTAAAAAATTGTACTTGGTCGAGGAAATCAACTGGAGATACAAAGAAAATACAATGGCAAACCGAGTTAAAAACTGAAAACAAATGATCTGAATAAGCTCAGAGTAACGCAGCATGCAATGGAACGAGCAATGTTGGGACTAATTCTAAACGACTGAAAGACAAATGAATGGAGTCAAACAACAAAAGTGGCAGATGTAGTCGAAATGGCGGCGAAGTTAAAGTAGTCCTATGCTGGACATGTGGTAAGAGATAGTGCGAATAAATGGCATATAAGAATTTTATCCTGGCGACCTATATGTCTTCCAGAGACCTAGAGGAGGACCACCAATGCGGCGGTACGATGATATCAAACTAACAGCAGGACACAGTATAAAAATAATATAGTTATGTTATATCTTTAGACTGTGAGCAGGACTACATTGGATGCGGGAAGCCGCAAGCAGAATATAGTAGAAATCAGAATTGGAAAAAGCGCATGTCTGTAAGTGGACTAAAGAAGAAGAAGAAAAAGGAAGAGACTTGTTTACACCTGCTTTGTGAATGTGACGCAGTCTCAAATACCCAACTGGATCATCAATGATCGGGAGATTTCTTCTATAAAGCCGATAGCTGCTGGCATTTATTAAGACCTTGAAGCTGGAGGAGTTGATGTTGAGTTGATGGATGAACTGTGATGAGACTCAGCCCTGATCTTAGAAACGGGGGTGCATTGTCACCCCGCCAGCTACAGTCTACAAACTGCAATCCTTTCTCCAGCAAATAGAGCTTCAAAAATGTTTATGTTTGGAACGAGGTTTGTAAATTTTTTAAAGTTACTATTTTCCGAAAATACATATCAAGTAATCCTTCTTAGTAGCTATCGTATAACATAAACATATCCTTCATAGCAGTTATCGTTCAACTTTAGTTTTTTAAATAGAATTTTGCCACCCTGTATTTCAAACCGAAAATACGTACCAGCTTCCACAAGTAAAACGGACCAATCAGGATTTTCGGAGAGTCGATTGGCCAGTACACATCCGGCTGTACCTGCCCCCACCACAATAAAGTCGTATTCTTTCAAAAGTTGATTGGGCGGTATATCGGGCGGTTCTGACGAAATCTGATCTTCACCTTCTTGAATTATCTTGATTACTCCATCGAGAAGTGATTGTTGCAGGGTGCTTGTCACGTAGATCAACACAACCAGGCATGCTTTATACATTTTTTCCTATTGAAACATAATTTCCAATTTATTCAATCAATCGCTGATTATTTAAATTAAATTCAATGAAAATTCGTAGTTTTTCTATTGGCAATTTGTGTGCAACTCGGACATGCATTGAAGGTTTTTTTTATCGTTAAAACACGTAATATTACTCAATTTGTATCGTATAAAATTAATCGCCGTTAACGCTTACAAACTCATAAATAATCAACATTACTCTTTCTGTCGAAACATATTTGGTACGAGTAGGTCACATGATACGGCTAGTCTGTTCACATTTCACGTTTCTGCTATTTTGGAAAAAATTTAATCTTATTAAGGCAATATTTTCAGTGAAATCGGTAGGGCATAGCCTGAGGCCATTATGGCTCGACTTTGATTCAGCTGCTTCTTATATAATCTACAGGTTTTGTAAACGTGAACTTCTTGCAGAATGGTCAAGTGTAAAGCTATGTTTCAAGGTGAGATAATGAACTTGAATGATAAATTTAAATATTCTGAGGTAATTGATTGTTTAAAAATTAGTGAGAAGCTGTTAAATGTCGCAAGTTTGTATGGTTGTTCTCTGAAACTTCCTGCTTTTATGAATCTTTTTAGATAACCTTTGAAATGTTGTCAAAATAGCATTTGGAAATTCGATGAGAGAAGCTCATTTAAAATATTTTCAAGAGAAAGTGGGTACCCACTTTTTTTGATAAAGTACATATAACATATACAGGGTGGTCCATTATTGCCTATCTTCTAAACCGCTAAAAGCTTAAAGTTCTCTGACAGTCAAATGGTGCCATCTACACTTTTAAGTAGTAACATCAGGGTTTGGACTATTTATCTCAATGCCCTTTGTCCGTGATTTTTCAACTAACCAAGATATTACGTATTAACGTGATTAGTGTCCCAAAGTGTTTACAATACAGGGTGATTCACGCTGATGGTACAATAAGAAGTATCTAGAGAACGACTCAATATTTTTCGTTGAAATTTGGATTGTAGCAGGTTGGGTCCAAACTCTACATCTAAAATGTTTTGGACTTCTGAATACTTTTAATATACCATCCTGTATACTCAGGCGTTGCCAAACTGCCAGATTTTCTAAAAATTAGGAGTGACTTTGCACTAAATCTGAAATGATTTTTTCTTTTTTGAAGCTTGTGGGTCATTTTCTTGAGATGAATATTTTGAGACATTCTGTTTTTTTGTTTTGTCAGACAGTTCATCACCCATGAATCTTACAACTTGAACTTTTAGCAGTTCACAAGCCAATTTTGGTTGAAAGAATCAAACAGAAGAAGAAAAAATTCAAAAATGTTTATTACATCCGGAGATATCCGACAAAAACAGAAAATATCAAATTTCTTTTTTATTTTTTTACCACCTTATTATTGATTATTTTGGAAATCAAAACCCATGTACCACAGCGAAAGATAGATTACGAAAGACTTACGAAAGATGAAGAAACAAAAAAACAAAGTTACCAAAAATCTTAATGAGAAAATACTGACAACCATAGATCCACAGACGTTAGAGGAAGCTAACATGGGTGACGTATGGGAAGAAATGGAGGACATAAATGAAAAGCACAGAAACACTGTTTGAGGAACGAAAAGGGTACAAGAACAAAGGGAATGGTGATAACTACAAAAAAATCCAGAAAGTCATTAGAACGAACATAAGAACCGCTAAGAATGAGTGGCTAAAACAACAGTGTGAAGAACTAGAACAACTACAAAGAATACACGATGACTTGAACCTACACTGAAAGATAAAAGAGGCGGTAGGAGTATATAGAAAGAGTCTATTCTCTAATGTAGAAAACGATCAGGGAGAATTAGCGCAGGATGATCAACAGCGTAAAATCATATGGGAAAACTATATTAGCAACATTTTTGCAGATGAAAAACCTGCTGTTAAAAATGTAGACGACAAAGATCTCTCGGGACCTCTCATCACAAAAGAGAAAATTATAAGAGCGATCAATACATCCAAAGATAGAAAGGCGATTGGCCCAAACCGCATATCTGTAGAGTTGCTCAAACTATTGGACGAGAAAAGTATCACAATTCTTCAGACGATATTTAATCGAATCTGTAACACAGGCGAATATCCCACCAAGTGGTTAACATCGAATTTTGCCCCCTTGCCGAAAAAGAACAATGCAACAAAATGTGATGACAACAGACTAATCAGCCTCATGAGTCACACACTGAAGATATTAGATTATTCACTACAGAATATCAATAAAGTGCGAAACATCGGATCCACACAATTTGGACTCAGACGAGGTTTAGGCACGAGAGAAGCATTAGTTGCGACTCAAGTACTGATTCAGAACTGCAACGATCAGAGAAAGGACATGATGCTGTGTTTCATCGATTATGAAAAGGTGTTCGAAGGAGTCCAACATCATAAACTGATACAAATCCTAAATAGATTGGACATAGACCAAAAAGACATCCGCTGCATTCAAAGCCTATACTGGACCCAATTGGCTGAAGTCAGAGTTGGTAACGATCTCACAGAAGCAAGACCAATTTGTAGAGGGATTAGACAAGGGTGTGTTCTCTCCTCACTTCTCTTCAATTTATATTCTGAAGCCATTTTTCAGGAAGCCCTAGAAGAACGCAACGTGGGCGTTAAGGTAAATCAATAATATTCGTTATGCGGACGACACAGTTCTAATTGCAGATAACATGGAGGATTTGCGGGATATGCTTGGGACTGAGGGGAATGCAGTAAGAACATGAGCCTCAATATCAACACCACGAAGACTAAATTCATGATAATTACTCGAAAGCCACAAGAATTTCAAAACTCAAGCCTAACATATGAGAATCAACCAATAGAGCGAGTAAATAAATTTAAACGTCTAGGAACGTGGATGTGTGAAAACAGGAATCAGTTGCTGGATTCAAAATGCCAGAAAAATTCAGAAAAGTGCTCACCAATACTGGTTTCGATCTTTCGGTCTGGACAGTGTTGCTTTATGGTATGGAGGGACACCGAAGGTGAGCACTATGAACAAGCTGGAAGCATTCGAGATGTGGGTCTATAGGCTATATTCTTCCATGGACTGGAAGAAGAACCAACGATGAGGTCTGGAGAATAATCAATAAAGACCGCGAACTGTTAGACACCATTAAACGTCGAAAAACAGCATACTTGGGCCACGTAATACGCAACGAGAGGTACCCATTTCTGCAATTGATAATTGAGGGAAAGAGAGGAATTGGCAGGAAAAATCAGGACACGTTAAGCAGTGGACAGAACTGAGGACAATGCATACCACACGTAATAAGGAAGAGTGGACAAATGTGATCGTAAACATCTATTAATGGACACGCAGCAGAAGAAGAAGAAGAAGAAACACCCTGTATGGTTCTATCGGTCAAGATAGTTGACTTAAAATTATACAACACATAATATGGGACCTACACGTGACTTAAAATGACAGTTCAAAGCTACTGTCTTAATTCGAGATTGAGCACTGCTATGTCGGATTTTTTGGATAAATCAATATTTCTTGAGTCACAGGATGTTAATTGGGAAACGGGCAAAAACGTCCCGAGATATTGACCTAAGCAACACTTCCTTATGTTTAAACGAACCCAAAGAAATAATTGATCAATTGGGGACCTTTCTCAATCAATTGGGGAATTTTCTTTTCCACCCTGTATAGTACAGTGGCGGTGTATTTAAGTCTTTTTCCATCAGCCTAGAGCCAATAAATTAAGCTCAATGATAGTCCAAACAGCATCAAAATTTGTTTTGGCAATGTTTTAAAAATGACCCAAAAAAATCACTGTCCCGGTTAAGGTGGCGCGCAGTTTATATGCCGTTTGATACAAAAAAATATCTAAACCTCCATCGTACATTTTTGACATTTTCAAGATTGAACAAATTTTATTTCGTCCGTCAAAATAGTGTTTCACGGTTTAGGGATACAAATAACTGTCTTTAAAGCCTTAAATACTTTTTACCTTTAATTCGAGCTGTTAATCCTGAACTGTTATTCACTTTCAAGAACGAACTATTCAAGCACACACTTCAATTTTTAAAGTTCTGATTATTACGGAAAAAATCACAAATTGTTGAAAAAATCAGAAATCTGATTTCACAATTTGAACCAAATTTAGCATTTTTACGTACTCGGTCGTACCGGAATAGTTTTCTTTAATAATAGCCAATGTTTTGAGCCTTCGAGTAATAATCAATAAGTTAAGTTATAAACTAAACGCCCCACCACTTTTGGCGGGTAAATTACTTCGGTGGACTGGTCGATTGATTCCAATACGAATTGTAATAACGCGTGCCGGTAAAGTTTGACCTTAACAACCAGTTAAAAGTGTGTTTTTAAAAAATTAGTAGGCTTTATATAACTTTGACAACGATGTTTTTATCTAGAATTCTTGGTAATGACCCTTGATCTTGAGTTTTAATTAGTACTTAAGCATCTACCATTTCTATGCTAATACTAATGAAAACGAATCTCATCTTGAGCTTAAAGTTATGCGAATTTACCATATTAACTTAAATTAATGCAAATTCTATGACGTCTGAATAACATCGCCTAAGGTGCATTTACGACAATAGTCACGACCATTTTAAGGATGTCACAGATGTCAAGGTTGCAAAATGGTCTTTTCTCGCATCCTTGATTAAAGAGCATTTTCATTCTTCACGTACGCCAGATCCACCTGATCGAATTGCAACCGTACGTGCAATACACGACGATGATAAGTGGGTCAGCGTTAAAAGGTACTCAACCCGTGTCAATATCATGATAAGATGTTTGTCAGACATTACATAAAAGGCGGCTACCTTGGCAATCTCGCGTTAATTACTAATTTGGTTCATCATTCCTTTAATGACACCAATCATTAAAGATACAGGGTAATTCACGGTGATAGTATGTTAGTAGTATCTAAAGTATGGCTCAATATTTTGTTTGTAACTTGGAGTGCACCTTAAATCGGGTTCAAACACCATTGCTAAAATTTTGCTACGCTGCCGGATCAACCGAAAATAAGTACTACCTTTTTGGTTTTTAATGGAACACCCTGTATCTGATACAATTCTTCTTACAAGCTTGCTTAAATTAACCACCCCTTCTTCTTCTTCTTCAAGTGCCTTAACTAAACTACTATTTCCTAACAAGTGTGCAAAGTAAGTCTTGTACGCACGATGGCTGAACATCTGTAGTATCTGTAGAGTGGGGAGGGTGAGTGTAGACCCACAGCACTTAGGCCACATGTGACCCATTGTACATCCTCCCGAGTTGTCCTCCTAGGTCACCGTCCATCCAGTCTTTCCCAGGAAGGTGGACAGGTTACTAGGGGACATCTCAGACTCACCGAACACACACTCTCTTATTGACGATAACTCCGGACACTCGCATAAGACATGCCCGACAGTTTCATCTTCCTGTTTACACATCCTGCATAGAGGTGTCTCCACTAGCCCCATAATTCGCCAAATATTTCTTCGGTGCCAGCTTCCCAGGGTCACTCAGAGTGATCCTGGCAAGACTGCATCCTTTGATTCCCCATCCCATCTTTTGAGTGTAGCGTTTGGCTAGTTCCGTAAAGTCATCAGGTCGTAGGTGTCAAGACCCCACTGTCCTCCGACGTTGCTCTTAAGCCACATATGCTCTGCTTTGTAGGTGAGAGTTCCAGGTAAACTTCCTGTTGAGGGTAATACCAAGGTATTTCACCTCTTCAGAGAAGTTTAGTTTGCCTTTGAAGATTTCAGGAGGTTTTAAGCCCGATAAACTTCTTTTCCTGGTGAAAAGGAGCATCTCAGTCTTGTCGGGATTGATCGACAGTGAGTGTTCCTTACACCATGTTTCTATTAATTTGAGCCCATCCTTCGCTCTATCGCACAGTGTGTTCACAAATTTGCCGGTCTGCAAGATAACTATGTCAATGCACGCTTACCAGATAAGTGAGGACATTATATTTTAAATACATGTTTGTTACTCGCCATCCAGGATATATTAAGAAATGTGGAACTAACATCGCACGGATCATCAATTGAGCGAGTGAACGAATTTAAATACCTTGGAGCATGGCTCACTGAAGAGTGGACATCTGACCTGGAAATAAGATGTCGTATAGAGAGCGTATGAGCTTCACAGATACGGACTTTGACCAGAACTTAAAAATGAGATACATAAAGTGTTATATTTCATCGGTGTTACTATATGGCGTAGAGAGCTGGACATTGAAGATGATCACAATGAATAAAATAGAGGCCTTCGAGATGTGGGTATATCGCAGAGTGCTGAAAATCCCATGGACGGCCCGAGTAACCAACGAAAATGTCCTACGAAGATTAAACAAAGAACGTGAACTATTGCTAATGATCAAAAAAACCATCAAATACCAGCTCTTGCAACTGATCATCGAGGGGAAGATAGAGAGAAGAATGGGAAAGAAGATGTCGTGGCTGCGTAACATAAGACAGTAGACTGGCTTACGAACAGTGGAAAGCCTAATACATACTGCCAGAGACTGAACACAAAAATGTGGTCGAAAACATTCATTAGTGAATATGCACAAGAAAAATAAGATATGAAATAGACATAGACATAGAACATAAACCAAATAATTCTTTTGATTGTCATCCTCACTGATCATCATCAAAACATTGCATTTTGGCTTATGTTTTGGGGTAATGAAAAAGTCCTCCAAGTTTCAATTAGTATTCAATTAAAATATGAAAATAGTAGAAAAAGTAACCTGCAAATCTTCCTTCCTTCGTGAACCCCCAACCAACGGGAGGTTGGCTTCTGCTCCCTTTATGGGGCAATTTGCCAACACCTGCAAATCTCGGGCTAACAATTTGAAGATCTTAGCGACGACGCCAAGCTCTGGAGCCATATTGTCCTAATCACCTGAAACTGGTTTTCACGTTCAATCCCATAGATTGGGCAATATGAAATGAATTGCAATACAAGTGCATTCCGCATTTTGATAGAAAATTTACGCAACATACCACAGACCGGATCTAAACAACATGTATATGATAGTAACCATGATTTTGTTATTTAGGCCACTGTTTGACTTTTAAAGCGATAATTTATTTTTCTTTTTACTTACATGTTTCATAGTCGTTTGGAAAGGACGGTAAGTGGAAATCAAGAATTCATTTTTGCGACTCGTTTTGTAGCTAAAAGTTTGAATATCGCTTGCAACATTTTGGCTTAATTATTATGTATATTCTAGTGTGTCGACTACTTTTGGTTTTCAGGGTTTCTTTAGGAAGTTTACATTTGCTATTTTGTTATGTTATATAGAAAGCTCCGATTGTTTTAATTACAGGTTAAGCACTAATTAAGTGAGAAATCATCGTTGGTCGACACAAGGACGTCTAATTGATTATTATTGTAAATGTGGAAGTGTTTGTTTTGCTGTTTAAATGACGGAATGTTAAACGGATACCTTTTACCTAATGTTTACGTAAATTTAACCGACCCACGATCAATTATTTATTTTTTATTTATAAACCTTTTCATATGTAGAATGAGGTATCGATATTTTACGGTTAATAGTTGAGCCGAGAAAATGGAAGAACGTCACCTGTCACCAGCTACTGGATGCGTATTCTTGAAACAAGGGAAGGGAGTTATCAAGATACAAATCTGTAGAATGTGACAGGAACTCGCCAATGTTAGCTTCTTCTGTCACATTCTATCAACACTTCTCCTGAGAATTCCGTTCCCTGGTTTCAACAATTAGGTCTCTGATCTATACAAGGCCCATGATAGCCCATCAAAAAATAAGTTGGCATGCATTATGCCATTTTTGTAAAAAAGATTCTTCCTAAGAAAGATACATTCTGAGACCGATGAAGCAATTTAGATCAATTGAGTCCGAATACCAGGCGATTGTATTGGAAAAGTCCTCGATGAGTTGCAATGGTGGCCAATTTCTTACTTTCATCGTCTAACACAAACTGGTGATAAGCATCTTTTAAAGTCCAGTTGACTAAACACACCATTTCCACTGAATTTGGCCATTAACGATTCCATGTTAGGAATTGGATATACATCATCTTCTAAGGCATCGTTTAATCCAGTTGAAAAATCGGCACATAACCTAATTTTTCCATTTGCCCCCCAGCAACAACAATGGGCGCTACCCATTCAGAGTGCTCAATTAAACGATCCAATTCTACATCCAGCACTTCACGAACTGCCATTGCAACTGGGCGAGGAGGACGGTATTTTGGTGTCGCATTGCGTTTCAGATACAAATGCAGTTTCATTTTATTGCAAGCCCCTATAACTGAACTAAAAAGGTCCGGAAAATCGCTTAACAACGTCTCGACTTGGGCCGCATTCGTTTTCAAGCTCCATGGAGCGAGCAGAGCGTTTTTGACGTCACGATGACGTAATTTGGCAAAACCATAGATTGACCAATTGTCAAACTACGTCATTGTGACGTCAAAAAAGCTCTGCTCGCTCCATGGAGCCTGAAAACGAATGCGGTCTTGAACTTTATTCACCTGAAGTGACGTTGCCAGTGGTAGTGATGTCCAGGAAATCAGGCCTAAATCAACCAAATCTTTTGTGTTTGCCAAGTTTGTAATATTATTGACTACAATTACAGGTTCAGTGGTAATTCGTCCGTTAGCTTTAAATATGACTTGGCAAGTTCCAAAATTCTTCATCTTTGAGCCGTTGGCCACACTCACTTGAATCGGCTCATATGTAGACATGTCAGCTCCCGTGTCATCTTGCATACGTACTGTGATCCCGTCCAACATGATGTCGAAGTATCGCCGATATGAACAGTTTTCAACATGAACGTCATTTATCTGTATAATATGAACATTTGTTTCTTTTTGACCTACACACAGATGCAACATGACCAATCTTGTTGCAGTAGAAGCATTCGCTGTCTTTAAATGAACACTCATCATCACAACGATAACATTCCCTGATAGGTTCCCTCTTCCTTAAATTTTGTTGTCGAACTGCATTGACCTCAAGAGGCAGCTGAGGTACGGTAGTTTCAATCCGAGTGTGCTGTTCTGCATGTCTCTTCTTCTTCAAGTGCCTTCTTCATTACTGAAGGTTGGCGACAATACCAGCAAACTCCTCTCTATTTCTTGCTGCTCTCAATAGGGTGCATGTGTCTAATCCTGTCCACTCTCTTATATTTTTAAGCCATGAGCATTTTCGTCTTCCGAGTCCTCTTCGGCCTTCTATCTTTCCTTCCATAAGCAGTCTGAAAAGTTGATATTTTTCTCCTCTGTATACATGTCCCAGATAACCAGTTTTGCGCTGTTTCACATGTTGTAAAAGTTTCCTGTCTGTTCCCATCATTCTTAAAACATTTTCATTTGTTATTCTTCGGGTCCATGGTATCTTCAAAAGTCTGCGGAAGATCCACATTTCAAATGCTTTCAGTCGCTGCATTATCCTCTTTCCCATTGTCCAGGATTCCGTGCCATATAAGAGGACAGAATAAATATATGAGTTCACGAAACGGTATCGAGCATCGAGCGACAGGGTGGTATTCGTTAGAAATGTCTTCATTCTCACGAACGTGGCTCTTGCGTTTTCAATTCGGAGCTCGAATTTCGGTCTCTGGATCCAGGTCTTGGGTAACCCAGCAACCGAGATACCTGAATTTTCTCACTTCTTCTATTGAAGTACCATATATTCGTATATTGGCTTGTAGATTTTGATTTCTGCTGACGACCATCGTTTTGGTTTTTGCTGTATTTATTTTCAGGCCGTGTTGGTCACCTGATTTCACAATCTTGTCTACTAGCTCCTGTAAGCCTTTTGAAGTGTCTGCGAAGATGACAGTGCCATCTGCATAGCGTATGTTGTTAAGTATTTTACCGTTCACCTTTATGCCAATTTCACAGTCCTCTAGCGTTTGCTGAAATATGTACTCGGAGTAAATGTTAAATAAAAGAGGCGAGAGAACACAGCCCTGTCGTACTCCCCTTCTTATTGGTATTTCTGACGATACGGTGTCACAAACCGAACAAACCCTCTCTGTTCCCAATATAAATTTTTTATAAGCCTTATGTCTTCGTAGTCTAGACCCTGTTTTTGGAGCAGTTGTAACATTGTTGGATGCTTGATGCGGTCGAACGCCTTTTCGTAGTCAATGAAGCACATATACACGTCTTTTCTTTGGTCTCTACATTTTTGGAGTGAAACCGTTAATCCGAAAAGTGCTTCCCGAGTTCCCAGTCCTAATCTAAACCCAAATTGTTCGGGGCTTATATTTTGTTCTGCATGTGCACAACATAAATCTCTGACTTTCATTATGTTGGCATTGTCAACTTCTCTTTCCTTTAAAATGATCGCACGGTATGGTTGTGAAGCTGGTTGATTTGTATATAGAGCTGCCAGAAGAAGTTTGAACTTATCAATGGTTAGTTCGTTGAATTTAAATAGATCACCATTGAAGTTTGCAAGATCAACAACATTAGCTATGCTTATATCCGTAGGGCGCGTCATGAGTATATTATAACGTCGTTGAAATATTGGCCTAGTATCAGCAAATAGAACATTGAGCGTGTTGGTAAGGTCATTGAAAGTACACTCGTGTGGATACTTAGGTGAAATACGTGCTTTTAAGCGATTGAACTCACTTTCGTCAAAGGCTTGCAGTAATAGGTCTAGGCATTCAGTATCCAAGAGGACTTCCTTCGCTCCGTCGAACGTAGTCTTGTGTCTGGCAAACCATTCTGGAAACGTGCAACCAGCGAGTCTTTTAAACGCTTTTGCAAACGAATTGTCGTCTAAAGTCGCAGGTGTGTTTCTTCCCTTCTCTTCAAGACATGTAATAAGCTTTCTTATCTGACTTTGGTAAGTCTGTGCCTGTTGTAGCATTTCTGGCTGTTGTGCTTCCAATAATTTAACGAAACGGTCCATCATAGTTCGCTTAAAGGGATAATTAATTATAATGAAGGTTTTTTTGTAGGTGGCTTTAACACCCGGTAATGAGCATCAGTTTCAAGTCCTTGTATCAAATTTGATCCGTTTTCAACGGTCTGAGATTATGACAAAAAACAACGATTTTTCTGAACTTTAGAAGGCTGTATTTTTGCTCTTAGGATGAGGTCTTTTTACTAATGACAACGGGCGACAATATTTTTTGGCTGGGAATGCGGCCTCAGATAGATGGGTCAAGCAAGACTACTGCTTTTTACCCTCCCATCTCTGTAGACCAAAAGGATAGGTCTGGAAGAGTAAGTCGCTACAAGTCCAGGAATTTTCCCGTTCGGGAAGTTCCCAGAGTTGCATCGGCATCCTCTGTCTGAGGGGCTCTTCTGGCGCTCTTCCTGTCCTCCATTTCTTCTTTCTTCGTCAGCTCGTCCATCTCTGGTGGTCCTGGCAAACTATAGGATGTCCAAACCGCCGGCTTTCGTCCGTCTGTTTTTACATCCTAAAGTTTTGGGGAGTTAGGGTCTGGTGAGTGGGGGATGGTTTTCCCCCTTTTGCGTAGGCAAAGCGGAGGAAAGGGCCAGGAGTGCAGTCAGAGCCCAGTTAGCACCGAGATAACTGCGGAAAGGTTCTACCCAGATTTTGAGAATAAAATTCTTGCCACCCGGGTGGAAGGTCTGGGGGAAATTGTGATCCTCTTCTTCTTGGCTGGTTGATCCTGAATTGTCGTCTATCTGAAACAGAAAGAAAAACTTGTGGGGTGCTTCTAGCTCCGGGTCGTAGTTCACTGCTTCTCGCAGTAACTGATTTTCGCTGCTTTCCGCTTTTTGGAATATCTTCACTGCGCTCTGCTCGACCCTTTCCGTTGCGGTGGTGAACTTCAAATCTCGCTGGATGTCCACGTTTTTGACGTACCATGGGGCGTCCACCGCTGTCCTGAGCGCAATGTTCTCCACAGCTTGGAGTTTCTTCAGGTGCGATTTGGCCGCGTACCCCCACGCGCCGTAGGTCAGGTGGGGTTGAAGAACCGACTTGATGAGCGTCACTTTGTTCCGAAGTGCCATCTTTGATGTCCTGCTTGTCATGGGATACAGTTTTGCTCTGGTCGCTCTGGCTTTCTGTCTGGCGTATTCTATGTGGCTTCCCCACGTTAGTTTTTTTGTCCATCTTGACTCCAAGGTACGTCGCCTCGTTGAACCTGACGTTGCCTTCTATCCTCATCTTTGGTCTTGGATCTCTGCCCAGATATCCCTCTTTTTTTGGATTTTAATAACTCGGTTATCTCGTAAAAGAAATTTTGAATCAAAATTTTACAGGAGACTCATCTTTCTTTAAATTGAACAAGGAAATTAAAAAACTGTAATTTTTGGGAAATATCCAGTCAGCATAGAACATAGAGTGGGAAAATGAACACCGTCCCCCTGTATCTGCGTCACTTAACAAGTTTGACAAACGTCATCCACACATAGTAAGCATTCATTTCATAAGTACTTATACAAAATTTTATCAATTGACGACAGTAAAATAATCGCTTAATATTTCCAATTTATTAATTTATATTTAATAATCTATTAATTAATGCACCCAACTTGCTTGACGTCAATTTATTTTACTAAATTTACCTTAATTATGATTACTTTGGTTTTTCATCATTATATCATTTTTTAGAAGTGTCTTTAATATCTTTTAATCTAATTTATAAGAAATGAATGATAACGACAGAGAAACATACGAAATCAATGATCCCGACAAAGATGGAAACAACTTTGAATGCGACATGTCTCAGTCTGCGAACATCATGACAACTTGATCAGAAATTGGGATCCAACCCTTCTACCATTTGGGTAAAAAAAGATTTTTTTTGACAATTTTAGTAAAATGAACAGTTTCTAGGTTCAGGCCAGACCAAAACACATTGGAAACTGATAACGAAACGTCACAACTGTCAAAACTCCACTCAGGAAGCTATAAAATAGATTTGATACTTTTCATACTGACTTGACTAGATTTAAAAGTGCTTTACAGATTTTTAGCTTTATTGAGAGGATTTCCACATACTAGCGCAAAACTAAATCAAAAACATTACAGCTATCAAAATTGCACTCATGGAGCTGTAAAATGCATTTTACCCAATTCACACTGTCTTTATATTACTTTTCATTTGTTTTTTTGTATTTTATGGAAGTGAATTTGATAGTTTTCAGGTTCAAAACAGACCTAAACGGTTCTGAAATTGACAGCCAAATTTAATAACTGCCAAAATTGCAGTGGCTGAGCTAACTCATGGAGCTATAAAATGCACTTAATCTAAGTCAAACTGACTTTGTTTTTTATGTATGTTTTGTAATTTTATAGCTTTATGGAGAGAATCCTTATAGCTGTCACCCTCATACTGGATCAAATGAAGAACAAAAACCTGACAGCTATCAAAAGTTTACTTAGAAACACATACAATGTATTTAACCCAATTCAAATTGATCTTATTACTTTTCAAGTATGTTTCGTTATTTTATACTTTTATGAAAGTGAATTTGACAGTTTGTCAGGTTCAAAACAGACCTAAAGAGTTTTGAAATTGACAAATTTAAAAACTGCCAAAATTGCACTGGCTGTTAACTCATAGAGCTATAAAATGCACTTAAGCTAATGTATGCTTTCTAGTTTCATAGGAGAGTATTTTTACAGCTGTCACATTTATACTGGGCTAGAAACAGGCTGTCAAAAATTCACTTATGGAGGTATAAAATGCATTGAACCTAGTTCAAACTGTATTATGTTTCATTTAGTTTTGTAGCTTTGTGAAGAGGATTTTGACAGTTGTCACATTCAGAAAAGACTAAATTTAAGTTAGAAATAGACAGTCAATGGTCACAACTGTCAAAAATACACTGATGGATGTGTAAAATGCTAGTTCAAGTTCAAACCATACTCTGTTTAATGTATTTGTTGTACTGTTAAAATCAGGTCAGCATTGATCTGATTCTTTAGGAACAGAATTTTTTTGTGAGCCACTTATATTCACTAGTGACTTATGATCTATCTACCTAACTTAATTAAAATGACCGTAATAGCTGATATGCTGAGGTGTTGGATAAAAGTACGTTACACCATGCACGTCAACCATTCTTCTTCTTCTTCTTCAGTACTCCTTTGTCCACTCCTGAACGTAGACCTCTTTCATCCGCTTCCATGCATTTCTGTCTTGTGCTGTTTGAGGACCATCTTTTCCCCGCAATCGGTTTGATATCGTCTAGTCACCTTTTCTGGGGTCTGTATTGGTCGCCAATGTGTTACTCGCGCTGTCCAACTGAGATACGCTTCATGATGTCCACGACTTTAGTTCTTCGTCGGATTTCCTCATTTCTGATTTTGTCTCTTAGACTGATTCCAAGCATGGTGCTCCATTGCTCTTTGCATTACTCTCAACTGTTCAGCACTTCTTTTGGTCATTGTCACTGTTTCTAAACCGTAAGTTGCTACCGGCAACTATCGAAGACTTTCCGCTTTAAGCTGGCCAAAAGCTGCCCATGCAAGTCTTTTCCTATGTTTTATTTGGTTCTCTTTGCCAGTTTTGATAGTATGTCCCAAGTAGACGTATTCATCGACGTTTTCTAAAGTCGTGCCGTCGATTGTTACAATACCTTCCATATCGCTTATTATATTGGTTTTAGAAAGGTCATTCTTAGGCCCACTTTTCTCGACGCTTCATTCAGTTGGCTTAACATATCTTTGAGTTCGTGTATGTCGCTACTTATGAGCACGATATCGTCGGCGAATCGTAGGTGGTTTAGAGGTGTTCCGTTCACATTGATACCTACCAAGACAGTGTTTTGAATATGTTCTCTAACGCCAAGGTTCTCTAACAACAGTTTGGGAGATATAGTGTCTCCCTGGCGCACGCCTTCTCTAATTCCTATTTTATCTGTTGTCAGGTTTTCATTTATTTTGACATGAAAGGTGGCATTTTCATACAGGAAAGCCCATATCTCAATGGAGTCAAATGCCTTGCGAAAATCTACGAATGCTAAGTGCAGAGGTATATTGTATTCAGTTGTTTTTTCTATTAATGTTCTTACTGCCTGAAGGTGGTCGACGGTGCTATACCCCTTTCGAAACCCCACCTGTTCTACTGGTTGGTAGGCGTCTAGCTTGTTGGTGAGTCTGTTAGTGATAATCTTGTGTGATAAAAGACTGATTGGTCGGTAGTTCTCTATGTTGGTGTTATCGCCCTTTTTGAAAAGTAGAACTACTTCTGCGTTATGCCACGCGTCTGGTATTCTTTCCTCATTGAGGCATTTGTTGAGAAGTACCTTCACAGTGCTTCCACCCATTTTCGGCATTTCACAGGTGACTCCATCTTCCCCTGGGCTCTTCCTGCCATTAGTAATTTTTAAATTAATGAAGTATAAGTATTTTAATCGTTTTTCTATGGAAACATAAATGACGTCCACTTTCGTTTATTTATTGTTTGCATGTAGGAAATATTTCTCCTAGAGGAGGTCGAGATCTTTGCACTTTCAATTAGCGATCGTTATTGTGTTAATTGATTATCAATTTCAGGTAGTAATTGACCCAATTTTTCAGGCAAAATAATTGATTCTTGGACTATTATTAATACAAAGTGTTATTTTGGGTTTTTATACACATTACTTAGAAAACTAACCTTGGGGGAGCTTTTTCATTTATATAACTGTTCCTTTTTAAATTAAATGCACTTTTTTTTTCTGCTAGCATGTTAGTCGTTGAAGGTAGTTTTCTGTTTAATCAATTTTGCATTGACCACTCGTTAATTAAATTATTTTCAGTATTTTTTCTCATACTGAATTATTTAAATTATACGTTATGTAAGTAACAGTTTTCCCACTGAATAATTTATAGAAACTTCTTTGTATGTGTTCTTTAATGCGGAGTTTTTCTTTACTAAGTTAGCTAGCATAACTAGTGTATCACCGCACTGTTCCAATGACACTTGATGGAACAGGATGCAAGTACATCACCAGTTTTACACTAAAATTGTCAATTAAAAACGTCATTAATCTCGATGGTTTTGCTATGTAAATAGTAAACGAAAAAAAGGTGAAAAGTTAAAATATTTTTACGATTTTCCCGTGGGTTTACACAAAGTCAATTTAACTCAACAATTAATAAATTTATTTACACTTCAAAACACTCCGTACAATAATTAATTAAGCTACTAAAAACACTACTACAATTCCACTATTTAAACTTTACCGCGTTTCCAAATTCACTACTCCTACCATCGAGACCGCTTCTTTTATATTCGCAAACCACGTTCTAGAATGACCGCAAAACGCTTTGCGAATTGCGTCGAACATCGAAGATGCTTCTCGGTATCGCTATCTAACGGTGGCCTACTTTAACACGCGCCCGGCCAGATATTGCGGCGCATCGATTCCATCCCGAATCGAGTGCTCGTTCAGAAGTATCGAGCATAGTAGGCCCAAACCGTAACACCCCCCCCCTCTTAAAGCTGATCGTCCCGATCCGCTTCATCTAGTCCCTGGTATTTCTTGAGTCTGTCCAGATGGACAATTTTCATCTTGCCTTTGGGGCTGCGTTGGACTCTGTATGCGACGTCGTTTAACCTTTTTACCACATTGTAAGGTCCCTCCCAGTGTCGTTGCCATGTTTGACTTGATCCTTCGCTCCTCTTGGGTTGAAACATCCACACAGCATCACCTTCCTTATAATTGCCACCAGTTGTTCTGTGGTTCAGTATCATCTTCATACGGTCGTTGTTTGGTCATCTTCTCTCTCTCAAGTTCCCGAATTGCGATGGATCCCTTCTGTAACGAACACTGGTCACAACGTTTACACCATTCTTCAACGTCCTTTCTGAAGTTAATCCAGTAAAATCGATCTCTTATTCTAGCCAAAGTCTGGTTTACTCCAAAGTGTCCTCCTCCGCGACTGTCATGTAGTTCTCGCAGCACATTCTCTTTGCAGGAATTGGGCACTATTGTTTGGTAAACAAAGCGTTTTCCGTCTGGACTTTCCCATTTGCGAGTAATTAAGTCGTCTCGCAGTCGAAGCGAATTCCACTGCAACCAGTAACCCCTTACTGTTGGTCCATATCTGGAAATCTGTTGCCAATCCGATTTCAAATCCTTCTCCAACCATCTTCTGATTACTTTCAAATCAGAGTCTGAGCGCTGCCCTTTTATTATGTCTTTCTTAGAAACGCTGCTCTTCATTCTTTTTGTAGCCTCTTTATCTGTCACCTTCGCGATTTGACCAATCCTCCAACCATCATGAATTTGTCCTTTCCGGTACCTTAAGTCACTATCAAAAGCTTGACGATCCTCTACATATCGCGGTAAATGTCCTTCCGGGTTCTTCATTTCCTGCTCCTGGTTACGCCAGTTCTGCGAGGTCGGTAAACGAGTCTGCTGTCTGCAATTCCAGCAGTAATGTCCTTTACGTCCACAATTATAACACGTAATGTTTCTTTTAGCAGAGGAGTTCCGGTGATTTGTTCTGATGTCCTGATTTCGTCGGCACGGTGGGTTTGGAGAACAAGACCGCTGTCTGCAATTCCTGCTATAGTGTCCTTTGCGTCCACATCGATAACATTCCACTCTAGTGATCGGGCGTGATCGTTCTAACTGTGTGGACTGACCATTTCCTGATGCTGCCATTTGTTGCACTAATTGGCCAACCATTGATTTAATTTCATCTATTAATGTAGCAACATGATCGGCTGGCGGTACTCTCTCCTCTTGAATAGTCTCTGGCTTTAAGTCATTACATGCAGCTTCAACTTCCAGCGCTCGAGCCAGTAATTCGCTGCTGTTGCTCTCTTTGAACATCTTCAGCATTTTCTTTACCTCCGGATCTCGAATCCCTTCAAACTCTTGTAAATTTTCTTATGAAACGCTTCGCGATTTGCGTCGAACATCGAAGATGCTTCTCGGTATCTCTATCTAACGGTGGCCTACTTTAACACGCGCCCGGCCAGATATTGCGGCGCATCGATTCCATCCCGAATCGAGTGCTCGTTCAGAAGTATCGAGCATAGTAGGCCCAAACCGTAACAATATTTTCTTCCTATTTTTAGGTTAGGTTAGGTTAGGTAAAAAATTCAAAAAAAAGGTTCAATTTCCTTTCACTTTTTCTGGGAAATGATTTGTATGTTTAAATAAACAAATATATTTTATCACGATAATATATTTACATAAATACACAATTAAGTAATTCACATTACAACATTAACGCCTAAATTACTTAAATTACTGTAATATGGCCCAAGTAGGATCTGGCTAGTCGTATTGCTCATTCACAACTAACATTGAATGTATTTTTCTCATGGTTTACTGTTGTTTTCCAAAGGTTAATCATTGCAAGAAGTTCCTTTCAATCAGTACCTGTTTATTGCAAAGTTTTGTAACGAATCTCGGTATTTTTCTTATTGCAGTTAAATTTCACCATTAAAAACATCATCAAACATTGGGCTTCATTCTTCAAAAGAAGTATTATAGATAATAAAACTCATTTTTCGCTTTTCTTCATAACGGGAATTTAGTCAATTCGACTTGGTTCTAAATTTAATTTAGACCCAGATAATATACAGGCAACTCCACATAAAGTTGATGACACTTTTAATTGGTGATTTCAATGCCAAACTAGGTCGTAAATTGGACGACGCAAAAATGTCCCTTACATTTCATGTTCCTTACATTTAATGTTTACAATCGGTAGCGACCATAAAATGCTTCGAGCACGCATAGTGTTTAATTTAAAGAAAGAGAGGTGCAAGTTGATGGGAACGAGTAATAAATGGAAACCCCTAGAAAGTCTGACAGACTTCCAGCAGGAAATAAATGTACAAATAGAAACCTTTAATACTGGAGAGGAACAGAATGTAGAGTCGCTAAACACCCACCTTGCGCAAGCCGTTCTACAAGAAAAAACAAAAATCAAAAGAAAAAGGACAAAGGCTGTCAAGAAAGATATCAGAACGTTTAACACAAGAGAAGTGACAAGAGTAATAGAAGGAAACAAGGGTCTGAAGTCAATTAGAAGAACGTTCACGGAGGACAAAAAGAACATTACTAAGTTAAGACAACAAAACGGACATATAACATCAAACAAGGAAGAGATTCTGAATGTGGTTAGGTCTTTTTATCAAGAACTCTACAGCAACGCGGATGTGAACGTCAATATACCAACTTATCGTCCCATTAGTCTGCTCTCCCATCTGTACAAGTTGTTTATGCGAATAATTACCAAACGAATCACAAATAAATTGAACTTCTACCAGCCACGCGAACGGAGCTATGGAGAGAGCAATGCTGGGCATATCATTGAGGGACAGAGTCTCTAACATCAGACTTCGCCGAATGTCTGGAGTTACCGATGCAATTGACCTCATAACAACGTTAAAGTGGAACTGGGGCGGACATGTGGCGAGAATGACGGACGGACGATGGACAAGGCTAATTCTGGAGTGGAGACCGCGACAAGAGGCCTTTCGGAACAGAGGAGGAAAGATCGGATTCGGAAGGATCCCGTAAGATGTAAGCTGGTAGTTCAATACAAAATCATCTAGCAAGTCTCACAATTCAAATATCTGGGTATGGATCTCTCGGGTTATCAGGACCCAGTGAAGGACCTAAGAAGCCAGATCAACAAAGCGACTGCCATGTCGGGCTGCTTAAGGCAGATAATATGGGCGAACGAATACATGCGAAAGGATAGCAAGGTCAGGATCTATAAGACTTTTGTAACAGGCCAATCATGACATACGGAATAGAAACCAGAGAAGAAACCAACAAAACGAAAAGAATGTAGCCGAAATGAAAACGCTCAGGACCGAATTAGGAACACTGACATTAGGGAGTGAAACAATGTGGAGTGCAAGACATCGTAAGATGGGGGAGACAAAGAAAAAGATATTGGTACGCCCACGTGAGAAGAATGGAAGAGGGAAGACTGCCACGCATCGCACTTGAAGGGAAACCAATAGGGAAAAGAGCACCCGGAAGACCACCTAAGAGATGGAAGGACAGCTGGCAGTCCACCTCCCAGGAGCTGATCCAAAGGAACCTGCAAAACTAACACATCGCAAGATCTTAAATATGAGTAAGAAGAAGAAGATTACTTTATCTAGCCTTCTTGATGAGAAGTAGATTTGGTACATCGTTTATGTTCACCATCAACTATAGTAACTACTAAATCATGCTAGTTTAATCAACTGTGTTAAAACTTTTGATATTTTCTTCTTTAACATGAGTTATACTTCATCATCCTGATTTTGTCTTATCAGCAACTTGTCTTTCTTAATTTGTTATTTCTCTTGCTTTACTATAATATCTGGATTGTCTTGATTTAGACTTCTTCTGACTGAGTCTATTACAAGTAATTTTCTTTTTTCAAAGATTTGGATAATTAACCAACCAGTCCTCTTTAACCAAATCAGCTCCTTTCTCGCCCACCATAATAGCGGGCGCGTTGGTATTTCCACTAGGTATGGTAGGCATAATACTAGCGTCAATAACCCTCAACCCGGCTACTCCATACACCCTTAATCTCGGATCAACCACAGCCTCTTCGTCCCATTCCGGTCCCATTTTGCACGTCCCAACCGGATGGTAAATGGTCATTGAAATTGTCCGGATATGACACTCCCAATACTTGTCCGAGCCAAACTCCAAATGCTTGCAATTAGGAAACGGTATGAGATGAACGCGACTACCAAATTTCTTAAAGGCCTTGGCCTCACTGATCTTAATGGCGATTTTGGCTCCCTCCACTAACGTTTTGATGTCGATGGAATGCTGGAAGTAGTTGGCGTTGATCTTGGGGGAGTCGAAAGGGTTTTTGCTGCGTAGCCGGACCCAGCCTCGGCTGCGCGGCCTTAGCAACAGCGGCATCAGAGTGTAGACGTCCTGGTTTGCGATTGGCTTGTAGACGGCCTCGTACAGTTCGTCGGTGAGGCCGAGGACCTTGCGCACTCTAGCACCTGCGTCAGAATTAACACTGGCGGGCGCCATATGGAATTGGATGTCTGGCCAAGAACGGTTGCCATATCTTTAAGGAAAAAAGATGTTAGTGTATTAGCAAATTAACTAATATGAACGTAAGTGCTAAAAATAGCACTAAACAGACTTTGTCCACTATTAACTATTTATACCAATCATATCANAGNTNGGCGGNCANTATAANTCGGNATGAACCCNTNAGTTCNATTAGCGGGNACGGNNGTTGAGATTANCTNAANNATGATTTTGANNATAGTAGCNAATTNANNCNGGAAGGCGTGAGNGCNTGCTGCTGGTGTAGNNCGNACCTGNANCAATCATNCGAGATTCCGCACNANGGTGGTANCGGTNANTATGGGNAGGGAGANNNANTAGTNCTNNAGGCTTGANCCTATTCCGGATCNAGNCNNNNCGGNCTCGNTNTAGNTGCCTATTTCGCANCGACTGCGNCTCNTGTTTACCTTNNCTCNNCNANTNNNGGAGANATCATACTNCTTGATTCCGNCCCGAGTGAGCANTNCTNNCACTCNATAGNGACNANTGNANCTNGGNNCCNCTTTTCGCTGANCCAGNATCTATNANTCNGATNGCTGNNATGTTCTNTAGGATCNTGTGGAGGTCCCACGGGCGCTTAGNGNTGCAACTNNTAGCACAACATNGGACACCGTTTCCGATCTTGGACGTGTGGGTACTTATTTTTAATTGGATGTTTGATTACTTAACGCAATGTCTGTTCCAATCGGTACAATCAAATTCTTCAACCTTGTGCGTAGCATACCAAAAGTAGAAAATTATCAAGTTACCCAAAGCGTGAATATGTCCTGTTTTGTCAAATTTAATAATAATCTCAATTGTTTTAAAAACCTTGTTGTCAGTAATTCAAGTTTCTTTTTTCGTAAACTTCCTTTAATGACAAACAAACTATCGTAAACAAAATTTTGTGTTTATTTTTGTTTGCGGTCCATTGCTCGTCACGAACATTGGACAGAAGTCGACTTATGCAATGGAAAAAGCGCCAGTTTACCGGTACTTTCTTCGGACTACTATAGTACCTCGATATGCGGTAATCGGTGCGACCTTTCGATTTCGATATGCAGCCTTGCTATTGAGAAAGCGGTCAACCAAAGCAATAGTTTACTGCCAAATAATAATAAATCTTTTCAAACATGTTGAGATAATGTGTCATGATAATAGTAATCTGAGCGAAAAGGTTCTTCTTTGGTATAATTGAATCGTTAATATTATATTGTTTTCTTAATAACATGTGAAAGTGGTAAATTCCTAATGGGATGTTTAAAGAATATTGCGTAAGCAAACATGTTGTGATTGGATGAGTCACGCAAGAGTTAACTTAAACATTTTTAATGTTTATGTAAGGTTTGATTACTCAGTTCTCAAGTAGTAGCAAGCAAAATGTAATAAGGAACGTGGATATTCCATATTCATTTCCAAAGTCAAACAGAAATATTTAATTTTGTCTATGACCAACCAATAATGCACTGATAGGGCAAATTTCAAAAGTAACCAATAATTTTACCGGTCTTCTTCTTTTTCTTCTCAGCCCGTATTTATCCACTCCTGGATGGAGGCCTCTTCCAAATCCCTCCACGCCTTTCTATTTCTAGCAGTTCGGGTCCAATTTCTTCCTGCAACATTCTGGATATCGTCTTGCCATACCAATGCTCCGTTTGGTCTCTCTTGGTAGTAAACTAGTATCCTATGTGCCCATCTGTGGTCGTCCTGCCTTGCCACATGACCAGCCCATCTTCATTTCAGTTGTGCCACAAGCCTTAGAACATCTGTCACTTTAGTTCTTCTACGAATTTCCTCGTTGCCCATTCTATCCCTTAGAGTGATTCCTATCATAGCCCTCTCCATTGCTCGTTGGGTGGTTGGCAAATTTGCTGGTAATTGCCATTGTCTCTAGTCCATATGTGAGAACCGACATCACGCAGGCATCAAACACTCTCCTTTTCAAATTTATAGGAAATTCACTAGATTTAAGGATAAATCCTAGTCTGCCAAAGGCTGCCCAGGAGAGGCCTATTCTTCTTGTGATTTCAGAAGATTGATTTTATTTGCCAAGTTGAATTTTGTGGCCCAAGTAAACATATTCCGAGACAACCTCCAGGGGTTGGTCGTTAACGGTCACCTGGATGTCTTCTGTACTCATGATCTTTGTTTTGTTCAAGTCCAATTTGCAGCGATGCTCGATGAAGCTCCCGAAGCATGTTTTTAGGCTCTTCACCTGTGCTGGCAACGACCGAAATGGTTTAGACGCTCTAAATCGATATTACTCCCGTTCTCTTGCCAGTCAACTTTTTTCCATCCTCCAGGTCAAGGGTAAAAAGTTTTGGTGAGATGGTGTCTCTTTGCCTTACTCCTCTTTTGATTGGAATATTGTCGGTTTTTAACTCATCATCTATTTTTACATGAATGTTGATGTTTGATGAGGTTTGAGTATCTAGAGTCGATCCTTGCATTGTCTAGGGATTCTAGAATTGCCCAGGTTTCGACAGAGTCAAAAGCCTTTTGATAGTCGACGAAGGCCAAATGGAGTGTCATATTATATGGAGTGGCTTTTCCAATAAGAGTGCGAAGTGTCTGCAGGTGGTCGATAGTACCAAACCCATTGCTCGACCGGTTGGTATGAGTCCATCTTATTCGTCAACTGGTTGGTTATTATTTTCGTAAATAGTTTGTATAAGTGCGATAATAAGCTGATAGGTCGATAATTATCTATGTTGTTTCTGTCTCCTTTCTTGTATAATAGAATGACTTCTGCATTTTGCCACTTAGTTGGGATTTTACCTTCTGTCAAACACAATTTTACATGCTCCATCAGCGTCTCACCTCCTATTTTAATCATTTCGCTCGTGATTTTCTCTTTCTGTTTTTCTTGACCTTCCATTTGATAATTTGAATCTTCGAACTTTCATGCTTCTATTGTGTTCTTAATTAGCTCATTATTATGGTTTCTTAAATCTTTTCGGATGTTCCTATTTATTTCTTTGCTAAGATTCTTATATCCTCTCGATCCATTTTAGATTAGATTTTTTGTGCGTGGGCTGATTTCTCTTTTGTTTAGAGCATATATTTCTTGTTGCAACTTGAATACTATTTGAGATGTTACTGCAGAGCTCGTCTATACCTGGTGTGGGTGTTGGAGGTGCACCTAGTTTAGAATTTAAAATGCGTTGAAAAGCAGCTTTGTTCCGATTCAAAGCTTCAACAGTTGGGTATTTTTGTTGCTGCATTAATTTATTCCTTTCGAATCTTGTTCTTGTCTTGTTGACTATACGGTGATCGCTGCCAGCATCGAATCGGTTTAAAACTGTAACATCCCTGAATATATCTTTTCTATTCGTCAGGATGTAATCGATTTCATTTTTGACTTTACCGCGTGGGCTTTTCCAAGTCCATCTTCTCTGTTCTTTCGAAGTCATGCATCAACTTTACTAGACGAATAGAAATTGCAATTTAACTCTAATGTATGATTTTTTTACGGTAGATTCCTTTAACTGTCATAGATATATCATCTGTCAATATTAGCCTGATTCCTCTGATTCAAAATTCCAAAATTTAAAATATATTCTGACTCCGTGAATATTTTTTGTTTTCTCATAATTTTAGTGTTTGGGCAAAGAATAGCTATTTAACAAGAAGGGGTATAATTCCTTTTGATGTTGGGGTGATGTTTTTGGCTGACCTCGGTTTGCCTTTGGTAGGAAACATGTTGCAGGTTGTCTCTTATCTTATTTCATTTTGAAATAAATCTCTTCAATCCTTAGCTCGATTTTGATCATCTTTTTTATGAATTGTAGCTTGATCCTTCATGAATACATCTGTCTTATTACGATTTTTAAATGGTTTGTCTTTATGTCATATACAGGGACGAAAAGAAAGTAAGCAATTTTCTGTGCTTTTCGAGACACCCTGTGGAGAGAACGACTGAGAATTGAAAATAGTTTATAACATCAAATTGTAGCCCCTTATTTTCTGAACATTTCCCTGTTTTATTCCCTCTGATATCTCAATTATTAAAGAAAATACAGGGTTTCGAAGAAAATGTGGATATTGTTCTTTATTTGTGCACCCCTTTTTTAGAGGTAATCTATTGCCATGGTTTCCTAATCAAATTTGCTATACGTCATTGGTTCTTGTCAAGCGAAAGTCAAGAACATTCATCATTTTGATTCTTAAAAATCCAACATGGGTGCTATGGCTTCTACTGATGTGGCGAAGGCTGTAGCGTTGATTGAAATTGGTACGTTACAGCGATGTTGCTGATATATTAGGAAAATCAGAATCTATCGTAATGAAAGACGTTGGAGACAAACGGGAGAGTATGTGAGGAGACGAGGTGAAGGAAGAAAACAGTCAACCACGGCTAGAGATGACAGCGTAAAAACAGTACCGTAACTAAGAAGCGAACTGGAAGAAGTACGTGGAAGAAGAAGAACAAATGCTCGGACCATTAGCAGAAGGCTTAAGGAAGTTGGTTTGAAGGCCTATAGAACAAAGAAAGCTCCATTACTCCAGCGACGTCATCGTGTGGCCAGACTAGGCTTTGCTAGGGAAATTGGGAAAATGATCAGTGGGCCAATGTTTTGTTCACATATAAGAGTCGATTTTGTGTTAATTCCATCGACGGCAGAGAAATGTTATATCGCCGCCGAGGAGAACAAGATGAACAATTTAATTTTACTCCCACTGTCTCTATGGTGCAGGCTCAGTGATGGTCTGGCTCGTTATTTCTGCTCCCAGATACTTCAAGTGGTTTACCTGTTCGATAATTTTAGTTGGGTTCTTTAGATGTTACTAAGCATTTGGTCTTCTCGGTGTTAATGACCATATTTAATTCTTTTGGTGTTAAAGGAATGTTAATGGAGCTTTAAATGCAGATGGATACATTCGAGATGTTCTGCAAGAGCATGTCGTACCATTCGCCGACGATTCAACGACGTTGGTGAAATTAAGATAAATTTCCACCTTTTCTTCGAAACCCTGTATTTTTTCTAATAATTGAGATATCAGAATAAGAGAAATTAACGGGCCACAATTTGATGTTATAAAGTGATGTCAATTGTCAGTTGTTCAATCCACAAGGTGTCTCAAAAAACACCGAAAATTCCTTACTTCCTTGTATATGACATAAAGAATTCTCTCAAAACTCTATCCTCCCGTCGCATGGAGACATCTGGTTTACAGATGGATCCAAAACCGTGACGGGGGCAGGAGCAGGTGTGTATGGTGCGCCTTTGGGGACGAGGCTTAGCTTCCCTCTGGGCTACCACTGTACCATCTTCCAAGCTGAGATCTTCGTGATCATCCGATGCGGGGAGTTCATTTTAAACTCACCGTTACGCCGGAAGGATATATTTATCTGTAGCAATGGCTGCCTTAAAAGCTGATTCAACGACGTCTGCGCTGGTGCTGGAGTGTAAGAAAACACTCTTGTCGCTCACGCGGATGGCCAAGGTACGTCTAACTTGGGTTCCAGGGCACTCCGGTGTTAGGGGAAACGAGGAGGCGGACAGGTTGGCCCTTCGTGGCTCCAAAGAGAGACCCGTAGGGCCCGAACCTATTGTAGGACTAGCCGGCGCGGTCGGATTTGCCATTGTGGACCGTATCTTCTGGCAAAGATCCGATATTGCTTGGGAGGAGGCCGGAGGCATGCGGCAGTCGCAATGTCTTATGGGCTTCTTTCCAAGAAACAAGTCGAAGTCCCTGATGGAATTATCCAGAAAGGACCTCAGATGTGTGACAGGACTTCTCACGGGTCACTGTCAGATGAGAAGACACATGCACATTCTGGGTCTGTCACAGGATCCGGTATGTCGCTTGTCTCTGGAAGACGAGGAAACTCTGATACACGTTCTCACTCAGTGCCCGGCACTTGCGACGATCAGAAAAGAGCTTTGGGGTAAGAGTGTGATCAACCCCTTAGATATTCAAGGTACCCGTCCAAGGAGGCACTGCGGCTTTGTCAGGGCCACCGAACTGGAGGGGCGACTAGCTTGTGATGGGTCACAATGGACCCGGCTAGCGGCCTAAGTGTCTTCTCCGAAGGTAGCTCATCTAACAATATTCATTCATGACATAAAGACAAACCATTTAAAAATGGTAATAAGACAGATGTATTCAAGAAGAATCAAGCTGCAATACATAAAAAATATGAAGGAAATCGATCGAAGAGTTACAGAGAAAATTGATGTTAAACTAAGTGTACATTGTTTCCCTAATTTTGCCGGTGTGTGTATAATATTACAAGTTTTTGTTTTGTTTTATTTTCCTTTATAAAACGTTATTTAAAAACAGACAAATAGTAGTAGTTTAATAACCTCAAAAATTGAACTTGAATTATTGTAAAAAAAGAACAAATTACGAAATATGATTAACGGTATGAGACAAAACAGAGCAATCTTGCCAAGAACTTGTTGGTTCCGTTGTCAGTTTTTTTCATTGTATATGGAAAGGAAAGAGTAAAAAAACAAGATTTCTTGCACTTTTAATTACTTTTGTCATTTTTTTGTTGTTCAAACTGTTTGGTGATCCAGCTTACACTCAGTTTAAAGTTAAACAGCGTAATTTGGTTGATAATAGCGTGATTAGATGGTAGCCTTCCAACACAAGGTCCAGTGCATACTAAACGTTTTGATAAGTAGTACTTTTACATCGAATCGAACACTGGTTCTAGGTATAAAAATAGTTTTGAAACTAAAATTTCACTGAAAACATAAAAAAATTGGTACTAACTAACATTTTGATTGAATTTATTTTGTTTCAGGTAAGCATTTTGGCTCTATGAATTAATGTCTTTACTGTGGTAAGTACTCTGCGCTTCAGAATAAATACAGGATATTCCAAATGTTACGAAACGGTCTACCTTATTCCACTAATATGGAATTTTGGAATATCACCTAATGTTACAAAATCTATCTCTTGATGGTGTTAATGAAATTTTATCCAGCCAGAGTTGATAAATCTCAGTTTAAATTCTGCAAAGATGATTAAAAGTGTATCATCATTTTTTCTACGAGCGTTTTCCAATAAATGAATAATTAATTTTTAATAATAGTAAACTTAACCATATTGTTCTTTTATACATATTTATATGTATGTAACTAAAATATAACAGCACAATATTAAGTAGAAAATTATACAGTGTGGAACAGCCAAATGGAATAAATTCGATAACGAATAAATGAGAGCGTGTTGGGAAAAACACTTGGACATGTCGATTTGTATTTTTAGATGCGCATTTATTAAAAAAAATAAAAATTATATAGGGTGTGTCATGTGACAGTGGCCGATACCAACTTTCTTATTTTAAATACAACCCCCTGTATATTATTAGTTTTTTGGATTCTTCAGAAAATTCTAGACATAATTCATGTACAATGTCCCATACCTATCTTCAACTGTTTCGGAAATATTAAGTGTTTTCAGATGTATTACAACAATTAACATTAACAAAAGAAAATTATTTTATTTCACAAATTCGCTACATTACACTCAATACTTATTTTCACGAACATTTTGAACATCTCTTACATTGAAATTAATGTTTTTTTGTTTTTTTTTACATTATTTGTGAAATAAAATAATTTTCTTTTTTTAATATTAATTTTAGTAATACATCTGAAAACACTTAATATTTCCGAAACAGTTGAAGATAGGTATGGGACATTGTACATGAATTATGTCTAGAATTTTCTGAAGAATCCAAAAAACTAATAATATACAGGGGGTTGTATTTAAAATAAGAAAGTTGGTATCGGCCACTGTCACATGACACACCCTATATAATTTTTATTTTTTTTAATAAATGCGCATCTAAAAATACAAATTGACGTGTCCAAGCGTTTTTCCCAACACGCTCTCATTTATTCGTTATCGAATTTATTCCATTTGGCTGTTCCACACTGTATGTATATTTTTATTGATGTGATGAATTACTAATCTACTTACTTGTTACTAATATTAATAATAAATGAAAATTATATGAAATAATAATTTTGAATATGATACATAAATTAACATAATTAAATTTTATAAAATCGTTAAAAAAAGTACACTTTTTAAAATGATTTTTAGTGCGAAAAGTTCTTCTTTTTATTCTTCAAAATAGTAGTGCAAAATAGTAGTTTTCCTAATCAGTGCGCAAAGTTATGTTTTTCCGCACAGCGGAGCTCTGATAAACTTTAAGTGCGGGAAAACTAACTAAACTTTACGCACGTGTTAGGAACAACATTTTTTCCACGAATGAAATAAGTATACACTTAGTTTTTAATTTTAAATTTTTATTGCGCAAAATAGATACTTTGCACACGCGAGTAGAAAATAGTATATTACGTAACTAGTGCTGTAAGAAGCATTTTACGCACAATATGGAAAATGGGTGTGTAAAATGCCTTAGAGCACGTGTGACGTACTATACTTTACCTACGACCCAATGGAAAGTCCTGTTATCGCAATTCATATAATTCAGAGTAACTTTTCATGAAAAAAGTATATTTTTAACGTATTGACATCATATTTGTACTAATCATAGGTATTATGCCTCTAAAAAAAAATAATAACTTAAAAAAAATTCACAAATCATGTTACTTAAATAATTATTAGTGTTGTTCTTAAAATAATTATTTATGCTGACATTACAGTTATTAAGAAGAAAGGGAAAACTTTCAGTAATATTACTTGATGTGTTTGCTATTGCAGATAATATTCTAGACGAAGTGGTAGTTACTTAAAACTGTATGAACAATGCATTACGCGATGATCTCCATCTAATATACTCTGATAAAGGAAGAAATGAAAACAAAATCAATTTTTCCCAACATTAGAGCGATAGTTTGTGGCCGATCTTAAAACTGTGCGCTTTTTTTACAACTGTGCGTAAAGAGGTTCATTACGTAACGGAAAACTATGCGTAAATAGCTATTTACACTGAGGTCGTAGGTACAAGTATTTTTTGCACTATTTTTTAATTTTTTAATGATTTCTACTTTTCCAACACTATGCTATATTTGCTGTGCTTTGGTCAACCCATGTAAAAAGTCCTTTTTTGCACGTGTTGTTAAACTCGACCTTCGGTCTCGTATAACACCTTTCACTTGCGTTCAACAAGATGTACTTTTTGCACTTGTTGCATAAATGACTATTTTCCACCCATTTTTTTCCGCACTAGTGCGGAAAAGTCTATATTTCGAGAACAAAAATAGTGCGGGAATCTTGTCATTTGCGTACGCTCGTAGAAAAAAATAATATCCTCTTGTTTGGTATACAAAAACAGTTCTTATAAAACTTTTTTTTTGTTGAGAAGGCTGAGTGTTCGTACCCTTCATTTTACTCATACACCACTACTTTGAAAACACGGACTACACTTTTAAAAATAGTTTTATAATTGTCTTGATTCATGGTAAGTTACTTAATAAAATGGGAAATAATTTTTAAAATCTTTTCAGTTAATGATGAGAATTTGTCGTAAATCGCGGTGTTAATGCCGATTTAGTTTACGCTTTCTTTCGGACACGATTCTCTCTCATCATCATCATTACGATCATCAGGAACCGGTTTTAAGCGAAAACAAAAGCTTTACCGACTAAATTACTAACCCACATACATGAAAGTTACACGAAAATAATTATATAATAAGTTGTTTAAAACCGCGGGCAGATCGCACTGTGTTACGTAACTTTGTATGGTAATTATTGTTTTTTCTGTTAAGTGTGAATGTTATAAACATCATTACGAACTTATTTTAAGTAAAAATTAAAATACCTTTTTAGCCGCTCCACCAGAAAAGTTCCTCGAATAAAAAAAAATGAAACTGAAGAAACAAACAGGTTGGAGGCAACTGTTTTTCACTAGAGGGGGGAAAACACTTCACCTACGTCCCTGTATAAAAAAAAAAAAAAATAAACAACCAAAAATCGCGATTTTTTAATTGAAACTCACTGTAAAAAAGTCGGATAGACCCGGTATATTGTGTGCTTCGATGAAAGTAAGTGGCGTCGCAACGACTGATTTCGGGTAGTTCATTTCTTCGCGACGGTACTTCTTTCGGGTACCGATCTGGTGGGGTTTTACGCAGATTTTTAGGGGAACGGTTCAGGAAATGGACGGTTTTTTCGTTTGCTCACTAAATCCGAAGGCCCCTTGCGGTTGCTGGAGTGGTACTTGTGGTCGTACCGAACATGACAATGTAAATATTGCGCGACGCACTCTGAAGTAAGCAAAAAGATTCGCTGAGTTTTTCGTAATTTTAGAAATTTTTTGTTCAGGTGATTATATTTTTTTTTTCAAGGTATTACAGGAATGTTAATGGATTGCCAAGAATAATTGTTATAGTAAGTAATTATCATGTATGGAACCAATTTCTAGGTTAATTTTAGCAGAAAGTTAGTAGATGAATCTAAACTACATTAGGGGAGATGCAGATCTGGTTAAATGGGAATTGATGACATTTAGTAGATGTCGATTTTTTTTAGATACTTTGACAGGTACACAGGTACAAAAAGACAGGTAGATGTCAACAGAACAAGTAAAACACCATAGTTTATACCGGAAATAAAGGAACTATCAGAGCACAAGAAGAAAGCACACATAAAGTATTTACGCAACAGAAACCAAGAAAACTACATGGAATCTATATAAAACAGAATAAATGCTAGAATCAGAGAGATGAAAGAAGATTACTGGGAAAGATTCAGCAAAGAGATGGAGAGAGTTATGTACGGAAGCCAGAGAAAGATATGGGAAGGTGAAGGAACAAATTAGAAATCAAAGATACTATGCAAACTAATAAAATCAATGCGGAAGAATGGAAGTTATATTTTGAAAAACTAAGTAAAGAAAACAAGGAATTGAACAATTACTAATAGAAGAAGACAATGAGATAGAATTGACAGGCAGTAGGATAGAGCATATCTTGAAAATCGAAAAAGCCCAGGACCCGGCAAGATAACAAATGAAATGTTAAAATACAGGGGAGACAACCTACAAAAAGAAATATTAACTCTCTTCAGAAACATCATAATAGAACAAGAAGTACCAAATGAATGGAAAAGCAGCATAACGATGACGAACTGTAAATACCCACAGGAATAAGACAAGGTGACTCACTTAGTCCTTTTAATATAAATGGACAACATGATTATGGACAAAATTGTCGGAGATCTACCTAAAAGAGCAGGATACAAAATGGAAAACACTTACTTCTATGTTGTCTGCTACGCAGATGATGCGGTGCTCATTGCGGATTCTGAAGAGGACCTTCAGATATTCCTTCACTCCTTTAATCAATCAGCAAAACAATTAAATATGGTCATTAACACAGACAAAACCAAATGTCTCGTATCATCAAAAGAGCCAACAAGATGCAAACTGTAGATTGACCAGAAAATTGTTGAATCAGTTCAAATACTTTTGAGCTGATATAACAAGTTATGGAAATCTACAGAATGAAGTCAGATAACAAACTATGAAGGCGTCTCGAATATCAGGATGCCTAAGAGACATTGTGTGGAAAAACAAATATCTCAACATAAACAGTAAACTAAGTCCAAATAAACAAACTCCGTAGAATTGTGGGCTATTTTTAAGACAATGGACCAGACAAGTCCAATACACGATAATCGACAATTTCCGTTAAAATCTGTGATCAAATAGAAACAAACCAAGTCCAAATAAAAAGAGGAGTAAGACAAAAGGACACTATTTTCCCAAAGCTGTTTACACTTGCACTAGAAGAGGTCTTTGAAGCCTTAAACTGGACTGAGAAAGGCAAACATCTGAGTCATCTACGTTATGCGGATGATATAGTGCTCTTAAGTCAGAATATAATGGAATTACAAGAGATGTTTGAAGAACTTCAGAGAGTATCTGCAAAAATAGGATTGACTCAAAAAGCTATAGAACAGATGATGTTGGAAATAAGCCTCAGAGACCATATCACAAACGAGAGTGTTAAACGAGATTACTGGGCAAAATTTACAAGCGATATGGATCACGACCTATATGGAGCACAGAAGGAAGTTTGAAAGATGCTCAAGAATAGGAAAAAGCCAATAACCATCAAATAATACTGAACGCAGCAGAGGTAGTGGCAAAAATCAAAAAATTGAAAAACAGAATAACTCCTGGGACAGACCTCATCCCAAACGAACTTCTGAAATATGCCGGACCTGAACTAGGAAAACATCTAAAAATCCTCTACAATAAAATGTTAGAAACTTCGGAAATACCTACGGAATGGCACAAAAGTATAACTGTCCCTATATTCAAGAAAGGACAGAAGACGCATCCAGACAACTACAGAGGCATAACGCTGCTGAACAAAAGCATGAAACTCTTTACTGGATTTTTGAAGGAAAGACTTGAAACACAAATAACAAACCGGGAAGAACAACAAGGCTTCAGATGAAACGACCGACGCCATATTCATTATCAAACAACTAAAAGACAAATCAATCGAATTCAATACACCACCATATGTCTGCTTCATCGATTTGACCAAGGCATTTGATAGGGTTCGCCTCTCCGACATCATGAAATATACTGATAGCGAAAGAAACGCCAGACACCATCGTAAGAGCAGTCCGCAGTCTCAATATGAACAACATGACTAAAGTAAAGGCAGGAGACACTTATACGGAAGAGATACCGACACCAGGAGGCATCAGACAAGGTGACAGCCTTAGCCCATTTCTGTTCAATCTCTTAATGGACAGAATTATAGAGGAAGTATCATCACTAAGTATGGGATACCGAATGGGACAGAATAAAAGAATCAGGATGGTATGTTACGCCGATGATGCAGCTATTTTCGCGGAAACGGAGGACGATCTACAGAGACAACTACATAAATTCTGCCAGGTCAGCCAAGCGATGAGCATGACCATATCCATAGAAAAAACGAAAAGCATAACCTTTGCTAAAGATCCCGTAAGATGTAAGCTGGTAGTTCAGGACAAAATCATCGAGCAAGTCTCACAATTCAAATATCTGGGTATGGATCTGTCGAGTTATCACAACCCAGTGAAGGACCTAAGAAGCCAGATCAACAAAGCGTCTGCCATGTCGGGCTGCTTATGGGCAAACGAATACATGCTAAAGGATAGTAAGGTCAGGATCTATAAGACTTGTATCAGGCCAATCATGACATACGGAATAGAAACCAGAAAAGAAAAAAAAAAGAATGCTTCGAGTAGCCGAAATGAAAACGCTCAGGACTATAATGGGAAAAACACGAATAGATCGAATTAGGAATACTGACATTAGGGAACAATGTGGGGTCCAAGACATCGTAAGATGGGGGAAACAAAGAAAAAGATATTGGTACGCTCACGTGAGAAGAATGGAAGAGGGAAGACTGCCATGCATCGCACTTGAAGGGAAACCAATAGGGAAAAGAGCACCCGGAAGACCACCTAAGAGATGGAAGGACAGCTGGCAGTCCACCTCCCAGGAACTGATCCAGAGGAACCCGCAAAACTAACAGATCGCGAGATCTTTAATATGAATAAGAAGAAGAAGAAGAGTATTAGACAAAGAACTATAGTTGAGGACGTCATAACAAGCATAGCCCACCTGAAATGGAGCTGGGTAGGACACGTTGCCGACAAGACGACCTGAGATGGAGAAGACGCATCATTCAATGGAGGCCTAGCATGCATAAATGCAACGTTGGCTCGCTGATATTAAAATCAAAATGGACAACAAATGACATCAACTTGCACAAGACAAGGAAGCATGGAAAAATATAGGGAGGTCTATGTCCAGGAGTGGACTGTAAAGGGTTGCTGAAAGAAAAATAAGAAAAATTCAAAAAGTTTGTGTGATAAAGACTTAATAGCCACCCCTGTTGTACAATATACTACTGACTTATTGAAATATATTCAAAATTGTTTACAAAGACACCTGTTGGCAAATTCCACGTTGTTCATGCCTATATTTAAAAAAAAAATCGAAAACAATACATAGTTCGACCATTGTTCTTGATATTACGCGAACTGTATTAAATGTCTTACGTAAGACTTTCTCTTTATTTCGTTTAATTCTCTATTCTTCATCGTAGGCTTCGGTGTAGGCCGTACGTGAGGAAGTCGAGCGATTTTATGTGACTTTACTCACGTACTGAGTACTGAAAAAAATCTGGCTATGTGTCGCGCATTTCCTTCTGAGACTTTCTTTAGTTGACCTCCGTTGAACTAAATTTACTAGGCTAAAATCTAAAGCAATACCTACTTTGACGACCTTTTACTGCATTTGATGTAGGTCATCTTACTATTTAGCATTTACTGGCTAATTATTATCAAATCGTCCTGACACGTATAACTACATATTTGTGCTGTAACAGCTTACGTAATCGTCAGCCGTAATACTTACACACTTTCCCGACTCGCCGTTATTGGTTGGTAAAAGGAGAAATTGTTGTTTGATACGATGAATACCGATACATTGAACGGTGGCTTTAAATATTAATTCTATACCAGGACCGTTGTCTCGGGAAAGTAATGGTATTGAAACTGCAAGTTTTTACTATAAACAACACCTCGTACAACAATTGCGTCTGCTCTGCCAAGAGCTACAGATATAGACGGTTCACGATCTTTTGGTTTTTACGCTATTCATCGACAGAAAAACGTATGCTACTTGCAAATTTTTATTATATTCTGTGTGAACCGGTTTTGGTCCGTTAGGGCATCTTCTTCTTCTTCCAATGCGTAATGGATGTTTGCGATAACATTTTTAATTTCTTCCTTATTTCTTGCGGTGTGTATCAGCGACTGTATATCGTTCAGCCCTGTCCACTGTCTGATATTTCGCAGCCAAGACATTTTTTTCCTTCCGATCCCTCTCCGGCCTTCGATCTTGCCTTCAATCAATAGATGTAAGAATTGATATTTCGTGTTTCGCATTATATGCCCCAGGTATGCCGTTTTTCTTCTCTTAATCGATTCAAACAGTTCACGCTGTCTGTTGACTCGTCTTAGAACTTCTTCGTTTGTTAGTCTAGCCGTCCAGGGTATCTTCAGGATTCTGCGATACAGCCACATCTCGAAAGCCTCCAATTTGTTGATTGCAGCCGCCTTCAATGTCCAACCTTCCATACCGTAGAGAAGCACCGACCAAACGTAGCATTTAGTGAATCTGAGCCTTAGGTTAAGGTCAAAATCGGAACAGGTAAGCACTCTTCGAAGACTTAGGAATGCCTGTCGAGCTTGTTCAATGCGACATTTTATTTCCTTGTCTGATGTCCAGTCTTCGAAAAGCCAGATGCCCAAGTATTTAAATTTATCTACTCTTTCTATGGGCCTTGCGTTAAATGTTATGGTGGAGTTTCCAAACATATTTAGGTTTCTAGAGATAATCATAAACTTTGTTTTTTTGGTGTTGATATTTAAGCCCATTGATTTGCTCTGTTCTCCTACCTTGTTGACCAGTTGTTGTAGGTCGTGTATGTTATCAGCAATTAAGGCCGTGTCGTCAGCATAGCGGATGTTGTTGATCCACACTCCATTGACTTTGATTCCCATTTCCACGTCTTCCAGGGCCTCTTGGAATATTGCTTCCGAATATAAGTTGAATAGGAGTGGAGACAGCACACATCCCTGTCGTACCCCCCTTCTAATCTGTATGGCGTTGGACATATTATTGCCTAGTTAGGGCATCATCAGGACTTAAATCTACCAAAGGAAAAATAATCAGTTCGGAAGAATTCTTGATGATAGGTGGAAAGAGGAAAATGCTACTCAACGACCAAGACATCCACTAGATTAGTTACATAATTTTGTTATTATAGTCTATTAGACTATTCCTTTTTATCGTTCCAGTGATTGTTTACTGTTTGATCTGGTTTCTGCATTTATTTTTGTTACGTCTTTTGGCAAAAGTGAATAAATTCTAACCTCAAAATAAAACAAAAAATGGTAAACACCGACTAGGCTTTTAAGTTTTCTGGAGGCCTGCAATTGTGCAACATTTTGGCAAACTAGCAAAAATGTGCGTTATTTTCACAGAAAGAAAACTGATAAGAGTGACTGTAAGAAATGGTATCTTTAGGTTAGTGGTCTATTTAAATCAATCTAATAGCAATATAATCGTAAATAATTGATTGATTGATTGACATTATTACTATATGGGGTGTTCAAAAGCTACAGATTGGTATATTGAATCACTCTGTAACTGTTCCAAGTTATGGACTGTTGTCAAATAGAAACTGTCAAATTCTGAGCAATCATTTCATTTAACAGCTAATCTGCATTGACATGATTTCCTTTTTAGTTTTATGGTCCATTGTGACGGAATTTTTTAATACAAAATGTCATTTTCTTGCTGTCAGTGTGAAAATTCACACCAATGAAGATATTATAGACTGCAATATAATAAATACAACATCTGTTTCTTTTATAAGTCAGACAGTTATGACATTTTGTTTTTGTAGTATGACAGTTGACGTATATGCGTGCAAGTGTCAAAAGTCATTTCATGGAAATGCAAAGTGCAGTTTGTACTAGCCCTTCAACATGTTACAACTACTGCAAACTATTTTATTCGTCTATAGTTGACATTTTGACAGTTATGACACGTTGTCGATTTAGAATGTGATTTGCGCATCTGTCAAAAGTCAAAACACAGCTCATACGGCTATGAAGTGCTGCTTGGAGTAATATATTGCTTCCTTGGACGGAATTGAACTTAAGCCACTTTATACGTCTATAATCGAATTTTTGACAGGTTTGACAGATGTCACGTATTATACTGTATCTGTTAAAACCTCGCTCATGGAGCTATAAAGTGTAGTTTGTACGAATAATTTGTTACCACTTCTTTGCCCGACAGAAATACACTTTAGAGGTTTATGGTTGACGTTTTTACAGTTTTGGAGTATTGTCCTATTTAAGACAGTGGTTTCAGCACATCAGTCAAAATCCAGCTCATAGAGCTATAAAGTGTCATTTGGATGAATTAACTCTTACTTTATAAGTCTAAAATTGTAGTTTTGACATTTTACAGTGTGACTTAATTTTGACATTTATTTGTCAAATTTGTTGAAGAAGAAGCGGAAATGACAGATTGCTGGCAACGTAGTCATTTTTTTTGTCCAAATTTGTGACCAAACAAAGTTTACAAACGACACAATCAAGGCAACGTTGCCAAGTTAATCTTAAGTAAGTAACATTACAATCTGTCAAGCTTCATTTTGAGATTGTTACATTTTTGTATTTTACAGATCAAAATTACTAATTTGATTCAAAGGGCACTTATAGCTAACAGATTATCAAAATAAATGGAAATAATTAGGAATGTTCTAAATACAAAATGAATTTTGGTAAAGTTCTAGTCTACGAATTCAGAGAGACGTTTGACATAACAGGGTTCAAAATGTCAAAATTATATAGATACACTAGATCCAAAAATATCGTGAACAGACTATACCATGTAACTGCTTTCTCTCAAAGCCTGTCGGCCTAAAGGCTTGCATGCATCCTGTGTTAGTTTTTTTTTTAACTCCAAGTTAGAACGGACCCATATTTCAATCCGATTGAAAGTGATAGTTTCCGCTGTCGGTTATTCAAATTACCGCAGTAGAATTTACATTTACCAGTCCTAGACTTTGTTCGAGCAAGTTCACTGCGGTGAATGTAAAGAAGATTAATAAATTAGATTGTTTTGCTATTTTTAGCTTTAATGTTTATTAGAGTTTTAATGAAATTGATGGTTACAAAAAGTATTAAATCACAAAGCATGAAATTGTATTTCACTCTAGAGTGAACATTTTGTGAAGAATTATTTAAATTTTTATTATGGAAACAGTTTCTAAACTATGTATATTATGTATTACTTTTTATCTAGACTTATCAATGGAACGTGCATACATGGTGTATTATTAGATTTTTGTTTAAGAAACTTAGATTTTTATAGAATGATTAGCTTTATGGTATGCACATATAAATTGAAAAAATAAATTACATTATGTTGATGTCAATGTTAACATCTATTAATAATAATTAATAATAAAAATATTAATCCTTGTTGAGTACTTTTCGTACCAGTTATAGGTTATGGCCAAATTCTAAGCAAATACGATGTAAAACTTATTATTATTAATTTGCCGGTTTGTATGCACATTCAGCAAACAAAGTTATTGAATTACAGTTACCAACTACTATAAAATTGGTGATTGTAATTATCAATTGAAAATCATTTTAAAAAGTTAGTTAAAAGAAGTTACCAGTAGAGTCCGGATTAAAAAGCACAAAAATCGTGAAAAAAGAGCTTAAAAAGCAAAATAATTTTCTTTAAAAAAGCATAAAACTCTTTCAGAGATGCAAATTTTTTTTTCAAAATGCTTTAGAAGCACGGAAGATTTTAGACTGTTTTGAAAACTTTAAAAAAATTTTTGAACTACTTGAGAGCATTTGGAAGGTTTTTGGACTGTTTTGAACAGCATATTGAAGGTTCTGGAATGCTTTAGAGGCATTTGGAATCTCTTACACGGTTCACAAAATTTTTTGGAAGCTTCTAAACAGCTTTAATATCTTCTGGGAGCTTCTAGACTAGTTGAAAAGCATTTGCAATCTTTTAGACTGTTCTAAATGATTTTGGAAGCTATTTTGAAAGACTTCCGATTGCTTTAGAAGCATTTTGGAGTTCCTGTAGTGTTTTTAAATCTTTTTAGACTACTTTAGGAGCATTGAAGGTTCTGGACTGCTTTTAAGACATGATGTGAGTTTGAATTTTTTTAAGCTTTTAAACTGCTTTAGAAGCATAGCTTTTAGACTGCCTTGAAATTTGTTGAAATCTTCTAGATTAGTTGAAGATTATTTGGAAGCTTTTAGAGTGTTCTAAAAGCTTTTGGAAGCTTCTAGGCTATTTTAAAAGGCTATAGACTGCTTGAGAAGCATTTTGGAGTTTCTGTAGTGTTTTAAAACCTTTTTAGACTACTTTAGGAGCATTTGGAAGGTGTTTGGACAGTTTAAAGAGCCTTGAAGGTTCTGAACTGCCTTTAAGGCATTTGAAACCTTGTAGACGGTTTTAGAAACTTTTGGAAGGAGCTAAACTGCTTTAGAAGCATACGGAAGCTTTTGAGAGCTTCTAAATAAATTGGAAAGCATTTGGAAGCTTCTAGACTGTTTTGGAAGGCTTTAGACTGCTTAAGAAGCATTTTGGAGTTTCTGTAGTGTTTTAAAACCTTTTTAGACTACTTTAGGAGCATTTGGAAGGTGTTTGGACAGTTTAAAGAGCCTTGAAGGTTCTGGACTGCCTTTAAGGCATTTGAAACCTTGTAGACGGTTTTAGAAACTTTTGGAAGGAGCTAAACTGCTTTAGAAGCATACGGAAGCTTTTGAGAGCTTCTAAATAAATTGAAAAGCATTTCTTTAGACTGCTTAAGAAGCATTTTGGAGTTTCTGTAGTGTTTTAAAACCTTTTTAGTCTACTTTAGGAGCATTTGGAAGGTGTTTGGACAGTTTAAAGAGCCTTGAAAGTTCTGAACTGCCTTAAGGCATTTGAAACCTTGTAGACGGTTTTAGAAACTTTTGGAAGGAGCTAAACTGCTTTAGAAGCATACGGAAGCTTTTGAGAGCTTCTAACTAAATTGAAAAGCATTTGGAAGCTTCTAGACTATTTTGAAAGGCTTTAGACTGCTTAAGAAGCACTTTGAAGTTTCTGAAGTGCTTTAAAAATTTTTTAGGCTACTTTAGGAGCATTTGGAAGGTGTTTGGACAGTTTACAGAGCCTTGAAGGTTCTGGACTGCCTTTGAAGCATTTTAAACCTTGTAGATGGTTTTGGAAACTTTTGGAAGGAGCTAAACTGCTTTAGAAGCATACGGAAGCTTTTGAGAGCTTCTAACTAAATTGAAAAGCATTTGGAAGCTTTGCAAGGCTATTTAGAGGTTCTATAGTGTTTTGGAATCTTATTTAATTTTTTTAGACTACTTCAGGAGCATTTGGAAATTTTTTGGTCAGGTTAAATTTGTAAATTGATACTTATACATTTGGCAACATGTTTTTGTCGTTCAGAAGCTTTCAATATCTCAATATAGCAATTTTTTGTCAAAGCAGTTATTAGTTTAGTTTATTTTTAAAAACTTGAAAAGCTTGTTTTGTAAAAAACCAGTTAAACCATACAAAAATAGCAGTAAATAAGCACAAAAAACTAAAATAAGCACGAAAAGAAGAAAAAAGCAAAAAAAGCATCAACCAAAGCTGGTCATACACTAAATTAATGTATCAACTAATAAAGTTAAGCAAATTTTTCCTATCAATTGAACGTCAATACGGTCCAGTTTTGCTTGCTATTCCTTTTGAAGCTTATGGTCAATCCCATTGGGCAAACGGTTTGTTTTAAGCCAATATGAACCATAATGATATTTGAATTTTTGTAGTACACAAAACAACATGGAGTTCTGCTTCTGATGAACCCATCTTATCGAAATTCGTCTCTATAATTTCTACTTCTGATTTCGCTACTTATGTATCACGAAGCTCAGCTCTTGATGAACCGATTATAACGAAAACTGAGACACCAGTACAACACACATTTGTCTGCAAATCCTGAAAATTTCATTAGAAATCTAGTAGGAAATTTGTCAATGTGAGGTTCCTAACCCTATAATCTACTTAAATTAGGACTTTTTAAGCCAATTTTTACCCATTTCAAAGATTCTTTCAATTTTTTTTTAAGATATTTTAAAATGTTTGTTTTTTTATCGTGCCTGGATAAAAGAACGAAGGAAGATCCATATTAAATAGAAAAGAATTGCCCGACATCAATGGGTTTGGCTAAAATATCAAAAACTAACGTAAATTTAGCTAAAAACATGGACTTTTACAATTTTTACCGATTTTGGAATTTTTGTTATTAGAAAATTCGATATTGTCTATTTTCAATAACTATTAGTTTACATCAACAAAAGGAGAAATAAGAAATAAAAAATAAAAAAATTACATTTTGTTCAGACTTAAATCAAAAATTTGCAATTTCCTTGTAGATTTTACGTTTGATGAGTGTTATTCCTGTATTGCTTTTACTCTTTTGCAAAATTGGCAACATCGCAATTTGTTTTAACAAAAATCGCAAAATTTATATAAATCATATATAAATCAAATCATTTTCGATATTCTAGTCAAGCCCATTGATGTCGGTCAAAAATGTTTCTACTTACTTTGGACCTTCCTTAGCCCTTTTTGTCAAACAATAAAATTATTAAGTTATCTGAAAAAAATCTCGAAAAAACGCTTACAATGGGTAAAAAGTGGCCTAAAATTTGCTAATTTAAGTTGGTTAAGGGTTAGGCAACCCTAACAAAATCTTGGGTTAACCTCTTTTAAAGTCTCCTGACCCGCCTAGAACCTCAATTGACCAGAACACCGTAAATTTCTTCTCCTCGCTAAAATATAGGGAAATTTTGGCAAAAAAAGTAGTGTCATTTTCCGATTTTCTTTAGCTTATTCCAATTTTCCGAAAGCTCCCAATGACCGCTTCCCTCTATTTGGGACCCAAGGAATACAAAAAAACACTTTAAATAGGAATTTTGTTACTTAGTGTAATCTAACGATTTTAATAACAATATTTGACTGAGATTTTGACTTAATTAAATTTTTCAATGATTTTATTTATAAAATATTTACACTTTTTATTATACATTGTAAATATATTTACATACAGGCTCACTTAGCTATGACTAGTTTGGAGTAGCAATAATGAAAGTTTTTGATTACGTGACCACCTTCACACCCCAATCTTCCTTGATCATATCGCTGACTTTCTCTCCAATCATAATGGTAGGCGCGTTGGTATTCCCGCTTACTATGGTGGGCATTATAGAAGCGTCCGCCACCCTCAACTTTCCTACTCCGTACACTCTCAGTCTGTGATCAACTACCGAATCCGGATCAGTAGCGGGTCCCATTTTGCACGTGGATGTCGGATGGTAAATGGTAAAAGTGAAATGTCTCATTCCGCACTCCCAATACTCGTCGGAGTCAAATTCGTAGTCCCTACAACCTGGAAATGGGATTTTATGCGGTCTGGACCCGAATCTCTGGAAAGCTTTCGTTGCCGAAACGTTTAAGGCGATTCTAATCCCTTCAGTTAGAACCTGGATGTCTTCTTTGTGCGTGAAGTAGTTGGGAATGATGTCCGGATAAACTTTAGGGTCTTTCGATTTCAGTTTGATCCAACCAGTGCTTCTGGGACGCAACAATAATGGAAGGATCGTCCAGGTTTCGGCGTTCTTCAATGGCTTATACACGGTATTGTAAATACTGTCTCTAAGACCGGTGATTTTACGCACCTGAGAGTACTTTTGAGGTTAGAAAATGGAATTTTAAAGGGATAACAGCTGTACCTGGTCAGGATCGCTGTTGATGCTACTAGGAGCAAAGTGGAATTGAATGTCCGGCCAGGTTCCACTTTCAGGGGCGTATTTGGTGTTGACAAAAGCGAGACCTTCCACTCCTCCCAATGAAGTCATGGGACCTTTCTCTCTAACAATGTACTCTAAGGCCACTTGCATTGTTTGGTATCTAAAAATAGAGATTTATGATAATATTTTCAGTTTGATATCTAACCCAAAAGACAAATGAAAATTTTGGTCATTTTCAACATCCTGTATCTCTGAAATGCCTTGGCCCAATTTAGTAAGCAAAACAGGGTTTGAAAGTTTGTTATTTTTTATAGATATACAGGGTAAGGAAAAATGCAGTGCAAATTTGTTGCATTTCAATCCAACATTTGATTTTAGAACTGTCCTTATTGTGTCATACAGACTGTCCAGTATGCTCGTGTTCAAAAGGGTATTGTGACATTCTTTAGATCGAAAGATGACGATTTGACCTAATTGTTATTAGGAAGAAGTGTCTGGTTCCACTGCTTCTTCTTCTTCTTCATGTGGCTTCTCCATTATCGGAAACTGCTGCTCTGAACAGATCTGCAGAAGACATATTGAATTTTCGCAGCCAAGATTTTCTTCTTCTTCCAATAGACCTTTTGCCCACAATTTTCCCCTGGCTTATCGAGTGGAGTGTTTCATATTTTAACCCAATGTGACCAAATAGGTGATCGTTCTTCTCTTCACCTCCTTTAACACCTCCAACTCTTTATTTTTTCTGGTAAGCACTTCTGCGTTGGTCGGGTGCTCCACCCACGATATTCTCAGCATTTGTCTGTAGGTCCACATCTCAAATGATTCCACTGCTGTTGATGGTCAAAGTTTTTGAAAATCAAATGTATTTTCGGAAATATTTGGATGGATTTTAAGGAAACTTGCTTTGGGCTTGATTCTAAGTAAGGCTCATGTTTTGAAGAAAGAACAACGTTCATCTGCTTGTGGTGGCCAAGATTTTCTTCTTCTTCCAATAGACCTTTTGCCCACAATTTTCCCCTGGCTTATCGAGTGGAGTGTTTCATATTTTAACCCAATGTGACCAAATAGGTGATCGTTCTTCTCTTCACCTCCTTTAACACCTCCAACTCTTTATTTTTTCTGGTAAGCACTTCTGCGTTGGTCGGGTGCTCCACCCACGATATTCTCAGCATTTGTCTGTAGTTCCACATCTCAAATGGTTCCACTGCTATTGATGGTCAAAGTTTTTGAAAATCAAATGTATTTTCGGAAATATTTGGATGGATTTTAAGGAAACTTGCTTTGGGCTTGATTCTAAGTAAGGCTCATGTTTTGAAGAAAGAACAACGTTCATCTGCTTGTGGTGGCCAAGATTTTCTTCTTCTTCCAATAGACCTTTTGCCCACAATTTTGTGCCCGCAAATCAGTGTTTCATATTTTAACCCAATGTGACCAAATAGGTGATCGTTCTTCTCTTCACCTCCTTTAACACCTCCAACTCTTTATTTTTTCTGGTAAGCACTTCTGCGTTGGTCGGGTGCTCCACCCACGATATTCTCAGCATTTGTCTGTAGGTCCACATCTCAAATGGTTCCACTGCTGTTGATGGTCAAAGTTTTTGAAAATCAAATGTATTTTCGGAAATATTTGGATGGATTTTAAGGAAACTTGCTTTGGGCTTGATTCTAAGTAAGGCTCATGTTTTGAAGAAAGAACAACGTTCATCTGCTTGTGGTGGCCAAGATTTTCTTCTTCTTCCAATAGACCTTTTGCCCACAATTTTTCCCTGGCTTATCGAGTGGAGTGTTTCATATTTTAACCCAATGTGACCAAATAGGTGATCTTTCTTCTCTTCACCTCCTTTAACACCTCCAACTCTTTATTTTTTCTGGTAAGCACTTCTGCGTTGGTCGGGTGCTCCACCCACGATATTCTCAGCATTTGTCTGTAGGTCCACATCTTAAATGAGTCCACTGCTGTTGATGGTCAAAGTTTTTGAAAAACAAATGTATTTTCGGAAATATTTGGATGGATTTTAAGGAAACTTGCTTTGGGCTTGATTCTAAGTAAGGCTCATGTTTTCAAGAAAGAACAACGATCATCTGTTGTGGTGGTAAGTTCTTCAGTGTCTTGGTTAAAAAATGACCATTTTAGAACTGTCCTTATTGTGTCATACAGACTGTCCAGTATGCTCGTGTTTAAAAGGGTATTGTGACATTCTTTAGATCGAAAGATGACGATTTGACCTAATTGTTATTAGGAATGAGTGTCTGGTTCCACTGCTTCTTCTTCTTCTTCATGTGGCTTCTCCATTATCGGAAACTGCTGCTCTGAACAGATCTGCAGAAGACATATTGAATTTCCGCAGCCAAGATTTTCTTCTTCTTCTAATAGACCTTTTGCCCACAATTTTGTGCCCGCAAATCAGTGTTTCATATTTTAACCCAATGTGACCAAATAGGTGATCGTTCTTCTCTTCACCTCCTTTAACACCTCCAACTCTTTATTTTTTCTGGTAAGCACTTCTGCGTTGGTCGGGTGCTCCACCCACGATATTCTCAGCATTTGTTTGTAGTTCCACATCTCAAATGATTCCACTGCTGTTGATGGTCAAAGTTTTTGAAAAACAAATGTATTTTCGGAAATATTTGGATGGATTTTAAGGAAACTTGCTTTGGGCTTGATTCTAAGTAAGGTTCATGTTTTGAAGAAAGAACAACGTTCATCTGCTTGTGGTGGCCAAGATTTTCTTCTTCTTCCAATAGACCTTTTGCCCACAATTTTTCCCTGGCTTATCGAGTGGAGTGTTTCATATTTTAACCCAATGTGACCAAATAGGTGATCGTTCTTCTCTTCACCTCCTTTAACACCTCCAACTCTTTATTTTTTCTGGTAAGCACTTCTGCGTTGGTCGGGTGCTCCACCCACGATATTCTCACCATTTGTCTGTAGGTCCACATCTCAAATGGTTCCACTGCTGTTGATGGTCAAAGTTTTTGAAAATCAAATGTATTTTCGGAAATATTTGGATGGATTTTAAGGAAACTTGCTTTGGGCTTGTTTCTAAGTAAGGTTCATGTTTTGAAGAAAGAACAACGTTCATCTGCTTGTGGTGGCCAAGATTTTCTTCTTCTTCCAATAGACCTTTTGCCCACAATTTTTCCCTGGCTTATCGAGTGGAGTGTTTCATATTTTAACCCAATGTGACCAAATAGGTGATCGTTCTTCTCTTCACCTCCTTTAACACCTCCAACTCTTTATTTTTTCTGGTAAGCACTTCTGCGTTGGTCGGGTGCTCCACCCACGATATTCTCACCATTTGTCTGTAGGTCCACATCGCAAATGATTCCACTGCTGTTGATGGTCAAAGTTTTTGAAAATCAAATGTATTTTCGGAAATATTTGGATTGATTTTAAGGAAACTTGCTTTGGGCTTGATTCTAAGTAAGGCTCATGTTTTGAAGAAAGAACAACGTTCATCTGCTTGTGGTGGCCAAGATTTTCTTCTTCTTCCAATAGACCTTTTGCCCACAATTTTCCCCTGGCTTATCGAGTGGAGTGTTTCATATTTTAACCCAATGTGACCAAATAGGTGATCTTTCTTCTCTTCACCTCCTTTAACACCTCCAACTCTTTATTTTTTCTGGTAAGCACTTCTGCGTTGGTCGGGTGCTCCACCCACGATATTCTCACCATTTGTCTGTAGGTCCACATCTAAATGGTTCCACTGCTATTGATGGTCAAAGTTTTTGAAAATCAAATGTATTTTCGGAAATATTTGGATGGATTTTAAGGAAACTTGCTTTGGGCTTGATTCTAAGTAAGGCTCATGTTTTGAAGAAAGAACAACGTTCATCTGCTTGTGGTGGCCAAGATTTTCTTCTTCTTCCAATAGACCTTTTGCCCACAATTTTCCCCTGACTTATCGAGTGGAGTGTTTCATATTTTAACCCAATGTGACCAAATAGGTTATCGTTCTTCTCTTCACCTCCTTTAACACCTCCAACTCTTTATTTTTTCTGGTAAGCACTTCTGCGTTGGTCGGGTGCTCCACCCACGATATTCTCAGCATTTGTTTGTAGTTCCACATCTCAAATGATTCCACTGCTGTTGATGGTCAAAGTTTTTGAAAATCAAATGTATTTTCGGAAATATTTGGATGGATTTTAAGGAAACTTGCTTTGGGCTTGTTTCTAAGTTAGGTTCATGTTTTGAAGAAAGAACAACGTTCATCTGCTTGTGGTGGTAAGTTCTTCAGTGTCTTGGTTAAAAAATGACCAGATTTTGATTGATTTTTTTTTAATGCTTTCAAATTCAATTTTGATTGACCTTTCATTTGACATCAGACTCTGACGACTCAGGAAAAATTTAGCAAATGCAGTGGGTTAAACACTCTGAGGCATTTTACTGTATTCTAAGTTTATAATTTACCTAGATTTGGTGAAAGTAACAGGATCATCCACAATAAAGGTCAAACCTCCTAATCCAATGTGATCTTGTAGATTGTGTCCCACTTTAATGTTACTTATCACGGGAATCTTGAATTTTTCCAAATCTTCTCCAGGACCCACCTAAACATCACAATTTTTAAAATAGTGTTGAACAGCACAATAATTAATAACAACTTACACCACTAAGCATTAAAATATGAGGACTTCCAATAGCACCAGCACTGAGAATGACTTCCTTCTTAGCTTTGACGAAATGAGGACGGTCGTTCCTCAAAAATGACACTCCGGTAGCCATTTTGGTTTTCGGGTCAATTACCACCTTAGTCACTTGCGCATTCAAGGCTATGTGTAAATTCGGCCTATTGCGAACTGGCCTTAGGAAGGCTTTTGCTGTCGAACACCTGGATCCTCTACGTATAGTGCCTGAAATAGTTTTGTTCCCTACTAGTTTTTGGTTGAAAACTAAACAGTACCTTGAGATAACATAAATCCAGTCTGCAACTCTCCATTGCAGTCTCTGACCTGATATCCGAGCTCTTTGCCTGCTTGTAGGAAAGCAATGCTCAGTGGCGTCCTCCAGGGAGATTCTTGTACGGTTAGGTAGCCGCCAGTGGAATGGTAGGCGGTTCTCGCCAAGTAGGGATTACGGTTATCCTCCGATTTAAGGAAATAGGGTAAAACGTCCTCGTAAGACCAACCAGGATTGCCCTGTTCCGCCCAGTAATCATAATCGTGACGATTACCACGTGCGTATATCATGGCGTTTAGGACACTTGAACCGCCTAGAACCTGGTGAACAATTTGGTTTCATGTATATGACTAGTGGTTTCAGTCAGGAATATTTTCTAAAGTTAAGAATTGCCTTTGCAAACAGACCTAATAATACATGAGCAGATTTTACTCCTGTGAATCCTCTTTACTCCTGAGTTATAGTTATTTGTGCTCAACTATCTAATAAGTCCGCTAGTCTAGTAGAAATAAAGAAACTATCATCAAGGTGATTGCAATTTTGATTTTTACAATACCTCTTATTAAATTTGTTGTATTTTATGATTGCGTTACTGGGTGAAACCAAAAAAAGAGAGAGAAAGTCGCCTATGGCTTGGCATATGTTGCCAAGACGTAATAATTGGACTAAACAATGAAAAGCCACAAATATTGCTTTTAATTAGACATTTCAGAACAATCACCCAACAGAAATTTTAAACTTACTTTTCCTCTAGGCCAGTTGCATCGGTCCCCAATCATTGCCAAACAATAAGGTGAATCCGTCGGAGGCGTTGTTTGGTACATCCAATCAAATTGCGACATTTGCATATAACTGTCATGTTGATTAAAAAAAACTCTTTGAAATAACTTAAAAAAACACCTTACCCACTTAATGTTGGTATATCAGAGACTTCATTTTCATCCCCTCCAGCTTCTAGCAACAATACTGACCAGTTCTCCATTTCGGAGAGTCTTGAAGCCACCACCGCCCCCGCGGAACCACCCCCTACAACGATAAAGTCGTACGTGGGTCGTACCTGTAACAAGTCAGTTTATGCTTACTGGATTTGAAATTTTACTGCCCGTACCTTGATAACGTTAATTGGATGCGATTCTGGATCAACCGACAAGTACTGCATGAACATCAACCCTGCAGCAAATACTGGCACTAGCCCGATTATAGCCAGGGGGTTGAAAGACACACCTACTGCGTAGCTGGCCACTTGACCGGCAACACCCAGTAGCGACATTGTATATCAAGAAGAAGAGTTTTCTTTGATTGTTCAACGATTATGGCACTTATTAAACCCACATTCCCATGTTTACTTCCTGAGACAGGATTTTGGGGGTGTAATTCCTAATTGTGGTTTTCTTCACCTGGTATCCTAACAACTAAACATATGCAACATTTAAAGGTAAGTTGAAAGTTGTACTATACAGGACACGTACATTACTGGAACCTTCAACTGCACTTTTAAGGTAGAGGTTATGATTCAGGTAGAACCGTTCTACTGAAAAATCGTCAGTTTTTCTGACCTCTTGGTAGTTATTCGTCGGATATCTTAGAGAGAAGGTACCTCCTTGGGTCGTACTATACCTTGAAAAAAATACAAAATAATATTAGCGTTATTTTTTATTTTATTTATTAATTTAGGATGAGAAACTTTGCTTCACATGTAGAGGGCAAAATTAAATTTTAACACCCTGTAGCTCGATATGGCAATTTTAACTTAAAAATTGAAAGACTTTAGTATTGAAAATTGACTTTTAGACATGAAAAACTACTTTTTTTAGAATATTTGATAAATATACACATTTTAACATTAAAAATGGACTTTTACACCAAAAAGTGACTCAGAACCAATGAAAAGTGACATCAGAAGCTTCAAATTTGCATTTGACGTAAGATTTTTAAAATTTCAAGACAAACTTCAAAAAAAGTTTATGAAAGTTGACTTGAAGACTAACTATTCATGTTTTTACTTTGATTTTCATTTTCAGTGCCTTAACACTGCTTTCAGCTTGGAAAATCGCGTTTCAATACTATATTTACCAAGTGTGTGACATTGCATTTAAAAAACATATTTTACATTCTCCATAAGCTTAAAAATGTCGTTTCAAACTTTGTCAATATTATATTAACTCAGTGCTGGAAATTTCTTAAAAATCTAGACTGTTTTTAGTGCTTTAAGGCTGTTTTCAGTGCGAAAAATCGAGTTTCAATACTATATTCACCAAGTGTGTGACATTGCATTTAAAAAACATATTTTACATTCTCCATAAGCTTAAAAATGTCATTTCAAACTTTGTCAATATTATATTAACTCAGTGCTGGAAATTTCTTAAAAATCTAGACTGTTTTTAGTGCTTCTGTTTTCAGTGCGAAAAATCGAGTTTCAATACTATATTCACCAAGTGTGTGACATTGCATTTAAAAAACATATTTTACATTCTCCATAAGCTTAAAAATGTCATTTCAAACTTTGTCAATATTATATTAACTCAGTGCTGGAAATTTCTTAAAAATCTAGACTGTTTTTAGTGCTTTAAGGCTGTTTTCAGTGCGAAAAATCGAGTTTCAATACTATATTCACCAAGTGTGTGACATTGCATTTAAAAAACATATTTTACATTCTCCATAAGCTTAAAAATGTCGTTTCAAACTTTGTCAATATTATATTAACTCAGTGCTGGAAATTTCTTAAAAATCTAGACTGTTTTTAGTGCTTTAAGGCTGTTTTCAGTGCGAAAAATCGAGTTTCAATACTATATTCACCAAGTGTGTGACATTGCATTTAAAAAACATATTTTACATTCTCCATAAGCTTAAAAATGTCATTTCAAACTTTGTCAATATTATATTAACTCAGTGCTGGAAACTTCTTAAAAATCTAGACTGTTTTTAGTGCTTTAAGGCTGTTTTCAGTGCGAAAAATCGAGTTTCAATACTATATTCACCAAGTGTGTGACATTGCATTTAAAAAACATATTTTACATTCTCCATAAGCTTAAAAATGTCGTTTCAAACTTTGTCAATATTATATTAACTCAGTGCTGGAAATTTCTTAAAAATCTAGACTGTTTTTAGTGCTTTAAGGCTGTTTTCAGTGCGAAAAATCGAGTTTCAATACTATATTCACCAAGTGTGTGACATTGCATTTAAAAAACATATTTTACATTCTCCATAAGCTTAAAAATGTCGTTTCAAACTTTGTCAATATTATATTAACTCAGTGCTGGAAATTTCTTAAAAATCTAGACTGTTTTTAGTGCTTTAAGGCTGTTTTCAGTGCGAAAAATCGAGTTTCAATACTATATTCACCAAGTGTGTGACATTGCATTTAAAAAACATATTTTACATTCTCCATAAGCTTAAAAATGTCATTTCAAACTTTGTCAATATTATATTAACTCAGTGCTGGAAATTTCTTAAAAATCTAGACTGTTTTTAGTGCTTTAAGGCTGTTTTCAGTGCGAAAAATCGAGTTTCAAGACTATCTTTACAAAGTTTTTGACTTATCCAGCTTGAAAGCCAGTTTGTAAACAGTCCATAGTTTTAAAAATCACATCTCAAGCTTCTTCACTATTAAATTGACTTCTACACTAAGCGGTGCAAAAAATTGGAGCATTTCTAAGAAATTCGGACTGTTGAAGACTGAAAAATAAATTTTAAGACTACTTATAATAGTAAAAGTCAACTTTCAGACTCTTCAGTAATGAAAGTAAAAAACTTTAACACTATATTAGTCTGAGAAATTAATTTTTAGAAATGAATTAGTCCGAAAATTTAATTTGGACTGTTTCCACTATTTAAATGAATTGTGAACTTGTTTTAGTCCATAAAATTGAGTTGCACACCAATTAAAGTCCTGAAATTGTAGTTTTCCTAACAAGTGTGCAAAGTAAGTCTTGTACGCACGATCGCTGGATATGGGGGGGGGGGGGCACCAGACAAGTGCGGACAAGACACTTTGCACAAGAGTTAGAAACAATATTTTTTCTACGAGGAACCGCAGAAACTAATAAATTTCGCTTTGACACACGCTTGTCACATGCACAGTTTTTCTGTCATATGCATATTATACTATATTCATTCATAACCTTAACGTCACTGTAACAAGTTTTACGACTGGTTCATAAATACAAAATTTGATGGTGCGTGTGCGCAAAATAGATACTTTGCACACGCGAGTACAAAAATAAAATTTTGGACTGTTTTTAGTCTTAGTAAAGTCATTTATAGCCTTAAAAGTCAACTTTTAGACTATTTTTAGTAGTAAAAAATGACTTTTAGGGGCAACATCTTTATTTTGATTTTCGGACTTTTTTAGTGCTTGAAAACCAGTTTCAGACACTCGACAATGGATTGCAGTCTGAATAAAAGAATTATAAGACTTCCTAGTAGTAAATAACAAGTTTTTAGACTATTCAGTACAAATTTGGAGTTTCACAAGTCTGGAGTGTTCAGTTTTACACCAGCTGGGTGCGTATTCTTGAAACGAGGGAAGGGAATTCTTAAGAGAAAGACCTGTAGAATGTGACAAGAACCTGCAATTGTCAGCTTCTTCTGTCACATTCTATCAAAATTCCGTTCCCTGCTTTCAAGAATAAGCCCCCTGTAGTCTAAAAAACTGAACGCTAGTAAAAATTTGTCTAAAATTCAATTCAAATTCAAGATCTTGGATTTTAAGACACATTCTGAACGAATGACGCAACTTTTTCTCCATTTAACGAAACCTGTAACTATTGCCAGTTCCAAGATCCCAATGATGGGTCACCTTGAAAGTTACCACCCTGTACATTAAATAGATATTTAGGGTGAATTTATTATCATGCAAGCTGAAATTTGCTATTTAACCGACTATGTAGCTCATACGGTTACCGAGATGTAGAAGCAATTTGGGGCACACTGTATAAGAAACAAAAAAAATAACACACTTAATGAAATATGAATGGTACCTGGTTGTCGTCTCCGTTCTTTTGTAATAGACCTCAGGTTTCTGGTGGGACTGGGGAATTTTCAGGCAAAATCGACTTTCTGTTTTGGTGCTGGACTCTTTGAATTTCTGCGGTCCCGGATCAGTTCTGCCCATTTCATTTGGTCACCAAATTATTCGAGATATCTGCAATTAATACACTGTTGTAAAGCGACACTGAAAATCACTAGACTAACTTTACAGATGGTACTGAAGAGAAATTCTTGTCATGTTCACCTTTAAGCAATTAATCGCACGAGCATTAAGTTTTTATTGCTTTACACTCTGGGATACGGACTTAACTCAAGTAAACCACAAGAATTTTTAGTTTTAGTCTATAGACAGGTAATTTATGTTGCGTTCGAGTAGTAATTCTTGAATATTGAATTAATTAAAATAATCTGCAATTTTAAAGAGGATCACTTTTTCCTCTGGGAACTGGCTTTGCTCGAACAATGGGTTAATTAGCGTTACACAAAAGTATGACTTTCCTTCTGAAAATCGTGCCACTAGTTTTGCTGTTATTTATATTGTTATACAAGAATTCAATTTTGAAATAAATTACTCCAGTTGTCAAAGCTTTCCTCAGTTAAATTCAAATACAACTTGAAGAGCCAGTGGGAATAGGGCGGTCTAACGATATTCTCCTTCTGCCCACTCCTCTAGCTCCATATACTTTGCCTTGGAGGATCTTCTGTAAAAGGACATATCGGCTTTCATTGCGCATTATATGTCCCAGATATTGTAGCATTCGAGTCTTAACTGTATTCAGGACTTCTTTTTCCTTTCCCATCCTTCTCAGCACTTCCGTATTGGTTATTCTCTCTGTCCAAGGTATTTGTTGGATTCTTCGGTACAGCCACATTTCAAATGCCTCAAGTTTTTTGGAGGAGGGTAAAGACTTTTTTCATCCTGATAAATGCTGTTCTAGCTTTTTCAATACGCGTTCTGATCTCCACAGAATGGTCCCAGTTATCATTTACGTTCGTGCCCAAGTATGTGTATTTGTTGACTTTTTCTACAGGAGTTCCGTCTACCAATAAAATACCGCGGGTGTTTTGGTTTTTACTTATTATCATGAACTTTGTTTTGTTGGTGTTTATTTCCAAACCATATTGTCGACTGTACGATGTGACCCTGTCCATTAGGAGTTGCAAGGAAGCTAGGTTGTCTGCAAAAATAACGGTATCATCTGCATACCTTATGTTATTCAATCGTTCTCCATTTAGCAGGATTCCAGCTTCAATATCTTGCAGGGCTTCCCTGAAGATATATTCCGAGTACAGATTGAAAATTACAGGAGACAGCACGCATCTCTGCCTTACACCATGTAATATTTGTATCTCTTCCGTTGTCTCTCCGTCTACCCTCTGATTCCAGTAGAGATTTCTGATGATTTTGAGGTTCTTCCCATCCAGGTCAGTTTTGTGCAGAACTTCCTGTAATCTACAAAACATGCGTATACATCGCAGTTTACATCCCTGCATCGCTGAAACAACACCCGGATCGAAAATAGAGCCTCTCTAGTCTCTAAAGCCGAATTGAGTCTCAGACATCTGTTCATCACATAGTTTAAATATTCTACTGTGAATTATCTTCAGGAACATCTTCAGTAGGTGGTTCATCAAGCTTATTGTACGAAACCCGATACATTTCCTAGCATTAGGCTTTTTGGGGAGGGTAACAAATTCAGATTTCCGTGGGTAGGACGCCCGTATCATAGATCACTTTGAACACCCTTCTGAGCCACCCTAGATTCAATTCAATGGTTCTTGTGAATCATGGGAAACCATTCACACACTTTCTTCTATTAAAAATAATACATACAATAAAGATATGGTTTACTGTGTTTTTTTCTATTTTCATGATAAAAAAAAATTGGAGGCGCCGGGTATCGATCCCGGTACCTCTCGCATGCTAAGCGAGCGCTCTACCATCTGAGCTACGCCCCCTGTAAATTATACAAAATTTAGCAACAATTTCGGTTTAATATGCCCCACTTTGCTGTCAGCCAGTTGAGTAATCAATCCGATCAGATAGCATGTTTTGACATGGGAAGAGGCGTGGTCTTTTTTTATTATTCTTACACAGGAAGGTCAGCTAACAGCTGCATGATGACCACACCTGTTCTGATGTCAACATAGACCCTGCTCGAGTTGATTACTTATTTTGATGGTCACGACTTTGTCGGGTTTCAAAGTGGGACGAATTTATCGGAAATTGATATAGAATTTTGTACAGGATATACAGGGGGCGTAGCTCAGATGGTAGAGCGCTCGCTTAGCATGCGAGAGGTACCGGGATCGATACCCGGCGCCTCCAAATTTTTTCAAGAACATTTCACTTTTTTTTTAAATAGATTCATTTTTAGGTGAGATTTTTATAGTCATTTTAATACCGTATTACATAGCAGGATGGCCGTACTAGTGATGCAACAAAATAACACTTTTTTTGAACATAACACGTAGGTACAGGGTCTGTCACTGACCAACCTCCTGTTTTTGAGGCTCTTACAATTAGTTTTCCACTTTTATTAAACATTTTTAGAATCCACAGTTTTTCTTCTAAAGAATATTCAATTTTTCTACGAGCGTTCTATTTTTGTTCTGGAAGTATAGACTTTACAGCACTAGGGTGGTAAAAATAAGTCACTCATACCTCTGGCCGATTTGTGTGTAATTTCAAAGATTGCCACTCTATAATAAACCAGTGGTTTCCAAGTTAACATGGTGTACCCCACATTGTAACGTCCGTTACGTGAGTCAGACAAGGAAGAAGTTTTCCACTAGAATACATTAACGAATGTAGAGAGTATGAAAAGTTTTACAACCACTTTAATCTTGACATCAAATCCAAAGTGGCCATACCTTCAGTCTTCAACAGCATTTTAGGATTTTGCATGTTTGTAATAAGCGTAATCTCCTGAACCAGAAGATGGAGAGTACGCCTTTGCTTTTCTTCTTCTTCTCCAAGTGTCTATATTCGTTCCGAATATTCGCGATCATCGGTACTAGTTTTTGAGAATAATGTTCTTAACTTTTTAAGCCATGATATTTTCCTTCTTTCTGGTGGTTTTCTGCCATAAACCTTCCTTTGGAGATTATGCTTGAAAAGGTGATATTTGCTTTGGTTTCTCAGAAAATATGTTCGATGTACTCGAGCTTCCTTCTCTTGACGGTGTCCATTACTTCTTCATTCTCTCCATCACTGTTCCGTGGTATTCTCAGCATTCTCTTGTAAAAAGATTCAGATTTTCTTGCTGTTGCCTCGGTTATTGTCCATAATTCCATTCCATAGAAAATAATCGAGAAAATTTGGAGAAGTCTTATTTTGATATGGATGTTGAGGTTGTGACTTTCAAACCGTTAAGCAATTTGGTTAAAAGCGGCCTTTGCTTTCTCTCTTCTACACCTGGGACTAAATTCTTGAAACGAATGAAGAGAGTTATCAAGAGAAAGAAATACATAATTGGACAGAAACCTGCCATTGTCAACCAGTTCTGCCACATTCTATCGGCAATTCTACTCTCTGCGTTCAAGGATTAGGGCCCTGATCTCCTGTGATGGGTCCCAATAATTTCAATACGACCGTATTCAGTCAATTTCAATCCGATTTAAATGATTTTTGCGCTGGATTGTAGCTGGTTGACAGTAGTTTAATCCCTTAAAAATTTGAGAATTCTATCTTCACTATTAACTGAGATACAGGTATAAGTGTGTTTTGCCACACATGAACCGACTTGAAAAATGGGTGATTTTAGTGTCCCACGGCTTCACAAGGGGGCGCTCCGTTGAAACGTTTTAAATGTTACGTCTGTTGCCTTTTAGTCTTAACAATCAAACTGCTGAAAAAGATCTGCGAAGGGTTTCACCGTTTTCGAGATATTTCAGGCCCCGTTTTGATGTTCACAAAAATTTTAATACAACCGTATTCAGTCAATTTCAATCCGATTTAAATTATTTTTGCGCTGGATTATAGCTGGTTGACAGTAGTTTAATCCCCTACAAATTTCAGAATTCTATCTTCACTATTCACGGAAATACAGTTTTAAGTGTGTTTGGCCACACATGAATCGACTTGAGAAATTGGTGATTTTAGTGTCCCACGGCCTCGCAAGGGGGCGCTCCGTTGGAACGTTTTAAAGATCACGTCTGTTGCTTTTGGGTCTTAACAATCATACTGCTGAAAAAGATCTGCGAAGGGTTTTACCATTTTCGAGATAATTCAGGCCCCGTTTTGATGTTCACAAAAATTTCAATACGACCGTATTCACTCAATTTCAATCCGATTTAAATTATTTTTGCGCTGGATTGTAGCTGGTTGACAGTAGTTTAATCCCCTACAAATTTCAGAATTCTATCTTTACTATTAAGGGAGATACAGGTATAAGTGTGTTTTGCCACAGATGAACCGACTTGAAAAATGGGGCGATTTTAGTGTCCCACGGCCTCGCAAGGGGGCGCTCCGTTGGAACGTTTTAAAGATCACGTCTGTTGCCTTTTGGTCTTGCCAATCAAACTGCTGAAAAAGATCTGCAAAGGGTTTCACCGTTTTTGAGATATCTCAGTCCCCGTTTTGATGTTCACAAAAATTTCAATACGACCGTATTCACTCAATTTCAATCCGATTTAAATTATTTTTGCGCTGGATTGTAGCTGGTTGACAGTAGTTTAATCCCTAAAAATTTCAGAATTCTATCTTCACTATTAACGGAGATACAGGTATAAGTGTGTTTTGCCACAGATGAACCGACTTGAAAAATGGGGCGATTTTAGTGTCCCACGGCCTCGCAAGGGGGCGCTCCGTTGGAACGTTTTAAAGATCACGTCTGTTGCCTTTTGGTCTTGCCAATCAAACTGCTGAAAAAGATCTGCGAAGGGTTTCACCGTTTTTGAGATATCTCAGTCCCCGTTTTGATGTTCACAAAAATTTCAATACGACCGTATTCACTCAATTTCAATCCGATTTAAATTATTTTTGCGCTGGATTGTAGCTGGTTGACAGTAGTTTAATCCCCTACAAATTTCAGAATTTTATCTTCACTATTAACGGAGATACAGGTATAAGTGTGTTTTGCCACACATAAACCGACTTGAAAAATGGGCGAATTTAGTGTCCCACGGCTTCACAAGGGGGCGCTCCGTTGGAACGTTTTAAATGATCACGTCTGTTGCCTTTTGGTCTTAACAATCAAACTGCTGAAAAAGATCTGCGAAGGGTTTCACCGTTTTTGAGATATTTCAGTCCCCGTTTTGATGTCCACAAAAATTTCAATACGACCGTATTCACTCAATTTCAATCCGATTTAAATGATTTTTGCGCTGGATTGTAGCTGGTTGACAGTAGTTTAATCCCTTAAAAATTTCAGAATTCTATCTTCACTATTAATGGAGATACAGGTATAAGTGTGTTTTGCCACAGATGAACCGACTTGAAAAATGGGTGATTTTAGTGTCCCACGGCTTCACAAGGGGGCGCTCCGTTGGAACGTTTTAAAGATCACGTCTGTTGCTTTTTGGTCTTGCCAATCAAACTACTAAAAAATATCTGCGAAGGGTTTCACCGTTTTTGAGATATCTCAGTCCCCGTTTTGATGTCCACAAAAATTTCAATACGACCGTATTCAGTCAATTTCAATCCGATTTAAATTATTTTTGCGCTGGATTGTAGCTGGTTGACAGTAGTTTAATCCCATGAAAATTTGAGAATTATATCTTCACTATTAACGGAGATACAGGTATAAGTGTGTTTTGCCACAGATGAACCGACTTGAAAAATGGGCGATTTTAGTGTCCCACGGCATCGCAAGGGGGCGCTCCGTTGGAACGTTTTAAAGATCATGTCTGTTGCCTTTTGGTCTTGCCAATCAAACTGTTTCACCGTTTTCGAGATATTTCAGGCCCCGTTTTGATGTTCACAAAAATTTCAATACGACCGTATTCAGTCAATTTCAATCCGATTTAAATGATTTTTGCGCTGGATTGTAGCTGGTTGACAGTAGTTTAATCCCTGAAAATTTCAGAATTCTATCTTCACTATTAACGGAGATACAGGTATAAGTGTGTTTTGCCACAGATGAACCGACTTGAAAAATGGGTGATTTTAGTGTCCCACGGCTCGCAAGGGGGCGCTCCGTTGGAACGTTTTAAAGATCACGTCTGTTGCTTTTTGGTCTTAACAATCAAACTGCTGAAAAAGATCTGCGAAGGGTTTCACCGTTTTCGAGATATTTCAGGCCCGTTTTGATGTCCACAAAAATTTCAATACGACCGTATTCAGTCAATTTCAATCCGATTTAAATGATTTTTGCGCTGGATTGTAGCTGGTTGACAGTAGTTTAATCCCCTAAAAATTTCAGAATTATATCTTCACTATTAACGGAGATACAGGTATAAGTGTGTTTTGCCACAGATGAACCGACTTGAAAAATGGGTGATTTTAGTGTCCCACGGCTTAACAAGGGGGCGCTCCGTTGAAACGTTTTAAAGATCACGTCTGTTGCCTTTTGGTCTTGCCAATCAAACTACTAAAAAAGATCTGCGAAGGGTTTCACCGTTTTCGAGATATTTCAGGTCAGAAGTTTACAGTAATGTTCCAATCTAAAATATGCAAGAGCTGCGATATCAACAACATATCAAAGGAAATGTAAATGTTTAATAAATAAAAATATTATTTGTTTTACAAATATTATTTATTAAACTTGGAATGAAGTAATGCTATGATTTCTTCCTAAAAGTGAGTAATGCAAACGTAAGAAGTTTATTAATCTCCAGCTACTTTGAAAAGAAATGGCCATGAGATGTTAGGAAAACACTGTGTTATCTACTTAAAGTGTGTTTCTAGACTAGAACATAAACATAGGGAAATTGACGTAGTTTCAATATGTTTAGAGATAAAAACTTCACTGTATATTTTTACATATTACTCTAAAGTGAAAAGATTGAAAGTCATCGGTAAAAGTAGCTTCAGGCTATTCTTACTACCGATACCATATATTCAAAACTGACTCTTATCAAACCAAAACCATTATGTAATTTGATTACATGCAATTTTTCAGATATGACTACTTACCCCTCGATAAACGGACAAATCCCAACTGAATGCCTCGTCGGCCATTCTAAACTATGCACAAAACAATCACTACAGTAAATAAAAATAAATAAATGTTTCCGACAAATTCCGGAACTCGTGTGCTGTGCACCGCGAAGAAAGGAAGAAAACAGCGCAACGGTTCGGTTTCTTTCGCCAGTGAAATTGTCCTCTCTTAACGTTTCTTCGATAATCGTGCTTTGATTCACGCGGTTAGGAAGAAGGAACGGACTTTTTGATGAGTCGAGGCACGCATGTCTAGTTTTGTAAACTTATTAGGCAATCGGTTGTCGAAATTTTCGGTACTTTTATGTAGTCATTGATTTCTTCTATAGTCTATAGGGATTTCTTCAGTCGGTCAATTTCTAGGTCGAACGACCTTTGATTAACGTCGCTTCGTAAAGAATGCGTCTTTTCGCTTGTTCTCACTTTCGGAAGGCGAGCCTTCACTTTCACTGTTTCACGCCGAGTTCCTTAAGTGATTATATCTGTTTGACCGCAGGCAAAGTGATAAGACTAATTCAGGTTCACTTTGCTTTTCAGATTTTCCATCAGCATCAGCATCTAAACTATTATTTTCATAAAAAAGTTACTTTGATTTTATTAGAAAGTAAAGCACTTGACTGTTTAACTGCTATAGGTAGGTAGGTATACGATAACGATGCTCCATAACATATTCTGTAATAGAGAAAGTACGAGTACCATTTAGCCTTTTATTGGTTTTTCGTTTTCATAATTTCGCACGCATTACGTTACTTTATTCTCGTTTTGTCTGTCTCATATTGGTCATAATCGAATTAGTGTGTTGATAAAGCAAGAACGTGGTAACTAATTGATATGATTTGTGTTGGCATTTCTTTCAGCTATTACCTAATACGACAGGTAATACTTAACCTATTACGTATTTGCTAAAAAGTTTGTAAAATTAAACCCCATTTATGCTACCGTAAAGCCTATTGTACCAGATCAATAAGGTACATCATATGGGGCCCTTGTGTGGAAAGAAGTAACGTGCGCACACAATTAGATAGGTTACAAAGGCTCGCAAGCACTGCGATACGGAGGGAACTGCCCCCACGAGATCACTTGAAGTGCCCTTGGACCTTCACATAAAAATGGAAGCCATAGGGACAGCATATAGGCTGCGCACTATGGATCAATTACAAGTTTGCACGTATGGACACTCTTGTATATGGGATTGGGCCACTGAACGGTGCCCAATACTTCTTATGAGTAAAGATCATATGCCTAGAAGGCTACAGCCTTCAAACTTCCTCAAGGTTGTAATTACCGAGCAGGAGGAGTGGGAGAATGGAGCTGCACCGGGGGTCGTTCATGGTGGATCCAACTGGTTCACGGATGGATCCAGTCCATCCTGACGGGGGCAAGTGTCTGCGATGAGACAGGCCAAACAGCGAAGCACTTTGCATTGGGTACACACGCTACTGTATTCCAGGCTGAGGTGCTTGCGATCCTGTATTGTGGGCTAGAAGTACTTTCGGCCCGCTACAGGAAGACACAATTAACATTTGTTCTGACAACCGAGCTGCCATCATGGCAATTAGTGCTGAGGTTCTGGAGTGCAAAACAACCCTGGAAAAGCTGGCCCAAAAGAACGACATACGTCTTGTGTGGGTTCCGGGAAATGAAGAGGCGGATCGACTGGCAAAACTGGGCACTCAGAAAGAGTTGCTCCAGAGTCTACTGTGGGGATCGCCAATAGCAGGGTGATCCAGTCGCTAAAATCTTTAGCCCAGCAGCTGTTTCAAGAACACTGGGACTCCGCCATTGAGGCAGGCCAAAGATCAGTGGCCCCTCAGTCAAAAATACGAAATACTTGCTGGAACTAAGCAGAGAGAACTTAAGGACGGTGACCGGAGAACTGACTGGCCACTGCCAGCTGAGACGGCATCAGTACTTGATGGGTATAACCGAGGATCCTACTTGTCGAGGATGCTTGGAAGAGGAAGAGTCGGCAGGACACATCTTAATGTGGTGTCCAGCCTTCACTCGATCGCGGACAATGGGAATTAATGGGACAGTCAATAATGACGCTCAGGGCAATCAAGGAGCTAAGACCTAGCAGACTGGTTGGCTTTATAAAGTCGACTGGACCAACAACCGGGACGTGACGGGCCCATACAGGAGGACTATACGTTTCTGGGGCGCAGCCCCCCCGGTTTGCCAAACAACAAACAAGGTACATCATACTTCTTGTCACAGTGTATTGTTGTACAGGGTAGTCTAGATTGCTGATTTTCATATGGGAAAGCTCATATGGGAACTCTTATTTGTACTACACATTTTTTCTATGAATTTACACTTCCAAAAACAGAATTCATAAAACTCCTAATGTTTGTGTTCGACAACAAGTATTGCCAGTATGAGAATCAATTTTTCAAACAAATATACGGCCTGGGAATTGATTTGTTCTGACATCGTAATGCAAGATCTCCAAAACACTTGCATTGTTAAATTACCAGATTTGAACATTGCTCCTTCTGCTATACCACTTTTTTTTCTCCAGACTTATTTTACTATTATTTGTGGAAATCATCAATATTTTGAAAATTCCGTGTGTCCGCAATCTCTAAATGTTCCTCCTCTAAGCCGCAACAAGACCATCGAATATGGCAGACTTCTTGTCCTTGCTTTTGTGGACTTCCATAAAGCCTTCGACACTGTGGAGCTGGACGCAGTGTTGCAGTCCCTAGAAGCATGCCGTATTTACTATCGCTACACCAAACTAATTTACAATATAAATAAAAATGCTACTCTTATGGTAAAACTAGATAAAAACACGAATCCTATAGAAATGGGGAGAGGAGTACGCCAGGGAGATACGATGTCTCCAAAACTGTTTGTCACCGTCCTAGAATATGTATTCAAAAAGCTAGATTGGGACCAAAAAGGTCTAAAAATAGACGGCCAAAGTGTGTCAAACTTACGGTTTGCAGACGACATTGTCTTACTAGCTGACAACTTGGAAGATATTAGAATAATGCTACAGAAACTTCAGGGTGCGTATTCTTGAAACGAGGGAAGGAAATTCACGATCAAGAGAAATACCTGTAGAATGTGACAGGAACCCGTCATTTCCAGCTCCTTCTGTCACATTCTGATAACACTTCTCTTGAAAATTCCGTTCCCTGCTTTCAAGAATTAGGCCCTAGGAGGTATGTGCAACAGTAGGTCTAAAAATGAACCTCGGAAAAACAAAATTTATGACAAACCTGGTCCCTAACAACATCCATCATTGAAAACTCTGAGGTAGAATGGGTAGATAAATACACATATTTAGGCCACGAGATAAGCATATCCAAAGCCAACCAAACATGCGAGATAAACAGAAGAGTTATACTCTCCTGGGCAGCTTTTGGCAAGCTTAGAGACTGATTAAAAATGGTGAGGTTTTGTTTTTTGTTTATCCATCCCAATCCTCTGACCGGTTTCGCCGTATTACGGCTCATCAGAGAGGCTATAGGTCTTGATAACCAAAGAACAAGAGCTTCATTCCAGTATAGTCAACTGGATGCCAGAAATGATAGTTGTTGTGCAACATCTCTGATAAGTTGTAATACGGCGAAACCGGTCAGAGGATTGTGATTGATAAACAAAAAACAAAACCTCACCATTTTTTAACCGATCAGATCGGTGTTTACCGAATGATGCGGCATTAATGGGGCTGTTCCTAGATTTAGGAACACCCTCTGTACTTTTCAACTCTATGTCACCAGATGTTGTACAACTGTGAGCGACATGCCTTGCAACTGTTGGGTTGTAATCAGCAACAGAGTAATAACTTTGAACGTTTTGCCTGACATAAACAAATAAATATGTTATACCTTTTTCTAGGAAGACCGGATTCATATTTTGGTAGAATTAATCAATACCATATATAGAACAGGAATAATATCAAATGACTGGTTGCTATCAACTTTTATAACTCTTCCAAAAAAGAAAAATGCCAAGCAGTGCTCTGACATGGATGGTTCACATATTGAAAGTCCTGCTGAAGGTAGTCCATGGTAGAGTATTCAGGAAAATAGACATAGACATCGGCGATACACAATTTGGATTCCGTAAAGGCCTAGGAACAAGGGAAGCGCTAGTTTCACTCAATGTCCTGTCACAAAGATGCCTAGATATAAATCAAGACATATATACATGCTTTATGGACTACAATAAAGCTTTCGATAAAGTGAGGCATGACTTGCTCATAGAAACATTAATAAAGAGAAGAATAGACCTCAGAGACATAAGAATAATATCAAACTTATACTATGGTATAAGTTTGATATTAAAAGCAGTAGTACGAATAGAAGACATGACATCAGAAGAAATAGAAATACAGAGAGGTGTTCGTCAAGGGTGTATACTATCACCAATCCTCTTTAATCTGTACTCGGAGGACATAATAAATAGGGCACTTGATGATCAGAACATAGGCATTAAGATCAACGGCATGACAATAAATAATCTGAGGTATGCTGACGATACAGTTATTCTGGCTGGAACATACGAAGATCTGCAGACGCTAATTAATAGAATGGTCACGGTAAGCGAAGAATATGGACTATCACTGAACATAAACAAAACAAAATATATGTTGATGACAAAAACAACTCAGGACATTCGTAGGATATACGTAAACAATCAACGTATTGAGAGAGTAAGAGAATACAAATACCTAGGCTCACAAGAAATACGAATCAGAATCGAACAGGCCAGAAGCACATTTATAAAAATGAAAAGGCTTTTCTGCTGTCGAGATCTAAACCTGGAACTGAAAATACGATTAATGAGATGCTATGTGCTGTCCGTACTGTATTATGGGATGGAAGCCTGGACGCTGAAGGTAACCGAAATGAGGAGACTGGAAGCGTTTGAGATTTGGTATACCGAAGAATACTGAGGATTTCATGGGTAGACAGAAATAACCAACGTGGAAGTGATGAGACGTATGAATAAGGAGAGAGAAGTTATTACGACAATTAAGGCCAGAAAATTGCAATATATGGGACATGTCATGAGGGGGGAAAAGTATCGAATATTGCAACTTATTATGCAAGGAAAAATCGAAGGAAAGAGATCTGTGGGGAGAAGACGTAATTCATGGCTGAAGAACCTTAGAGAATGGTTTGGTTGCAATAACAACGAACTATTTAGAGCTGCGGTCTCAAAAATAAGAATCGCCCTGATGATTGCCAACCTTCGAAACGGAGACGGCACCTGAAGAAGAAGATACCTTTTTCTCACACTTAAAGCGTTCAATAGCAATTTGGTCGACCCTTTTAGTCACCATTGCTAAAATCGCGTATATTAAGTTATTCTGCTAATGTTTTGTAGTTGGTTACATCATTTTTATCAGTTTGACAAGTCTAGTATAGTAGGGTTTGTATACAAAAAGAAACTACTCTACAGCTACTTTGTTTTTATTTCTTATTATCGTAAATTTGGCCTTAAAGTAAGTTGAGCAACCTTTCTACTATTTGAAGTTTGTCTGGCAAGCTTAAATCGTCCACTTTGCTGTACACTCCCTATTTCACTAATCACTAGAAAAGTCAGTAAACTACTATACAACCACTCGAGTCATGTTCCCATCATTCCAGAGTCTAGCGTTAAATCTCAACACCGGCTCAGTTTGGACATCTCTTTTTCTTCTTCCTACCGCAGTTAGCCAGTAGCTCTTCACAAGATCCGCAGCTTTCTCTCCTACCATAATAGTAGGGGCGTTAATATTTCCATTGGGCACGGTGGGCATAACACTAGCGTCTACCACCCTTAACCCTGACACTCCGTATACCCTTAGATGAGGATCGACTACAGCGTAAGGGTCTTGTTGAGGCCCCATTTTGGCCGTACAAGAGTAATGATAAATTGAAAGAGTGTACTGGCGAATGAAACAGTTCCAGTACTCGTCCGTGTATGGGGGTAAATGTTTGCACTTGGGCACTTGGGTCTGTTTTTCGTAAAAGCGCGAACCGAAACGCTTCAGCGCTTGAGTACTACCGTAAGCAATTGCTGCTTTAACTCCCTCTCTTAGCACGTTCACGTCATGAGGGTGAGTCAGATAATTGTGGTAGAGCAAGGGGTAGTCCAAGGGGTTTTTTGATCTGAGCTTGACTTCTCCCCGGGACTTGGGGCGCAACATCATCGGGAAAATGCCGAAAGTGTCCTTGTAGTTGATGTCCGAGTAGACTTCGTTGTAGAAATCGTCAGTGACACCGTGGGCTTTTTTCACTTGGGTTCCTATAAAATAAACTCAGTTGTAGTGAAGGTACTGAAAGTGATACAAGTTCAGTAAAAGAGAAGTCACACAGTGAAGGTGTAATAGTACAAGAATGGGTAAATTACTCACAATCTGTCGTAATTTATTGAGCTCTCAAAGGTATGCTGCAGAGCACCTCATCAGGAGGTTAAATTACGTTATTACAACTTTAATAATAATTTTGATTTAACACAAAGTTATCTAATCTATCGTTGTTGGGTATCGATGTTAGGTAATTTGGGTAGATAAAATACATACATCTATACAGGAGATTTCAAAGTTGTAGATCCCATGATAAGAAAAGAGAGCTATTACAAAACAATGCTCTTCTAGACGTAGATAGACACATTGTTGCCAGGAATACCCTTAAAATGGTATATCTACCGTTTTTGTGGTTCATCTACCATCCTCCGATTTTTTTTATATAATCTACCGTCTCTAAGAACATTGCCATTATGTGGGTTATACAACATTATAGGTATATACTGCGAATTTCCAAATTCACAGGTTTTATTTTGACTGTACCAAATTTTGTAGTGTTTTTTAAGGTTGTTGGATAGGAAATTTAATGAGGATTCCAAAAATGTGCTTAAAACTATCATTTTCTTACTCCAAGTGAGTTTGATATGTGATTTTATTTTTGACTCGCCTTTCAAACTGTCTTTCTGGCAGTTCAAAGTTTGACACCGCTTTGCTCTCTGACTGTACAAGATTTTGTAGTATTTTTTAAGGTTGTTGGATAGGAAATTTAATGAGGATTCCAAAAATGTGCTTAAAACAGTCATTTACTTACTCCAAATGGGTTTTACAGGCGATTATGTGTCTGACTATCCTGTCAAACTGTGTTTCTGGCAGTTCAAACTTTGACACCGCTTTTCTTCGTGACTGTACCTAATTTTGTAGTGTTTTTCATGTTATTGGATAGGAAATTTAATGAAGATTCCAAAAATGTGCTTAAAACAGTCATTTACTTACTCCAAATGGGTTTTACAGGCGATTATGTGTCTGACTATCCTGTCAAACTGTGTTTCTGGCAGTTCAAACTTTGACACCGATTTTCTCTCTGACTGTACCTAATTTTGTAGTGTTTTTCATGTTATTGGATAGGAAATTTAATGAGGATTCCAAAAATGTGCTTAAAACAGTCATTTACTTACTCCAAATGGGTTTTACAGGCGATTATGTGTCTGACTATCCTGTCAAACTGTGTTTCTGGCAGTTCAAACTTTGACACCGATTTTCTCTCTGACTGTACCTAATTTTGTAGTGTTTTTCATGTTATTGGATAGGAAATTTAATGAAGATTCCAAAAATGTGCTTAAAACAGTCATTTACTTACTCCAAATGGGTTTTACAGGCGATTATGTGTATGACTATCCTGTCAAACTGTGTTTCTGGCAGTTCAAACTTTGACACCGATTTTCTCTCTGACTGTACCAAATTTTGTAGTGTTTTTACAGGTTGTTGGATAGGAAATTTAATGAGGATTCCAAAAATGTGCTTAAAACTGTCATTTTCTTACTCCAAGTGAGTTTGACATGCGATTTTATTCTTGACTCTCCTTTCAAACTGTGTTTCTGGCAGTTCAAAGTTTGACGCTGCTTTGCTCCCTGACTGTACAAGATTTTGTAGTGTTTTTTACGGTTGTTGGATAGTAAATTTAATGAGGATTCCAAAAATGTGCTTAAAACTGTCATTTTCTTACTCCAAGTGAGTTTGACATGCGATTTTATTCTTGACTCTCCTTTCAAACTGTGTTTCTGGCAGTTCAAAGTTTGACACTGCTTTGCTCCCTGACTGTACAAGATTTTGTAGTGTTTTTTAAGGTTGTTGGATAGGAAATTTAATGAGGATTCCAAAAATGTGCTTAAAACTGTCATTTTCTTACTCCAAGTGAGTTTGACATGCGATTTTATTCTTGACTCTCCTTTCAAACTGTGTTTCTGGCAGTTCAAAGTTTGACACCGCTTTGCTCCCTGACTGTACAAGATTTTGTAGTGTTTTTTAAGGTTGTTGGATAGGAAATTTAATGAGGATTCCAAAAATGTGCTTAAAACAGTCATTTACTTACTCCAAATGGGTTTTACAGGCGATTATGTGTCTGACTATCCTGTCAAACTGTGTTTCTGGCAGTTCAAACTTTGACACCGATTTTCTCTCTGACTGTACCAAATTTTGTAGTGTTGTTTCAGGTTGTTAAATGAGAATTTTAATGAGGATTCCAAAAATGTGATTAAAACTGCCATTTTCTTACTCCAAGTGAGTTTAACATGCGACTTTGTCCTTGACTGTTCATTCAAACTGTGTTTCTGTGAGTTCAAATTTTGACACCTCTTTTATCCCTGACTGTACCAAATTTTGTAGTGTTTTTACAGGTTGTTGGATAGGAAATTTAACGAGGATTCCAAAAATGTGCTTAAAACTGTCATTTTCTTACTCCAAGTGAGTTTGACATGCGATTTTATTCTTGACTCTCCTTTCAAACTGTGTTTCTGGCAGTTCAAAGTTTGACACCGCTTTGCTCCCTGACTGTACAAGATTTTGTACTGTTTTTTAAGGTTGTTGGATATGAAATTTAATGAGGATTCCAAAAATGTGCTTAAAACAGTCATTTACTTACTCCAAATGGGTTTTACAGGCGATTATGTGTCTGACTATCCTGTCAAACTGTGTTTCTGGCAGTTCAAACTTTGACACCGCTTTTCTCTCTGACTGTACCAAATTTTGTAGTGTTGTTTCAGGTTGTTAAATGAGAATTTTAATGAGGATTCCAAAAATGTGCTTAAAACTGTCATTTTCTTACTCCAAGTGAGTTTGAAATGCGATTTTATTCTTGACTCTCCTTTCAAACTGTTTTTCTGGCAGTTCAAAGTTTGACACCGCTTTGCTCTCTGACTGTACAAGATTTTGTAGTGTTTTTTAAGGTTGTTGGATAGGAAATTTAATGAGGATTCCAAAAATGTGCTTAAAACAGTCATTTACTTACTCCAAATGGGTTTTACAGGCGATTATGTGTCCTATCTGTCAAACTGTGTTTCTGTGAGTTCAAATTTTGACACCTCTCGTGACTGTACCTAATTTTGTAGTGTTTTTTATGTTATTGGATAGGAAATTTAATGAAGATTCCAAAAATGTGCTTAAAACAGTCATTTACTTACTCCAAATGGGTTTTACAGGCGATTATGTGTCTGACTATCCTGTCAAACTGTGTTTCTGGCAGTTCAAACTTTGACACCGCTTTTCTCTCTGCCAAGATTTTGTAGTGTTTTTTAAGGTTGTTGGATAGGAAATTTAATGAGGATTCCAAAAATGTGCTTAAAACATTTAACTCCAAATGGTTTTACAGTTATGTGTTTTCCTTCAAACGGTTTTGGATAGTACAAATTTTGTAGTGTTGTTTCAGGTTGTTAAATGAGAATTTTAATGAGGATTCCAAAAATGTGCTTAAAACTGTAATTTTCTTACTCCAAATGAGTTTGACATGCGACTTTGTCCTTAACTCTCTTTTCAAACTGTGTTTCTGGGAGTTCAAACTTTGACACCGCTTTTCTTCCTGACTGTACCAAATTATATTTTGACAACGTCTAAAAATCTAAACTGACAACCCACCTGTGAAGAAATTAACGTTACTGGTTTTCTATTGTAACCCCTTTATCTACATACATATAGCATGACATAAACAGTATTAAATTCATGTTCACACTGTAGTACTTTGCAGGATCGTAAGAAAAATATTGTACCTAATACGTGCGGAAAGTGTCTTTTTCGCACTCGATAGCGTGTTGAACTCCGCGGTCAACTGAAATCAGTGTGTGGAAAAGTGTCACTTCCCGCACTTATTAGGTAAACTACTACTACGTACAACACCTTAGTAAAGGATAACTTTTCTTTGAGATTTGGAAGCAAAAGAGCATCATTTTAGAATGTTAACTAGAAAAACAGTAGTAAAACTAAGTATAACCAAATATATGGTAATTTCAAAAACTACAATTGATAACATACAACTTGACACTGGAAGATTGAAATGGCCCGGAATAGAATTGTAAAATACAGTTCAATGACCAAAAATGGGAAATTAAATTTAGCCATTGGGTTAAGGTTTCCAGAATGTTATGTATGGTAAACTTGGATGTTAAGAGCGGAATCCATAAAAGGACTGGATTTTAAATGTGGCTCTACCAGGCACATTCTTAAATGCATTGAGGAAGACGGCATATAAAGAAGAAAAATGTTTTCATTAACTATATGTTATGGTTTTTTCTCTTCAAAAAATGTGAACATTACTAACCAAATATTAAAATCGACTACTACTAGATAAACTTGATGTGAAAATTTACTAGTAAATATCTCACAAACCGCATAAGGTATTTACAATTATTGTTAAGAATAATGGAGTTTTGCTTGAACTTGGGAAATGTGTATTGAAAAGTGGAAAGTTTTTCTATAAAACATGTGTTGTTGCCGGCATAATTTTGTATTGCTTTATGATTCCATTTGGAATTTAACTGCCGATGGTTTGTTCGTATATGAGTACAAATCTAGAAAATATGGGTACTATACCTCCATCTGCAGCAATTGTAGTACTCAGTATCATAAATTCCATGTCTGGCCAGTCATCTGATTGGTTCGCGTACTTGGTGGAAATAAATCCAACTGCTTCCAAACCGACTGATGAGGTTAAAGGACCATCTTCTTTTATTGCATACCTTAAGGCTGTATTTAGGTTTACCAGCCGGTTTAAAACCTAAGAAAATAAAGAATTACAGTTTTTATGCCACATTCGACAGTTCACACAAGTTCTTTCTTAATTTTTGCAACATGTAAGTTATTTTCGTTGTTTTAGATCAACAATTTGTTAAATGAATAAATGAAAGAGATTTTGTGGTCCCACTGTTCTCCGACATTGCTCATAAGCCACATATGCTCTTTTTGCTCTGCTTTGTAGGTGAGAGTTCCAGGTTAACTTCCTGTCGAGGGTAATACCAAGGTATTTCACCTCTTCAGAGAAGTTTTTGCCTTTGAAGCTTTCGGGAGGTTTTAAGCCCGATAAACTTCGTTTCCTGGTGAAAAGGACCATCTCAGTCTTGTCGGGATTGATCGACAGTGAGTGTTCCTTACACCATGTTTCTATTAATTTGAGCCCATCCTGCGCTCTATCGCACAGTGTGTTCACAAATTTGCCGGTCTGCAAGATAACTATGTCATCCGCGTATGCAATTGTGTAGAATCTATTATTGTTGAGGTGATTAATTAGGGTATCCAGACCTATGTTCCAAAGAAGGGGTGATAAGTAGACATCCCATCATGACCAGTCCTCTCACTGTGATGTCTTCTACATTGATACTTATTGCTCTAGTGGAGAGCATCTTAAGTGTCCATTCTCCTACTACCAGGGTTACATTCCTGGAGTTGCTGGGTAATTGTCGGAAAGGTTGTTTTATCAAACGCTCCCTCGATATCTATGAATATACCCAGGGTAGATTCTTTATTGTCCAATGATCTTTCGATTCTGCCAACCACTTGGTGAAGGGCCGAATCAGTGGACCTACCCGGAGTATATGCATGCTGATTTGGGTGAAGTGGGTTGTTAACCAGCACCTCATCTCTTATATACCGCTCGCAAAACCTCTCCATAAGGTGTAATCCATCCTACCTGGTTTGGGTATAAATACCACTCGTACTTCTCTCCACTTACTGGGAATATACCTCAGAGCTAAAGAGGCTCTGAATACTCCAACCAGGTGCGGCATAAGAATGTCCATTCCCCATTGAAGTAGGGCTGGTCTTATACCGTCAGGTCCTGGTGACTTGAAGGGGGAAAAGCCGGATATGGCCCACCTTATTTTGTCCTCATCAATTACTGCACTAGCACATTGCCAGTCGTATTGTGAAGGTGTTGTTGGTACTTCCATCCAGTTCGTCGTTCCAGGAAAGACAGAACCTGGGAAGTGAGTTTCCATAAGAATCTCAGCGCTCTCTTGGAGGTTGGCAGCCTTGTCGCCATTTTCCCTCGTCAGGATGCCGATACTCTTTTCTAAAGTGCTTTCTGTAGCCTAGAGACTTGTGGGAAGTCTTCGACTGCCTCACAATAGTCTCTCCAGGCTACTCTTTGCTTTTGTCTGCAGACTTTTTTAAACTCTCTGAGGTTGGCTTGATATATCTCCCAGTCCTCTTTGAGTTTTGTTCGTTTTGCCTTGTATTTTGCCTTGAGGTGTAGTTCAGGGCAGTATTAGTTGCGCCATCTGTTTGAACCATCCTCATCGGACAGGATTCCTTATAGGCAATGACAATTTTGTTTTGGATAGATACCGTGTACCTTTCCAGTTCACTGCGAGCAGGACCTCTGTTTCATGTCGATTAGTTGCTCTGTCTCTCTGTCGTAACCATCCTCATCGAACTTGACAGGATTCTTATCCTTTTATTTTAAAAGTTAAGTTCTTATTTTGTGAGAATAATTAAAAAAAACCGACTATGTTTTCATGAAGTGGTCTTCGAAATTGTACATTATCTAATTTTTGTTGGGAAAGGCTTATCGAATTCTTAGTGATGAATTAACAAAAATTTCAAACAGATACACCCTGTAACTTGGTTATTTTGATAGTTACCCCACTTTTGAAACGTACAAACCAAGTTCATTTAGATCAGAAGATCTAGGAGGCACATCTAATTGTTATAATATTTCTAAATATCCGAATATTTTAAATTATTGTAATCTATTATGATTATTTATATTTTATGTGTAACACAAAAAACAACAAAGAAACCCTACAAATTAACTTCGTTTTTTATTATTACACATTAACTTGATAACTGCAAGAAAATAATATTTTTCTTTAATTACTGGTTTTAGGCCCAAAGATATAAAAAAGTTGGTAATGTAAGTAAATTAATGAAAAAAGTTATTTTTATTAAATTTTCAGTGCTCTGAGCAAAAAAGTTCAGATTGCATATTTCCACCCTGTATAAAGACATAGTGAACCAAAAAAACACCACCACAAAATCGATTTCATTTTGTGCACCAAAATTGAAAATAGTTTATTATAACAGATTTTATTTAGATTAAAAACATCAATAAAACCCAACATACCAAAGATATGGGATGATCAATCAAAAATGTGATGGGTACAGCAATGTGATCCTGGAGATTTTTTCCTACACCTGGAGAATCGTGGATCACCTGGATTCCGTGTTGTTGAAGTTGTTCGGCAGGTCCGACGCCGCTCAACATCAGCAATTGAGGAGTGTTGATCGCTCCAGCTGAGAGGATGACTTCTTTTTTAGCCAAAACAGTCTAGAAAAGGAATAAAATAGATTTTAGTTAAATTAAAAAAATTTCCTGTGATCCATTCATATTTCCAATAGTAACTTTTCCTCTTTATTAAATAATGAATTATTTAAATGATCATTAAATGACATATGGGATTAGTGGTATAGGACTGTACTATTGTTTTGTCTATAAAATCACTGGCCAGTGTTGCCAGGTCTAAAAGCAATATAATCATATTATAATGCATTTTATAGTTTCATGATTTGTTTTTTGGTAGTTCTGACGTGTAACTGTCTATTGTGGATATATTTCCATCTGTCACAATTGTCAAACATCACTCCATAAAGCTATAAAACTACAAAACTGGCTTAAAAGCATTGTTATAGTTAATACAGTTGTAAATCATATTAAATACTTATTTATAGGTTCATGAGTAGAAAGTGGACAGTCGTGACGTGTATCTGTTCATTTTGAGCTGTCATAAACTTATAAACTATGAAAATCGTCTCCATTAAACTGTACAATAACAGAGAACTTAGTACAATACAAAGTACAATCTGTTAAAGTTTACACAAAATATTTTTTACAGCTTCATGAGCTGTCTTTTTGACAGATGACGTGAAGCTGTTTTCTTTGAAGCTACTTCCGTATGTCAAAATCATGCAAACTGTCAAATACCATTCTATTCTATTTTAAAATGATTAAAGCAAGACTTCAAAGAACCTAAAAAAATGGGGAATTTTAGAAAAATCTGGTAACTTTTTAAAGCATTTGGGGAAATTATCCTGCTCCATGAGCAGTATTTTTGACAGATGACGTAAAACTGGTTTCTTTGAAGCTACTTTCACATGTCAAAATAATGCAAACTGTCAAATACCATTCTATTTTATTTTAAAATTATTAAAGCAAAACTTCAAAGAACCTAAAAAATGGGGAATTTTAGAGAAATCTGGTAACTTTTTAAAGCATTTGGGGAAATTATCCTGCTCCATGAGCAGCATTTTTGACAGATGACGTAAAGCTGTTTTCTTTGAAGCTACTTCCATATGTCAAAATCATGCAAACTGTCAAATACCATTCTATTCTATTTTAAAATTATTAAAGCAAAACTTCAAAGAAACTAAAAAAAATGGGGAATTTTAGAGAAATCTGGTAACTTTTTAAAGCATTTGGGGAAATTATCCTGCTCCATGAGCAGCATTTTTGACAGATGACGTAAAGCTGTTTTCTTTGAAGCTACTTCCATATGTCAAAATCATGCAAACTGTCAAATACCATTCTATTCTATTTTAAAATTATTAAAGCAAGACTTCAAAAAACCTAAAAAATCTGGGGAATTTTAGAGAAATCTGGTAACTTTTTAAAGCATTTGGGGAAATTATCCTGCTCCATGAGCAGTATTTTTGACAGATGACGTGAAACTGGTTTCTTTGAAGCTACTTCCACATGTCAAAATCATGCAAACTGTCAAATACCATTCTATTCTATTTTAAAATTATTAAAGCAAAACTTCAAAGAACCTAAAAAAATTTTAGAGGGAAATTTTAGAGAAATCTGGTAACTTTTTAAAGCATCTGGGTCAAATTATTCTATACTGCTCCATGAGCAGTATTTTTGACACATGACGTGAAGCTGTTTTCTTTGAAGCTACTTCCACACTTCCACATGTCAAAATGATGCAAACTGTCAAATACCATTCTATTCTATTTTAAAATTATTAAAGCAAAGCTTCAAAGAAACTAAAAAATCTGGGGAATTTTAGAGAAATCTGGTAACTTTTTAAAGCATTTGGGGAAATTATATCATCTAAGGGTTGGCAACACTGTTACTGGACAAAGTAAAAGTTATTTGGGGCACTGTAGAGTTAGACTTAGTTACATTTTTGTTATAGCACATATGGTTTATTGTAAATTACTTAGTGCAAATTGCAAAACGCAGCCATTGTTGCTATATTTTATGTTGACCATAAGGGTCATAATATTAGTGGGTCAAGAGGAAAAGTGTATTGATTGGACGACTTTGTGTTCCAACCGACCTTGACAAAAACCAATTACTTGCCTACAACCACTAATACAATTAAATTGCATTATTATTTGTGACACTGTTCAATAAAGTGCAGTTTTGAATAGACTAATTGAAATACTTACATGTTTTTGTCCATTTTTAATAAACTCAACCCCGTAAGCTCTTCTGGTAGTAGGGTCGATTAAAATCTTAGTCACGTGACTCCACAGCGACAAATGAAAGTTCTTCCTCAGTCTGATTGGTCTCAAAAATGCTTTGGCTGTACTGCACCTAAATTTGTTTTGACATTTCTGAATTTTCGTTGGAATTTTTTTATTTCGTTAAATTAATTAATTTACATATGAAAAACGGTTCTGCAAAGTTTTTTCTATTTCTGACAAGGCATACCGAATTTATCAGCAGTTAAAGTTTAAACGCAAACCAAGAGCGCCAACACGACGAATTTCGGTTTAAGCAACGTGCGACGTCACGAGGCACGTTTCAGTTCGGCCGCGTTTAGCGCTTGTGATGTCTGTTTTGGTGTGATTATTAATTCTTTCTTAATTATTGCTGAATTGAAAATGATTTGTCGATACTAGAGTACACAAGTTCCACTAAGTTCACACCAGGAATGGCACCATGGCTGCCTTAAAAGCTGCTGAAGTGTAAGAAGACACTCCTGTCGCTCACGCGGATGGCCAAGGTACGTCTAACTTGGGTTCAAGGGCACTCCGGTGTTAGGGGAAACGAGGAGGGGGACAGGTTGGCTCTTCGTGGCTCCAAAGAGAGACCCGTAGGACCCGAACCTATTGTAGGACTAGCCGGCGCGGTCGGATCCGCCATTGTGGACCGTATGGAGGAGGCCGGAGGCATGCGGCAGTCGCGATGTCTCATGGGCTTCTTTCGAAGAAACAAGTCGAAGTCCCTGATGGAATTATCCAGAAAAGACCACAGATGTGTGACACAACTTCTCACTGTCAGATGAGAAGACACATGCACATTCTGGCTCTGTCCCAGGATCCGGAATGTCGCTTGTGTCTGGAAGACGAGAAAACTCCGATACACGTTTTCACACAGTACCCGACACTTGCGACGATCAGAAGAAAAGAGCTTTGGAGTAAGAGTGTAATTAACCACTCAGATATTCAAGATACCAAGGAGGCTTTGTCAGTGCCATCGAACTGGAGGGGTACTAGCTTATGATGCGTCACAATGGGCCCGGCTAAGTGTCTTCTCCGAAGGGAGCCCTTCTAACAATATCATCATCAATGTCCTAGTGTTAGGAAAAATCGGGGTTAAAATCATGCTCAAAAATACTCGGATACTTGTGGGAAAGCGACTTAATTCATGATTCACTTTGAAAATCTACAAAATTTTGTCTTGAAAGATCAACATCAGCAAACTTGTTACCGTAGTAAACCTTTTTTTAAATCAGAGAATATATTTAAAACATTACAAAAATTATTCAAGTATAAAACATAAGTTACAATGCATGCAAGACATTAAAGAATTGATAGTATTAAAATCGGACTGGTCGCGAATTTTCTGAGGCGACGGGACGTGCCTAGTGACGTCATTTTTACGTATTCGATGACTTTGCGTCATTTTTTAATACTAAATATTTTTTTTGTATAAATTGTACAAAAATAAATTTAGTGCAAAACCCAGTAAATGATAAAACTACCTGGTTCCACGTCGCATGGTCATCTGCCACAGTGCAAACCCGGTTTGTTTTTCTCCATTGACATCTCGTACGTCATAACCCATTTCCTGTCCAGCTTCCAGGAAAGCGATTCCTAAGGGTGTGTTATAGGGACAGTCCTGCACAGTCTGATAACCTCCTGCAAATAACACTTTCGTGAGAACGGTGCGTTTAAATTCAGTTGGTTCAGTTGGTACCAGTGGCGTGAAACTTGGTGTTTTTGGCTAGGTAAGGGTTTCTTTGGTCTTCGCTTTTGAGGAAATACGGCAACACTTCTTCGTAGGACCAGCCCTCGTTGCCAAATTGTGCCCACCTATAAAAAGCCACATTAGGATAGTTAATAAATAATATTTACTATCGTATTATGCGGTAGTAGTAACCACATCCACACAATGTATTATTATCTTTTCTACAACAACCAAGAAATCTTGGTTTGTATTTAAAAAATAAACAAAACTGTTGATTAAATCTTAAAGTCCTGTAAATTACCAAAAAAACTTCTTTTTACTTCTTCTTCTTCTTATTCATATTTAAGATCTCGCGATCTGTTAGTTTTGCAGGTTTCTCTGGATCAGTTCCTGGGAGGTGGACTGCCAACTGTCCTTCCATCTCTTAGGTGGTCTTCCGGGTGCTCTTTTCCCTATTGGTTTCCCTTCAAGTGCGATGCGTGGCAGTCTTCCTTCTTCCATTCTTCTCACGTGAGCGTACCAATATCTTTTTCTTTGTCTCTCCCATCTTATGATGTCTTGCACCCCACATTGTTCCCTAATGTCCGTGTTCCTAATTCGGTCTATTCTTGTTTTTCCCATTATAGTCCTGAACGTTTTCATTTCAGCTACTCGAAGCATTCTTTTGGTTTTGTTGGTTTCTTCTCTGGTTTCTATTAAGTATGTCATGATTGGCTTGATACAAGACTTATATCTTATATCTCTTATAGATCCTGACCTTGCTATCATGACATGGTAGTCGCTTTGTTGATCTGGCTTCTTAAGTCCTTCACAGGGTCGTGATATTTGAATTGTGAGACTTGCTTGATGATTTTGTCCTGAACTACCATCTTACGGGGGTCTTTAGCAAAGGTTATGCTTTTCGTTTTTTCTATGGATATGGTCATGCTCATCGCTTGGCTGACCTGGCAAAATTTGTGTAGTTGTCTCTGTAGATCGTCCTTCCGCGAGAATAGCTGCATCATCGGCATACCATGCTGATTCTTTTATTCTGTCCCATTCGGTATCCCATATTTAGTGATGATACTTCTTCTATAATTCTGTCCATTAAGAGATTGAACAGAAATGGGCTAAGGCTGTCACCTTGTCTGATGCCTCCTGGTGTCGGTATCTCTTCCGTATAAGTGTCTCTTAGCTTTACTTTAATCATGTTGTTCATATTGAGACTGCGAACTGCTCTTACGATGATGTCTGGCGTTTCTTTCGCTATCAGTATGTTCATGATGTCGGAGAGGCGAACCCTATCAAATGTCTTGGTCAAATCGATGAAGCAGACATATGCTGGTGTATTAAATTCGATTGATTTTTCTTTTAGTCGTTTGATAATGAATATGGCGTCGGTCGTGGATCTGTTTCGTCTGAAGCCTTGTTGTTCTTCCCTGTTTGTTATTTGTGTTTCAAGTCTTTTCTTCAAAATGCCGGTAAAGAGTTTCATGCTTGTGTTCAGCAGCGTTGTGTCCCTGTCGTTGTCTGGGTGCGTCTTCTGTCCTTTCTTGAATATAGGGTTAGTTTTACTTTTGTGCCATTCCGTAGATATGTTCCCAAAATTTGGTTGTAGAGGATTTTTAGATGTTTTCCTAGTTCAGGTCCGGCATATTTCAGAAGTTCGTTTGGGAAGAGGTCTGTCCCGGGAGCTTTTCTGTTTTGTTTAATTTTTTGATTTTTGCCATTACCTCTTCTTCGTTCAGTGTTATTTGATGGTTTGTCTCGTAGTTTTCGATACTTATGGCTTCTTCGGTGTTATAGAGTTTCCTGAAGTATATTTCCCATGCTGTGACTCTTTTTGTTTGCACAAACTCATTTATTGGTCTTTTCCTGTTCTTGAGCATCTTCCAAACTTTCTTCTGTGCTCCATATAGGTTGTGATTCATATCGCTTGTAAATTTTGCCCAGTAATCTCGTTTTATGGCTTTGGTTCTGGCATTGATTCTCTCACCTGACGTTGGTGAGCTCCTAGATATCAGGTAAGATTTCTTTTTCTGTTGTGAAAGTTCTTTAACTTGAGAACCAGGGTTCTTTGCTATTATTGGTCTCATTTATGTTTACTTTTCTTTTACCAATGGATTCTTCGACTGCCTCTACGATACGTGATTTGATTTTATTCCAACAGCTCTCCACATCACACTCCAGCGTATTAAGTCCGTTCAGTTTATTTGTTAATCGGTTCTCATACAGACTTTTCCGGCCATCATCTGTCAGTGATTCAATATTAAGCTTTTCGATGGTTGCTGTAGGTTTTCTGATCCTGAGGGGTTTTTCCATGATCATTTTACACAGTAATAGATTGTGATCTGTGCCTATATTGTTTAGAAGAATTGCACCAAAGTTTTTAAGTCAGTTTTTTTTGTTAATATATGAAAACTACTCCAATATTATAAAAGTTGTATTAGTTTTCACTTAATAGTAAAATTTGAATAATTTTTACCTTGCAAATATTAAAAACCAACTGAAAATCATGAAAATTTATTTAGTAAGTAAGTAACAACAATTTTTAGTAAGTAAGTGTATACTGAAAATTGTAGTTAATTTTCATGGTTTAACAATTGTATTTTTAGCTCATAAATCAATTTGTAATCTAAAAATATCGAAAAACAAACAAATATCATGAAAGTATTAATTTTCACTTAATAACCAACTTTAAATTTAACATGGAACAACATTTAGTAATGGAACTAGTTAAATAAGCTATTTTTGGTGTTCCATTAGTTTTTGTGGTACATAATGTGACTTTTTCAATATTTTCCTTTACATACCTGTCATAGTCCCTACGATTTCCTCTAATATACAACATAGTGTTTAAAACACTGGAACCACCTAGAACCTTGCCTCTAGTCCAGCTGCACCTGTTCTCTATCATGGCTTGACAAGCAGATTCTTGAGGTTCGGTTCTATTAAAATACATTTTTGTATCAAATTTTTATTTGTAACTTTTTTTTTTGTGTTTCAGGTACGTGACCTATACTCACTTGTAACCCCAGTCCAGTTTGCTCTTGTGTAAGTACAAACTTAAAATTGGCACGTCGGAGATGTCGGTTTCGTGACCTCCAGCCTCCAGAAGTAGTACCTTCCAGTTGGGTACTTCGGACAGCCGGTTTGCCATCACGGAACCCGCTGATCCGGATCCAATTACTATAAAATCGTATTTGGCATCTGGATTTCTGTCAGCCTATTTTGGCAAAATTAAAGTAATTCATAAGTCAATATGATAAAATGATGATTGATATTAGTAAAATTCCTTATAAGTTTGTTTGTTTTTCAATAATTTTTTATAATTTGTTAAACTAGGAGGTTACCATACATAAACAATACAAAATTTGAAAATTTTCATGTGAATAGTGCTAAACTTTCAGATTGACAGGGATATTGGTGCATTCCTTAACATTTTAGAGAACGGATAAGTAGGCAATTGCCAACGGTTGAACGAATACAGAATCTTAGACTTTACGCAACTGTGCGATATGAAATAGACCAATCACAGGCAATCTTCAGCGTGCGCTATGAGATAGACCAATTACAGCTAATCCGAACGTTATCCTCACTGACTGTCGATCGTTTTAAACTCCCAATGGTCTTGACAGTTTTCACCCTGTATACGTAAAAATATAAAGACATTACTCACCGGTCTATTTTCTGGATCAAACTGGTCATAGTGGAAATAGGTGAAGGCAGCAATCAGGAATGGCAACACTGCTATTTTGCCCGCACCAATCAAAGCTATTCCAGCTTTTACTGCTGTCGCAATAGTTGGTACTGCTATCACTGCCATTTTCTGACTTTCTGACTAGTTTTCGAACACTTTCCTACACTTGTAGCACTCTAATATGGCATTTTTTGGCTCTCCGATTGGTTGTCAGTTAAAAGCGCACTATATCCTTGTACCTATCCACAGTGCAGTAGACTAGGGAGGAATTCAGCGTTGATTGTATCTTTTTCAAAAAGTTTCGTGCATTTTTAATCATTTTTGTCGCCGAAGAGATCAGTCATTTATATCTGTAACAAATTAGTTGCATTTGTAGTGGTGTATAAGGGAAAAAAGTAGACAAAACCGCAAAAATGCGATCGTTTATATTGTTATACGCACAGTTTTTTTAATGGAAAAACTAGCGGTATAAAGTCTAAGACCTGCAATGTGAAAGGCTTTCGTTGTTACGAAACTGGGTTTTGTTTGTTTCAAATTAGGTTTCTCCGAACTTGAATGAACCTGACATTTCTTATAGTCGCGATTATAATAGCTTACCTAATAATTTCAATTACTTAATTCTTCCTTTTAGTTTGTTTCATTTATGTGACTGAATTCCTGTTATTATAGAAAATTGGTAGGGTAGATCAAAAACAAAATGGGTCCCAGGATGGAACCTGGTGGCACACCCCTTTCTTTTCATCCCTGCTCAACAGACCGGACTCCACCAAAAAGAAGTTTTTCCATGATGACAATCTATGATGATGACTGACACAGTCAAATGCCTTTGTCAAGTCACAGAAAGCAGCAATCGCACACTTGCCATTTAATTTCAAGTACAGATCTTCCAGAAATGAAAACATTGCATCGTTAGTGCCTTTATATGCTTACTTTTCAAACGTCTTATAACTTGGGTGAGAGAAGAAGTGGGATAAGTGAGTGAGGAATTGTACTCTACGTGAATGGTGAGAATGATCAATTATGACGCAATGGCTGAAATTAAGGAATTGGTTGAATTGTTTCGAGCTCAAAAATTGGAAGAACAACGACGCCTGGATAAAGGGGAGCGACAAAGGAAAAAACTAGCGGAAGAGGAACGAGGACGAGAAAAACAAGAGGAAGAGGAACGCGGACAAAAAGAACAACAAGCTATTTTTCAAGCTTTGGATAATAACCGAGCAGAGTTGCAAGCCTACATCAACCACCAACTAGAAAAGGTACACCATGAAGTACAAAACGCGATAAGGTGCAAACTGAGTTTGGTAAATGGATCATGGGTGTTCGCGAGGAATCGAGGAAGTTACCTGCCGAAAACGGAGAAATTCCATGGGAGTTGTATAGGAAGCAGTTTGAGGCTGCCGCCTTAATGGGTGAACCGGACATCAAAAAGCCACCAAGTTGGTTCTGGCACTACATGGAAAAGCTCTCGAAATTTGATTAGATCACTCTCTCTCTCCAATGGCGCTACAGCCCAAATTGAGCCTTGGCCTCCTCTATCTTCCGCCTCCAACACTGTCGATCCAACGCCGCTCTCCTCCAGGTTCTGACACCTATCAAGTTCTGCGCGTCTTCTGTCACTCCATCCTCCCATCCTTTCCGTGGTCTCCCTTTTGGTCTTCTGCCCTGCATCCTACTATTGAGGGCTCTTTTTGTTAGCTTGTTATCCGGCATTCTTACTACGTGGCCTGCCCATCGTAGCCTCTGTAGTCTTGTCTCTCTGTAGTCTGAAAAGTTGGTAGATTTCATGATTATATCTTCTTCTCCATATCTCATTTTCATTTAGTGGCCCGAAGATCCGTCTTAGTATTCTTCTTTCAAACACCTCCAGTTTATTCTGTGAGTTCTTTATCATGACCCATGTCTCGCATCCATAGCATAGTATCGGCCTGATGATGGTCTTGTATATCCTGATTTTTGATTTTTTGTGTATGATTTTGGAGCGGAATATACGGGACAGAGCGAAGTAGGCTTTGTTTGCCGATATTATTCGATGTTGTATCTCCGATTCCTCTGATCCTCTCGTGTTGAGTTCAACACCTAGATATGTAAAGCAGAGGAGATAGATCACTATTCCCTTGCAAACGCGCTTGACAGTGTTCCAGAGCCAATTGAGTAGGGCCCAAGAACTATCAGAGCTGAATTGAGAAGCTACTTCGACTGGCATATCCACAGGCACCGGAAGAGTTTTTGAACCAGATTGCTGTCCAAAACTTCACTGATGGTGTCATAGGCGCCGATATACAGCAGGCGCTTCGCCTTGGCCGTTTTAGCAACTTGACTGATGCCGTAGTTTACAGTTTAGAATTTGAAGCTGCAAAGAACACCAAGACCAAGAAGATTCTACATTGAATTTAATTGTTAAAAAGCTGGATGAGATTCTGCAAAAATGCGACAATAACAGAAGAAGTCACTCTCCATCTAGAGAAGATATAAAATGTTACAACTATGGACGTAAAAAACATTAGAGCAGGAATGGCAGACAGTGGTCTCGTTTTCCAAACCCTAAGTACCGACGAAATCAGGACATCATGACAAATCACTGGTACTCCTCTGCTTAAAGAAAACGTGTTATAATTGTGGACGTAAAGGACATTACCGCTGGAATTGCAGACAACAGTTTCGTTTACCGACCCCGCAGAACTGGCGTAACCAGGAAGAACCCGAAAGGACAAGTTTTTGATTGTGATTTAAGACACCGGAAAGGACAAATTTATGATGGTTGCAGGATAAGTCAAATCAGGAAAGGGACGAACAAAGAAGCTACAAAAACATTGAAGAGCAGCGTTTCTAAAGAGGACACAACAACAGGACAGCACTCAGAGCCTCATTTGTAAGTAATTAGAAGATAGTTGGAGAAGGATTTGAAACCGGATTGGCAAGAGATTTCCAGACATGGACCAACAGTAAAGGGTTACTGGAAGCAAATAATTCCTGCAAAGAGAATGTGCTGCGAGACCTACAACGCAGTCGCTGAGGAGGACACTTTGGAGTAAACCGGACTTTAGCCAAAGTGAGAGCCGGTTTTACTGGATTAATTGCAGAAAGGACGTCGAGGAATGCTGTAAGCGGTACGAACTGTGTTCATCAAAGAATGGTCCAAGAACACAACACGGCCACAAATATCTGATGGTAGCTGTGGACTATTTTTCAAAATGGCCAGAAGTAGTACCTCTGCCAAATCAGAAAGCAGTCAGCGTAGCAGAAGCGTTGATAACTAACCTAATTCCAAACCATGGGTACCTTTGAAGATTCGCACGGATCAAGGCAGGAATTTATTTGGCAGCAATTAATGAGCGTTTTAGGAATAAGAAAAACTCGAATGACGCCACTGCATCCTCAGTCTGATGGAATGGTCGAGAAACATAACAGGATCATCAATCAGTACCTTTCCATGTTTATGAACGATAATCAAAGAAATTGGAACAAGCTGATACCGCTATTCCTCTTGGCTTACCGGAGTTCACACCATGAGTCTTAGAGTCTCCACGAGAGACGACCCGTAGATCTCATGTTTGGCAAACCAGAAGATAATCCAGACCAGCCAACGGTTCAACTTCCTGACTATGTGACCAACTTAGAGGAAAGATTACGAATCGTTAATGAACTTGCCAGAAATAGTTAAAACTGAACAGCCACCGTATGAAGATGGGACTGGACCCCAGACCAGCTGTTGGCAATTACAAGGTATCAACCCAGAAGAAAGAAAGGACTTTAATAACTAGAACGTTAAATAAGTTTCGTGCCGTAGGTGACGTTGTTCGGTCCCATACACCTGAAACTTATCATCGAAAGCCGTATTTAGTACAGCAACAATTTTCAGTTATATAACCGTACATACAAATCATAATCGAAGAAAATAAGTGGAGCGCAATTTTCTTCGCGAGCTTGAAGAATTTGAAGGTTTCTAGGTGGACAATTTGTTGCGTTGATTTAGCGTTCACTCAAACGGGGCAATTAGATTCCTCCTACATAAAATTCACTAAATTAAACTTATTACCCGAAAGCAGTAATTTACCGTACAGTATCAAATAGTTGTTGTTTCGACATTAGCCACTATTAAGTGACCTGGGTGTTATATAACGCGATGTAAATACCGGGGCTCGTGTGTATGTATGTGCAATCGAAAAACCATACGTCTGATTAGCAAATGTTCAAGAATTAGTCGGATTTGAGTGAGAGAACGTTGTTGAATTAATTATTTGGGTCAATCACATAGATGTGGAATTGGAATTTCGGTCAAAAGCTACAAAAAATCGACACCCAGTCAAAGATTTAGCAGTAAAAATCGATATGAATTAAGTCGGGTTTATAAAAGTAGTATATTATTCAACGAGCATGTAATAATAGCTGTTACTCACAAAGATGAATCAGAAGTGCCCTACAGGAAAAGGGGTGTCGACAATGCAATTACGAATTGACTGAGCGATATGCTTGCGACAAGGTCTGCTGAATTTGCAGTGGAAAGTAGCACCATTGAAGTTGGCACGACTCTCAAAGAGGAGTATGTTCACCTCTGCTGTGGAGCCTAGTAGTAGATGAACTACTCAACAAGCAAACAAGCACTGGCGTGCACTGCGTAGGGTACGCGTCATAGGGCAAATATGAACACACTTTATGTGAACTAGTACAAGCAGGAATTAAAGTCACTGAAAGATGGTGCTCTGCTATGGGACTGACTATAAATCCAGCCAAATTCACTGTTGTACTAATCACAAGAAGAAGGAAGCTGACAAATTTGCAAACGATCCAGATATTTTCAAGTAAGAACTACTTTGGAACAAGCACAATCGGGAAACTGCCAAAAGCCTGGCAGGAAAGACCTGGGGTTGTAAACCAAGCATTCTGTATACCACCAAGATTAGACTCATTATTACGTATGGGGCGGCTGCTTAGCAAAGTACAAAGACTGGCATGCCTATGCATAACAGGAGCCATGAGACCATGTTCTACAGCTGCAATGGAGGTCAGGCTTGACCTCACACCGTTACACCTCACGGTGCAGGGAGCCGCTGAGGCAGCTTTGTTTNTGCGNAGTACNGCGNNANGNGNCTATGGANTCTTGTNTNNCGTNTTGGNAGGCTATCGTGGAAAGANCTNCTNNAGGNAATTTGTNTANNACAAAGCNGTCACAATTAAACCACGGNAGCANATNAACTANCCATATGNCCNATGGNCGAGCNGCTTAATTTGCATGTTAACTTCGGGGACCATGAAGCCGNNTACNTTTNAGATNANGCNNCCCTAGCGTNAAAANCACTNANCGTCANCTNTCAGNAGCNGGNANGTGANNGGCGNCACGATCTTNNAGGTNNCTNGNTNTAGCGCGATNCAGNCANTTGTAAATCNCGGTTNGTCGANNGATGGTNACGNGNGNACNTAGNCCNCTGGGATCCCTTCNGGNGAGCTCGCTNACAACNNTCCAAGCNCTCCTANGTCNGCTCTNNGACNNANCNANACNNCCNCCTTGGNNCTCGTNANAAGGGTNAGNGNCNTCGCCNTNCGCCGTNGGGCNAACAGNNGTGCNGCTGAAAAATGGGGCGATTTTTAGTGTCCCACGGACTCGCAAGGTGGCGCTCCGTTGAAACGTTTTAAATGTCACGTCTGTTGCCTTTTAGTATTGCCAATCAAACTGCTAAAAAAGATCTGCGAAGGGTTTCACAGTTTTCGAGATATTTCAGGCCCCGTTTTGATGTTCACACAAATTTCAATACGACCGTATTCAGTCAATTTCAATCCGATTTAAATGATTTTTGCGCTGGATTGTAGCTGGTTGACAGTAGTTTAATCCCTTAAAAATTTCAGAATTCTATCTTCACTTTTAATGGAGATACAGGTATAAGTGTGTTTTGCCACACATAAACCGACTTGAAAAATGGGCGATTTTTGTGTCCCACGGCTTCACAAGGGGGCGCTCCGTTGAAACGTTTTAAAGATCACGTCTGTTGCTTTTTGGTCTTAACAATCAAACTGCTGAAAAAGATCTGCGAAGAGTTTCACCGTTTTTGAGATATTTCAGTCCCCGTTTTGATGTCCACAAAAATTTCAATACGACCGTATTCACTCAATTTCAATCCGATTTAAATTATTTTTGCGCTGGATTGTAGCTGGTTGACAGTAGTTTAATCTCCTAAAAATTTCAGAATTCTAACTTCACTTTTAATAGAGATACAGGTATAAGTGTGTTTTGCACACAGATGAACCGACTTGAAAAATGGGTGATTTTAGTGTCCCACGCCTTAAAAAGGGGCGCTCCGTTGGAACGTTTTAAAAAGATCACGTCTGTTGCTTTTGGTCTTAACAATCAAACTGCTGAAAAAGGTCTGCGAAGGGTTTCACAGTTTTTGAGATATCTCAGTCCCGTTTTGATGTTCACAAAAATTTCAATACGACCGTATTCACTCAATTTCAATCCGATTTAAAATTTTTTTTGCGCTGGATTGTAGTGGTTGACAGTAGTTTAATCTCCTAAAAATTTCAGAATTCTAAACTTCACTTTAATAGAGATACAGGTATAAGTGTGTTTTGCCACAGATGAACCGACTTGAAAAATGGGTGATTTTAGTGTCCCACGGCTTAACAAGGGGGCGCTCCGTTGGAACGTTTTAAAGATCACGTCTGTTGCTTTTGGTCTTAACAATCAAACTGCTGAAAAAAAATCTGCGAATGGGTTTCACCGTTTTTCGAGATATTTCAGGCCCGTTTTGATGTTCACAAAAATTTCAATACGACCGTATTCAGTCAATTTTCAATCCGATTTAAATTATTTTTGAGCTGGATTGTAGCTGGTTGACCGTAGTTTAATCCCCTACAAATTTCAGAATTCTATCTTCACTATTCACGGAAATACAGTTTTAAGTGTGTTTTGGCCACACATGAATCGACTTGAGAAATTGGTGATTTTAGTGTCCCACGGCCTCGTAAGGGGGCGCTCCGTTGGAACGTTTTAAAAGATCACGTCTGTTGCTTTTGGGTCTTAACAATCAAACTGCTGAAAAAGATCTGCGAAGGGTTTCACCGTTTTCGAGATATTTCAGGTCCCGTTTTGATGTCCACAAAAATTTCAATACGACCGTATTAAGTCAATTTCAATCCGATTTAAATGATTTTTGCGCTGGATTGTAGCTGGTTGACAGTAGTTTAATCCCTTAAAAATTTCAGAATTCTATCTGCACTATTAATGGAGATACAGGTATCAGTGTGTTTTGCCACAGATGAACCGACTTGAAAAATGGATGATTTTAGTGTCCCACGGCCTCGCAAGGGGGCGCTCCGTTGAAACGTTTTAAAGATCACGTCTGTTGCCTTTTGGTCTTGCCAATCAAACTACTAAAAAATATCTGCAAAGGGTCTCACCATTTTCGAGATATTTCAGTCCTCGTTTTGATGTTCACACAAATTTCAATACGACCGTATTCAGTCAATTTCAATCCGATTTAAATGATTTTTGCGCTGGATTATAGCTGGTTGACAGTAGTTTAATCCCCTACAAATTTCAGAATTCTATCTTCACTATTAACGGAGATACAGGTATAAGTGTGTTTTGCCACAGATGAACCGACTTGAAAAATGGGTGATTTTAGTGTCCCACGGCTTTACAAGGGGGCGCTCCGTTGAAACGTTTTAAATGTCACGTCTGTTGCCTTTTGGTTTTGCCAATCAAACTGCTGGAAAAGATCTGTGAAGGGTTTCACCGTTTTTGAGATATTTCAGTCCCCGTTTTGATGTCCACAAAAATTTCAATACGACCGTATTCACTCAATTTCAATCCGATTTAAATGATTTTTGCGCTGGATTGTAGCTGGTTGACAGTAGTTTAATCCCCTAAAAATTTCAGAATTCTATCTTCACTATTAATGGAGATACAGGTATAAGTGTGTTTTGCCACAGATGAACCGACTTGAAAAATGGGCGATTTTAGTGTCCCACGGCCTCGCAAGGGGGCGCTCCGTTGGAACGTTTTAAAGATCACGTCTGTTGCCTTTTGGTCTTGCCAATCAAACTGCTGAAAAAGATCTGCGAAGGGTTTCACCATTTTCGAGATATTTCAGTCCTCGTTTTGATGTTCACAAAAATTTCAATACGACCGTATTCACTCAATTTCAATCCGATTTAAATTATTTTTGCGCTGGATTGTAGCTGGTTGACAGTAGTTTAATCCCCTACAAATTTCAGAATTCTATCTTTACTATTAAGGGAGATACAGGTATAAGTGTGTTTTGCCACAGATGAACCGACTTGAAAAATGGGCTATTTTAGTGTCCCACGGCCTTGCAAGGGGGCGCTCCGTTGAAACGTTTTAAAGATCACGTCTGTTGCCTTTTGGTCTTGCCAATCAAACTACTAAAAAATATCTGCAAAGGGTCTCACCATTTTCGAGATATTTCAGTCCTCGTTTTGATGTTCACAAAAATTTCAATACGACCGTATTCACTCAATTTCAATCCGATTTAAATTATTTTTGCGCTGGATTGTAGCTGGTTGACAGTAGTTTAATCCCCTACAAATTTCAGAATTCTATCTTCACTATTAACGGAGATACAGGTATACGTGTGTTTTGCCACAGATGAACCGACTTGAAAAATGGGTGATTTTAGTGTCCCACGGCTTAACAAGGGGGCGCTCCGTTGAAACGTTTTCAAGATCACGTCTGTTGCCTTTTGGTCTTGCCAATCAAACTACTAATAAAGATCTGCGAAGGGTTTCACCGTTTTCGAGATATTTCAGGTCAGAAGTTTACAGTAATGTTCCAATCTAAAATATGCAAGAGCTGCGATATCAACAACATATCAAAGAAAATGTGAATGTTTAATAAATACAAATATTATTTGTTTTACAAATATTACTTATTAAACTTGGAATGAAGTAATGCTATGATTTCTTCCTAAAAGTGAGTAATGCAAGTTTATTAATCTCCAGCTACTTTGAAAAGAAATGGCCATGAGATGTTAGGAAAACACTGTGTTACCTACCTAAAATGTGTTTCTAGACTAGAACATAAACATAGGGAAATTGACGTAGTTTCTATATGTTTAGAGATATAAACTTCACTGTAAATTTTTACATATTACTCTAAAGTGAAAAGATTGAAAGTCATCGGTAAAAGTAGCTTCAGGCTATTCTTACTGCTTATACCATATATTCGAAACTGACTCTTATCAAACCAAAACCATTATGTAATTTGATTACATGCAATTTTTCAGATATGACTACTTACCCCTCGATAAACGGACAAATCCCAACTGAATGCCTCGTCGGCCATTCTAAACTATGCACAAAACAATCACTACAGTAAATAAAAATAAATAAATGTTTCCGACAAATTCCGGAACTCGCGTTCTGTGCACCGCGAAGAAAGGAAGAAAACAGCGCAACGGTTCGGTTTCTTTCGCCAGTGAAATTGTCCTCTCTTAACGTTTCTTCGATAATCGTGCTTTGATTCACGCGGTTAGGAAGAAGGAACGGACTTTTTGATGAGTCGAGGCACGCATGTCTAGCTTTGTAAACTTATTAGGCAATCGGTTGTCGCAATTTTCGGTACTTTTATGTAGTCATTGATTTCTTCTATAGTCTATAGGGATTTCTTCAGTCGGTCAATTTCTAGGTCGAACGACCTTTGATTAACGTCGCTTCGTAAAGAATGCGTCTTTTCGCTTGTTCTCACTTTCGGAAGGCGAGCCTTCACTTTCACTGTTTCACGCCGAGTTCCTTAAGTGATTATATCTGTTTGACCGCAGGCAAAGTGATAAGACTAATTCAGGTTCACTTTGCTTTTCAGATTCAGCATCAGCATCTAAACTATTATTTTCATAAAAAAGTTACTTTGATTTTATTAGAAAGTGAAGCACTTGACGGTTTAACTGCTATAGGTTGGTATACGATAACGATGCTCCATAACATATTCTGTAATAGAGAAAGTACCATTTAGCCTTTTATTGGTTTTTCGTTTTCATAATTTCGCACGCATTACGTTACTTTATTCTCGTTTTGTCTGTCTCATATTGGTCACCTCTAATCGAATTAGTGTGTTGATAAAGCAAGAACGTGGTAACTAATTGATATGATTTGTGTTGGCATTTCTTTCAGCTATTACCTAATACGACAGGTAATACTTAACCTATTACGTATTTGCTAAAAAGTTTGTAAAATTAAACCTCATTTATGCTACCGTAAAGCCTATTGTACCAGATCAATAAGGTACATCATATGGGGCCCTTGTGTGGAAAGAAGTAACGTGCGCACACAATTAGATAGGTTACAAAGGCTCGCAAGCACTGCGATACGGAGGGAACTGCCCCCACGAGATCACTTGAAGTGCTGCTCAACTTTGTGCCCTTGGACCTTCACATAAAAATGGAAGCCATAGGGACAGCATATAGGCTGCGCACTATGGATCAGTTACAAGTTTGCACGTATGGACACTCTTGTATATGGGACTGGGCCACTGAACGGTGCCCAATAATTCTTATGAGCAGTGACCATATGCCTAGAAGGCTACAGCCCACAAACTTCTTCAAGGTTGTAATTACCGAGCGGGAGGAGTGGGAGAATGGAGCTGCACCGGGGGTCGTTCGTGATGGATCCAACTGGTTCACGGATGGATCCAGTAGAGGGGGGCTGACGGGGGTACTTACCCATCTGCGATGAGACAGGCCAAACAGCGAAGCACTTTGCATTGGGCACTTTGCTTGCGATCCTGTATTGTGGGCTAGAAGTACTTTCGGGCCCGCGACAGAAAGACACAATTAACATTTGTTCTGGCAGCCGAGCTGCCATCATGGCAATCAGTGCTGAGGTAGTGCACTCCAAATTGGTTCTAGAGTGCCAAACAACTCTGGAAAAGCTGGCCCAAAAGAACGACATACGTCTTGTGTGGGTTCCGGGAAATGAAGAAGCGGATCGACTGGCAAAACTGGGCACTCAGAAAGTGCCTGTTGGTTCAGAGCCCACTGTGGGGAAAGCCAATAGCAGGGTGATCCAGTCGCTAAAATCTTTAGCCCAGCAGCTGTTTCAAGGACGCTGGGACTCCGCCATAGGTATGAGGCAGACCAAAGAACTCATCAGTTCAAAAATACGAAATACCTGCTGGAACTAAGCAGAGAGAACTTAAGGACGGTGACCGGAGAACTGACTGGCCACTGCCAGCTGAGACGGCATCAGTACTTGATGGGTATTACCGAGGATCCTACCTGTCGAGGATGCTTGGAAGAGGAATGAGGCCTATACGTTTCTGGGGCGCAGCCCCACCGATTTGCCAAACAACAAACAAGGTACATCATACTTCTTGTCACAGTGTATTGTTGTACAGGGTGGTCTAGATTGCTTATTTTTATATGGGAACTCTCAAAACCAGAAATTTAAAAACTCAGAAAGCTCAGAGTTTGATGCCGCCATTCATTCATCCAACTTTCGACATCTTGTCCCTGTAACTTCGTTATTATGGGAGTTTGGTGAAAGAACATTTTACGTTGTTTGTCTTTTTCTGTAAATTTACATTTTTTCTATGAATTTACACCTCGATTTACACCTTATTTGTACTACACACTAAAAATTTCAAAAACAGAATTCATACAACTCCTAATGTTTGTGTTCGACAACAAGTATTGCCAGTATGAGAATCAATTTTTCAAACAAATATACGGCCTGGGACTGGATAATTATCATTCATTTGTTCTGACATCGTAATGCAAGATCTCCAAAACACTTGCATTGTTAAATTGCCAGATTTGAACATCAAATATTTTGTCCACATTTCCCAAAATATGATAATAGAACCTCTTCTGGTATTGCTCCTTCTGCTATGCCACTTTTTTTGTGTTTGTGGTGGTTTGTATTATTTGTGGAAATCATCAATATTTTGAAAATTCCGTGTGTCCGCAATCTCAAAATGTTCGTCTTGAAGTGCTCTTTCACGTCGTGCTAACAGAAATACTATTAAACATATACAGGGTGTTAAAAAAAACAGTTAATTTTGAAATTAACGCTGTTCTAGTTGTGAACGCGTTTAACCGATTCTAAGTTGGTGTGTAAACTTGGTCCATTGGGTGCAGAAAGTCATTCTGAACAGTCTTGTGCAAAATTTCCGTAACTCTAACCGTTTCCGAGATATTCGACTTTTTTTTTAAACAAAAAAGTCTTGGATTTCAGAAACTGTAAATGACTCAAAATGTTCGTCTTAAACTGCTCTTTCACCTCCCCTAAGCCGCAACTAGACCATCGAATATGGCAGACCTCTTGTCCTTGCTTTTGTGGACTTCCATAAAGCCTTCGACACTGTGGAGCTGGACGCAGTGTTGCAGTCCCTAGAAGCATGCTGTATTGACTATCGCTACACCAAACTAATTTACAATATATATAAAAATACTACTCTTATGGTAAAACTAGATGAAAACACGAATCCTATAGAAATTGGGAGAGGAGTACGCCAGGGAGATACGATGTCTCCAAAACTGTTTGTCACCGTCCTAGAATATGTATTCAAAAAGCTAGATTGGGACCAAAAAGGTCTAAAAATAGACGGCCAAAGTGTGTCAAACTTACGGTTTGCAGACGACATTGTCTTACTAGCTGACAACTTGGAAGATATTAGAATAATGCTACAGAAACTTCAGGGTGTGTATTCTTGAAACGAGGGAAGGAAATTCACGATCAAGAGAAATACCTGTAGAATGTGACAGGAACCCGTCATTTCCAGCTCCTTCTGTCACATTCTGATAACACTTCTCTTGAAAATTCCGTTCCCTGCCTTCAAGAATTAGGCCCTCGGAGGTATGTGCAACAGTAGGTCTAAAAATGAACCTCGGAAAAACAAAATTTATGACAAACCTGGTCCCTAACAACATCCATCATTGAAAACTCTGAGGTAGAATGGGTAGATAAATACACATATTTAGGCCACGAGATAAGCATAGCCAACCAAACATGCGAGATAAACAGAAGAGTTATACTCTCCTGGGCAGCTTACGGCAAGCTTAGAGACTGGTTAAAAATTGTGAGCTTTTGTTTATTGTTTATCAATCCCAATCCTCTAACCGGTTTCGCCGTATTACGGCTCATCAGAGAGGCTATAGGGCTTGATAACCAAAGAACAAGAGCTTTATTCCAGTATAGTCATCTGGATGCCAGAAATGATAGTTGTTGTGCAACATCTCTGATGAGTTGTAATACGGCGAAACCGGTCAGAGGATTGGGATTGATAAACAAAAAACCATTCACCATTTTTAACCAATCAGATCGGTGTTTACCCAATGATGCGACGTTAATGGGGCTGTTCCTAGATTTAGGAACACCTTCTCTACTTTCTAACTCATGGAGTTGAGTATAGATGTCACCAGATGTTGCACAACACCTCCTATAATAGCTTGAGAAACATTAGCAATTATGAATACCCACTTGAATGAATGACGAAGGTCCAGCGTCAAAAGCTTTTCTCCAAAAGTGTCAATGATTGTATTGTTGGCAGCATACAATTTGAATTTTGAGGTTAAAGGAAATTTCTGTCATTGACTTTGGCAGAACAGAAACAACTGATCAAGTATCAATCAAAAATGACAGTCCTGATGTCCTGTCACGAACAAGCAGACGACGGTTAATTTGAACTGCATCACCACCACCAATCGTCTTAACATGAGGCGATGCAATTAGTTTTCCTGCAGCTTGTTGTGTGTTCCAGGAACAGGGCTTCTCGCATCTTCTTGCTCTTGCGCCAAACTGATGATGATAAAAACAAATATTAGAATTACTGCTACCTGAACCTGGCTTTCTAAGTGGAGAACTGTCTCTATAAGGGCGCCTAGCTGAAGGTTTACGTGGCGCTTCTTGGAAGAGGCGATCAACTTTCGAGGTTAATGCAGCTAATTGATTTTCGAGCTGGGATTCAACCTGAGTTGTGGCAAACACTGCTGAACTTGGTTGGTCGATATCTATAAGCCTGTCGGCAAGAACTGCTAGCTTATCTAGTTCATCTTCCGGACTAGCGATCAAAATCTCCTTAATCCGAACAGGCATCTGATCTAGGAATAGGCATTTAAGTATATCATTAGTGCAGATGTTACCAGCCAAGTTCTTCAAATGGTGCAAAAAGTGCGATGGTTTCTGATCCCCCAAAAGTTGACCTTTGAGCAGCCGTCGGATCTTGACTTCGTTAGATTGTCCAAATGAAGCTAGATTTTAACGGCCTCATACTTGTGAGTGTTAGGTGGATTTCGCAAAGTGTCTATGAAAGGAAGAACACTGGTATCGAGGTTAGCAATTAAAAAATGGTACTTAATTTCATCCTTGGTAATCTTTGCGATTGAGAACGAAGCCTTTATCTGAAGAAACCAGATATCTGGTTCGTCTCTCCAAAATCCGCAGCGCCTTCGTTGGTTGGGTCGTCTCCGTTCATTTTTTTGAATCTTGGGAGTAGACTTCCTGGGGGCCTATTCTTGAAAGCAGGGAACGGAATTTTCAAGAGAAGTGTTGATAGAATGTGACAGAAGAAGCTGACAGTGGCGGGTTCCTGTCACATTCTACAGGTTTTTCTCTTGATAATCCCTTCCCTCGTTGCAAGAATATGCACCCTAGTGTCTTCACAGTATGTCGCTCCTCAGTTAATCCTAATGCCTCCACGATCACGTCGGGGTCACCAAATTGTGAGGTTACATACCGTGAAGAGGGGAATGACGTAGTAATGTTTGTTGATGGCTTTGTTTCATCCCAGGGGTTGCCTTGGGACTCATCAGTAAGGCTTGGCAGCCCCTTGCCTTATACACACGTCAGTATGCGACGTCACCTCTACTGTCTTGGAAAGACGGCGTGATATTGGAGAATTAGGACTGTATTGCTGGTTGCATATTTGTGAGAGACAGTAGTTGCAAGGCCACACAACAACTAAGCTTAGAGACGTTTTCAAAAGCGACCTTCCAATATTCTTGAAAAGAACAGTTTTCAACCAATGTGTTCTACCGATTATGACCTACGGCGCCGAAACACTAACCCTTACCAACGCTTCTGCTAAGAAACTAAAAGTAACACAGCGCAAAATGGAGAGATCGATGCTCCATTTTGCTGATGATGATCGGTGTTTCGTTACGTGACCACATTAGAAATGAAGAATTACGGATCAGAAGAACAGGCATGACTGATGTGGTCGTACATGCAGCAATACTCAAATGGAACTGGGCAGGACATGTGGCTCGCATGCAAGATGGCAGGTGGACAAAACGATTACTTGAATGGAGACCCAGATCCGATAAAAGAAATAGAGGAAGACCATCAACTCGCTGGACAGACGACATTACATAAAACTGGATTCGTAGCGCGCAAGACAGAAAAGAATGGATTCAACTAGGGGAGGCCTATGAGCAGCAGTGGACGCAGAGGGCTGATTGATGATGATGATGATGAAGCCGCAACACGATTAATGGTCGCAGTCAGGCAATATTCCAAATACTACATAAACAAATAAATATGTTATACCTTTTTCTAGGAAGACCGGATTCATATTTTGGTAGAATTAATCAATACCATATATAGAACAGGAATAATACCAAATGACTGGTTGCTATCAACTTTTATAACTCTTCCAAAAAAGAAAAATGCCAAGCAGTGCTCTGACTACCGTACCATTAGCTTCTTGGCTCACATATTGAAAGTCCTGCTGAAGGTAGTCCATGGTAGAGTATTCAGGAAAATAGACATAGACATCGGCGATACACAATTTGGATTCCGTAAAGGCCTAGGAACAAGGGAAGCGCTAGTTTCACTCAATGTCCTGTCACAAAGATGCCTAGATATAAATCAAGACATATATACATGCTTTATGGACTACAATAAAGCTTTCGATAAAGTGAGGCATGACTTGCTCATAGAAACATTAATAAAGAGAAGAATAGACCTCAGAGACATAAGAATAATATCAAACTTATACTATGGTCAAAAAGCAGTAGTACGAATAGAAGACATGACATCAGAAGAAATTGAAATACAGAGAGGTGTTCGTCAAGGGTGTATACTATCACAAATCCTCTTTAATCTGTACTCGGAGGACATAATAAATAGGGCACTTGATGATCAGAACATAGGCATTAAGATCAACGGCATGACAATAAATAATCTGAGGTATGCCGACGATACAGTTATTCTGGCTGGAACATACGAAGATCTGCAGACGCTAATTAATAGAATGGTCACGGTAAGCGAAGAATATGGACTATCACTGAACATAAACAAAACAAAATATATGTTGATGACAAAAACAACTCAGGACATTCGTATACGTAAACAATCAACGTATTGAGAGAGTAAGAGAATACAAATACCTAGGCACGACCATTAATGAAAACAACGACAGCTCACAAGAAATACGAATCAGAATCGAACAGGCCAGAAGCAGATTTATAAAAATGAAAAGGCTTTTCTGCTGTCGAGATCTAAACCTAGAACTGAAAATACGATTAATGAGATGCTATGTGCTGTCCGTACTGTATTATGGGATGGAAGCCTGGACGCTGAAGGTAACCGAAATGAGGAGACTGGAAGCGTTTGAAATTTGGTATACCGAAGAATACTGAGGATTTCATGGGTAGACAGAAATAACCAACGTGGAAGTGATGAGACGTATGAATAAGGAGAGAGAAGTTATTACGACAATTAAGGCCAGAAAATTGCAATATATGGGACATGTCATGAGGGGGGAAAAGTATCGAATATTGCAACTTATTATGCAAGGAAAAATCGAAGGAAAGAGATCTGTGGGGAGAAGACGTAATTCATGGCTGAAGAACCTTAGAGAATGGTTTGGTTGCAATAACAACGAACTATTTAGAGCTGCGGTCTCAAAAATAAGAATCGCCCTGATGATTGCCAACCTTCGAAACGGAGACGGCACCTGAAGAAGAAGATACCTTTTTCTCACACTTAAACCGTTCAATAGCAATTTGGTCGACCCTTTTAGTCACCATTGCTAAAATCGCGTATATTAAGTTATTCTGCTAATGTTTTGTAGTTGGTTACATAATTTTTATCAGTTTGACAAGTCTAGTTTAGTAGGATTTGTATACAAAAAGAAACTACTGTACAGCTACTTTGTTTTTATTTCTTATTATCGTAAATTTGGCCTTAAAGTAAGTTGAGCAACCTTTCTACTATTTGAAGTTTGTCTGGCAAGCTTAAATCGTCCACTTTGCTGTACACTCCCTATTTCACTAATCACTAGAAAAGTCAGTAAACTACTATACAACCACTCGAGTCATGTTCCCATCATTCCACAGTCTAGCGTTAAATCTCAACACCGGCTCAGATTGGACATCTCTTTTTCTTCTTCCTACCGCAGTTAGCCAGTAGCTCTTCACAAGATCCGCAGCTTTCTCTCCTACCATAATAGTAGGGGCGTTAATATTTCCATTGGGCACGGTGGGCATAACACTAGCGTCTACCACCCTTAACCCTGACACTCCGTATACCCTTAGATGAGGATCGACTACAGCGTAAGGGTCTTGTTGAGGCCCCATTTTGGCCGTACAAGAGTAATGATAAATTGAAAGAGTGTACTGGCGAATGAAACAGTTCCAGTACTCGTCCGTGTAAGGGGGTAAATGTTTGCACTTGGGCACTTGAGTCTGTTTTTCGTAAAAACGCGAACCGAAACGCTTCAGCGCTTGAGTACTACCGTAAGCAATTGCTGCTTTAACTCCCTCTCTTAGCACGTTCACGTCATGAGGGTGAGTCAGATAATTGTGGTAGAGCAAGGGGTAGTCCAAGGGGTTTTTTGATCTGAGCTTGACTTCTCCCCGGGACTTGGGGCGCAACATCATCGGGAAAATGCCGAAAGTGTCCTTGTAGTTGATGTCCGAGTAGACTTCGTTGTAGAAATCGTCAGTGACACCGTGGGCTTTTTCACCTGGGTTCCTATAAATTAAATTAAACTCAGTTTTAGTGAAGGTACTGAAAGTGATACAAGTTCAGTAAAAGAGAAGTCACACAGTGAAGGTGTAATAGTACAATAATGGGTAAACTACTCACAATCTGTCCTAATTTATTGAGCTCTCAAAGGTATGCTCGACATGCTTCAGAGCACCTCATCAGGAGGTTAAATTACGTTATTACAACTGATTTAACACAAAGTTATCTAATCTATCGTTGTTGGGTATCGATGTTAGGTAATTTGGGTAGATAAAATACAAACATCTATACAGGAGATTTCAAAGTTGTTGATCCCATGAAAAGAAAAGAGAGCTATTACAAAACAATGCTCTTCTAGACGTAGATAGACACATTGTTGCCAGGAATACCCTTAAAATGGTATATCTACCGTTTTTGTGGTTCATCTACCGTTCTCCGATTTTTTTATACAATCTACCGTTTCTAATAACATTGCCATTATGTGGATTATCAAACATTATAGGTATATACTGCGAATTGCCAAATTCACATGTTTTATTTTGACTGTACCAAATTTTGTAGTGTTTTTTAAGGTTGTTGGATAGGAAATTTAATGAGGATTCCAAAAATGTGCTTAAAACTGTCATTTTCTTACTCCAAGTGAGTTTGACATGCGATTTTATTCTTGACTCTCCTTTCAAACTGTGTTTCTGGCAGTTCAAAGTTTGACACCGCTTTGCTCCCTGACTGTACAAGATTTTGTAGTGTTTTTTAAGGTTGTTGGATAGGAAATTTAATGAGGATTCCAAAAATGTGCTTAAAACAGTCATTTACTTACTCCAAATGGGTTTTACAGGCGATTATGTCTCTGACTCTCTGTTCAAACTGTGTTTCTGTCCGTTCAAACTTTTACACCGCTTTTCTTCGTGACTGTACCTAATTTTGTAGTGTTTTTCATGTTATTGGATAGGAAATTTAATGAAGATTCCAAAAATGTGCTTAAAACAGTCATTTACTTACTCCAAATGGGTTTTACAGGCGATTATGTGTATGACTATCCTGTCAAACTGTGTTTCTGGCAGTTCAAACTTTGACACCGATTTTCTCTCTGACTGTACCAAATTTTGTAGTGTTTTTACAGGTTGTTGGATAGGAAATTTAATGGGGATTCCAAAAATGTGCTTAAAACTGTAATTTTCTTACTCCAAGTGAGTTTGACATGCGATTTTATTCTTGACTCTCCTTTCATACTGTGTTTCTGGCAGTTCAAAGTTTGACACTGCTTTGCTCCCTGACTGTACAAGATTTTGTAGTGTTTTTTAAGGTTGTTGGATAGTAAATTTAATGAGGATTCCAAAAATGTGCTTAAAACTGCCATTTTCTTACTCCAAGTGAGTTTGACATGCGATTTTATTCTTGACTCTCCTTTCAAACTGTGTTTCTGGCAGTTCAAAGTTTGACGCTGCTTTGCTCCCTGACTGTACAAGATTTTGTAGTGTTTTTTACGGTTGTTGGATAGTAAATTTAATGAGGATTCCAAAAATGTGCTTAAAACTGTCATTTTCTTACTCCAAGTGAGTTTGACATGCGATTTTATTCTTGACTCTCCTTTCAAACTGTGTTTCTGGCAGTTCAAAGTTTGACGCCGCTTTGCTCCCTGGACTGTACAAGATTTTGTAGTGTTTTTAAGGTTGTTAGATAGGAAATTTAATGAGGATTCCAAAAATGTGCTTAAAACTGTCATTTTCTTACTCCAAGTGAGTTTGACATGCGATTTTATTCTTGACTCTCCTTTCAAACTGTGTTTCTGGCAGTTCAAAGTTTGACGCCGCTTTGCTCCCTGACTGTACAAGATTTTGTAGTGTTTTTCAGGTTATTGGATAGGAAATTTAATGAGGATTCCAAAAATGTGCTTAAAACAGTAACTTTCACACTCCAAGTGGCTTTTAAAGTTGATTTTTTCCCTGACTGTCCTTTCAAACTGTGTTTCTGACAGTTCAAACTTTGACACCGCTTTTCTCCCTGACTGTACCAAATGTTGTAGTGTTTTTTCAGGTTATTGGATAGGAAATTTAATGAGGATTCCAAAATGTGCTTAAAACTGTCATTTTCTCACTCCAAGTGAGTTTTACAAGCGATTTTGTTCTTGACTGTCCTTTCAAACTGTGTTTCTGGCAGTTCAAACTTTGACACCGCTTTTCTCCCTGACTGTACAAGATTTTGTAGTGTTTTTTACGGTTGTTGGATAGTAAATTTAATGAGGATTCCAAAAATGTGCTTAAAACTGCCATTTTCTTACTCCAAGTGAGTTTGACATGCGATTTTATTCTTGACTCTCCTTTCAAACTGTGTTTCTGGCAGTTCAAAGTTTGACGCTGCTTTGCTCCCTGACTGTACAAGATTTTGTAGTGTTTTTTACGGTTGTTGGATAGTAAATTTAATGAGGATTCCAAAAATGTGCTTAAAACTGTCATTTTCTTACTCCAAGTGAGTTTGACATGCGATTTTATTCTTGACTCTCCTTTCAAACTGTGTTTCTGGCAGTTCAAAGTTTGACGCCGCTTTGCTCCCTGACTGTACAAGATTTTGTAGTGTTTTTAAGGTTGTTAGATAGGAAATTTAATGAGGATTCCAAAAATGTGCTTAAAACTGTCATTTTCTTACTCCAAGTGAGTTTGACATGCGATTTTATTCTTGACTCTCCTTTCAAACTGTGTTTCTGGCAGTTCAAAGTTTGACGCCGCTTTGCTCCCTGACTGTACAAGATTTTGTAGTGTTTTTAAGGTTGTTGGATAGGAAATTTAATGAGGATTCCAAAAATGTGCTTAAAACAGTCATTTACTTACTCCAAATGGGTTTTACAGGCGATTATGTGTCTGACTATCCTGTCAAACTGTGTTTCTGGCAGTTCAAACTTTGACACCGCTTTTCTCTCTGACTGTACCAAATTTTGTAGTGTTGTTTCAGGTTGTTAAATGAGAATTTTAATGAGGATTCCAAAAATGTGCTTAAAACTGTCATTTTCTTACTCCAAGTGAGTTTGACATGCGATTTTATTCTTGACTCTCCTTTCAAACTGTGTTTCTGGCAGTTCAAAGTTTGACGCCGCTTTGCTCCCTGACTGTACAAGATTTTGTAGTGTTTTTAAGGTTGTTAGATAGGAAATTTAATGAGGATTCCAAAAATGTGCTTAAAACAGTCATTTACTTACTCCAAATGGGTTTTACAGGCGATTATGTGTCTGACTATCCTGTCAAACTGTGTTTCTGGCAGTTCAAACTTTGACACCGCTTTTCTCTCTGACTGTACCAAATTTTGTAGTGTTGTTTCAGGTTGTTAAATGAGAATTTTAATGAGGATTCCAAAAATGTGCTTAAAACTGTCATTTTCTTACTCCAAATGAGTTTGACATGCGATTTTGTACTTAACTCTCTTTTCAAACTGTGTTTCTGGGAGTTCAAACTTTGACACCGCTTTTCTTCCTGACTGTACCAAATTATATTTTGACAACGTCTAAAAATCTAAACTGACAACCCACCTTGAAGAAATTAACGTGCTGGTTTTCTATTGTAACCCCTTCATCTACATACATATAGCATGACATAAACAGTATTAAATGCATGTTCACACTGTAGTATTTTGCAGGATGGTAGGAAAAATATTGTACCTAATACGTGCGGAAAGTGTCTTTTTCGCACTCGATAGCGGGTTGAACTCCGCGGTCAACTGAAATCAGTGTATGGAAAAGTGTCACTTCCCGCACTTATTAGGTAAACTAACACACCTAACACCTTAGTAAAGGATAACTTTTCTTTGAGATTTGGAAGGAAAAGAGCATCATTTTAGAATGTTAACTAGAAAAACAGTAGTACAACTAAGTATAACCAAATATATGGTCATCTCAAAAACTACAATTGATAACACACAGCTTACACTGGAAGGTTGAAATAGCCCGGAATAGAATTGTAAAATACAGGTCATTGACTAAAAATGGGAAATTAAATTTAGCCATTGGGTTAAGGTTTCCAGAATGTTATGTATGGTAAACTTGGATGTTAAGAGCGCAATCCATAAAAGGACTGGATTTTAAATGTGGCTCTACCAGGCACATTCTTAAATGCATTGAGGAAGACGGCATATAAAGAAGAAAAATGTTTTCATTAACTATATGTTATGGTTTTTTCTCTTGAAAAAGTGTGAACATTACTAACCAAATATTAAAATCGACTACTACTAGATAAACTTGATGTGAAAATACTAGTAAATATCTCACAAACCGCATAAGGTATTTACAATTATTGTTAAGAATAATGGAGTTTTGCTTGAACTTGGGTGTATTGAAAAGTGGCAAGTTTTTTTATAAAACATGTTTTGCCGGCATAATTTTGTATTGCTTTATGATTCCATTTGGAATTTAACTGCCGTCTGAGTACAAATCTAGAAAATATGGGTACTATACCTCCATCTGCAGCAATTGTAGTACTCAGTATCATAAATTCCATGTCTGGCCAGTCATCTGATTGGTTCGCGTACTTGGTGGAAATAAATCCAACTGCTTCCAAACCGACTGATGAGGTTAAAGGACCATCTTCTTTTATTGCATACCTTAAGGCTGTATTTAGGTTTACCAGCCGATTTAAAACCTAAGAAAATAAAGAATTACAGTTTTTATGCCACATTCGACACAGTTCTTTCTTAATTTTTGCAACATGTGAGTTATTTTCGTTGTTTTAGATCAACAATTTGTTAAATGACTAAATGAAAGAGATTTTGTGGTTCTGTATCTGTAGAGTGGGGAGGGTGAGTTACAGAGTGGTTCACAGAGTGGTTCAAAATTGTACAAAAGTTCTTATTTTGTGAGAATAATTAAATATTTTTCATAAAGTTCTTCGATTGTATTATTCATTTCTATCGATTTCAATGAATTTTTCAAAGTACCCCAAACGTACAAACCAAGTTAATTTAGATCAGAAGATCTAGGAGGCACATCTAATTGTTATAATATTTCTACATATCCGAATATTTTAAATTATTGTAATTATTATGATTATTTATATTTTACGTGTAACACAAAAAACAACAAAGAAACCCTACAAATTAACTTCGTTTTTTATTATTACACATTAACTTGATAACTGCAAGAAAATAATATTTTTCTTTAATTACTGGTTTAAGGACCAAAGATATAAAAAAGTTGGTAAAGTAAGTAAATTAATGAAAAAAGTTATTTTTATTAAATTTTCAGTGCTCTGAGCAAAAAAGTTCAGATTGCATATTTCCACCCTGTATAAAGACATAGTGAACCAAAAAAACACCACCACAAAATCGATTTCATTTTGTGTACCAAAATTGAAGATAGTTTATTATAACAGATTTGATTTAGAAAAAAAAACACCAATAAAACCCAACATACCAAAGATATGGGATGATCAATCAAAAATGTGATGGGTACAGCAATGTGATCCTGGAGATTTTTTCCTACACCTGGAGAATCGTGGATCACCTGGATTCCGTGTTGTTGAAGTTGTTCGGCAGGTCCGACGCCGCTCAACATCAGCAATTGAGGAGTGTTGATCGCTCCAGCTGAGAGGATGACTTCTTTTTTAGCCAAAACAGTCTAGAAAAGGAATAAAATAGATTTTAGTTAAATTAAAAAAATTTCCTGTGATCCATTCATATTTCCAATAGTAACTTTTCCTCTTTATTAAATAATGAATTATTTAAAATGATCATTAAATGACATATGGGATTAGTGGTATAGGACTGTACTATTGTTTTGTCTATAAAATCACTGGCCAGTGTTGCCAGGTCTAAAAGCAATATAATCATATTATAATGCATTTTATAGTTTCATGATTTGTTTTTTGGTAGTTCTGACGTGTAACTGTCTATTGTGGATATATTTCCATCTGTCACAATTGTCAAACATCACTCCATAAAGCTATAAAACTACAAAACTGGCTTAAAAGCATTGTTATAGTTAATACAGTTGTAAATCATATTAAATACTTATTTATAGGTTCATGAGTAGAAAGTCGTGACGTGTATCTGTTCATTTTGAGCTGTCATAAACTTATAAACTATGAAAATCGTCTCCATTAAACTGTACAATAACCGAGAACTTAGTACAATACAAAGTACAATCTGTTAAAGTTTACACAAAATATGTTTTACAGCTTCATGAGCTGTCTTTTTGACAGATGACGTGAAGCTGTTTTCTTTGAAGCTACTTCCACATGTCAAAATCATGCAAACTGTCAAATACCATTCTATTCTATTTTAAAATTATTAAAGCAAGACTTCAAAGAACCTAAAAAAATGGGGAATTTTAGAGAAATCTGGTAACTTTTTAAAGCATTTGGGGAAATTATCCTGCTCCATGAGCTGTATTTTTGACAGATGACGTGAAACTGGTTTCTTTGAAGCTACTTCCACATGTCAAAATCATGCAAACTGTCAAATACCATTCTATTCTATTTTAAAATTATTAAAGCAAAACTTCAAAGAACCTAAAAAATTTGGGGAATTTTAGAGAAATCTGCTAACTTTTTAAAGCATTTGGGGAAATTATCCTGCTCCATGAGCTATCTTTTTGACAGGTGACATGAAACTGGTTACTTTGAAGCTACTTCCACATGTCAAAATCATGCAAACTGTCAAATACCATTCTATTCTATTTTAAAATTATTAAAGCAAAACTTCAAAGAACCTAAAAAAATGGGGAATTTTAGAGAAATCTGGTAACTTTTTAAAGCATTTGGGGAAATTATCCTGCTCCATGAGCTGTATTTTTGACAGATGACGTGAAACTGGTTTCTTTGAAGCTACTTCCACATGTCAAAATGATGCAAACTGTCAAATACCATTCTATTCTATTTTAAAATTATTAAAGCAAAACTTCAAAGAACCTAAAAAAATGGGAAATTTTAGAGAAATCTGGTAACTTTTTAAAGCATCTGGGGAAATTATACTGCTCCATGAGCAGTATTTTTGACAGATGACGTGAAGCTGTTTTCTTTGAAGCTACTTCCACATGTCAAAATGATGCAAACTGTCAAATACCATTCTATTCTATTTCAAAATTATTAAAGCAAGACTTCAAAGAACCTAAAAAAATGGGGAATTTTAGAGAAATCTGGTAACTTTTTAACGCATTTGGGGAAATTATATCATCTAAGGGTTGGCAACACTGTTACTGGACAAAGTAAAACTTATTTGGGGCACTGTAGAGTTAGACTTAGACATTTTTGTTATACCACATATGGTTTATTGTAAATTACTTACTAAAAATTGCAAAACGCAGCCATTGTTGCTATATTTTATGTTGACCATAAGGGTCATAATATTAGTGGGTCAAGAGGAAAAGTGTATTGATTGGACGACTTTGTGTTCCAACCGACCTTGACAAAAACCAATTACTTGCCTACCACTACTAATACAATTAAATTGCATTATTATTTGTGAAACTGTTCAATAAAGTGCAGTTTTGAATAGACTAATTAAAATACTTACATGTTTTTGTCCATTTTTAATAAACTCAACCCCGTAAGCTCTTCTGGTAGTAGGGTCGATTAAAATCTTAGTCACGTGACTCCACAGCGACAAATGAAAGTTCTTCCTCAGCCTGATTGGTCTCAAAAATGCTTTGGCTGTACTGCACCTAAATTTGTTTTGACATTTCTGAATTTTCGTTGGAATTTTTTTATTTCGTTAAATCAATTAATTTACATATGAAAAACGGTTCTGCAAAGTTTTTTCTATTTCTGACAAGGCATACCGAATTTATCAGCAGTTAAAGTTTAAACGCAAACCAAGAGCGCCAAAACGACGAATTTCGGTCTAAGCGACGTGTGACGTCACGAGGCACGTATCAGTTCGGCCGCGTTTAGCGCTTGTGATGTCTGTTTTGGTGTGATTATTAATTCTTTCTTAATTATTGCTGAATTGAAAATGATTTGTCGATACTAGAGTACACAAGTTCCACTAAGTTCACACCAGGAAATATTACTTAAAATGCCATTAATAAGTTTTTTACGTAAGAAGGACCCACCTTTTCAGGATCTTTGTAGGTGTAAGGAGGTTTTCGATAGAATTTAGAGGCTTCTGCCCACTTTAAACCATTTTTATAAGATTTCAGACACTTGCAAACCTTCCTGACAATTTTTAGGAAGTTTTCGATAATATTTAGAGACCTCTGGCCATTATAAACGATTTTTGGAAGGTTTTGGACACTTCTAATGACTGACGTGACGTACGGGCAGACCGTGCATACCGTATCGTCACCTTTGAAAGGGTGAAATGGGCTATATGCTTGTTTGCCCCGTTTAAGTCCCCGGGTACTGACGGTATCATTCCAGCGTTCGTCCAGAGGAGCCCGAAGGAGATGACCCTGGTCCTGCTGAGGATATTTAGGCGATCGCTCACTCTGGGGTACATCCCGGGTGCCTGGAGAAGAGTGAGAGTCGTGTTCATTCCCAAACCGGGAAAGGCGGATTACTCTAATCCGAAATCGTTTCGTCCCATCAGCCTCTCGAGCTTCATGTTGAAGACTCTTGAGCGCATTGTGGACCGTCATATTAAGGAAGAGCTGCTCAATGTGGCTCCTCTACACGAGAAGCAATACGCTTACAGGGCGGGTAGGTCTACGGAGGAAGGGCGCTTCATCACCTCGTACGGAGGCTGGAGAAGCGCAGTGCGCCCGAATGCGCCACCCTGGCGACGTTTGTGGATGTAGAAGGAGCGTTTGACAACACCTCCTTTGCATCGATATGCCAAGCCCTTGAGTGGCGTGGGGCCCATCCGATGGTTGCCGGGTGGATGAAAACCATGTTGTCCAACCGTTTGGTTTTTGCGGAGCTCAATGCAAGCTCGTCAGAGGCTTGGGTCGCCAGGGGATGCCCCCAAGAGGGTGTTCCATCGCCCACTCTTTGGTGCCTAGTTGTTGATACTCTGCTGTGGAGACTCAACTCCGCAGATGTCTACGCCCAGGCCTACGCGGACGATGTGGCCATTATTTCAAGTTGTCGTGCCAAGGTACGTCTAACTTGGGTTCAAGGGCACTCCAGTGTTAGGGGAAACGAGGAGGCGGGCAGGTTGGCCCTTCGTGGCTCCAAAGAGAGACCCGTAGGACTCCAACATATTGTAGTACTAGCCGGCGCGGTCGGATCCGCCATTGTGGACCGTATCTTCTAGGAAAGATCCGATATTGTTTGGAGGAGGCCGGAGGCATGCGGCAGTCGCGATGTCTCATGGACTTCTTTCCAAGAAACAAGTTGAAGTCCCTTATGGAATTATCCAGAAAAGACCACAGATGTGTGACACAACTTTTCACGGATCACTGTCAGATGAGAAGACACATGCACATTCTGGCTCTGTCACAGGATCCGGAATGTCGCTTGTGTCTGGAAGACGAGGAAACTCCGATACACGTTCTCACACAGTGCCCGGCACTTGCGACGATCAGAAGAAAAGAGCTTTGGAGTAAGAGTGTAATTAACCCCTTAGATATTCAAGATACCAAGGAGGCTTTGCGGCTTTGTCAGGGCCACCGAACTGGAGGGGTACTAGCTTGTGATGCGTCACAATGGGCCCGGCTAAGTGTCTTCTCCGAAGGGAGCCCTTCTAACAATACCATCATCAATGTCCTTGTGTTAGGAAAAATCGGGGTTAAAATCATGCTCAAAAATACTGGGATACTTGTGGGAAAGCGACTTAATTCATGATTCACTTTGAAAATCTACAAAATTTTGTCTTGAATTGGTCCAGATCAACATCAGCAAACTTGTTACCGTAGTAAACCTTTTTTTAAATCAGAGAATATATTTAAAACATTACAAAAATTATTCAAGTATAAAACATAAGTTACAATGCATGCAAGACATTAAAGAATTGATAGTATTAAAATCGGACTGGTCGCGAATTTTCTGAGGCGACGGGACGTGCCTAGTGACGTCATTTTTACGTATTACGATGACTTTGCGTCTTTTTTTAATACTAAATATTTTTTTTTGTATAAATTGTACAAAAATAAATTTAGTGCAAAACCCAGTAAATGATAAAACTACCTGGTTCCACGTCGCATGGTCATCTGCCACAGTGCAAACCCGGTTTGTTTTTCTCCATTGACATCTCGTACGTCATAGCCCATTTCCTGTCCAGCTTCCAGGAAAGCGATTCCTAAGGGTGTGTTATAGGGACAATCCTGCACAGTCTGATAACCTCCTGCAAATAATACTTTCGTGAGAACGGTGCGTTTAAATTCAGTTGGTTCAGTTGGTACCAGTGGCGTGAAACTTGGTGTTTTTGGCTAGGTAAGGGTTTCTTTGGTCTTCGCTTTTGAGGAAATACGGCAACACTTCTTCGTAGGACCAGCCCTCGTTGCCAAATTGTGCCCACCTATAAAAAGCCACATTAGGATGGTTAATAAATAATATTTACTATCGTATTATGCGGTAGTAGTAACCACATCCACACAATATATTATTATCTTTTCTACAACAACCAAGAAAGCTTGGTTTGTATTTAAAAAATAAACAAAACTGTTGATTAAATCTTAAAGTCCTGTAAATTACCAAAAAAACTTCTTTTTACTTCTTCTTCTTCTTATTCATATTTAAGATCTCGCGATCAGTTAGTTTTTCGGGTTCCTCTGGATCACTTCCTGGGAGGTGGACTGCCAACTGTCCTTCCATCTCTTAGGTGGTCTTCCGGGTGCTCTTTTCCCTATTGGTTTCCCTTCAAGTGCGATGCGTGGCAGTCTTCCTTCTTCCATTCTTCTCACGTGAGCGTACCAATATCTTTTTCTTTGTCTCTCCCATCTTATGATGTCTTGCACCCCACATTGTTCCCTAATGTCCGTGTTCCTAATTCGGTCTATTCTTGTTTTTCCCATTATAGTCCTGAACGTTTTCATTTCGGCTACTCGAAGCATTCTTTTCGTTTTGTTGGTTTCTTCTCTGGTTTCTATTAAGTATGTCATGATTGGCCTGATACAAGACTTATATCTTATATCTCTTATAGATCCTGACCTTGCTATCATGACATGGTAGTCGCTTTGTTGATCTGGCTTCTTAAGTCCTTCACAGGGTCGTGATATTTGAATTGTGAGACTTGCTCGATGATTTTGTCCTGAACTACCAGCTTACGGGGTCTTTAGCAAAGGTTATGCTTTTCGTTTTTTCTATGGATATGGTCATGCTCATCGCTTGGCTGACCTGGCAGAATTTGTGTAGTTGTCTCTGTAGATCGTCCTTCCGCGAGAATAGCTGCATCATCGGCATACCATGCTGATTCTTTTATTCTGTCCCATTCGGTATCCCATATTTAGTGATGATACTTCTTCTATAATTCTGTCCATTAAGAGATTGAACAGAAATGGGCTAAGGCTGTCACCTTGTCTGATGCCTCCTGGTGTCGGTATCTCTTCCGTATAAGTGTCTCTTAGCTTTACTTTAATCATGTTGTTCATATTGAGACTGCGAACTGCTCTTACGATGATGTCTGGCGTTTCTTTCGCTATCAGTATATTTATGATGTCGGAGAGGCGAACCCTATCAAATGCCTTGGTCAAATCGATGAAGCAGACATATGCTGGTGTATTAAATTCGATTGATTTTTCTTTTAGTCGTTTGATAATGAATATGGCGTCGGTCGTGGATCTGTTTCGTCTGAAGCCTTGTTGTTCTTCCCTGTTTGTTATTTGTGTTTCAAGTCTTTTCTTCAAAATGCCGGTAAAGAGTTTCATGCTTGTGTTCAGCAGCGTTGTGTCCCTGTCGTTGTCTGGGTGCGTCTTCTGGCCTTTCTTGAATATAGGGATAGTTTTACTTTTGTGCCATTCCGTAGATATGTTCCTAAAATTTGGTTGTAGAGGATTTTTAGATGTTTTCCTAGTTCAGGTCCGGCATATTTCAGAAGTTCGTTTGGGATGAGGTCTGTTCCGGGAGCTTTTCTGTTTTTCAATTTTTTGATTTTTGCCATTACCTCTTCTTCGTTCAGTGTTATTTGATGGTTTGTCTCGTAGTTTTCGATGCTTATGGCGTCTTCGGTGTTATAGAGTTTCCTGAAGTATATTTTCCATACTGTGACTCCTTTTGTTTTCACAAGATCATTTATTGGCCTTTTCCTGTTCTTGAGCATCTTCCAGACTCTCTTCTGTGCTCCATATAGGTTGTGATCCATATCGCTTATAAATATTGCCCAGTAATCTCGTTTTATGGCTTTCAGAGTGTTTTTCTGGCGTTGGTGAGCTCCTGTATATGAGGTAAGATTTCTTTTTCTGTTGTGAAAGTTCTTTAACTTGAGAACCAGCGTTTTTTGCTATTATTGGTCCCATTTATGTTGACTTTTCTTTTACCAATGGATTCTTCGGCTGCCTCTACGATACATGATTTGATTTTATTCCAACAGCTCTCCACATCACACTCCAGCGTATTAAGTCCGTTCAGTTTATTTGTTAATCGGTTCTCATACAGACTTCTCCTGCCATCATCTGTCAGTGATTCAATATTAAGCTTTTCGATGGTTGCTGTAGGTTTTCTGATCCTGTGGGGTTTTTCCATGATCATTTTACACAGTAATAGGTTGTGATCTGTACCTATGTTCGCTGAGGTTAGTGCTCTTACTATGTTTCAGTTTTAAAATAACAAATATTAGTACATTTTCAAGCTCAAAATACTGAAAACCGACTAAAAATCATGAAGGTTCACTTAATACTCACTTACTAGTAATTATGGTCAATTTTCATTGTTTTTAAGAATTTCACCAAAGTTTTTAAGTCTAAGTTTTAGTAAATTTTGAATGATTTTCACCTTGCAAATATTAAAAACCAACTGAAAATCATGAAAATTGATTTAGTAAGTAAGTAACAACTATTTTTAGTAAGTAAGTGTATACTAAAAATTGTAGTTAATTTTCATATTCAGTATTTTTAGCTCATTAATCAAATTGTAATATAAAAATATCGAAAAACAAACAAATATGATGAAAGTATTAATTTTCACTTAATAACCAACTTTAAATTTAACATGGAACAATATTTAGTAATGGAAGTAGTTAAATAAACTATTTTAGGTTAGGTTAGGTAGTTCCATTAGTTTTTGTGGTACATAATGTGACTTTTTCCATATTTTCCTTTACATACCTGTCATAGTCCCTACGATTTCCTCTAATATACAACATAGTGTTTAAAACACTGGAACCACCTAGAACCTTGCCTCTAGTCCAGCTGCACCTGTTCTCGATCATGGCTTGACAAGCAGATTCTTGTGGTTCGGTTCTATTAAAATACATTTTTGTATCAAATTTATATTTTTATTTTTAACTTTTTTTTTTGTGTTTCAGGTACGTGACCTATACTCACTTGTAACCCCAGTCCAGTTTGCTCTTGTGTAAGTACAAACTTAAAATTGGCACGTCGGAGATGTCGGTTTCGTGACCTCCAGCCTCCAGAAGTAGTACCTTCCAGTTGGGTACTTCGGACAGCCGGTTTGCCATCACGGAACCCGCTGATCCGGATCCAATTACTATAAAATCGTATTTGGCATCTGGATTTCTGTCAGCCTATTTTCGCAAAATTAAAGTAATTCATAAGTCAATATGATAAAATGATGATTGATATTAGTAAAATTCCTTATAAGTTGGTTTTTCAATAATTTTTTATAATTTGTTAAACTAGGAGGTTACCATACATAAACAATACAAAATTTGAAAATTTTCATGTGAATAGTGCTAAACTTTCAGATTGACAGTGATAGACAGGGATATTGGTGCATTCCTTAACATTTTAGAGAACGGATAAGTAGGCAATTGCCAACGGTTGAACGAATACAGAATCTTAGACTTTACGCAACTGTGCGATATGAAATAGACCAATCAGAGGCAATCTTCAGCGTGCGCTATGAGATAGACCAATTACAGCTAATCCGAACGTCATCCTCACTGACTGTCGACCGTTTTAAACTCCCAATGGTCTTGACAGTTTTCACCCTGTATACGTAAAAATATAAAGACATTACTCACCGGTCTATTTTCTGGATCAAACTGGTCATAGTGGAAATAGGTGAAGGCAGCAATCAGGAATGGCAACACTGCTATTTTGCCCGCACCAATCAAAGCTATTCCAGCTTTTACTGCTGTCGCAATAGTTGGTACTGCTATCACTGCCATTTTCTGACTTTCTGACTAGTTTTCGAACACTTTCCTACACTTGTAGCACTCTAATATGGCATTTTTTGGCTCTCCGATTGGTTGGCAGTTAAAAGCGCACTATATCCTTGTATCTATCCACAGTGCAGTAGATTAGGGAGGAATTCAGCGCCGATTGTATCTTTCTCAAAAAGTTTCGTGCATTTCTAATCATTTTTGTCGTCGAAGAGATCAGTCATTTATATCTGTAACAAATTAGTTGCATTTGTAGTGGTGTATAAGGGGAAAAAGTAGACAAAACCGCAAAAATGCGATCGTTTATATTGTTATACGCACAGTTTTTTTAATGGAAAAACTAGCGGTATAAAGTCTAAGACCTGCAATGTGAAAGGCTTTCGTTGTTACGAAACTGGGTTTTGTTTGTTTCAAATTAGGTTTCTCCGAACTTGAATGAACCTGACATTTCTTATAGTCGCGATTATAATAGCTTACCTAATAATTTCAATTACTTAATTCTTCCTTTTAGTTTGTTTCATTTATGTGGACTGAATTCCTGTTATTATAGAAAATTGGTAGGGTAGATCAAAAACAAAATGGGTCCCAGGATGGAACCTGGTGGCACACCCCTTTCTTTTCATCCCCTGCTCAACAGACCGGACTCCACCAAAAAGAAGTTTTTCTATGATGACAATCTATGATGATGACTGACACAGTCAAATGCCTTTGTCAAGTCACAGAAAGCAGCAACCGCACACTCGCCATTTAATTTCAAGTACAGATCTTCCAGAAATGAAAACATTGCATCGTTAGTGCCTTTATATGCTTACTTTTCAAACGTCTTATAACTTGGGTGAGAGAAGAAGTGGGATAAGTGAGTGAGGAATTGTACTCTACGTGAATGGTGAGAATGATCAATTATGACGCAATGGCTGAAATTAAGGAATTGGTTGAATTGTTTCGAGCTCAAAAATTGGAAGAACAACGACGCCTGGATAAAGGGGAGCGACAGAGGGAAAAACTAGCGGAAGAGGAACGAGGACGAGAAAAACAAGAGGAAGAGGAACGCCGACAGAAAGAAGAACAAGCTATTTTTCAAGCTTTGGATAATAACCGAGCAGAGTTGCAAGCCTACATCAACCACCAACTAGAAAAGGTACACCATGAAGTACAAAACGCGACAAGGTGCAAACTGAGTTTGGTAACAAACTTGGACAAATGGATCATGGGTGTTCGCGAGGAATCGAGGAAGTTACCTGCCGAAAACGGAGAAATTCCATGGGAGTTGTATAGGAAGCAGTTTGAGGCTGCCGCCTTAATGGGTGGACCGGACATCAAAAAGCCACCAAGTCGGTTCTGGCACTACATGGTAAAGCTCTCGAAATTAGATTAGATCACTCTCTCTCTCCAATGGCGCTACAGCCCAAATTGAGCCTTGGCCTCCTCTATCTTCCGCCTCCAACACTGTCGATCCAACGCCGCTCTCCTCCAGGTTCTGACACCTATCAAGTTCTGCGCGTCTTCTGTCACTCCATCCTCCCATCTTTTCCGTGGTCTCCCTTTTGGTCTTCTGCCCTGCATCCTACTATTGAAGGCCCTTTTTGGTAGCTTGTTATCCGGCATTCTTACTACGTGGCCTGCCCATCGTAGCCTCTGTAGTCTGACGAATTCTGAGATAGGTGCCTCCTTGAAAAGTTGGTAGATTTCATGATTATATCTTCTTCTCCATATCTCATTTTCATTTAGTGGCCCGAAGATCCGTCTTAGTATTCTTCTTTCAAACATCTCCAGTTTATTCTGTGAGTTCTTTATGCTGACCCATGTCTCGCATCCATAGCATAGTATCGGCCTGATGATGGTCTTGTATATCCTGATTTTTGATTTTTTGTGTATGATTTTGGAGCGGAATATATGGGACAGAGGCTTTGTTTGCCGATATTATTCGATGTTGTCTATCTCCGATTCCTCTGATTCTCTCGTGTTGAGTTCAACACCTAGATATGTAAAGCAGAGGAGATTAGATCACTATTCCCTTGCAAACGCGCTTGACAGTGTTCCAGAGCCAATTGAGCAGGGCCCAAGAACTATCAGAGCTGAATTGAGAAGCTACTTCGACTGGCATATCCACAGGCACCGGAAGAGTTTTTGAACCAGATTGCTGTCCAAAACTTCACTGATGGTGTCATAGGCGCCGATATACAGCAGGCGCTTCGCCTTGGCCGTTTTAGCAACTTGACTGATGCCGTAGTTTAGTTTAGAATTTGAAGCTGCAAAGAACATCTCCTACAAAAAGGAAAGAGTGCGGAAAGTAAAATTTTCGGATAACCAAGACCAAGAAGATTCTACCTTGAATTTAATTGTTAAAAAGCTGGATGAGATTCCGCAAAAATGCGACAATAACGGAAGAAGTCACTCTCCATCTAGAGAAGATATAAAATGTTACAACTATGGACCGCAAAGGACAGCAGGACAGTGGTCTTGTTTTCCAAACCCTCAGTACCGACGAAATCAGGACATCAGAACAAATCACCGGTACTCTTCTGCTAAAAGAAACGTTACTGTAGACGTAAAGGACATTACCGCTGGAATTGCGGACAACAGTTTTGTTTACCGACCCCTCAGAACTGGCGTAACCAGGAAGAACCCGAAAGGACAATTACCACGATATGTAGAGAAACGTCAAGCTTTTGATTGTGATTTAAGACACCGGAAAGGACAAATTCATGATGGTTGCAGGATAAGTCAAATCAGGAAAGGGACGAACAAAGAAGCTACAAAAACAATGAAGAGCAGCGTTTCTAAAGAGGACACAACGTAATTAGAAGATAGTTGGAGAAGGATTTGAAACCGGATTGGCAAGAGATTTCCAGACATGGACCAACAGTAAAGGGTTACTGGTTGCAGTGGAATTTCGCTTCGACTGGGAGATGACTTAATTACTCGCAAATGGAAAACGCTTTGTTAGCCAAACAATAATTCCTGCAAAGAGAATGTGCTGCGAGAACTACAACGCAGTCGCTGAGGAGGACACTTTGGAGTAAACCGGACTTACTGGATCAACTGCAGAAAGGACGTCGAGGAATGGTGTAAGCGGTGCAAACTGTGTTCATCAAAGAATGGTCCAAGAACACTATCGAAATGAGGATATAGGAGGTCCATTTCCCCGAACTGAATCCGGCAACAAATATCTGATGATAGGTATGGACTATTTTTCAAAATGGCCAGAAGTAGTACCTTTGCCAAATGAGGAAGCAGTCAGCGTAGCAGAAGCGTTGATAACTAACCTAATTCCAAACCATGGGTACCTTTGGAGATTCGCACGGATCAAGGCAGGAATTTATTTGGAAGCAATTAATGACCGTTTTAGGAATAAGAAAAACCAGTCCGATGGAATGGTCGAGAAACATAACAGGATCATCACTCCTATGAACGATAATCAAAGAAATTGGGACAAGCTGATACCGCTATTCCTCTTGGCTTACCGGAGTTCACACCATGAGTCTTAGAGTCTCCACGAAAGACCGTAGATCTCATGTTTGGCAAACCAGAAGATAATCCAGACCAGCCAACGGTTCAACTTCCTGACTATGTGACCAACTTAGAGGAAAGATTACGAATCGTTCATGAACTTGTCAGAAATAGTTAAAACTGAACAGCCACCGTATGAAGATGGGACTGGACCCCAGACCAGCTGTTGGCAATTACCAGGAAGGTGATGCTGTGTGGTTGTATCAACCCAGAAGAAAGAAAGGACTTTAATAACTATAACGTTAAATAAGTTTCGTGCCGTATGTGACGTTGTTCGGTCCCATACACCTGAAGCTTATCATCGAAAGCCGTATTTAGTACAGCAACAATTTTCAGTTATATAACCGTACATACAAATCATAATCGAAGAAAATAAGTGGAGCGCAATTTTCTTCGCGAGCTTGAAGAATTTGAAGGTTTCTAGGTGGACAATTTGTTGCGTTGATTTAGCGTTCACTCAAACGGGGCAATTAGCTTCCTCCTACATAAAATTCACTAAATTAAACTTATTACCCGAAAGCTGTAATTTACCGTACAGTATCAAATAGTTGTTGTTTCGACATTAGCCACTATTAAGTGACCTGGGTGTTATATAACGCGATGTAAATACCGGGGCTCGTGTGTATGTATGTGCAATCGAAAAACCGTCCGTCTGATTAGCAAATGTTCAAGAATTAGTCGGATTTGAGTGAGAGAACGTTGTTGAATTAATTATTTGGGTCAATCACAGATGTGGAATTGGAATTTCGGTCAAAAGCTACAAAAAATCGACACACGGTTTATAAAAGTAGTATATTATTCAACGAGCATGTAATAATAGCTGTTACTCACATAGATGAATCAGAAGTGCCCTACAGGAAAAGGGGTGTCGACAAAGCAATTATGAATTGGATGAGTGATACGCTTGCGACAGGGTCTGCTGAAATTGCAGTGGAAAGTAGCACCATTGAAGTTGGCACGACTCGTACCACTCCTCAAAGAGGAGTATGTTCACCTCTGCTGTGGAGCCTAGTAGTAGATGAACTACTCAACAAGCGAACAAGCACTGGCGTGCACTGCATAGGGTACGCGTCATAGGGCAAATATGAACACACTTTATGTGAACTAGTACAAGTAGGAATTAAAGTCACTGAAAGATGGTGCTCTGCTATGGGACTGACTATAAATCCAGCCAAATTCACTGTAAGAACTTCTTTGGAACAAGCACATTCGGGAAACTGCCAGAAGCCTGGCAGGAAAGACCTGGGGTTGTAACCCAAGCATTCTGAAAGGGATGTATACCACCAAGATTAGACTCATTATTACGTATGGGGCGGCTGCTTAGCAAAGTACAAAGACTGGCATGCCTATGCATAACAGGAGCCATGAGAACATGTTCTACAGCTGCAATGGAGGTCAGGCTTGACCTCACACCGTTGCACCTCACGGTGCAGGGAGCCGCTGAGGCAGCTTTGTTTAGAATGGCTAAGAACGGAGTTGGAGGAGGATTGCTGGTAACTAGGAGAGCTTTGATATCTCTATCAAAAAGCATTCCACATCTGATGTATCCGAAAGAAGAAACAAATATCAGGAAATTTAACTTTGGAAGTACGTTTTTCACCAAGTTAAGCAACCAGAGAGAGTGGACCAATGAATGTTACTTACAGTCTGGGCGAAGACACCATTAAATGGTATGCAGATGGGTCCAAGACACACAAGAGAACAGGAGCAGGAGTGTTTGGGTCAAGAACCAAATACTCCAGTATCTTTTAGGCGGAAATTCACGCAATACAAAGATGCGTTCAGTTCAGCATTAACAACGGCTATCGCAAGCAGGATATTGCAATTCTGATCGGTATCCAAGCAGCCATAACAGCGCTGAGCTCAACCATAGTCAGTTCTAAAACAGTATGGGAATGTCTAGGCAAACTCAATAAACTAGGCAGAAATAATAATTACCTTGCTCATAGAGGCATTGAGAGAAATGAGAAAGCCAATATTCTGGCTAAAAAAGGGCCGAGACTCCTTTTGCGGGACTAGAACTCTTCTATGGCTTGAGGGACACGAACTCAAATTGAAGGAGGAACACGAAAGAGCCAAGCTCTGGGAACAACTCACTGGACTGGCGCACTCTAAGAAACTTCTTGGAGGTTACAACCGGGAAAGGAGTAATGAATTGGTAAAACTGAGCAAGAGAAATTGAGAGTCCACAAGAAGCGAATAGACCTAGGAAATCACGGAGACTGCAGATACTGTGGGGATGAGGAAGAAATTTCTGAACACCTACTTTGTGAATGTGATGCAGTCTCAAACATAAGGACCAACTTGTTTGGTAACACCATTATCAATGATAGGGAGATGTCTTCTTTAAAACCGACTCAGCTGCTGGCCTTTATTAAGGAAGCTGGAGGAAGAACTGTGATGAGACTAGCCTCAGTCCAACCCTTAGTAACCACTGCAGTGAATTCTTACCCCGACAGCTATAAATCTACAAATCTACCATCTACAGCTGACAGAATACCTAATAAAATATGTAGTAGACGAAAACTTTAGGGTAATGTTGCCAGAAGCTTATTTGAATTCATCCATTCGATTGGTTACATAATTTTATTATTAGCTTATTGGTACTAAGTTTTTAAACAAATATACAGGGTGGTCGAGTTATAAATGTCAATAATTCACCATTCGATAGCCCATCACAAAATAAGTGGACATTATGGCATTTTCCTGAAAAATTCTTCCTAAGGAAGATACATACTTCTTAAGGACAGGACATAAGGTGTCCAAAATTTGAGTAACAAACCATTTCTTAAATGGGTTGACCTATTTTTTATTTGATTTTTGGAATCTACATCAAATTCTAGGCCTACTTGATGTAAAATGTCTGTATCCTCAACTGTTTTTGCTCTAGTAGTATATAGTTGATTGAATCTGACAGAAATTCCTAATTTGAGCGAAATTTTCGTGCACTTTTCCAGAAAATCGTCCGTAACTCGCTTATTTGAACCATCCTGTATATAGGAGTCATATAACAAAAGAAAGCTAATAAACGGTGCTCTCACGTGACGTTGAGCGAACACGGCTAAGTTGCCCTGTTCGGCCGCTAGAGGGCCTCAAAGTTGGCCTTGGTTTTTTGTAGTTTTTGCTAAATATCTCAGGAACGCTTCAAGTTAGAGGTCTGAAATTTTTATCACTCACTCACAACTTTTACCTTCAATGCGCTTTTTTGATACCAGGTACCGTTTATTCTTAAAAAATTAAAAACCAAAATTGTCAAAAAATTTAAAGGTGTAGGAGAAACATTTTGGAATTTTTAAATAAACTTTTGATACAAAAATGACGTAAACTGTCATTTGTAAAAATGTCATTTTTTAAGGGTGCCACGCACTGACAATTGTCAAATTTGATATAATTTCCAGGTCATCCCCAAAACCGTGACAATTAGGGCAAAATGGATGTCAGGGTGTCTCAGATTAGCGGCTGAATACAGGGTGTCCCCCAAAAGTGAAAAACCTTCAATTTCTGTTTTTCTCTGAATTTTAATCGAATTTATTCCATACTCCATGCACACACTGTATAGAATTGATATCTAACGATTTAGCTTCATTTTTGCAGTATTATACGGTTGCGTTAACACTAAAACCAGGAATTACCAGTTAAAATTACTTGTTGAATTATATTTAAATTAAGGTTAACTTAACTTTATAAAAGCGATTTTCAATATTTTTGGGGAATTTTACTTACATCATGGCGTTCTTCTATAATGTGTATAATTACTTATTATTTGGTATACTTATATTAAAATTACAAAATATATGGTATTTTTCAAATAAGTTTTGTTTACATAATATTTATTAAACATCAAATAGTTTTATGAGCAACATTGAAAAGTTTAATAGATGTTTACTGCACAAATATTTAAGTCATTTTAGTTTTCCTTTCTTTCCCAACTGAACAGGTTTTGCCTCATTAACATATTTAGTCATATTAGCAACTTAATTATTTAGTTTCTTAATACAATTATTCTTTGGCACACAATAGTGTTATATTATGCTGCATTTTCTTAGCGTAATTGAGCTTTCTGCTAAAATACCACGGGAAAAACATTTGCAGAATCATAGTTGCGTTTTAATTGATTATAAACAAATTATTGGTCACTCAGTGGCAACATCTAAGCCTAATAAGTTGTTTAGAATGAAAATGTGCAGCTTTCGTAATACTGCCACAATAAAGTACCACCCTTTCATTTTGATCCTTGAAAGTGCAACAATTCGATTTTTCCAATGGGACTTGGGTCGTTAAATCGCTTTGACCTCCGGTAGTTGTACTAGAAACTTATTGAATATTACCCGGTCAAATCCAAATTATTATATTTTTTTGCAATCAACTAACCGATCCATAAAATAGCGTTAACAACCTTCTCGGTCTTTTACATCAAGTGTAAACACATGGAAAAATAGGTGAAATTGACTTTCATGCGAACTTGAATCTGCAGACGGGTTTGTTGTATAACGAATCTCCCACATTCTACGACATTGGCACACTTGAACTGCTCTTAATGATTAAATAATACTGTCGTATGTTTTACTATTATAGCAAGTTAAGTAGATATTAGCACAAGATAAAATCGTTATTATGGGGGACGTAAATGCAAGGATAGGAAACGAACCACTGGACGGCGTAATGCAGAGGTTTAACGAAGAGACTACTAACGAAAATGGAGAGTTTATGAAAATATTCTGTGCAAACAACAACATGAGAATCAACAACACTTTCTTCCAACATGATATGAAGTACAAATACACATGGCAGAATACAAGAGGGCAACAGTCGGTATTAGACTATATTATCACTAACAGAAAAGTCGCCCCCCAAACAATATTAGATGTACGAACCTTAAATGGCGCCAACTCTGGAAGCGATCATAAGCTGGTACTTTGCAAAATGAGACTAAAAATTCCTAAGACCTCAAAACCAACTCCACAAATAATTAGTAAATTCAACGTTGAATCACTAGAAGACCAGAGCACACAATACCTATACGAAGACCGATTAAAAAAGAAAATATCGCAAAGGCCAGTTAATACTAAAGACAGTATAGACCAACAATGGGAAACATTAAAAACTAACATACTAGACGCCGCCATGGAATCAATTGGAAAGAGACAGGTAGATGTCAACAAAATCAATAGAACGCCTTGGTTTACGCCGGAAGTGAAGGAACTCGCTAAACAAAAGAAAAATGCATACATTCAATATATACGAAATAAGACCACTGAAAACTGGAACAACTACAGAAGAGAACGAAACGAAGTAAACGCAAAGATAAAAGAACTAAAAGAGAACCACTGGGAAAAATTCACAAAAGATATGGAGAGAGACCTGTATGGAAGCCAGAGAAAGATATGGGGAATGCTAAGAAGAAACAAGCTGAAGTCAAAGATACAGTGCAAACCAATAAAAACACATCAGAGCAGTCGGAAACATACTTTAAAAATCTATATAAAGAAGAGGAAGACATAGAACAGCTACAGAATGAGCATGAGGAGGATAACGATATTCAATTAACAATTGACACTATACAAAGCATCTTAAAGTCCCTTAAAAATAGAAAAATTCCTGGACCAGACGAGATCACCAATGAGATGCTTAAATATGGCGGAGACAACCTACAGAACGAAATATTAACCCTATTTAACAATATCATAGAAGAGAGAAAAATACCGGACGAGTGGAAGAATAGTGTAACCATACCCATTTTTAAAAAAGGACAGAAAACAAATCCAGAAAACTATCGTGGAATAACACTGCTTGATAGCACACTCAAAGCATTCACAAAAGCAATGCTGGAAGAAATCACCAAAACCATAAACATACGAGAAGAACAACAAGGCTTCCGAAAAAACAGATCCACTATCGATGCAATATTCATTGTCAAACAAGTATCAGAAAAATCTATAGAATTCAATAAACCTGCGTACATGTGTTTTGTCGATATGACCAAGGCTTTTGACAGAGTATGCCTAAAGGATGTTTTAGAAATAATGAGAACAAAAGGTCTTAATCATAGACTAATTAACCTAACATACGACATTAACACCCAGTGTAAAACAAAAATCAGGGCAGGACATATGACAACAAAAGACATAGAGATCAACACAGGAATTAGACAAGGCGATTCACTTAGCCCCTTCATATTTAATTTGATAATGGATAAAATAATTGAAAACCTACCCAAAACTGCTGGATTCAAAATGGGAGGCACATTCTTCCATGCCGTCTGCTATGCTGACGATGCTGTCCTTATTGCGGATTCCGAGGAAAATCTCCAAAGATTACTACATTCCTTTAACACTCAAGCAAAAGAATTAAATATGGTCATTAACACCGAGAAGACCAAATGCTTAGTAACATCTAAAGAACCGATAAGATGCAAGTTGGAAATAGATTCTAAAATTATCGAACAGGTAAACCACTTGAAGTATCTGGGAGCAGAAATAACGAGCCATGGAAATCTGTATAACGAAGTTAGAGAGCAAACAATGAAGGGGGCTAGAATTTCGGGATGCCTGAGAGAAATTGTCTGGAAGAACAAATACCTTAACACCGAAAGCAAAACCAGAATATATAAAACGGCCGTAAGACCTATCATAACATACGCGGCAGAGACAAGATCAGACACAAACAGAACTCTACAACTGATGAGAACAGTCGAAATGAAAACATTAAGAACCATACAAGGCAAAACGCTACACGACAGAATTCGGAATGAAGATATTAGGCAACAATGCGAAATACAGGACATAGGAAGGTGGGTGAGACAGAGACGAAGATTTTGGAACAAACATATAAAAAGAATGGAGGACAGCAGACTCGTCAAAGCCGCAAAAATGAACAACCCAGTAGGAAAAAGATCACAGGGAAGACCACCAAAACGATGGCGAGAATGCTGGACATCATCCTCCGGGGAGGACATGCTGGCAATGAACAGGCAGTAGCCTACTAATATGGTTCACCATGTTAGAAAGAAAGAAGAAGAAGAAGAAGAAGAAGTAGAAGTAGATATTGCTGTTAGGCCTCAAGTTTTAAACTAAACTGTAACCTAACCTAACATTTTATTGCATTATCTCTGCAATCATTCAGTACTAGTAGAAGTAGTAATAATGCGGGGGGACCCTAAAAGGTCCGGCGAGTAGGCCTTAAGGCCCTTTTCGCCGTTTCCTCTCAAACCCTCCCCACCTTACCACCCCTGACCAACGCCACCCAGATGTCCCGTCTCTTTGACGAAGGCATCCGTCCGCACTCCAAGGAAGACAGTTCCCTGCAGGAGAGTGTGGAGGCCCCCAGAAAGCGCCTCCTGACAGACGACCAGCGATAGCAGACTCCTAATAGGTGATATGATGTTTCCTCCGCCGTTCCACATGGTGAACAAACAGTAGTAATGTAGGGCTATCACCAATTACTGCGCTGGTGTTCGCCCGATGATAACATACGGAGCTGAATCGTGGGGTCATCTCGGGGGCTGGGGGGAGGCGTTCAGGGAGTGCCCGGAACTGTTGATGAAGCAGAATCGGGTGCCTCCAACGCTTCTGTCAAGCGCACCTCCAAAGTTTGTAGTACCCGAGAGGGAGGACTGGGATTTCTATCAAAACTCTATCCTCCCGTCGCATGGAGACGTCTGGTTTATAGATGGATCCCAAACCGTGACGGGGGCAGGGGCAGGTGTGTATGGTGCGACTTCGGGGACGAGGCTTAGCTTCCCTCTAGGCTGCCACTGTACCATCTTCCAAGCCGAGATCTTCACGATCATCCAATGCGGGGCCGGAAGGATATATTCATCTGTACGGACAGAAAGGCAGCAATGGCTGTCTTAAAAGCTGATTCAACGACGCCTGCGCTGGTGCTTGAGTGTAAGAGAACACTCTTGTCGCTCACGCGGATGGCCAAGGTACGTCTAACTTGGGTTCCAGGGCACTCCGGTGTTAGGGGAAAAGAGGAGGCGGACAGGTTGGCCCTTCGTGGCTCCAAAGAGAGACCCGTAGGGCCCGAACCTATTGTAGGACTAGCCGGCGCGGTCGGAACCGCCATTTTGGACCGTATCTTCTGGCAAAGATCCGATATTGCTTGGGAGGAGGCCGGAGGCATGCGGCAGTCGCGATGTCTCATGAGCTTCTTTCCAAGAAACAAGTCGAAGTCCCTGATGGAATTATCCAGAAAGCACCTCAGATGTGTGACAGGACTCCTCACGGGTCACTGTCAGATGAGAAGACACATGCACATTCTGGGTCTGTCACAGGATCCGTTATGTCGCTTAGGCCACAGTCTGTCTAGAACCGATCAGTGTTTTAAAACCCGACCTCATTGACATCACATCATTTGGATTTTGCTTACGGTCGCTTGGGATTCCAATCAATTCCTTGGCTTGTCTGCACCCTTCCGCCTTTCTCCACGTCTCTGTTTTACCTTCAAGCACTCAGTCACTTAGTGCGCTTGCTACCTGTCTGATGCTTAATCCTATGTGAAGTTCGGCAGTTATTGGACTCTCAGAAGACCCGAACCGAGCCAGTGCATCAGCCCACTCGTTTCCCCCATATGTGCCGGAATCCAGGCTAGGTTTACCTGCTTCTACTCTGCCACTTTGTTCAGGGCATCCCAGCATTCCTGAATCAGTCTGTTGCCCATTCTGGCACTACAAAGGGGCACACATCGGGTTATTTGTCGGTTCCAGATTTGTTTGCATGTCATATGCATTAGGTCTATTTGTGTTTCTCCCATTGCCTCTGCGGTGATACCGTCAATTCCTGCAGCCTTGTTGTTCTTAAGCCTCGTTATACCTATTTGGTCTTCTGTTCTTAGTATGGCAGGTTTCTTGTTTAGATCTTCAAGGTCCACATTCTCTCGGTTAGAGCTATCGTTTTCGCTAAATAGTTCTGAGCAGTATTTCTTCCAGACATCGACAATCCCTGTGGCATCCATTATAGTATTTCCAAGTTTATCTTGACTAATTTGTCTTCGAGGCTGAAACTCTTTTGATAAGTATTTGATTTTGTTAAAAAACCTCTCTAGATACACAATAGTTTGCATGTTGTTCTGTCTCATCGCAATTGTCGTTTGTTCTGGTCATGCTTTTTTGTGTTTGGATCCATTTTGCAACCCCTCAACTTCCTTTTTTGGTAAGATGAGTTGAATTGTGGTGTCGGTCATCTAAAGTCTATGGGGGTTTGAGTTGTTCAAGACAGTTCAGCAGCATCTTTCATCCAGCCTTTTACGGCCATCCAAGTTTTCTCAAAGTCCTCTGCGTTATCTGTTTTGGTAATAATACCAAACGCTGAGTGGCACCATACGGTATAGATATGCAAATAAGGTAATACATTTTTTTTTTGTTCTCTAATTATTGCGGTTGACTTTTTCTTGCTGATTCATTGTAGGCAAAGCTATAGGTCATGGGAATTAGACACTAGTAAGACAAACTGTAGTCTATACAGGGTGGCCCACCATATAGGACACGGTTCCTTACAGGAAAACGGATGATGACATAGCGAATGATAACATTTCAGCGTGCGGAAGTGACACTTTTCCGCACGCTGACATACATAATATGAATATGTATAAAAAACTTTTATTGTTAAATTTACTATTATTAAAAATGTATTTTTTAATATTAATTTATTATTTATTTTCAATTATTGTTTTTTTTTAATTGTAGAAAAAATTATGTTCTTATCAGGTGCGGAAAGTGTCTTCCCCGCATACGTCTGATGCTCTCAACTTAAGTCAGCGTGTGCGAAATCAAAAATCATTTTCCGCACTTGTTACGAAAATGACTGTTTCCTACTCGGGTGCGGTAAAGTGTGTTTTCCGCACTCATTTGAATGCAGGAAGGAGTAACTTTTTTTTACTTTTCAAAAAAAAAAACATTAAATCATATTTGATTTCTGAATTAAGAATACACTTTTAATCATCTTTACCCCCTTAACTTCCTTAATTGTGATTTTAGCAAAAAACGTTAAATACATAACTGGTAGATAACTGACATATCGCATATTATTTTCATGTAACTTGTAGTTTTTGTGATGTTTAGTTAACTGATTGAACCTTTTTCAAAAGTTTGCTCATTTATATTGGTCCTTCGACCACCTCTGAAGAAATAAGGCATTCGCCCTTTTTAGAAATTGTTTACAGTTTTACGTAAATTGTTTATAAATAAGCAAAGCAAAGTGAATTCAAACTGTCAAAGGTTATTGATTAGAATACTACTTAATAAACTTAATTATGTCCGTTTCCCCAACATTGACTAAGTTTAGTTTAGACTGTGGTATTTTGCACCTGATCTGTCACATTCAAACTTCAACTTAGCTTAACTTAAAATTGAAAACAGGCATTAATAAATTACTTAACTTGATTTTTAAATTACCACAAAATGTGTATTCTAAAGCTAAAACTTTTGTAATAATAAACTTTAAAAGCAAAATAGTTGATTCGTGTGTAAGGTACTTACTTCTCAGGCAGCCAAAAATTCCTAGAAAAACTTTTCTTTACTTTTCATTCATGAAACTCACTACAAGACGCAAACCGAAAGAACTAGCGCGTATCTAGGGTACCCGCGAGTACCTACCATTCTCTTCTGCAAGGAACGCAACAGGTGACTGAAAACATACGGCGAGAACCCGAAGACACGAGTTTGGTATCGTGTTGCAACAAGTACCGCTTAGGGGGTATTCAAATTGGTTTAAATTATACCAACCCAGTCTATTGTTCTGGTGGGTGTTCATCAATTATGTTTACGTTACGTCAAGTGTCATAAGTATCGTTTAAAAGCTTCCATCAACCTGTCCTGGAAGTCACACCCAGAAGTTTCCGCTAAAAACCATTTTTTTAACATTAAAACTCTTGTCTTTTGCGTGTACTGTACGAATATCACGTAGTCAATTTATTACATCAAAATACGAAAAAGGCAACTTTCACCGTGTCATCGTAACGAATAATCAAGAATACGTTACAAGTTCACCTTGAATCACTCTAGTCGGTCATTGCACTAATTGGTTCACTATTTCCTGAAAAACGTCTGATAACGAAAATGGTACCTAATCAATGTTAATGATTTACATACGCGAAATAAGTACTGAAGAAATTTTGTGCGCATATTTCAAACTTAATTGACTGTCACCTTGTTACGTAAATTTATAAGTCATCAATATTAATTCAATAAACTTTTGAAATAGACATCATCATCTTTGGGCGTTACATAAATATTACATTACACTACTGTATTGAAATTGGCGATATTTAGACTTGGGAAAATGAAGAAATTTTGAGAAATTTTACTTTCATTTAGGTCAGTTCGTTTTAGAAACAACATAATTATCAATAAGTAACGTACTAAAACTGGTGAAACATCTATTAGTACCTAATAATGGTTTTAAACGGTGAAATTATCTAGGAAAAAAGAATGACATGGCAATAAAGAATACATCTAAAATATTTTCGTGATTCCAACGTTGCCGCGTCTACGTGAAATCAGTGGCAACAACGGATTCGTTTGACATTCCTAGTGACTTTTGACTATTGCGTCAATTATCTCATTTCATTAGATGAAGATCGAGCAGAGTGTTTTTGACGTCACGATGACGTAATTTGGCAAAACGTTTTTATTAATTTTATAAATAAACATCGTGAATCGTTTTATACAGGGTGTCCCATGAGTAATGGGAAATAATTTAATAGCGGATTTAAGGGAACAAAATAATTCGATTTAGCACAACTTACCTCAGACGAAATGTCAACTAAAAGAGAAATGAAGAAGAAATGGTATTTTTTAAATTGCTCACGAATAACTTGGAGTTTCTTTGGCAAAATTAGATATTCGGGGGTTTTTGAAGATAGCAAATTTGATTATCAACGCAGTTTAAAATTGACAGCTTTTTTCTGGTATAGCCAAGTGATAGCTGTAACTCAAATATCTGTTTGCCAAAAAAAAGTATACCTAGTAAGTATCCCTAAAATGCAATTCAAATATTGAGGTAAACTTGGTTGGAATAACTGTCTATTATTGTTCCAAAATGTCCCAACAACATTTCAAGTTGATATTAATAACTTACCTTTGTTACCTATTATTTCTTCATACACAAAATGCTTCAGATAAAAATCTGGAAGACCAAAATTCAAACTTAATGCTGGTGATTCAAAAAAATTTCTTTAAGTAATTTCTCTCTTGTAATGAGAAATGATCTAAGGCTCCATCGTCCAAGAAGATTACAAATTGCCATCATGTTTGGCACCGAATACTTCTTCTTCTTCTTTCTTTTTGATGAAAGACAAGAACATAATATAGATACCATACAAGGAGACGAAGGACCAGAAATAACTAAAGAAGAAATACTATAAGCTGTAGAAACAATGAAGAATGGTAAATTACCGGGTCCAGATGAGCTTACATCGGAACTTCTCAAGCTTGTGGAAGGTGATTCAGTGAATACTCTAGTCGACTTTTATAACTGCATCTACAAAGTAGGTGAAATACCACAGTAATGGCTTCTGTCAACTTTTCTCACCATACCAAACAAGATGTGGATATTGGTGATACTCAATTCGGATTTTGGAACGGACTTGGAACAAGATTTGCACTTAACGTCATGTATCAAAGATGTCTACATATGAACCAATATGTGCTTCATTAACTATAACAAAGCGTTTCTAATGAGACTGCTGGTAGAAACAAGCTTGGATAGGAGGAGGGATTACTTCCAAGATTTACTATAACCAAAAAGCTAATATTCGAGTAGAGCAAGAGACAACGGAGGAAATTGAGATTAAGAAAAGCGTAAGAGGAATGTATACTCTCTCTCTATGTATATCAAATAGAGCACTTTCAGAGCAAGATGTAAGTATTAAAGTAAATGGCATCCCAATAATTAACAGAATAGTAGAATGCAGCAAAGAATACGCATTATCACTTAACATCATCAAAACAAAAATAATGGTGGTATCTAAATCACCACAAAACTTCCCTGACATAATCAAACCCGCATGTGGACAGACTAGTCAGTAGAGCTAAAACCCTGCTTTGGAGATGCAAAAGTATCTGCGGGAAATCCTGGGGTCTAGGGCCCCAGCAGCTATACTGGCTTTACACCAGCACAATTATACCCTAGGCCTAGTCTAGTACGGCAAAAGCCGTTCAGCTCCTGCTGAAGAGAGGCGCAAGGCTCTTCCATATTACCCGTGTCCTGGCCACATACATGGAGCCTCGAGGGCCACTTGCGGAAATTCTAAATCGCGAGTCCCTTGCTATGCCCTCCGATGTTCTGCAACAGGACCCTCGTACCATCGAGAGTGGACTAGGCAGAACGGGCTGAAGACCTACTCCGAGCAGATATCTGCTGGTTTGCGGATTAAAGTCCTCAAAAGGGACTGGAGCCGGTGCTTTCTGTGCCAAGGCGGGGGTCTGTCTGACTGAGGGACTGGGACAAACACCGACGGTCCTGCAGGCTGAACTCTACGCCATTTTGATCTGCTCTAGGGAGATGATGAATAAAAACCCCCCTAGGCGGAAATCGATAAAAATCTTTACAGACAGTGAGGCCGCTGTTTGAGCCCTCTCCTCAGGTCGCTTTGTCAAAAGCGGTCCTGAACTGTCATGAAGTTCTTAACACTCTTGGAAAATCCAACAGCGTCACCCTGATGTGAATTCCGGGTCACTCCGACTTTACAGGGAATGCCACCTCCGACGAAGTGGCTAAGTTGGGGTTCAGAGGAGGCCTACATTGGCCCAGAACCGGCACTCGGTATGGCGCACGGTGAACACGGAGTGGTGTTATCCGGAACACTCACTTATGGCTGAGAACTACAGGGTTGGCTCACTCTAAGGAGTTTATTAGGGGGCCGTCTAAGAACAGGACCAACAATCTCCTGCAACTCAGGAGACCACACCTGAGGGCAGTAACGGCGCTGTACACCGCTCACTCTCAGATAAGGGCTCACATGCACCGGATAGGCCTTGCGGAAGACGCCTAATGCCGCTGGTGTATGGAAGATGACGAGTCTGCCGCGCACCTACTGTGCCTCTGTCCGGCTCTGGCCAATTACAGGTCCTCCATATTGGAATGGGCCGATGTACGTCCAGGAGACCTGGACAACCTCTCATCCAGAGCAGTTATTCGGTTCCTCAGGGAGTCGACTATTCTGGATGAGCTCTAACTTATGTGTGAGCCACAATAGACCTGCGGTCGCGGTGGAGGGCAAAATATGTCCACTCATGGTACATAACTAACTAAGTAACTAATCGTACATGGTGAAGAAAATTGAACGTGTGAAAAAATATAATTATCTGGGAACTGTTATCAACGACAATAACGATTGCTCTGAAGAAATCAGGTTCAGAGTGGAAACATCTAGAAGCACATTTACTGAAATGAAGAAGGTGTTCTGTGGACGAGATCTAAGAATAAAATTCGTCTTGTGAGATGTTACGTGCTGTTGATTCTACGGAATAGAAGCGTGGACACTGAAAAAGATCGATACCAAAAGGATAGAAGCATTTGAAACGTGGATGTACCGTAGAATACTAAGAATATTGTGGACAGAGAGAGTACAGGGTAGTTCAGAAAAAAGCGTATGCTACGTGCAAGTTTATTGATCCAATTGCACGTTGTAATAGAAACAATTTGCACGTAGCATACGCTTTTTTCTGAACTACCCTGTGTTCTTCATCTTTGCACACTTGGCATTACCCGCTAATCGACAAAATGACAAATGTGGAGGTTGCAGAGCAGAAAGAGAAAGGATTGACACTTACTATTAAGAAACGCAAACTGCAATACTTGAGACGTCATGAGGGGAGATAAATACTAGTGGCTGCATCTTATTATCCAGGAAAAAATTATGAGCAAAAGATCCATAGGAAGAAGAAGGAATTTGTGGTTGAAGAACTTGAGTGAATGATACAATTGCAACAACTGCCAACCGTATAGAACTGCAGTATCAAAGATACGCATAGCTTTGATGATAACCAAACTTCGGAACGAAGACAGCACCTAAAAAAGAAGAAGATGAGTACTATGCATTAAAGTCCTGATAACGACCATCGCTTTTAGGTACTTCTTGGGTTCTCTATTAAGTTACATATTATCCCCACGAATTTCGATTTTTTAGTTCGATGAAGAGGAATAAACATTTGACAACAAGTACTCTAGATACTGGCACAACTATCAATTCTATGACAATAATGTGATTTTTCCAGCCAGTTTACTTTGACTTTCCGTATACGTACTGGGGGCCTATTCTTGAAAGCAAGGAACGGAATTCTCAAGAGAAGTGTTGATAGAATGTGACAGAAGAAGCTGACAATGGCGGGTTCCTGTCACATTCTACAGGTCTTTTTCTTGATAATTCTCTTCTCTCGTTTCAAGAATATGCACCCAGTTGTGTTCATAAATCCGTAAGATACGCGACTAGTGTAAATCGGTCTTGGTGACATTGTCAGCAATTAGTGAGGAGTAATCAGCAAAAGTCAGATTTCTCAGTAATCCTTCTAAAGCAGCTCACATAACGAATGTTAACAAAATGTACCACTTTACTTTGAAATTTGCAGCATCATAGGCAAGGTTACAATGTACAAAGGATTGTCCCACTTTTTAATGAACACAACTGTACATAACCTTTCAAAAGATTAACAAAACGCACCCGCTAACAAACTGTGACAATGACAATTTGAAATGTCAACTTCTAAATAATTACTTTATTGCGCAATTTCCTAAATTTTAATTTATCTCAAAATCAACGTGTAACAAAAATGCCCTCCGTGGGGGTGATAACATACGATGTGGCCCCTCTTCAGGGCGCTTTGGCTAACGCTTTCTTACTGCTCATCAACGCGTTGTTTTTCAATGTAAAGTTCGTCGGGCACCTGGGTCAACTGCCCGAAGACAGTTCCTCGAAGGTGTTAAGCGTAAGTAGTGACGCACTTGGATATTCAGAAATCTTGAGTCACTCACTTAAAAATCACTAGGAAGATGACAAAGTGTACGACTTTATTATTGTGGGGGCTGGTGCTGCTGGCTGCGCCTTAGCCAATCGCCTCTCTGAGCAGGAACAATGGAGTGTTCTTCTTTTGGAAGCTGGAGGCTTCCCCCAGCCCTCGGCTGCAGTAAGTTTCCATTTTCAGAACTCGTCAAAATATAAAAAAATGTGTGGAAACAGGTTCCTGCCTTTTTTCCCACTTTCTTGGATTCCCCGGTGGACACGTGGCAATATACGTTCCAAAAAGATAAAAAAATATGTCAAAGCTTTAAAGATAAAGTATGCAGAATGTCTAGAGGAAGAGTAGTTGGTGGCACTAGCGTTGTGAACAACTTACATTACATCCGAGGTACTTAATTTGCGCTTAAACTCTTTAGGGATGTATGAAGAAATATGTGTTGCAGGCTTACATGAGGATTTTAACAAAACTGACATGATCTATGAAACCATAGAGTATTTTCCTGAAAAACCAGTTAAACCTTATGGTTGTAATGGTGAAATCAACCTACACCAGGCGATTTACCCTCATAACGTTCGTCAAGCTGTGAAAGACGGTTATTTCAAATTAGGATTTAGTACCAGTAGTGAACAAAGCTCTATAGGTGTTTATGAAAGTTACTTGACTATAAAACAGGGAGAGAGGTTTGTTATTCCTGCATTTATTAGCATTTCATTAAATGTTTTGTATTAAGATTCCACATGGCTAGATCTTTCTTAACACCGCTAAAAAGTCGAACCAACTTCTTCTTGGCTGTCAATTCCTTGGTGCAGGGAGTGGTCTTGAACGATCCTCCAGACAAACGAGTAAAAGGTGTGAATGTCACTATGAACAATTTGAAAACATTCCTACAAGCTCGCAAAGAAGTGATTTTAACTGCAGGAGCAATCAACAACGCCAAACTCTTGTTACTGAGCGGTATAGGTCCTAAAGAATATTTGCAAAAAAGAAAAATTCCCTTGGTTTTGCATATGCCTGGAGTAGGCAAAAACCTAAACTTTCACTTGGCAGTACCGTTGTTTTTGGGACTAAACGCATCATTCATTTACGAAGAATATACTGAAACCGACTCCATTCGAGACACTTTCGATTATGTTATGTTCCAATCTGGGAATTTATCCCATATTGGCCTCCATGACTTAGTAAACCTAGTTTCAACGGAAGAATACCCAAATCAACCCAACGTAGCAGTGTACCATTTGTTTTTTAAACTAAACGACCCAATGCTGAAAACATGGCTTGAAGGACTGCACTACCTTCCGAAAATCACCGCAAAATTATTAAAAATCAACTCGGAGCAGAATATTCTAGTTCTCTTGGCCACATTGCTTCGCGCCAAGTCTTTAAGCGAAGTTAGGCTGAACGACACTCACTTTCAAGGCAATCCTAACGTGGTGGGGAACTTCTTCAGCGATTCAAACGCAGAAGATCTTCTGGCATTAACTACAGCGTTCAGCAAAATATCAAATCTCCAAGACACTCCTTCTCTGGTTGCATTGGGGGCGGAGATTCTGGACGTTGGAGTACCAGATTGCAGAAACTTCAAATTCTGCACACCCCAGTATGTGAAATGTTACATCAAAAGTATGGCGTTTCCCACATCGGATGTGTCTGGATCGTTAAAAAGAGGCCCTGAATGCGATCATAATGCTGTTGTGAAAGCAGATTTTGAAGTTCGGTACGTCAGGTGTTTAAGGGTGTGTGACGCTAGTATTTTGCCTAATCCTGGACTAGGAAATACAGTGGCGGCCGATGCTATGATGGGAATTCAACTCAGTGAAGTATTAAAGAAGAAATGGATCAAGGATTATGTATCACAGTTTGATTGAAGTATCAACTCACTCAATAAAAAATCAGCCATTTAAAACATTTATTGTACACTACCAGTAGTCCATGTTACGATTTATTTTGGGGGTTTTCTTCATTACTCTAGTAGTTTTGGTTCTACTTTGATCTTCTGATGCTTCTCTAGCGTAGCCAGTCTCTTCATCTTCTGCACTGGTTTCTTCACCCGATTCGTAGTACTGATCGCCAAACACTCCCCAGTCTTCTTTGATCATGTCGCTGGCTTTTTCGGCAATCATGATCACCGGAGCGTTAGTGTTTCCTGACGGTATGTAGGGCATGATACTACAGTCGACTACCCTCAAATTCTTCACTCCTGTTAAGATAATAATCTTGCAAATCAACGGTATGACAAAGTTGGGAAAAACGTGGTGTCATGTGATTTGTGGTCACCTGACCACTCATTTGAAACTCTGTCGTGTTACATCATATTCACTTTAGCAAACTGACACATGTCACAATGGTTTTTTCCATCTTTGTCTATGCCATTGATTTGTAATACTTTGTAAAACTCTTGTTACTGAGCGGTATAGGTCCTAAAGAATATTTGCAAAAAAGAAAAATTCCATTGGTTTTGCATATGCCTGGAGTAGGCAAAAACCTAAACTTTCACTTGGCAGTACCGTTGTTTTTGGGACTAAACGCATCGTTCATTTACGAAGAATATACTGAAACCGACTCCATTCGAGACACTTTCGATTATGTTATGTTCCAATCTGGGAATTTATCCCATATTGGCCTCCATGACTTAGTAAACCTAGTTTCAACGGAAGAATACCCAAATCAACCCAACGTAGCAGTGTACCATTTGTTTTTTAAACTAAACGACCCAATGCTGAAAACATGGCTTGAAGGACTGCACTACCTTCCGAAAATCACCGCAAAATTATTAAAAATCAACTCGGAGCAGAATATTCTAGTTCTCTTGGCCACATTGCTTCGCGCCAAGTCTTTAAGCGAAGTTAGGCTGAACGACACTCACTTTCAAGGCAATCCTAACGTGGTGGGGAACTTCTTCAGCGATTCAAACGCAGAAGATCTTCTGGCATTAACTACAGCGTTCAGCAAAATATCAAATCTCCAGGACACTCCTTCTCTGGTTGCATTGGGGGCGGAGATTCTGGACGTTGGAGTACCAGATTGCAGAAACTTCAAATTCTGCACACCCCAGTATGTGAAATGTTACATCAAAAGTATGGCGTTTCCCACATCGGATGTGTCTGGATCATTAAAAAGAGGCCCTGAATGCGATCATAATGCTGTTGTGAAAGCAGATTTTGAAGTTCGGTACGTCAGGTGTTTAAGGGTGTGTGACGCTAGTATTTTGCCTAATCCTGGACTAGGAAATACAGTGGCGGCCGATGCTATGATGGGAATTCAACTCAGTGAAGTATTAAAGAAGAAATGGATCAAGGATTATGTATCACAGTTTGATTGAAGTATCAACTCACTCAATAAAAAATCAGCCATTTAAAACATTTATTGTACACTACCAGTAGTCCATGTTACGATTTATTTTGGGGGTTTTCTTCATTACTCTAGTAGTTTTGGTTCTACTTTGATCTTCTGATGCTTCTCTAGCGTAGCCAGTCTCTTCATCTTCTGCACTGGTTTCTTCACCCGATTCGTAGTACTGATCGCCAAACACTCCCCAGTCTTCTTTGATCATGTCGCTGGCTTTTTCCGCAATCATGATCACCGGAGCGTTAGTGTTTCCTGACGGTATGTAGGGCATGATACTACAGTCGACTACCCTCAAATTCTTCACTCCTGTTAAGATAATAATCTTGCAAATCAACGGTATGACAAAGTTGGGAAAAACGTGGTGTCATGTGATTTGTGGTCATCTGACCACTCATTTGAAACTCTGTCGTGTTACATCATATTTACTTTAGCAAACTGGCACATGTCACAATGTTTTTTTCTATCTTTGTCTATGCCATTGATTTGTGATAGTTCTCTTTTCCTATGTACAGGGTGATTAATTATTTTGACTCCTCCTCAACTTTTTTTTTTAAATATGATTCTTGTAGATATTTGTGTCTACTTTATTCCTAGATAATCCATTTGTATACAGAATGTCACAAATTTGTGGAACAAATTAAACTTTTAATTTTTTTAATGGGATGACTATTTTTTTATTGAATTTTTGGATTCTACGTCAAATTCCTTGTCTACTTGATGTAAAATCCTTAATTTTCGTGCACTTTTCCCAAAAATTGTCCATAACTCGTTTATTTGATAGTTGACGACCAAAGGTGATTGAAGTGAAAAGATAGCTCAAATTGTAAGCTTTCCAAAAATATGCCCCTTATGTTAATCGGTTGCACCGTTTGGCCGCTAGAGGGCGTCAAAGTCAAGCTACACAAACCTTCAAAGTGATTTAAGCACTTTTGCTTTGATCTTAAATAAGTCAATTATTTGAAAAGTAACGGCTTAAGGTCACTGAAGGTAAAATGTAGTCCAGACTTAAGGCTCTCCAACAGTGTAGTCAAAAAAGGTTATTGGTGTGTTAGTTTGATTGCTAGAGGGCGTCAAAGACAAGCTTTTTGACTAGTTTTGTTTTGTACCTAGTTTTTGAGATATTTCCCGGAAGGAAAAGGTTTTTTCACTTTTTTGGGATACTCTGTACCCACCCGCTTATCTTATCCTGTACACAGTATGATCAGTGAAAAAAGTAAATTTGCTTGGAAAAACCTTTTAAAAGGATTTAACTGATTTTGACAATTTTTACTTTAACGTTCAATAACTCGGTTGATTTTCCACTTACAGGGTGGTCCAAAATACTGTTTTGTAGTCTTTGAAATTTTGTTTTGACTACCCTATACAGGGTGGTCCAGTTTTAAATGTCAATAATTCACCAATCCATAGCCAATTAAAAAATAAGTTGACAGGCATTATGTAATTTTCCTGAAAAATGATTCCTAAGGAAAATACAGTCCTTCAAATTTCTGTTTAAAAAATCAGTTTTTTGTCATAACTGTCAAACCGTTGGAACAATTTTGATCAAATTTGGAACACTCATTATGAAATTAATACTCATTATGAATGACGTTTGCCAAAATTCTCCAGTAGCCTAGATACAGGAAGATGGTTTTAATGTTTTTGCCTTCTACGTCTCTAGATATTTTTCAAAAATTACGTGTTTTTTTTAATTTCATTGTTTACGATGAAAAAGAAATTATCTCTTATAAAATTCTGATTTGAAACTTCCTTTACGATATAATTCAGTTATTACTTTCAAAGACCCAAAACTAACCCAACCCAACTTAAAAATTGTCTTGGAAACAGAAAGTTCACTTAAGAAGCTTAAAAATTTAATTGTAGCTAGTTTTCATAGTTTCCAGACAAACTGAAAGACTTTAGTTTTGAAAATTGACTGAGAAAAGATAAAAATTGATTTCAGAAGCTTAAAAATTGTAATAATGTTTGTAACCAGTTTTCATGCAAATTCAGAGACTTTAATATTGAAAATTGATTTGTACTTGTAGACATAAAAACTACTTTTTCTAGAATTTTTTACTACAAATTCATACATTTAAACCTTAAAAATTGACTTGAACACCAAAAAGTGACTATGAACTAATGAAAAGTAACATCAGAAACTTAAAATTTGCATTTGAAGTAAGTTATCATAATTTTAAGACAAATTTCAATATTTTAGTTTTGAAAATAGTCTTAGATAGAGGACATTGACATTAGATTCATGAAAATTGTCTTGAAAACTAACTTTTCGTGCTTTTTACTTTGCTTTTCATTTTCTTCGAATTCTGGACTATTTTTAGTGTTTCAAAACTGCTTTCAGCTTGGAAAATCGAGTTTCAAGACTATCTTTACCAATTTATTGACATAGCAAATTTAAAAAACAATTTTCACATTCTTCATAGACTTAAAATGGCATTCCAAGCTTTGTCACTATTAAATCGACTTCTAGACACCTCAGTGCTAAAAATTCGGGTATTTCTTAATAAACTAGAATCGTTTTTAGTGTTTTAAGGCTGTTTTCAGTGCCTCAAATCGAGTTTCAAGACTATCTTTACAAAGTTTTTGACTTATCAGGCCTAAAAGCCAATTTGTACACTGTCCACAGTTTTGAAAATGTTATTTCAAGCTTCTTCACTATTAAATTGACTTCTACACTCATAGGTGCAATAAATTGCAGCATCTCTAAGAAATTCAGACTGTTTTTAGTGCTTTTTAAGACTGAAAAATCGAGTTTAAGACAAGTCAACCAAAGTCAAGTTTCTTCAGTAATAAAAGTAAAAAATTTTGGTACCAAATGCTACAATAATAGTCTTGAGAACTAATTTTTAGAAATAAAATAGTCCGAAAATTTAATTTACTTCTAGACTTGTTGTCCAGTCCAGAAAATTGAGTTGTACACCAATTAAAGTCCTGAAAATATACTTTTGGACTCTCTTTAGTCCTAGTAAGGTCCGTTCTAGCATTAAAAGTCAACTTTTATACTATTTTTAGTAGTAAAAAATGAGTTTCATGCACAATACAATCTTTGTCTTGATTTCCGGACTTTTTTTAGTTCTTGAATGCCAGTTTCAGACACTCAACCAGGATGGCAGTCTGAGAAAGCGAATCATAAGATCATTCCTAGTAGTAAAAAGCAAGTTTTTAGACTATTCAGTACAAATTTGGACTTTCACAAGTCTTGAATGTTCAGTTTTAAACTATAAAACAACGATTTTTTAAATGAAATTTGGAGGACTGTATCTTCCTTAGGAAACGTTTTTCAGAAAAATGACACAATGCAAGTCAACTTATTTTTTGATTGGCTATCAAATGGTGAATTATTGACACTTAAAACTGGACCACCCTGTATATATTGTCGGATTAAAAAAAGTGACTGATCTAGTAAATTTTGGATATTGGTTCGATTCTCATTATTTTACAGTTTGGCATGAATGCCTTTGCGGCTTTCATCTCAAAACATGTTAAAAATGGGACATTTTTATATTTTTTTGATCAAATCATCGCCTGAAATGTAATATTTCCAACAAAACCCTCTTATTACCTTTGACTAGCAATCTGGAATCTACCACAGCCATTGGATCACTATCAGGGCCCATTTTAGCTGTCCCAACAGGATGGTAAATGGTTAAGGTGTGATGGTACGCTAAACACGTCCAGTACTCATCGGACAAGAATTCCAAGTGATGACAACCGGGCATTCTCAATGGATTATAATGCACGTTATATTTCTGCATTGTTGGTGTTTCTGTTGCTATTTTATAAGCCATTTTAGCTCCCTCGACCTGAAAAACGATTCCTGAGATAAGATACTTTATACAAGTACAGTTTCTACAAGATTTAAAGTCCTTTTGCTTGAAACTACCATAAATGAACACAACCTACCAAAATTTTCACATCTTGAGGATCATCAAAATAGTTAGGATAGATCAGCACTTGAGAATCAGGGTTTTTGTCCTTCAACAGCACTCTGCCCCTACTGTTAGGTCGCATCAAAAGAGTCAAAATAGAAAACGACTCTTTGTACAGATTTTCTTCATAAACAGCGGTATAAACGTCGTCCTTGAGGCCTGAAGCTTTTTTACTGAAAAGCCCACCATCAGAACTATCCGCATAGGGTCCGAAGAAGAATTGAACGTCCGGCCAGTTCTGATCCTCTGCGTATTTAGTACAGGCGAATCCCATTACTTCGCAAACAGGCAACCAGTAAATCGGTCCTGATTTGTTGTGAGCGAATAAGTCTATAGTTTCAGTGGAGAATACTTTCGGTAAATTGAAGCTGCATATTTTTTCTGTATAGTCTTCTCCTGCATCGAAAAGGTATGCTTCACCGCCCATGGCGACGTGGTCTTGCATATTCGTCCCAACTCCTGGGGAATGTACCACAGTGGGGATGCCCACATCCTCGAGATGGTCTTGGGGTCCTATTCCAGCTATATGAAGAAATGTTTTGAATGATAATGATAACTGTAAATAAAATCAAAATAAGTTACGTTTTCTTAATGCAGTTGGTGCTACGAGTAATCAAAACATAATATAACCAAGCCAAAAGGACAAAAAAAAGGGATTTACATCGGGAGAATAAGATGGCCAGTGCATAAGTGCGTTACTTTGAACAATCTAGTTATTAAGGAAGTTTTCGTTTAGATTCACATTCAGTTTATTCATTGCAGCAGAAAGGAGCAAAAAGGACCAAAATAGGAGAGAAAAGTGATTGTTGCGTATGGGGGTCGTAAAGGTGGTGGTGAAAAATTGAGATATCTAGATAGAACAATATCACTATACTGGGTATCCCAAAACTCGTGTCAACCTCATTACTGACCAGAATATTACAGTATGACAGTCAAAATAGCCATTGACAATGTTGCCAGGTCTACCGTTAAAACGGTATATCTACCGTTTTTGTAGTTCTTCTACCGTTCTCCTGTTTTTTGTAATCTACCGTTTTTAGTTATTGCCATTATCTTGGTTGTGAAACTTTTCATATACTTTTTCAGTTTATTGAATAGGACAATTAATAAGGATTCTAAAAATGCGCTTAAAACAATCATTTTCTTGAAACAAGACGATTTTATGAGATTTAACAGTTATTTTGACACTTGTCACTTCATAGACTAGCTAAATAGTCTTCTGAAATCACGTGAGAACTGTCAATAACGTCAAAACTGTCAACCATGCTCTAAAGTTGCAAAAATCAGGATTTAGAAACGTTTTCTTGCAGTATTTGATATAAAACGTGTTCCTGAGAATTATGACAGTTATTTTGAGAATTATCACGTGATGTCAACAAAATAGTGTTCTAAAATCACGTGACAATTGTCACTAACGTTCAAACTGTGCTCAAAAGTTGCAAAAATCAGGATTTAGAAACGTTTTTTTGCAGTATTTGATATAAAACCTGTTTCTGAGAATTATGACAGTTATTTTGACAATTATCACGTGACCTTCTAGCTAAATAGTGTTCTACAATCACGTGACAACTGTCACTGACGTCAAAACTGTCAAACCATGCTCTAAAGTTGCAAAAATCAGGATTATAAACGTTTTCTTGCAGTATTTGATATAAAACGTGTTTCTGACAATTATAACTGTTATTTTGACAATTATTACGTGACGTCTAGCTAAATAATGTTTTAGAATCACGTGACAGCTGTCACTAACGTCAAAACTGTCAAACCATGCTCTAAAATAGCAAAAATCAGGATTTAGAAACGTTTTCTTGCAGTATTTGATATAAATCGTGTTTCTGAGATTTATGACAGTTATTTTGCCAATTGTCACGTGACCGTCTACCTAAATAGTGTTCTACAATCACGTGACAACTGTCACTAACGTCAAAACTGTCAAACCATGCTCTAAAGTTGCAAAAATCAGGATTAAGAAACGCTTTCTTGCAGTATTTGATATAAAACGTGTTTCTGAGATTTATGACAGTTATTTTGCCAATTGTCACGTGACCGTCTACCTAAATAGTGTTCTACGATCACGTGACAACTGTCACTAACGTCAAAACTGTCAAACCATGCTCCAAAGTTTGCAAACATCAGGATTTATAAACGTTTTCTTGCAGTATTTGATGTAAAACGTGTTTCTGACAATTATAACTGTTAAAAGTTGCAAAAATCAGGGTTTAGAAACGTCTTCTTGCAGTATTTGATATAAAACGTGTTTCTGAGAATTATAACTGTTATTTTGACAATTATCACGTGACGTCTAGCTAAATAGTGTTTTAGAATCACGTGACAACTGTCACTAACGTCAAAACTGTCAAACCATGCTCTAAAATTGCAAAAATCAGGATTTAGAAACGTTTTCTTGCAGTATTTGATATAAAACGTGTTTCTGAGATTTATGACAGTTATTTTGCCAATTGTCACGTGACCGTCTACCTAAATAGTGTTCTACGATCACGTGACAACTGTCACTAACGTCAAAACTGTCAAACCATGCTCCAAAGTTTGCAAACATCAGGATTTATAAACGTTTTCTTGCAGTATTTGATGTAAAACGTGTTTCTGAGAATTATGACAGTTATTTTGACAATTATTCACGTGACCGTCTAGCTAAATAGTGTTCTAGAATCACGTGACAACTGTCACTAACGTCAAAACTGTCAAACCATGCTCAAAAGTTGCAAAAATCAGGATTTAGAAACGTTTTCTTGCAGTATTTGATATAAAACGTGTTTCTGAGATTTATGACAGTTATTTTGCCAATTGTCACGTGACCGTCTAACTAAATAGTGTTCTACAATCACGTGACAACTGTCACTAACGTCAAAACTGTCAAACCATGCTCAAAAGTTGCAAAAATCAGGATTTAGAAACGTTTTCTTGCAGTATTTGATATAAAACGTGTTTCTGAGAATTATGACAGTTATTTTGACAATTGTCACGTGACCGTCTAGCTAAATAATGTTCTACAATCACGTGACAACTGTCACTAACGTCAAAACTGTCAAACCATGCTCAAAAGTTGCAAAAATCAGGATTTAGAAAACGTTTTCTTGCAGTATTTGATATAAAACGTGTTTCTGAGATTTATGACAGTTATTTTGCCAATTGTCACGTGACCGTCTAGCTAAATAGTGTTCTACAATCACGTGACAACTGTCACTAACGTCAAAACTGTCAAACCATGCTCTAAAATTGCAAAAATCAGGATTTAGAAACGTTTTCTTGCAGTATTTGATATAAATCGTGTTTCTGAGATTTATGACAGTTATTTTGCCAATTGTCACGTGACCGTCTATCTAAATAGTGCTCTACAATCACGTGATAACTGTCACTAACGTCAAAACTGTCAAACCATGCTCAAAAGTTGCAAAAATCAGGATTTAGAAACGTTTTCTTGCAGTATTTGATAAAAATCGTGTTTCTGAGATTTATGACAGTTATTTTGCCAATTGTCACGTGACCGTCTATCTAAATAGTGTTCTACAATCACGTGATAACTGTCACTAACGTCAAAACTGTCAAACCATGCTCAAAAGTTGCAAAAATCAGGATTTAGAAACGTTTTCTTGCAGTATTTGATATAAAACGTGTTTCTGAGATTTATGACAGTTATTTTGCCAATTGTCACGTGACCGTCTATCTAAATAGTGTTCTACAATCACGTGATAACAGTCACTAACGTCAAAACTGTCAAACCATGCTCTAAAAGTTGCAAAAATCAGGATTTAGAAACGTTTTCTTGCAGTATTTGATATAAATCGTGTTTCTGAGATTTATGACAGTTATTTTGCCAATTGTCACGTGACCGTCTAGCTAAATAGTGTTCTACAATCACGTGACAACTGTCACTAACGTCAAAACTGTCAAACCATGCTCAAAAGTTGCAAAAATCAGGATTTAGAAACGTTTTCTTGCAGTATTTGATGTAAAACGTGTTTCTGAGATTTACGACAGTTATTTTGCCAATTGTCACGTGACCGTCTAACTAAATAGTGTTCTACAATCACGTGACAATTGCCACTAACGTCAATACTGTCAAACCATGCTCTAAAGTTGCAAAAATCAGGATTTCGAAACGTTTCTTGCAGTATTTGATATAAAACCTGTTTCTGAGAATTATGACAGTTATTTTGACAATTATCACGTGACGTTTAGCTAAATAGTATTCTACAATCACGTGATAACTGTCACTAACGTCAAAACTGTCAAACCAAGCTCAAAAGTAGCAAAAATCAGGGTTTAGAAACGTCATCTTGCAGTATTTGATGTAAAACGTGTTTCTGACAATTATGACAGTTATTTTGCTGATTGTTACGTGACCGTCTAACTAAATAGTGTTCTACAATCACGTGACAACTGTCACTAACGTCAATACTGTCAAACCATGCTCAAAAGTTGCAAAAATCAGGGTTTAGAAACGTCTTCTTGCAGTATTTGATATCAAACGTGTTTCTGAGATTTATGACAGTTATTTTGCCAATTGTCACGTAACCGTCTAACTATATGGTGTTCTACGATTTCGTGACAACTGTCACTAACGTCAAAACTGTCAAACCATGCTCCAAAGTTTGCAAACATCAGGATTTATAAACGTTTTCTTGCAGTATTTGATGTAAAACGTGTTTTTGGGATTTTTGACAATGGTCACCTGACTACCTAGCTAAATTATTCTTTAAAACCACGTGATATCTGTCACTAATGTCAAAACTTAAAAAACAACTATTAATGAAAAAATGAAAAATCTGTATTTTTGAAGTACGGTTTTTATAGCAAAAAGCAATGATTACAATTTTTGACAACTATTAAAAGACACCCTGTATAATATGTGAAATGAATTTGTTTTGATCTACCTTTATCTACCGTTTTTTAACTGGTTATTCTACCGCTATTAATATTTTGACTTGGCAACACTGGCTATTTATGTACCAAGGGCGTTAGAGGGAACATAATGTCCTGAAGCCTATGGCCTGAGGGACAGGTTTCGGCCTGATGGACATTATACTCTCCCTAACGCCTGTGGTGCATACAAAACAAACATACAACAACAAACAAAACATTTTAACATTGATCAGCTCTGATGATAGTTTACTAATTTACTGTACCAAATTCATTAATTTTTGCCACTATTGTAACCACATATTGTTACTTGGAAACATGTTTAATTACTCACATAACATCAATAGCTGAGGAGTACTCAAAGATCCAGCGCTCAATATTACTTCCCTATCACTGTACACAGTTTTCTTGATTCCAAATTTACTAAATTCCACTCCATAAGCTTGGTACTGGTCGTTTACCAGTATTTTTGTAGCGTGGGAGTGTAGAGTTACATCCAGATTAGGCCTGTCTCGTACAGATCTGTAAATCGCGTAGTTAAATTAACAAAAACTAAGCTTAACTTACAAAATTTGTGGTATAGTACCTTAAGAAGGCTTTAGCAGTGCTACATCTCAATCCATCTCGAAGAGTGCCCTGGGGTAGCATAAAACCAGTCTGGTATTCCCCGTTGAGGTCTCTTACCGGATATCCTGCTTCTTGGACAGCATCCAACCACCAATCAGATAAAGGCGATCGGTATCTAAAGAAAAAAAAAATAGTATAAGTTAGGTACTTCACAAAACTATTGATTCTCACTTTTATTAAATAATATGGCCATAAATAAAACTAAAATAATTCTAACGTTGCCACATCTACATAAAGTCTTACATATGAGATTTTGTTTGACAACCCTAATATACTTTGTGTTTTACTTGAAAAGAAAGAAATAAAATAAAAATAACGTTATAGCAGCAAATATTTTCATTGTTGTTAAAGTATGAAAAAAATTTTCAGAGACACAATAAACCTGCCAAGAGTTTTTTAAAATACCAGATACTTCTTAAAGTAAGTTAAAAGCTAGTGAAAACCTTCCAAAAACTGCTAAATGCCTCTACAAGTGTTATAAACTAACCAGGAAATTTTCTAAAATTATACAAGTGCTCATAAACTAACCTTCCAGGAATTTTGTAAAATTATCAAAAGCTTCTGGAATCATTTTGGAAATGCCAGATACCTCTTAAAGTAAGTTAAAAGCTAGTGAAAACCTTCCAAAAACTGCTAAATGCCTCTACAAGTGTCATAAACTAACCAGGAATTTTCTAAAATTATCAAAAGCTTCTGGAATCATTTTGGAAATGCCAGATACCTCTTAAAGTAAGTTAAAAGCTAGTGAAAACCTTCCAAAAACTGCTAAATGCCTCTACAAGTGTCATAAACTAACCAGGAATTTTCTAAAATTATCAAAAGCTTCTGGAATCATTTTGGAAATGCCAGATACCTCTTAAAGTAAGTTAAAAGCTAGTGAAAACCTTCCAAAAACTGCTAAATGCCTCTACAAGTGTCATAAACTAACCAGAAATATTCTAAAATTATCAAAAGCTTCTGGAATCATTTTGGAAATGCCAGATACCTCTTAAAGTAAGTTAAAAGCTAGTGAAAACCTTCCAAAAACTGCTAAATGCCTCTACAAGTGTCATAAACTAACCAGGAATTTTCTAAAATTATCAAAAGCTTTTGGAATCATTTTGGAAATGCCAGATACCTCTTAAAGTAAGTTAAAAGCTAGTGAAAACCTTCCAAAAACTGCTAAATGCCTCTACAAGTGTCATAAACTAACCAGAATTTTCTAAAATTATCAAAAGCTTCTGGAATCATTTTGGAAATGCCAGATACCTCTTAAAGTAAGTTAAAAGCTAGTGAAAACCTTCCAAAAACTGCTAAATGCCTCTACAAGTATCATAAACTAACCAGGAATTTTCTAAAATTATCAAAAGCTTCTGGAATCATTTTGGAAATGCCAGATACCTCTTAAAGTAAGTTAAAAGCTAGTGAAAACCTTCCAAAAACTGCTAAATGCCTCTACAAGTGTCATAAACTAACCAGGAATTTTCTAAAATTATCAAAAGCTTCTGGAATCATTTTGGAAATGCCAGATACCTCTTAAAGTAAGTTAAAAGCTAGTGAAAACCTTCCAAAAACTGCTAAATGCCTCTACAAGTATCATAAACTAACCAGGAATTTTCTAAAATTATCAAAAGCTTCTGGAATCATTTTGGAAATGCCAGATACCTCTTAAAGTAAGTTAAAAGCTAGTGAAAACCTTCCAAAAACTGCTAAATGCCTCTACAACTGTCATAAACTAACCAGGAATTTTCTAAAATTATCAAAAGCTTCTGGAATCATTTTGGAAATGCCAGATACCTCTTAAAGTAAGTTAAAAGCTAGTGAAAACCTTCCAAAAACTGCTAAATGCCTCTACAACTGTCATAAACTAACCAGGAATTTTCTAAAATTATCAAAAGCTTCTGGAATCATTTTGGAAATGCCAGATACCTCTTAAAGTAAGTTAAAAGCTAATGAAAACCTTCCAAAAACTGCTAAATGCCTCTACAACTGTCATAAACTAACCAGGAATTTTCTAAAATCATCAAAAGCTTCTGGAATCATTTTGAAAATGCCAGATACCTCTTAAAGTAAGTTAAAAGCTAGTGAAAACCTTCCAAAAACTGCTAAATGCCTCTACAAGTGTCATAAACTAACCAGGAATTTTCTAAAATTATCAAAAGTTTCTGGAATCATTTTGGAAATGCCAGATACCTCTTAAAGTAAGTTAAAAGCTAGTGAAAACCTTCCAAAAACTGCTAAATGCCTCTACAAGTGTCATAAACTAACCAGGAATTTTCTAAAATTATCAAAAGCTTCTGGAATCATTTTGGAAATGCCAGATACCTCTTAAAGTAAGTTAAAAGCTAGTGAAAACCTTCCAAAAACTGCTAAATGCCTCTACAAGTGTCATAAACTAACCAGGAATTTTCTAAAATTATCAAAAGCTTCTGGAATCATTTTGGAAATGCCAGATACCTCTTAAAGTAAGTTAAAAGCTAGTGAAAACCTTCCAAAAACTGCTAAATGCCTCTACAACTGTCATAAACTAACCAGGAATTTTCTAAAATCATCAAAAGCTTCTGAAATCATTTTGGAAATGCCAGATACCTCTTAAAGTAAGTTAAAAGCTAATGAAAACCTTCCAAAAACTGCTAAATGCCTCTACAACTGTCATAAACTAACCAGGAATTTTCTAAAATCATCAAAAGCTTCTGAAATCATTTTGGAAATGCCAGATACCTCTTAAAGTAAGTTAAAAGCTAATGAAAACCTTCCAAAAACTGCTAAATGCTCTACAAACTGTCATAAATTAACCAGGAATTTTCTAAAATCATCAAAAGCTTCTGAAATCATTTTGGAAATGCCAGATACCTCTTAAAGTAAGTTAAAAGCTAGTGAAAACCTTCCAAAAACTGCTAAATGCCTCTACAAGTGTCATAAACTAACCAAGAATTTTCTAAAATTATCAAAAGTTTCTGGAAGCATTTTGGAAATGCCAGATACCTCTTAAAGTAAGTTAAAAGCTAATGAAAACCTTCCAAAAACTGCTAAATGCCTCTACAACTGTCATAAATTAACCAGGAATTTTCTAAAATCATCAAAAGCTTCTGAAATCATTTTGGAAATGCCAGATACCTCTTAAAGTAAGTTAAAAGCTAGTGAAAACCTTCCAAAAACTGCTAAATGCCTTTACAAGTATCATAAACTAACCAGGAATTTTGTAAAATTATCAAAAGCTTCTGGAATCATTTTAGAAATGCCAGATACCTCTTAAAGTAAGTTAAAAGCTAATGAAAACCTTCCAAAAACTGCTAAATGCCTCTACAAGTGTCATAAACTAACCAGAAATTTTCTAAAATTATCAAAAGCTTCTGGAATCATTTTGAAAATGCCAGATACCTCTTAAAGTAAGTTAAAATCTAGTAAAAACCTTCCAAAAACTGCTAAATGACTCTACAAGTGTAATAAACTAACCAGGAATTTTCTAAAATTATCAAAAGCTTCTGGAATAATTTTGTAAATGCCAGATACCTCTTAAAGTAAGTTAAAAGCTAGTGAAAACCTTCCAAAAACAGCTAAATGCCTCTACAAGTATCATAAACTAACCAGGAATTTTGTAAAATTATCAAAAGCTTCTGGAATCATTTTAGAAATGCCAGATACCTCTTAAAGTAAGTTAAAAGCTAATGAAAACCTTCCAAAAACTGCTAAATGCCTCTACAAGTGTCATAAACTAACCAGAAATTTTCTAAAATTATCAAAAGCTTCTGGAATCATTTTGAAAATGCCAGATACCTCTTAAAGTAAGTTAAAATCTAGTAAAAACCTTCCAAAAACAGCTAAATGCTCTACAAGTATCATAAACTAACCAGGAATTTTCTAAATTTATCAAAAGCTTCTGGAATCATTTTGGAAATGCCAGATACCTCTGAAACTAAGTTAAAAGCTAGTGAAAACCTTCCAAAAAATGCTAAATGCCTCTAAAAGTGTCATAAACTAACCAGGAATTTTCTAAAATTATCAAAAGCTTTTGGAATCATTTTAGAAATGCCAGATACCTCTTAAAGTAAGTTTAAAAGTTAGTGAAAACCTTCCAAAAACTGCTAAATGCCTCTAGAAGTGTCATAAACTAACCAGGAATTTTCTAAAATTATCAAAAGCTTTTGGAATCATTTTGGAAATGCCAGATACCTCTTAAAGTAAGTTAAAAGCTAGTGAACCCGTTCCAAAAACTGCTAAATGCCTCTACAACTGTCATAAACTAAACAGGAATTTTCTAAAATTATCAATAGCTTCTGGAATCATTTTGGAAATGCCAGATACCTCTTAAAGTAAGTTAAAAGTTAGTGAAAACCTTCCAAAAACTGCTAAATGCCTCTACAACTGTCATACACTCACCAGGAATTTTCTAAAATTATGAAAAGCTTCGGGAATAATTTTGGAAATGCCAGATACCTCTGAAAGTAAGTTAAAAGCTAGTGAAAACCTTCCAAAAACTGCTAAATGCCTCTACAAGTGTCATAAACTAACCAGGAATTTTCTAAAATTATCAAAAGCTTCTGGAATCATTTTGAAAATGCCAGATACCTCTTAAAGTAAGTTAAAAGCTAATGAAAACCTTCCAAAAACTGCTAAATGCCTCTACAACTGTCATAAACTAACCAGGAATTTTCTAAAATCATCAAAAGCTTCTGAAATCATTTTGGAAATGCCAGATACCTCTTAAAGTAAGTTAAAAGCTAATGAAAACCTTCCAAAAACTGCTAAATGCCTCTACAACTGTCATAAACTAACCAGGAATTTTCTAAAATCATCAAAAGCTTCTGAAATCATTTTGGAAATGCCAGATACCTCTTAAAGTAAGTTAAAAGCTAATGAAAACCTTCCAAAAACTGCTAAATGCCTCTACAACTGTCATAAACTAACCAGGAATTTTTCTAAAATCATCAAAAGCTTCTGAAATCATTTTGAAAATGCCAGATACCTCTTAAAGTAAGTTAAAAGCTAGTGAAAACCTTCCAAAAACTGCTAAATGCCTCTACAAGTGTCATAAACTAACCAAGAATTTTCTAAAATTATCAAAAGTTTCTGGAAGCATTTTGGAAATGCCAGATACCTCTTAAAGTAAGTTAAAAGCTAGTGAAAACCTTCCAAAAACTGCTAAATGCCTCTACAACTGTCATAAACTAACCAGGAATTTTCTAAAATCATCAAAAGCTTCTGAAATCATTTTGGAAATGCCAGATACCTCTTAAAGTAAGTTAAAAGCTAATGAAAACCTTCCAAAAACTGCTAAATGCCTCTACAACTGTCATAAACTAACCAGGAATTTTCTAAAATCATCAAAAGCTTCTGAAATCATTTTGGAAATGCCAGATACCTCTTAAAGTAAGTTAAAAGCTAATGAAAACCTTCCAAAAACTGCTAAATGCCTCTACAACTGTCATAAACTAACCAGGAATTTTCTAAAATCATCAAAAGCTTCTGAAATCATTTTGGAAATGCCAGATACCTCTTAAAGTAAGTTAAAAGCTAATGAAAACCTTCCAAAAACTGCTAAATGCCTCTACAACTGTCATAAAATTAACCAGGAATTTTCTAAAATCATCAAAAGCTTCTGAAATCATTTTGGAAATGCCAGATACCTCTTAAAGTAAGTTAAAAGCTAGTGGAAAACCTTCCAAAAACTGCTAAATGCCTTTACAAGTATCATAAACTAACCAGGAATTTTGTAAAATTATCAAAAGCTTCTGGAATCATTTTAGAAATGCCAGATACCTCTTAAAGTAAGTTAAAAGCTAATGAAAACCTCCAAAAACTGCTAAATGCCTTTACAAGTATCATAAACTAACCAGGAATTTTGTAAAATTATCAAAAGCTTCTGGAATCATTTTGAAAATGCCAGATACCTCTTAAAGTAAGTTAAAATCTAGTAAAAACCTTCCAAAAACTGCTAAATGCCTTTACAAGTATCATAAACTAACCAGGAATTTTGTAAAATTATCAAAAGCTTCTGGAATCATTTTGAAAATGCCAGATACCTCTTAAAGTAAGTTAAAAGCTAGTGAAAACCTTCCAAAAACAGCTAAATGCCTCTACAAGTGTCATAAACTAACCAGAAATTTTCTAAAATTATCAAAAGCTTCTGGAATCATTTTGAAAATGCCAGATACCTCTTAAAGTAAGTTAAAATCTAGTAAAAACCTTCCAAAAACTGCTAAATGCCTTTACAAGTATCATAAACTAACCAGGAATTTTGTAAAATTATCAAAAGCTTCTGGAATCATTTTGAAAATGCCAGATACCTCTTAAAGTAAGTTAAAAGCTAGTGAAAACCTTCCAAAAACTGCTAAATGCCTTTACAAGTATCATAAACTAACCAGGAATTTGTAAAATTATCAAAAGCTTCTGGAATCATTTTAGAAATGCCAGATACCTCTTAAAAGTAAGTTAAAAGCTAATGAAAACCTTCCAAAAACTGCTAAATGCCTTTACAAGTATCATAAACTAACCAGGAATTTTTGTAAAATTATCAAAAGCTTCTGGAATCATTTTAGAAATGCCAGATACCTCTTAAAGTAAGTTAAAAGCTAATGAAAACCTTCCAAAAACAGCTAAATGCCTCTACAAGTGTCATAAACTAACCAGAAATTTTCTAAAATTATCAAAAGCTTCTGGAATCATTTTGAAAATGCCAGATACCTCTTAAAGTAAGTTAAAATCTAGTAAAAACCTTCCAAAAACTGCTAAATGACTCTACAAGTGTAATAAACTAACCAGGAATTTTCTAAAATTATCAAAAGCTTCTGGAATAATTTTGTAAATGCCAGATACCTCTTAAAGTAAGTTAAAAGCTAATGAAAACCTTCCAAAAACAGCTAAATGCCTTTACAAGTATCATAAAACTAACCAGGAATTTTGTAAAATTATCAAAAGCTTCTGGAATCATTTTAGAAATGCCAGATACCTCTTAAAGTAAGTTAAAAGCTAATGAAAACCTTCCAAAAACTGCTAAATGCCTCTACAAGTGTCATAAACTAAACCAGAAATTTTCTAAAATTATCAAAAGCTTCTGGAATCATTTTGAAAATGCCAGATACCTCTTAAAGTAAGTTAAAATCTAGTAAAAACCTTCCAAAAACAGCTAAATGCCTCTACAAGTATCATAAACTAACCAGGAATTTTCTAAATTTATCAAAAGCTTCTGGAATCATTTTGGAAATGCCAGATACCTCTGAAACTAAGTTAAAAAGCTAGTGAAAACCTTCCAAAAAATGCTAAATGCCTCTAAAAGTGTCATTAAACTAACCAGGAATTTTCTAAAATTATCAAAAGCTTTTGGAATCATTTTAGAAATGCCAGATACCTCTTAAAGTAAGTTAAAAGTTAGTGAAAACCTTCCAAAAACTGCTAAATGCCTCTAGAAGTGTCATAAAACTAACCAGGAATTTTCTAAAATTATCAAAAGCTTTTGGAATCATTTTGGAAATGCCAGATACCTCTTAAAGTAAGTTAAAAGCTAGTGAACCCGTTCCAAAAACTGCTAAATGCCTCTACAACTGTCATAAACTAAACAGGAATTTTCTAAAATTATCAAAAGCTTCTGGAATCATTTTGGAAATGCCAGATACCTCTTAAAGTAAGTTAAAAGTTAGTGAAAACTTCCAAAAACTGCTAAATGCCTCTACAACTGTCATACACTCACCAGGAATTTTCTAAAATTATGAAAAGCTTCGGGAATAATTTTGGAAATGCCAGATACCTCTGAAAGTAAATTAAAAGCTAGTGAAAACCTTCCAAAAACTGCTAAATGCCTCTACAAGTGTCATAAACTAACCAGGAATTTTCTAAAATTATCAAAAGCTTCTGGAATCATTTTGAAAATGCCAGATACCTCTTAAAGTAAGTTAAAAGCTAATGAAAACCTTCCAAAAACTGCTAAATGCCTCTACAACTGTCATAAACTAACCAGGAATTTTCTAAAATCATCAAAAGCTTCTGAAATCATTTTGGAAATGCCAGATACCTCTTAAAGTAAGTTAAAAGCTAATGAAAACCTTCCAAAAACTGCTAAATGCCTCTACAACTGTCATAAACTAACCAGGAATTTTCTAAAATCATCAAAAGCTTCTGAAATCATTTTGGAAATGCCAGATACCTCTTAAAGTAAGTTAAAAGCTAATGAAAACCTTCCAAAAACTGCTAAATGCCTCTACAACTGTCATAAACTAACCAGGAATTTTCTAAAATCATCAAAAGCTTCTGAAATCATTTTGAAAATGCCAGATACCTCTTAAAGTAAGTTAAAAGCTAGTGAAAACCTTCCAAAAACTGCTAAATGCCTCTACAAGTGTCATAAACTAACCAAGAATTTTCTAAAATTATCAAAAGTTTCTGGAAGCATTTTGGAAATGCCAGATACCTCTTAAAGTAAGTTTAAAAGCTAGTGAAAACCTTCCAAAAACTGCTAAATGCCTCTACAAGTGTCATAAACTAACCAGGAATTTTCTAAAATCATCAAAAGCTTCTGAAATCATTTTGGAAATGCCAGATACCTCTTAAAGTAAGTTAAAAGCTAATGAAAACCTTCCAAAAACTGCTAAATGCCTCTACAACTGTCATAAACTAACCAGGAATTTTCTAAAATCATCAAAAGCTTCTGAAATCATTTTGGAAATGCCAGATACCTCTTAAAGTAAGTTAAAAGCTAATGAAAACCTTCCAAAAACTGCTAAATGCCTCTACAACTGTCATAAACTAACCAGGAATTTTCTAAAATCATCAAAAGCTTCTGAAATCATTTTGGAAATGCCAGATACCTCTTAAAGTAAGTTAAAAGCTAATGAAAACCTTCCAAAAACTGCTAAATGCCTCTACAACTGTCATAAAACTAACCAGGAATTTTCTAAAATCATCAAAAGCTTCTGAAATCATTTTGGAAATGCCAGATACCTCTTAAAGTAAGTTAAAAGCTAATGAAAACCTTCCAAAAACTGCTAAATGCCTCTACAACTGTCATAAATTAACCAGGAATTTTCTAAAATCATCAAAAGCTTCTGAAATCATTTTGGAAATGCCAGATACCTCTTAAAGTAAGTTAAAAGCTAGTGAAAACCTTCCAAAAACTGCTAAATGCCTTTACAAGTATCATAAACTAACCAGGAATTTTGTAAAATTATCAAAAGCTTCTGGAATCATTTTAGAAATGCCAGATACCTCTTAAAGTAAGTTAAAAGCTAATGAAAACCTTCCAAAAACTGCTAAATGCCTTTACAAGTATCATAAACTAACCAGGAATTTTGTAAAATTATCAAAAGCTTCTGGAATCATTTTGAAAATGCCAGATACCTCTTAAAGTAAGTTAAAAGCTAGTGAAAACCTTCCAAAAACAGCTAAATGCCTCTACAAGTGTCATAAACTAACCAGAAATTTTCTAAAATTATCAAAAGCTTCTGGAATCATTTTGAAAATGCCAGATACCTCTTAAAGTAAGTTAAAATCTAGTAAAAACCTTCCAAAAAACTGCTAAATGCCTTTACAAGTATCATAAACTAACCAGGAATTTTGTAAAATTATCAAAAGCTTCTGGAATCATTTTGAAAATGCCAGATACTCTTAAAGTAAGTTAAAAGCTAGTGAAAACCTTCCAAAAACTGCTAAATATGCCTTTACAAGTATCATAAACTAACCAGGAATTTTGTAAAATTATCAAAAGCTTCTGGAATCATTTTAGAAATGCCAGATACCTCTTAAAGTAAGTTAAAAGCTAATGAAAACCTTCCAAAAACTGCTAAATGCCTTTACAAGTATCATAAACTAACCAGGAATTTTGTAAAATTATCAAAAGCTTCTGGAATCATTTTAGAAATGCCAGATACCTCTTAAAGTAAGTTAAAAGCTAATGAAAACCTTCCAAAAACAGCTAAATGCCTCTACAAGTGTCATAAACTAACCAGAAATTTTCTAAAATTATCAAAAGCTTCTGGAATCATTTTGAAAATGCCAGATACCTCTTAAAGTAAGTTAAAATCTAGTAAAAACCTTCCAAAAACTGCTAAAATGACTCTACAAGTGTAATAAACTAACCAGGAATTTTCTAAAATTATCAAAAGCTTCTGGAATAATTTTGTAAATGCCAGATACCTCTTAAAGTAAGTTTAAAAGCTAATGAAAACCTTCCAAAAACAGCTAAATGCCTCTACAAGTATCATAAACTAACCAGGAATTTTGTAAAATTATCAAAAGCTTCTGGAATCATTTTAGAAATGCCAGATACCTCTTAAAGTAAGTTAAAAGCTAATGAAAACCTTCCAAAAACTGCTAAATGCCTCTACAAGTGTCATAAACTAACCAGAAATTTTCTAAAATTATCAAAAGCTTCTGGAATCATTTTGAAAATGCCAGATACCTCTTAAAGTAAGTTAAAAGCTAGTGAACCCGTTCCAAAAACTGCTAAATGCCTCTACAAAACTGTCATAAACTAAACAGGAATTTTCTAAAATTATCAATAGCTTCTGGAATCATTTTGGAAATGCCAGATACCTCTTAAAGTAAGTTAAAAGCTAGTGAAAACCTTCCAAAAACTGCTAAATGCCTCTACAAGTGTCATAAACTAACCAGGAATTTTCTAAAATTATCAAAAGCTTCTGGAATCATATTGGAAATGCCAGATACCTCTTAAAGTAAGTTAAAAGCTAGTGAAAATCTTCCAAAAACTGCTAAATTCCTCTACAAGTGCCATAAACTAACCAGGAATTTCCTAAAATTATCAAAAGCTTCTGGAATCATTTTGGAAATGCCAGATACCTCTTAAAGTAAGCTAAAAGCTAGTGAAAACCTTCCAAAAACTGCTAAATGCCTCTACAAGTGTTATAAACTAACCAGAAATATTCTAAAATTATCAAAAGCTTCTGGAATCATTTTGGAAATGCCAGATACCTCTTAAAGCAAGCTAAAAGCTAGTGAAAACCTTCCAAAAACTGCTAAATGCCTCTATAAGTATCATAAACTAACCAGGAATTTTCTAAAATCATCAAAAGCTTCTGAAATCATTTTGGAAATGCCAGATACCTCTTAAAGTAAGTTAAAAGCTAATGAAAACCTTCCAAAAACTGCTAAATGCCTCTACAACTGTCATAAACTAACCAGGAATTTTCTAAAATCATCAAAAGCTTCTGAAATCATTTTGGAAATGCCAGATACCTCTTAAAGTAAGTTAAAAGCTAATGAAAACCTTCCAAAAACTGCTAAATGCCTCTACAACTGTCATAAATTAACCAGGAATTTTCTAAAATCATCAAAAGCTTCTGAAATCATTTTGGAAATGCCAGATACCTCTTAAAGTAAGTTAAAAGCTAGTGAAAACCTTCCAAAAACTGCTAAATGCCTTTACAAGTATCATAAACTAACCAGGAATTTTGTAAAATTATCAAAAGCTTCTGGAATCATTTTAGAAATGCCAGATACCTCTTAAAGTAAGTTAAAAGCTAATGAAAACCTTCCAAAAACTGCTAAATGCCTCTACAAGTGTCATAAACTAACCAGAAATTTTCTAAAATTATCAAAAGCTTCTGGAATCATTTTGAAAATGCCAGATACCTCTTAAGTAAGTTAAAATCTAGTAAAAACCTTCCAAAAACTGCTAAATGACTCTACAAGTGTAATAAACTAACCAGGAATTTTCTAAAATTATCAAAAGCTTCTGGAATAATTTTGTAAATGCCAGATACCTCTTAAAGTAAGTTAAAAGCTAGTGAAAACCTTCCAAAAACAGCTAAATGCCTCTACAAGTATCATAAACTAACCAGGAATTTTGTAAAATTAATCAAAAGCTTCTGGAATCATTTTAGAAATGCCAGATACCTCTTAAAGTAAGTTAAAAGCTAATGAAAACCTTCCAAAAACTGCTAAATGCCTCTACAAGTGTCATAAACTAACCAGAAATTTTCTAAAATTATCAAAAGCTTCTGGAATCATTTTGAAAATGCCAGATACCTCTTAAAGTAAGTTAAAATCTAGTAAAAACCTTCCAAAAACTGCTAAATGACTCTACAAGTGTAATAAACTAACCAGGAATTTTCTAAAATTATCAAAAGCTTCTGGAATAATTTTGTAAATGCCAGATACCTCTTAAAGTAAGTTAAAAGCTAGTGAAAACCTTCCAAAAACAGCTAAATGCCTCTACAAGTGTAATAAAACTAACCAGGAATTTTCTAAAATCATCAAAAGCTTCTGGAATCATTTTGAAAATGCCAGATACCTCTTAAAGTAAGTTAAAAGCTAATGAAAACCTTCCAAAAACTGCTAAATGCCTCTACAACTGTCATAAACTAACCAGGAATTTTCTAAAATCATCAAAAAAGCTTCTGAAATCATTTTGGAAATGCCAGATACCTCTTAAAGTAAGTTAAAAGCTAATGAAAACCTTCCAAAAACTGCTAAATGCCTCTACAACTGTCATAAATTAACCAGGAATTTTCTAAAATCATCAAAAGCTTCTGAAATCATTTTGGAAATGCCAGATACCTCTTAAAGTAAGTTAAAAGCTAGTGAAAACCTCCAAAAACTGCTAAATGCCTCTAGAAGTGTCATAAACTAACCAGGCATTTTCTAAAATTATCAAAAGCTTCTGGAATCATTTTGGAAATGCCAGATACCTCTTAAAGTAAGTTAAAAGCTAATGAAAACCTTCCAAAAACTGCTAAATGCCTCTACAACTGTCATAAATTAACCAGGAATTTTCTAAAATCATCAAAAGCTTCTGAAATCATTTTGGAAATGCCAGATACCTCTTAAAGTAAGTTAAAAGCTAGTGAAAACCTTCCAAAAACTGCTAAATGCCTTTACAAGTATCATAAACTAACCAGGAATTTGTAAAATTATCAAAAGCTTCTGGAATCATTTTAGAAATGCCAGATACCTCTTAAAGTAAGTTAAAAGCTAATGAAAACCTTCCAAAAACTGCTAAATGCCTTTACAAGTATCATAAACTAACCAGGAATTTTCTAAAATTATCAAAAGCTTCTGGAATAATTTTGTAAAATGCCAGATACCTCTTAAAGTAAGTTAAAAGCTAATGAAAACCTTCCAAAAACAGCTAAATGCCTCTACAAGTATCATAAACTAACCAGGAATTTTGTAAAATTATCAAAAGCTTCTGGAATCATTTTAGAAATGCCAGATACCTCTTAAAGTAAGTTAAAAGCTAATGAAAACCTTCCAAAAACTGCTAAATGCCTCTACAAGTGTCATAAACTAACCAGAAATTTTCTAAAATTATCAAAAGCTTCTGGAATCATTTTGAAAATGCCAGATACCTCTTAAAGTAAGTTAAAATCTAGTAAAAACCTTCCAAAAACAGCTAAATGCCTCTACAAGTATCATAAACTAACCAGGAATTTTCTAAATTTATCAAAAGCTTCTGGAATCATTTTGGAAATGCCAGATACCTCTGAAACTAAGTTAAAAGCTAGTGAAAACCTTCCAAAAAATGCTAAATGCCTCTAAAAGTGTCATAAACTAACCAGGAATTTTCTAAAATTATCAAAAGCTTTTGGAATCATTTTGGAAATGCCAGATACCTCTTAAAGTAAGTTAAAAGCTAGTGAACCCGTTCCAAAAACTGCTAAATGCCTCTACAACTGTCATAAACTAAACAGGAATTTTCTAAAATTATCAATAGCTTCTGGAATCATTTTGGAAATGCCAGATACCTCTTAAAGTAAGTTAAAAGTTAGTGAAAACCTTCCAAAAACTGCTAAATGCCTCTACAACTGTCATACACTCACCAGGAATTTTCTAAAATTATGAAAAGCTTCGGGAATAATTTTGGAAATGCCAGATACCTCTGAAAGTAAGTTAAAAGCTAATGAAAACCTTCCAAAAACTGCTAAATGCCTCTACAAGTGTCATAAACTAACCAGGAATTTTCTAAAATTATCAAAAGCTTCTGGAATCATTTTGAAAATGCCAGATACCTCTTAAAGTAAGTTAAAAGCTAATGAAAACCTTCCAAAAACTGCTAAATGCCTCTACAACTGTCATAAACTAACCAGGAATTTTCTAAAATCATCAAAAGCTTCTGAAATCATTTTGGAAATGCCAGATACCTCTTAAAGTAAGTTAAAAGCTAATGAAAAACCTTCCAAAAACTGCTAAATGCCTCTACAACTGTCATAAACTAACCAGGAATTTTCTAAAATCATCAAAAGCTTCTGAAATCATTTTGAAAATGCCAGATACCTCTTAAAGTAAGTTAAAAGCTAGTGAAAACCTTCCAAAAACTGCTAAATGCCTCTACAAGTGTCATAAACTAACCAAGAATTTTCTAAAATTATCAAAAGTTTCTGGAAGCATTTTGGAAATGCCAGATACCTCTTAAAGTAAGTTAAAAGCTAGTGAAAACCTTCCAAAAACTGCTAAATGCCTCTACAAGTGTCATAAACTAACCAGGAATTTTCTAAAATTATCAAAAGCTTCAGGAATCATATTGGAAATGCCAGATACCTCTTAAAGTAAGTTAAAAGCTAGTGAAAATCTTCCAAAAACTGCTAAATTCCTCTACAAGTGCCATAAACTAACCAGGAATTTCCTAAAATTATCAAAAGCTTCTGGAATCATTTTGGAAATGCCAGATACCTCTTAAAGTAAGCTAAAAGCTAGTGAAAACCTTCCAAAAACTGCTAAATGCCTCTACAAGTGTTATAAACTAACCAGAAATATTCTAAAAATTATCAAAGCTTCTGGAATCATTTTGGAAATGCCAGATACCTCTTAAAGTAAGTTAAAAGCTAATGAAAACCTTCCAAAAACTGCTAAATGCCTCTACAAGTGTCATAAACTAACCAGAAATTTTCTAAAATTATCAAAAGCTTCTGGAATCATTTTGAAAATGCCAGATACCTCTTAAAGTAAGTTAAAATCTAGTAAAAACCTTCCAAAAACAGCTAAATGCCTCTACAAGTATCATAAACTAACCAGGAATTTTCTAAATTTATCAAAAGCTTCTGGAATCATTTTGGAAATGCCAGATACCTCTGAAACTAAGTTAAAAGCTAGTGAAAACCTTCCAAAAAATGCTAAATGCCTCTAAAAGTGTCATAAACTAACCAGGAATTTTCTAAAATTATCAAAAGCTTTTGGAATCATTTTAGAAATGCCAGATACCTCTTAAAGTAAGTTAAAAGTTAGTGAAAACCTTCCAAAAACTGCTAAATGCCTCTAGAAGTGTCATAAACTAACCAGGAATTTTCTAAAATTATCAAAAGCTTTTGGAATCATTTTGGAAATGCCAGATACCTCTTAAAGTAAGTTAAAAGCTAGTGAACCCGTTCCAAAAACTGCTAAATGCCTCTACAACTGTCATAAACTAAACAGGAATTTTCTAAAATTATCAATAGCTTCTGGAATCATTTTGGAAATGCCAGATACCTCTTAAAGTAAGTTAAAAGTTAGTGAAAACCTTCCAAAACTGCTAAATGCCTCTACAACTGTCATACACTCACCAGGAATTTTCTAAAATTATGAAAAGCTTCGGGAATAATTTTGGAAATGCCAGATACCTCTGAAAGTAAGTTAAAAGCTAGTGAAAACCTTCCAAAAACTGCTAAATGCCTCTACAAGTGTCATAAACTAACCAGGAATTTTCTAAAATTATCAAAAGCTTCTGGAATCATTTTGGAAATGCCAGATACCTCTTAAAGTAAGTTAAAAGCTAATGAAAACCTTCCAAAAACTGCTAAATGCCTCTACAACTGTCATAAACTAACCAGGAATTTTCTAAAATCATCAAAAGCTTCTGAAATCATTTTGGAAATGCCAGATACCTCTTAAAGTAAGTTAAAAGCTAATGAAAACCTTCCAAAAACTGCTAAATGCCTCTACAACTGTCATAAACTAACCAGGAATTTTCTAAAATCATCAAAAGCTTCTGAAATCATTTTGAAAATGCCAGATACCTCTTAAAGTAAGTTAAAAGCTAGTGAAAACCTTCCAAAAACTGCTAAATGCCTCTACAAGTGTCATAAACTAACCAAGAATTTTCTAAAAATTATCAAAAGTTTCTGGAAGCATTTTGGAAATGCCAGATACCTCTTAAAGTAAGTTAAAAGCTAGTGAAAACCTTCCAAAAACTGCTAAATGCCTCTACAAGTGTCATAAACTAACCAGGAATTTTCTAAAATTATCAAAAGCTTCAGGAATCATATTGGAAATGCCAGATACCTCTTAAAGTAAGTTAAAAGCTAGTGAAAATCTTCCAAAAACTGCTAAATTCCTCTACAAGTGCCATAAACTAACCAGGAATTTCCTAAAATTATCAAAAGCTTCTGGAATCATTTTGGAAATGCCAGATACCTCTTAAAGTAAGCTAAAAGCTAGTGAAAACCTTCCAAAAACTGCTAAATGCCTCTACAAGTGTTATAAACTAACCAGAAATATTCTAAAATTATCAAAAGCTTCTGGAATCATTTTGGAAATGCCAGATACCTCTTAAAGCAAGCTAAAAAGCTAGTGAAAAAACCTTCCAAAAACTGCTAAATGCCTCTATAAGTATCATAAACTAACCAGGAATTTTCTAAAATCATCAAAAGCTTCTGAAATCATTTTGGAAATGCCAGATACCTCTTAAAGTAAGTTAAAAGCTAATGAAAACCTTCCAAAAACTGCTAAATGCCTCTACAACTGTCATAAATTAACCAGGAATTTTCTAAAATCATCAAAAGCTTCTGAAATCATTTTGGAAATGCCAGATACCTCTTAAAGTAAGTTAAAAGCTAGTGAAAAACCTTCCAAAAACTGCTAAATGCCTCTACAAGTGTCATAAACTAACCAAGAATTTTCTAAAATTATCAAAAGTTTCTGGAAGCATTTTGGAAATGCCAGATACCTCTTAAAGTAAGTTAAAAGCTAGTGAAAACCTTCCAAAAACTGCTAAATGCCTCTAGAAGTGTCATAAACTAACCAGGAATTTTCTAAAATTATCAAAAGCTTCTGGAATCATTTTGGAAATGCCAGATACCTCTTAAAGTAAGTTAAAAGCTAATGAAAACCTTCCAAAAACTGCTAAATGCCTCTACAACTGTCATAAACTAACCAGGAATTTTCTAAAATCATCAAAAGCTTCTGAAATCATTTTGGAAATGCCAGATACCTCTTAAAGTAAGTTAAAAGCTAATGAAAACCTTCCAAAAACTGCTAAATGCCTCTACAACTGTCATAAATTAACCAGGAATTTTCTAAAATCATCAAAAGCTTCTGAAATCATTTTGGAAATGCCAGATACCTCTTAAAGTAAGTTAAAAGCTAGTGAAAACCTTCCAAAAACTGCTAAATGCCTCTACAAGTGTCATAAACTAACCAAGAATTTTCTAAAATTATCAAAAGTTTCTGGAAGCATTTTGGAAATGCCAGATACCTCTTAAAGTAAGTTAAAAGCTAGTGAAAACCTTCCAAAAACTGCTAAATGCCTCTAGAAGTGTCATAAACTAACCAGGCATTTTCTAAAATTATCAAAAGCTTCTGGAATCATTTTGGAAATGCCAGATACCTCTTAAAGTAAGTTAAAAGCTAATGAAAACCTTCCAAAAACTGCTAAATGCCTCTACAACTGTCATAAATTAACCAGGAATTTTCTAAAATCATCAAAAGCTTCTGAAATCATTTTGGAAATGCCAGATACCTCTTAAAGTAAGTTAAAAGCTAGTGAAAACCTTCCAAAAACTGCTAAATGCCTTTACAAGTATCATAAACTAACCAGGAATTTTGTAAAATTATCAAAAGCTTCTGGAATCATTTTAGAAATGCCAGATACCTCTTAAAGTAAGTTAAAAGCTAATGAAAACCTTCCAAAAACTGCTAAATGCCTCTACAAGTGTCATAAACTAACCAGAAATTTTCTAAAATTATCAAAAGCTTCTGGAATCATTTTGAAATGCCAGATACCTCTTAAAGTAAGTTAAAATCTAGTAAAAACCTTCCAAAAACTGCTAAATGACTCTACAAGTGTAATAAACTAACCAGGAATTTTCTAAAATTATCAAAAGCTTCTGGAATAATTTTGTAAATGCCAGATACCTCTTAAAGTAAGTTAAAAGCTAGTGAAAACCTTCCAAAAACAGCTAAATGCCTCTACAAGTGTCATAAACTAACCAGGAATTTTGTAAAATTATCAAAAGCTTCTGGAATCATTTTGGAAATGCCAGATACCTCTTAAAGTAAGTTAAAAGCTAGTGAAAACCTTCCAAAAACTGCTAAATGCCTCTACAAGTGTCATAAACTAACCAGGAATTTTCTAAAATTATCAAAAGCTTCTGGAATCATTTTGAAAATGCCAGATACCTCTTAAAGTAAGTTAAAATCTAGTAAAAACCTTCCAAAAACTGCTAAATGACTCTACAAGTGTAATAAACTAACCAGGAATTTTCTAAAATTATCAAAAGCTTCTGGAATAATTTTGGAAATGCCAGATACCTCTTAAAGTAAGTTAAAAGCTAGTGAAAACCTTCCAAAAACTGCTAAATGCCTCTACAAGTGTCATAAACTAACCAGGAATTTTGTAAAATTATCAAAAGCTTCTGGAATCATTTTGGAAATGCCAGATACCTCTTAAAGTAAGTTAAAAGCTAATGAAAACCTTCCAAAAACTGCTAAATGCCTCTACAAGTGTCATAAACTAACCAGGAATTTTCTAAAATTATCAAAAGCTTCTGGAATCATTTTGGAAATGCCAGATACCTCTTAAAGTAAGTTAAAATCTAGTAAAAAACCTTCCAAAAACTGCTAAATGACTCTACAAGTGTAATAAACTAACCAGGAATTTTCTAAAATTATCAAAAGCTTCTGGAATCATTTTGGAAATGCCAGATACCTCTTAAAGTAAGTTAAAAGCTAGTGAAAACCTTCCAAAAACTGCTAAATGCCTCTACAAGTATCATAAACTAACCAGGAATTTTCTAAAATTATCAAAAGCTTCTGGAATCATTTTGGAAATGCCAGATACCTCTGAAAGTAAGTTAAAAGCTAGTGAAAACCTTCCAAAAACTGCTAAATGCCTCTAAAAGTGTCATAAACTAACCAGGAATTTTCTAAAATTATCAAAAGCTTCTGGAATCATTTTGGAAATGCCAGATACCTCTTAAAGTAAGTTAAAAGCTAGTGAAAACCTTCCAAAAACTGCTAAATGCCTCTACAAGTGTCATAAACTAACCAGGAATTTTCTAAAATTATCAAAAGCTTTTGGAATCATTTTGGAAATGCCAGATACCTCTTAAAGTAAGTTAAAAGCTAGTGAACCCTTCCAAAAACTGCTAAATGCCTCTACAAGTGTCATAAACTAACCAGGAATTTTCTAAAATTATCAAAAGCTTCTGGAATCATTTTGGAAATGCCAGATACCTCTTAAAGTAAGTTAAAAGCTAGTGAAAACCTTCCAAAAACTGCTAAATGCCTCTACAAGTATCATAAACTAACCAGGAATTTTCTAAAATTATCAAAAGCTTCTGGAATCATTTTGGAAATGCCAGATACCTCTTAAAGTAAGTTAAAAGCTAGTGAAAACCTTCCAAAAACTGCTAAATGCCTCTACAAGTGTCATAAACTGACCAGGAATTTTCTAAAATTATCAAAAGCTTCTGGAATCATTTTGGAAATGCCAGATACTTCTTAAAGTAAGTTAAAAGCTAATGAAAACCTTCCAAAAACTGCTAAATGTCTCTACAAGTGTCATAAACTAACCAGGTAAAATTATCAAAAGCTTTTGGAATCATTTTGAAAATGCCAGAGACATCCAAATACTACAGAAAACTTTCCAAAAGCTTCTAAGAAGTCCTAGCATGGCTAAGAGTTCCTGTATAGAGGTTTACACTCTCAATAATCAGATGCTTCTAGAATCATGTTAAAATGGTCAGAAAACCATTAGTATACGGAATGTCTCTAAAAGTCTGTACAAAATCCTATGACATATTCCTGACATCAAAATAAGCTAATTTAAAGCAACTTACCTTAATCTGAAATTGCTTCGTTTTCGAGATACAGGGTGGTAAAGTTAAAAAATAAAAATCTATTTTGTTTTTTAATTTTTGTACATTTTGTAGTTTATTTCTTTCAAATCTGGTATCCAGAGGTTTTTTGAGATGCGAATTCCGAATTTGAACTAATTTCAGGTGACAGTGTCGAACACTAAAAACCGAAATAACTCGATAACAGTTACATTAGCGATTCTTAGCAGGAGTACCATTTTTGCTTTAAAATGTTTAAAATATCATTTTCCTAAAAAATAAATATGAAAATTACACCGAAAAAAAATTTACAGTCACTTAAAACCATCAGAAGTACACTGTAAAGCGCCATCTAAAGGCCGCAGTAAAAATGTGTCCAAATTCGGGTTTCATATCTCAAAAAACCTCCAGTACCAGATTTGAAAGTAATACGTTACAAAAAACCTATTTTTATTTTTTAACTTTACTACCCTGTATCTTGAAAATGGAGCAATTTCGGACAAAGGTAAGTTGCTTTAAATCGGCTTATTTTGATGTCACGAATATGTCATAGCATAGGATTTTGTACAGACCTTTTAGAGACACTTTGTATATTGGCATATAACACTTAAATTCATAAAACATGTCGATTCCCCACTTTTCACCTACACTTGCTAGTTAACAAAGTGTAAACCAGTCACTATGTCAGGACTCTCATAAGTCCAAATATGAAATCAATTTTTGAGTCCATTTTTGATGATTTGGCTAGTAGCACTAAAAGCATGAAAAAAGCGCTTAAAAAGCAAACTTATTTTCCTCAAAAAAGCATAAAAATCTGTAAAAAAGCTTTAAAAAAGCACAAAACCTTTTCAGAAATGCAAAACTTTTTGCCTTCAAGTTCTTTAAATTTTTTGAAGCTTTTTAGAACCACACGGGTACAAGAAAGATTTTAGACTGTTTTGAAAATTTTCAAAATTATTTTGAACTACTTTGGAAGGTTGATTTCCAAATGCTTTAGACGCATTTGGAAATTCTTAGACGGTTCTAGAATTTATTGGAAGCTTTTAGATTGTTTTGAAATTATTTGGGAGCTTCTAGACTAGTTGAAGAGCAAGAATCTTTTAGACTGTTCTAAAAGCTTTTGGAAACTTTTAGACCGTTTTGAAAGACTTTCGAATGCTTGGGAAGCATTTTAGAGTTTCCGTAGTGTTTTAAAACCCTTTTAAACTACTTGAGAAGTATTTGGAAAGTTTTTGGACAGTTTAAAGAGCATATTGAAGGTTTTGGAATGCTTTAGAGATATTTGGAAATTCTTAGACCGTTCTAGAATTTATTGGAAGCTTTTAGACTGTTTTGAAATTATTTGAGAGGTTCTAGACTACTTGAAGAGCATTTGGAAACTTTTAGACCGTTTTGAAAGGCTTTCAAATGCTTGGGAAGCATTTTGGAGTTTCCATAGTGTTTTAAAACCTTTTTAAACTAGTTGAGGACTATTTGGAAGGTTTTTGGACAGTTTAAAGAGCATATTGAAGGTTCTGGAATGCTTTAGAAGCATTTGTTAATTCTTAGACAGGTCTAGAATTTTTGGGAAGCTTTGAGACTGTTTTGAAATCCTTTGGGAGCTTCTAGACTAGTTGAAGAGCATTTGGAACCTTTCAGACCGTTTTGAAAGGCTTTCGAATGCTTGGGAAGCATTTTGGAGTTTCCGTAGTGCTTTGAAACCTTTTTAAACTAGTTGAGGAGTATTTGGAAGGTTTTTGGACAGTTTAAAGAGCATATTGAAGGTTTTGGAATGCTTTAGAGGCATTTGGAAATTTTTAGAAGCTTCTAGACTAGTTGAAGAGCATTTGGAATCTTTTAAACTGTTTTAAAAGCTTTTGGAAGCTTCTATATTATTTTAAAAGGCTTTCCATTGTTTCAGAAGCATTTTGGAGTTTCTGTAGTGTTTTGAAATCTTTTTAGACTACTTTAGGAGCATTGAAGGTTCTGGACTGCTTTTAAGACATTTGAAACCTTGTAGACGGTTCTAGCGAACATTTGGAAGCTTTTAAACTGCTTCAAAAGCATACGGAAACATTTAGACTGTTTTGAAATGTTTTGAGAGCTTCTAGACTGTTCTAAAAGCTTTTTAGACTACTTTAGGAAGATACTGGACTGATTTTAAGGCATTTGAAACCTTGTAGACGGTTCTAGATACTTTTGGAAGCTGTTAAACTGCTCCAGAAGCATACGGAAGGTTTTAGACTGTTTTGAATTCTTTTGAGAGCTTCTAGGTAAGTTGAAAAGCATTTGGAAGATCTGAAAATTATTTCTTCATTTTTTTTAACTAAAAATTGTTTATGCTAATAATTTTTTCAGGTTATTTAGACGGTTATTATTAATTTAAACTTAAAAATAAGGGCAATTTTGCTCTAGAAAGTGATTTAAGGGAGTAAATTTCCCAAAACTGTTTTAAAAATTGAAATGACTAAAAAAAATTATAAAAGGGTAATAAGGAAGAGTTGTAGAGAATTATATTCTCTAGAAGACTGCATTAGGGTACTTTTGCCCTAAAAGGTAGTTTAAGAGAGAAATTCCCCGAAAACTGTTTTAAAAAATGAAACAAGCCATAACTCGGTTATTTGATAAAATTTCAAAAAAGTGTAATTAAGAAGAATTGTAGGGAATTATATTCCCTACAAGACTGCATTAAGGCACTTTTGTCCTAAAAGGTACTTTAAGAGAGAAATTCCCCAAAAACTGTTTTAAAAAATGAAGCAAGCCATAACTCGGTTATTTGATAAAATTTCAAAAAAGTGTAATAAGAAAGAGTTGTAGGGAATTATATTCCCTACAAGACTGCTTTAGGACACTTTTGCCCTAAAATAATTTAAGAGAGAAATTCCCCGAGCCAAACTGTTATTTTAAAATTTCAAAAAAGTGTAATAAGAAAGATACGTCCTACAAACTCGGTTATTTGAAAAAATACTGAGAAACAAAAAGGATATTTGTAAAATTTAAGGAAGAAGTTGTAGAGAATTATATTCTCTAGAAGACTGCATTAAGGCACTTTTGTCCTAAAAGGTACTTTAAGAAAGAAATTCCCCAAAAACTGTTTTAAAAAATGAAGCAAGAAATTATATTTTTTACAAAACCATAACTCGGTTATTTGAAAAAATATCGGTTATTTGATAAAATTTCAAAAAAGTGTAATAAGAAAGAGTTGTAGGGAATTATATTCCCTACAAGACTGCTTTAGGACACTTTTGCCCTAAAAGGTAATTTAAGAGAGAAATTCCCCGAAAACTGTTTTAAAAAATGAAACAAGCCATAACTCGGTTATTTGATAAAATTTCAAAAAAGTGTAATTAAGAAGAATTGTAGGGAATTATATTCCCTACAAGACTGCATTAAGGCACTTTTGTCCTAAAAGGTACTTTAAGAAAGAAATTCCCCAAAAACTGTTTTAAAAAATGAAGCAAGCCATAACTCGGTTATTTGATAAAATTTCAAAAAAGTGTAATAAGAAAGAGTTGTAGGGAATTATATTCCCTACAAGACTGCTTTAGGACACTTTTGCCCTAAAAGGTAATTTAAGAGAGAAATTCCCCGAAAACTGTTTTAAAAAATTATACGTCCATAACTCGGTTATTTGAAAAAATATGAGAAAAGGGTAATAAGGAAGAGTTGTAGAGAATTATATTCTCTACAAGACTGCTTTAGGGCACTTTTGTCCTAAAAGGTACTTTAAGAGAGAAATTCCCCGAAAACTGTTTTAAAAAATGAAACAAGCCATAACTCGGTTATTTGATAAAATTTCAAAAAAGTGTAATAAGGAAGAGTTGTAGGGAATTATATTCTCTACAAGACTGCATTAAGGCACTTTTGTTCTAAAAGGTAATTTAAAGGAGAAATTCCCCCAAAACTATTTATACAAGATTTCAATATTATGTTACAATTAACGATTATGGTAGGTAATGCTGATTTAACAATTTTTTAACAAAAATTATCGTACAATTCGATAATTATGTTACACACTGGCAACGCTGAGGCCTATGTCCAGGAGTGGACTAATACTGATAATGATGATGATGATGATGATGATGATGATGATAGCTCTAACTGTTTGCATTTTCTTGGAAGAAGCGATTCAGGAAAAATACTGTAACTTTGCTAACTTAAACTATAACTATCGAGTAAAATTTAAACAATTACCCTGTACATATTGTACTAGATAGTAAATTACACAATTTACTATCTAGTACAATATGATTTTTGCTGGTTCTAGTGTCAAAAAAGCAATTTTTAAACAAGTAATTATACTAATTATACTCTTTCCAACTGGAAACTGGAACTAGATTTTTAAGAAGTTTGAGACGTTGCCACATTTTCACATCTCTCACAACTCTACTTAATATATCCCAAAAATTCAAAGAGAGTCTTAACTTTTAAAAACGCCTCGTATATGGCCTACTATTCATATCTTATACCTCCTATGGTTTTGGAATTTTGGAGATTCTTCTCTTGGACATTTTTCATTCAAAAAAAGGAAAGGCCAAAGGCACCCCAAGGCAAACCCTTTGGGAAAGGCTTACCTTCAGAAGACTTCGACCAATCCAAAGTAATGTTAGCAGTTACTCGTATAAGTACCAACTTTACGTGTTGCCTTGACGGCGAGATATTAATTTAAATTTTTTTTGTAAATTAATTTGAAATTTTCAGTACACATTGCTGATTAGATAATTTATTACCTGGTCAGGCATAATTTATAAAATACCTAAGAAATTTTTGTATAAAAGCAAAATTAGTTTCTTAATTTTACCTGGCGCCATCTACACTCTATTACCGAAACTCTTCAATCCTGCATCGAATGTATGTATGAAAGTTAACTGGGATAATTTCAAAGCTCATAGCACAGCATTTGCACTGGCTGACTAAAAGGTGGTACTAGTAGCTTTAAACTTGTTTCTATCTCTTTCTAACCTATGGAATAATCAGGGGATCACCTCGACTATATCGTACCGTCACTGGACATCAAAAGTTAAGTACAAATAGTGGTTAATTACATGACTTAAGCGGAGGCCCGATGCTCCTGCGGTTAAGCACTGCAAAGTGAGACCGGACCGTACAATCATGATTTCTAACGTGGGAGTGACTTTGGCCTCTTTTTTGCTTTTTTTTTTGTTTCAAACATACTTAGCCGTTGTAAGTTTATTTAATGATATTTGCTGTAAAATCGGAACTATAGTCTATCCGGCGAACCTACGGAGTAATAAAATTCGATGGGCGGCAACTTTAATCGGTCCGCATTACACTGTAAAACAGGTACGTAAAAGTGAATCGAGACATGAGACCCGAGAAGTCCTTATATTAGAGAGAGAAGAAGATATTATATTGTAAAACGGACGGGTCGACCCCTCCTAATTTTCGCTTTTATTACTCCGTAGCTTCGCCGGATAGACTATAAACATGCTTACCTAAAGTATTCAACGCTCAAATAGCCATCAGTACCATGATAAGGATCGTCGCGGTACCGCTCAATTCGCATATCTTCTGACTTTTTAAAGTACGGCAGTACTTCTTCATAACTCCAGCCTGGATTACCTACATCAGCCCATCTAAACAAAAAATTGTTTGATTTGAGAAAATTGAGTTAGTACACAGAGTGAGATTTTTATGTTTAGTGAAGAAATATCGGAATATAACAGAGCCAATCAACTTTTATACGTCAATAGAAAGCTTATTTCATTAGCTATCCATTGACATATAAAAGTTTATACAAAAAGTGGCAAATAAGCTAGTTATTAACGATTGAACGAAAGAATACACCAAAAAAGTCATGAAAAAATTAGTCAATTTTGACACCCTCTAGCGGCCAAACCGTCTAACCTATCCATTCAAATTGGGAGACTGTTAGAAAGCTCATTTCATTGGCTATCCATTGAGGTATAAAACACTACTAAAAATGGTGCAAATAAACGAGTTATTGAAGATTGAACAAAAAGATGCACGAAAAAAGTCTTAAAAAATAATCAACTTTGACGCTCTCTAGCGGCCAAACCTATCAACCCATGTTGGGAAATTTTTAGAAAGCTCATTCTATTGACTATCCATTGACGTATAAAACTCTAGCAAAATAGTGCAATTAAGCGGGTTTTTGAATATTAAACAAAAGGATAAACCAAAAAAAAATTGGTCAAAGTTGACGCCCTCTAGTGGCTAAACGGTACCACTGACCAACCGACTTTTCTACGTCAATATAAAGCTCATTTCATTGGCTGTCCATCGACATATAAAAGTATACACAAAGTGTTACAAATACGCGTGTTATTTACGGTTTACAGACAGGGTGTCCCAGAAACACTTTTTGACTGGTTAGGACTAATTTGACCCTAGAAAATTAAGAAAACACGGTCTTGAAATTAGTCTGAAAATCGTAAAAACTGATTTGAAAGACACATTTTAAGTCTTCAAGTCAATTTTCACGGGTTTGAAGACAATTTTCAAGTCTGGAGACTTGAAATTAGTCTGAAAATCATAAAAACTGACTTGAAAGACACATTTTATGCCTTCAACTCAATTTTCACGGGTTTGAAGACAATTTTCAAGTTTGGAGACTTGAAATTAGTCTGAAAATCATAAAAACTGACTTGAAAGACACATTTTAAGCCTTCAACTCAATTTTCACGGGTTTGAAGACAACTTTTCAAGTACTGGAGACTTGGAAAATTAGTCTGTCAAAATCTTGAAGAAAAACTGACTTGAAAGACACATTTTAAGCCTTCACGGGTTTCAATTTTCAACTGGAGACTTTAAATTAGGTTTGAAAGACACAATCTCAATTTTAAGTCTGGAGACTTGAAATTAGTCTGAAAATCATAAAAACTGATTTGAAAGACACATTTTAAGCCTTCAAGTCAATTTTCACGGGTTTGAAGACAATTTTCAAGTCTGGAGACTTGAAATTAGTCTGAAAATCATAAAAACTGACTTGAAAGACACATTTTAAGTCTTCAAGTCAATTTTCACATTTTGAGGTTTGAAGACAACTTTTCAAGTCTGGAGACTTGAAATTAGTCTGAAAATCATAAAAACTGATTTGAAAGACACAAACTGGCCTTCAAGTCAAACTTGGAGACAATTTTCAAGTCTGGAGACTTGAAATTAGTCTGAAAATCATAAAAACTGACTTGAAAGACACATTTTAAGCCTTCAAGTCAATTTTCACGGGTTTGAAGACAATTTTCAAGTCTGGAGACTTGAAATTAGTCTGAAAATCATAAAAACTGACTTGAAAGACACATTTTAAGCCTTCAAGTCAATTTTCACAGGTTTGAAGACAATTTTCAAGACTGGAAACTTGAAACTGGCCTGTAATCCTTAAAAACTGACTTAAAAGGCAAATTTCAAGCCTTCAAGTCAATTTTCAAGTCTGGAGACTTGAAATTAGTTTGAAAATCATAAAAACTGACTTGAAAGACACATTTTAAGCCTTCAAGTCAATTTTCACGGGTTTGAAGACAATTTTCAAGTCTGGAGACTTGAAATTAGTCTGAAAATCATAAAAACTGACTTGAAAGACACATTTTAAGCCTTCAACTCAATTTTCACAGGTTTGAAGACAATTTTCAAGACTGGAAACTTGAAACTGGCCTGTAATCCTTAAAAACTGACTTAAAAGGCAAATTTCAAGCCTTCAAGTCAATTTTCAAGTCTGGAGACTTGAAATTAGTCTGAAAATCATAAAAACTGACTTGAAAGACACATTTTAAGCCTTCAAGTCAATTTTCACGGGTTTGAAGACAATTTTCAAGTCTGGAGACTTGAAATTAGTCTAAAAATCATAAAAACTGACTTGAAAGACACATTTTAAGCCTTCAAGTCAATTTTCACGGGTTTGAAGACAATTTTCAAGTCTGGAGACTTGAAATTAGTCTGAAAATCATAAAAACTGACTTGAAAGACACATTTTAAGCCTTCAAGTCAATTTTCACGGGTTTGAAGACAATTTTCAAGTCTGGAGAGTTGAAATTAGTCTGAAAATCATAAAAACTGACTTGAAAGACACATTTTAAGCCTTCAAGTCAATTTTCACGGGTTTGAAGACAATTTTCAAGTCTGGAAACTTCAAACTGGCCTGTAAACCTTGAAAACTGACTTCAATGGCTGATTTTAAGCCTTCAAGTCAATTTTCACGGGTTTGAAGACAATTTTCAAGTCTGGAGACTTGAAATTAGTCTGAAAATCATAAAAACTGACTTGAAAGACACATTTTAAGCCTTCAAGTCAATTTTCACGGGTTTGAAGACAATTTTCAAGTCTGGAGACTTGAAATTAGTCTGAAAATCATAAAAACTGACTTGAAAGACACATTTTAAGCCTTCAGGTCAATTTTCACGGGTTTGAAGACAATTTTTAAGTCTGGAGACTTGAAATTAGTCTGAAATCATAAAAACTGACTTGAAAGACACATTTTAAGCCTTCAAGTCAATTTTCACGGGTTTGAAGACAATTTTCAAGTCTGGAGACTTGAAATTAGTCTGAAAATCATAAAAACTGACTTGAAAGACACATTTTAAGCCTTCAAGTCAATTTTCACGGGTTTCAAGACAATTTTCAAGTCTGAAGAGTTGAAATTAGTCTGAAAATCATAAAAACTGACTTGAAAGACACATTTTAAGCCTTCAAGTCAATTTTCACGGGTTTGAAGACAATTTTCAAGTCTGGAGACTTGAAATTAGTCTGAAAATCATAAAAACTGACTTGAAAGACACATTTTAAGCCTTCAACTCAATTTTCACGGGTTTGAAGACAATTTTCAAGTCTGGAGACTTAAAATTAGTCTGAAAATCATAAAAACTGACTTGAAAGACACATTTTAAGCCTTCAACTCAATTTTCACGGGTTTGAAGACAATTTTCAAGTCTGGAAATTAGTTGAAAATCATAAAAACTGACTTGAAAGCACATTTTAAGTCAATTTTCCGGGTTTAATTTTCAAACTGACTTTAAAGGGAGAAGTTGAAATTAGTCTGAAAATCATAAAAACTGACTTGAAAGACACATTTTAAGCCTTTCAAGTCAATTTTCACGGAAACTTGTTTGTAATCCTTAAAAAGACAATTTTCAAGTCTCAAGTCTGGAGACTTGAAATTAGTCTGAAAATCATAAAAACTGACTTGAAAGACACATTTTAAGCCTTCAAGTCAATTTTCACGGGTTTGAAGACAATTTTCAAGTCTGGAGACTTGAAATTAGTCTGAAAATCATAAAAACTGACTTGAAAGACACATTTTAAGCCTTCAAGTCAATTTTCACGGGTTTGAAGACAATTTTCAAGACTGGAAACTTGAAACTGGCCTGTAAACCTTGAAAACTGACTTCAATTTCTCATTTTAAGCTTTCAACTCAATTTTCACGGGTTTGAAGACAATTTTCAAGTCTGGAGACTTGAAATTAGTCTGAAAATCATAAAAACTGACTTGAAAGACACATTTTAAGCCTTCAAGTCAATTTTCACGGGTTTGAAGACAATTTTCAAGTCTGGAGACTTGAAATTAGTCTGAAAATCATAAAAACTGACTTGAAAGACACATTTTAAGCCTTCAAGTCAATTTTCACGGGTTTGAAGACAATTTTCAAGTCTGGAGACTTAAAATTAGTCTGAAAATCATAAAAACTGACTTGAAAGACACATTTTAAGCCTTCAACTCAATTTTCACGGGTTTGAAGACAATTTTTAAGTCTGGAAACTTGAAATTAGTCTGAAAATCATAAAAACTGACTTGAAAGACGCATTTTAAGCCTTCAAGTCAATTTTCACGGGTTTGAAGACAATTTTCAAGTCTGGAAACTTGAAACTGGCCTGTAAACCTTGAAAACTGACTTCAAAGACAAGTTTCAAGCTTTCAAGTCAATTTTCATGGATTTCAAGTTTTTTTTTTATATCACAGGAACAGCCTTGTTAATTGCCTTGTTTAATTAGTTTGTTTATAACCGACTGTTGTGCACGTATACTTTTTTCAGTATTTTAATGGTAATAATACTGTCATTATTAATAACGCTATTATACAGGAAAACATAAAAATTGATTAAAATCACAACCGATTCATATAAAAATATATGGTGGATGCCGCTGGTCCGAAAATGATTACGTGATATTCCAAAATTCCACATTTGCAAGCTTTCCTTTCTGGTATACCGTTCCGGATCATTTGGAACACCTCTGTATACATATTTGTTTTGTCTTTCTAAATTTAATTTACCTTGATCAAAGGTTCATTGTTCGTTAGTCAATGTTTGAATTAGCCTTTTAAACTTTACATTGTCGATTTTGGCATTCTGCTTAGTTGCAAAATATTGACAATATTTGTATCATTTTAAAAAAAGTAGAAAGTAGGCAGAAATTAGATCCAGAATCTATCTTGGGGCTTTCTGGTTTGAGCCGTCTTCCTTTACTTTCCGAGTTTCTGAGCTATAAGGCAAGTAGTACAGCAAAGCCGATTTTGCCTCATTGACTACGTTTATATCGAGCAAATTGAATCCGGTTATTCAATCCAATCATGTAGACCGTCATAAAGTCAATCCTAAAAAATAACAGGATTGAAACGGTGACGTCCATGCCATGGATGTCCGATGTAAACAGGATTGACTTGACATTGGCACATTAATTGACACACAACTCCAGCTTACTATACTTTCGGTAAATATGTCCTATCAGTATAACCATCTTGAAAATCCTGTCTGTATTAAGTCTAATCACAAACCCATAACCAAATCTGTTATCTTCACAAGTCCAAGCACGAGAGGTGACTTCACCAGTTCATCAAAATGAGGCAGAAACGGCTTTGCTATACTACAAGGGCACCATAGCTTTTAGGCTAAATTGTAATATTACACTACGAAATTTGCCATAACAATAGCAAAATTTTGATATGTATCCAGTTCCAACAAAATTTTAAAGAAAATTGCGTTTTTATTACCTCACCTGTACCCTAACTTAGGTTGACCAGTCTGCTGCTACTACTACACTTATCTTAGTAAAATTTGAAACTTTGAAATTTGAAACTACTCTTTATAGTTATTTAAATGAAATTCATAATAATTTGAATACTAACCTATCATAATCTCTTCGATTCCCTCTGACATACAACATGGCATTCAGCACAGAACAACCTCCTAACACTTTGCCTCTGGGCCAATTGCATCGTCCATCCACCATAGCCTGACAATACTTTTCTCCAGGCTCAGTCTAGCAATAATCAACATTTTATAGTGAATATGTGGTAAAAATGGTGATCAATTTCATCAAAATTTAAGTAAAACAGGATGATCTAATAATGCAATGTTGTTTACTTCTTTATTTGTTACATTCGAAACGATTTCCTTCGTTACATTGTTACGACATCTAATTTTACCCAGATTTGTGCCATATGCCACTTTTTCTTTTCAAAATTGGGTTTTGGTTTCGAAAATGGACACTTATCTCAGTATAACTTTTACTATACATATGTGCTATGCATCTTTTAACAAAATTTATGATATCGGATCAATCCCAGAAAGATGGCTTGCATCCACCTTTATTACATTGTCCAAGAAACCCAATGCAAAATCGTGCGAGGACTTCCGCACCAAAATACTCTCAAAATTTGAAGAGAACAACGGAGAAACCCAATTCGGGTTCAGAGAGGTACTGGGGGAACGCTGGAAGCATTGTTTGCAGTCCAGGTCTTGGTTCAGCAATGCAGAGACGTAAACTGCGACGTATAATGTGTTTCTTGGATTACACCAAGGCTTTTGACAGATTCCAGCATGGAAAAATGATAGAGATGTTAACAGATATTGGACTGGATGGAAAAGACATCAGAATTATCGCTAACCTCTTCTGGGGCCAAAAAGCTACAGTCAGAGTTGAAAAGAGGCAGACAGAATACATTAACATCAAAAGAGGTGTACGACAGGGTTGCATACTGTCGCCACTCCTGTTCAATGGTTATTCAGACGTTTTCAAGGAGGTTCTAAAAAACACAAATGGAGGCATCAGAGTTAACGGTGAAATCATCAATAATATCCGCTATGCTGATGACACCGTCTTGTTATCGGACAGTATAGAGGGGCTACAAGAGTTGTTAGACAGGGTCAACCAAACTAGTGAAAAGTACAGGCTGAACTTAAATATCAATAAGACCAAATGTATGGTGAAAAAGAGCTGCAAGCTTTTGAAATGTGGATTTTCAGAAGAATTCTTAGAATCTCTTGGATAGAAAGAATTACAAACGAAGAAGTACTCCGAAGAATGGGATGTTAGCCTGAAATCATGCTTATTGTGAAGAATAGAAAATTAGAGTATTTTGGCCATATCATGAGAAATAACAAATATTCAACAGAATTCTCCAAAACATAATCCAAGGCAAAGCTGATGGCCGATGGAGGGCCTGGAAGAAGAAGACTTTCATGGCTGGCTAACCTGCGAAAATGGTTTGGAGCAACATCTACTGAATTGTTGAATAAGATCCGCATAGCCATGATGATAGCCAACGTCCGTAATCGGATAGGGCAATAGAAGAAGAAGATGTGCTATGCAGCTATCTTACACAAGTTCTTTTACATACATTTTAAGGCTGGTTGTTTGAGNGGAGTAGGCTNNGGAATGTTGCCGAGTTNCGNTTTCGNGCNGNCGCTTCNGTTNNGGATGCAGNGNNNNCNGTTTTCCGCTGNNCACCNTCGCGNANTNCTTACCACANNAATNGTNATTCNCCNGCCGTGGTCGAGGAACGTAGNNTGTCCGCNGGACNAGNTNTANNNCATCCNCCATGNACNAGCACAATTGNATGNNTGGGGNGCTGACCNGGGANTGTACCTCCACNGAGGGGNATNCCCGAGGGNNGAAGTNATTNNCTNATCGCNTTNNGGNACATAGTNTANNTCCNGGTAAGTTTGTNAGGNTTGACNCGCCACCGTTTNTNGCTGCNCGGNAGCGCTTAGCATNCCGGCGTTTGCTNTANNTTTNGTCGTTGGCAGGNNCCGNNTAGTCCGCCGNCTCTTTGTNCGTGNACNGGNNCGGATCCGNGNCNNANACTGTACNATGAATANATGAACNTCGNGGAAGGAGNANTTAGTTGTGCNGCAGCNACTTCCAGGGATGAGTTTAGCAGTTCTATACGAACATTTTTGCTCTCTTTCAAATTTTCCGTAACTTTTTCCGTTTTCGAGTTATTTAGCAAAAACTAGTTATTTTGCAAAAATTATGGTTTAAAATTTGAAAACCCTGTAACTCGGTTATTTTTAGGAGTTCAAAGAGATTGAACCACTCAAATTAACCGTCTTGGCCTCCTTTTTCCAGAGGTGTTGAGCAAAAAATGCTATCTGAAAAATTACGTACAGGGTGACCAAAAACACTCAGTCACCATCATTTTTATGCACACCCCGTATACTGGAAGCAAAAACAGTCCTGCAAACTTACGGTGTTGAGTTAAGCAGTTGATTAGGAACATTTTTGGTCTCCTGTAAATTTGTTGTAACTTTCACCGTTTCTGCGTTATTTAGCAAAAACTGGTTTGATGCAACAAATTTTCAAATCAGTTGAAATTGTGGTTTGAAATTTGAACATCCTGTAACTCGGTTATTTTTGGGAGCTCAAAGATGTTGAACCACTCAACTGTTGACTGCAATTTAGGAGCTTGCAACACTGTAAAGGCAAAGTGCCATTAGTCAAAAACGATCACGTGACTAGAAAAAGGTAGTTTGAACTGTGAAAATTCGCTTAATCCAATTTAGACAGTGGTGAAAACTAAAATTGAAAAATACTAGTCACGTGACAAGAAAAATGCAATTTTGAAGCTTGCAACACTGTAAAGGCAAACTGAACTAGTTGAAAAACAGTCACGTGACCAGAAAAAAGGTAATTTGAGCTGTCAAAATTCGCTAAATGGATTTAAGACAGTGGTGATAACTAAAATTGAAAAATACTAGTCACGTGACAAGAAAAATGCAATTTTGAAGCTTGCAACACTGTAAAGGCAAACTGAACTAGTTGAAAAACAGGCACGTGACCAGAAAAAAGGTAATTTGAGCTGTCAAAATTCGCTAAATGGATTTAAGACAGTGGTAAAAACAAAAATTGAAAAATACTAGTCACGTGACAAGAAAAATGCAATTTTGAAGCTTGCAACACTGTAAAGGCAAAGTGAACTAGTTGAAAAACAGTCACGTGACCAGAAAAAGGGTAATTTCAGTTGTCAAAATTCGCTAAATGGATTTAAGACAGTGGTGAAAGCTAAAATTGTAAAATACTAGTCACGTGACAAGAAAAATGCAATTTTGAAGCTTGCAACACTGTAAAGGCAAAGTGAACTAGTTGAAAAACAGTCACGTGACCAGAAAAAGGGTAATTTCAGTTGTCAAAATTCGCTAAATGGATTTAAGACAGTGGTGAAAGCTAAAATTGTAAAATACTAGTCACGTGACAAGAAAAATGCAATTTTGAAGCTTGCAACACTGTAAAGGCAAACTGAACTAGTTGAAAAACAGTCACGTGACCAGAAAAAAGGTAATTTGAGCTGTCAAAATTCGCTAAATGGATTTAAGACAGTGATGAAAGCTAAAATTGTAAAATACTAGTCACGTGACAAGAAAAATGCAATTTTGAAGCTTGCAACACTGTAAAGGCAAAGTGAACTAGTTGAAAAACAGTCACGTGACCAGAAAAAGGGTAATTTCAGTTGTCAAAATTCGCTAAATGGATTTAAGACAGTGGTGAAAACTAAAATTGAAAAATACTAGTCACGTGACAAGAAAAATGCAATTTTGAAGCTTGCAACACTGTAAAGGCAAAGTGAACTAGTTGAAAAACAGTCACGTGACCAGAAAAAAGGTAATTTGAGCTGTCAAAATTCGCTAAATGGATTTAAGACAGTGGTGAAAGCTAAAATTGTAAAATACTAGTCACGTGACAAGAAAAATGCAATTTTGAAGCTTGCAACACTGTAAAGGCAAACTGAACTAGTTGAAAAACAGTCACGTGACCAGAAAAAGGGTAATTTGAGTTGTCAAAATTCGCTAAATAGATTTAAGACAGTGGTGAAAGCTAAAATTGTAAAATACTAGTCACGTGACAAGAAAAATGCAATTTTGGAGCTTGCAACACTGTAAAGGCAAAGTGAACTAGTTGAAAAACAGTCACGTGACCAGAAAAAAGGTAATTTGAGTTGTCAAAATTCGCTAAATAGATTTAAGACAGTGGTGAAAACAAAAATTGAAAAATACTAGTCACGTGACAAGAAAAATGCAATTTTGAAGCTTGCAACACTGTAAAGGCAAAGTGAACTAGTTGAAAAACAGTCACGTGACCAGAAAAAAGGTAATTTGAGTTGTCAAAATTCGCTAAATAGATTTAAGATAGTGGTGAAAACAAAAATTGAAAAATACTAGTCACGTGACAAGAGAAATGCAATTTTGAAGCTTGCAACACTGTAAAGGCAAAGTGAACTAGTTGAAAAACAGTCACGTGACCAGAAAAAAGGTAATTTGAGTTGTCAAAATTCGCTAAATAGATTTAAGACAGTGGTGAAAGCTAAAATTGAAAAATACTAGTCACGTGACAAAAAAAAATGCAATTTTCAAGCTTGCAACACTGTAAAGGCAAACTGAACTAGTTGAAAAACAGCCACGTGACCAGAAAAAAAGTAATTTGAGCTGTCAAAATTCGCTAAATGGATTTATACTTGTCACGTGACAAGAAAAATGCAATTTTGAAGCTTGCAACACTGTAAAGGCAAACTGAACTAGTTGAAAAACAGTCACGTGACCAGAAAAAAGGTAATTTGAGTTGTCAAAATTCGCTAAATGGATTTAAGACAGTGGTGATAACTAAAATTGAAAAATACTAGTCACGTGACAAGAAAAATGCAATTTTGAAGCTTGCAACACTGTAAAGGCAAACTGAACTAGTTGAAAAACAGTCACGTGACCAGAAAAAAAGGTTAATTTGAGTTGTCAAAATTCGCTAAATGGATTTAAGACAGTGGTGATAACTAAAATTGAAAAATACTTGTCACGTGACAAGAAAAATTTTGAAGCTGCAACACTGTAAAGGCAAACTGAACTAGTTGAAAAACAGTCACGTGACCAGAAAAAAGGTAATTTGAGCTGTCAAAATTCGCTAAATGGATTTAAGACAGTGGTGAAAACTAAAATTGAAAAATACTAGTCACGTGACAAGAAAAATGCAATTTTGAAGCTTGCAACACTGTAAAGGCAAAGTGAACTAGTTGAAAAACAGTCACGTGACCAGAAAAAAGGATAATTTGAGCTGTCAAAATTCGCTAAATGGATTTAAGACAGTGGTGAAAACTAAAATTGAAAAATACTAGTCACGTGACAAGAAAAATGCAATTTTGAAGCTGCAACACTGTAAAGGCAAAGTGAACTAGTTGAAAAACAGTCACGTGACCAGAAAAAGGATAATTTGAGCTGTCAAAATTCGCTAAATGGATTTAAGACAGTGGTGATAACTAAAATTGAAAAATACTAGTCACGTGACAAGAAAAATGCAATTTTGAAGCTTGCAACACTGTAAAGGCAAACTGAACTAGTTGAAAAACAGTCACGTGACCAGAAAAAAGGTAATTTGAGTTGTCAAAATTCGCTAAATGGATTTAAGACAGTGGTGAAAGCTAAAATTGTAAAATACTAGTCACGTGACAAGAAAAATGCAATTTTGAAGCTGCAACACTGTAAAGGCAAAGTGAACTAGTTGAAAAACAGTCACGTGACCAGAAAAAGGATAATTTGAGCTGTCAAAATTCGCTAAATGGATTTAAGACAGTGGTGAAAACTAAAATTGAAAAATACTAGGCACGTGACAAGAAAATGCAATTTTGAAGCTTGCAACACTGTAAAGGCAAAGTGAACTAGTTGAAAAACAGTCACGTGACCAGAAAAAAGGTAATTTGAGTTGTCAAAATTCGCTAAATGGATTTAAGACAGTGGTGAAAGCTAAAATTGTAAAATACTAGTCACGTGACAAGAAAAATGCAATTTTGAAGCTGCAACACTGTAAAGGCAAAGTGAACTAGTTGAAAAACAGTCACGTGACCAGAAAAGGATAATTTGAGCTGTCAAAATTCGCTAAATGGATTTAAGACAGTGGTGAAAACTAAAATTGAAAAATACTAGGCACGTGACAAGAAAATGCAATTTTGAAGCTTGCAACACTGTAAAGGCAAAGTGAACTAGTTGAAAAACAGTCACGTGACCAGAAAAAAGGTAATTTGAGTTGTCAAAATTCGCTAAATGGATTTAAGACAGTGGTGATAACTAAAATTGTAAAATACTTGTCACGTGACAAGAAAAATTTTGAAGCTGCAACACTGTAAAGGCAAACTGAACTAGTTGAAAAACAGTCACGTGACCAGAAAAAAGGTAATTTGAGCTGTCAAAATTCGCTAAATGGATTTAAGACAGTGGTGAAAACTAAAATTGAAAAATACTAGTCACGTGACAAGAAAAATGCAATTTTGAAGCTTGCAACACTGTAAAGGCAAACTGAACTAGTTGAAAAACAGTCACGTGACCAGAAAAAAGGTAATTTGAGTTGTCAAAATTCGCTAAATGGATTTAAGACAGTGGTGATAACTAAAATTGAAAAATACTTGTCACGTGACAAGAAAAATTTTGAAGCTGCAACACTGTAAAGGCAAACTGAACTAGTTGAAAAACAGTCACGTGACCAGAAAAAAGGTAATTTGAGTTGTCAAAATTCGCTAAATGGATTTAAGACAGTGGTGAAAACTAAAATTGAAAAATACTAGTCACGTGACAAGAAAAATGCAATTTTGAAGCTTGCAACACTGTAAAGGCAAACTGAACTAGTTGAAAAACAGTCACGTGACCAGAAAAAAGGTAATTTGAGTTGTCAAAATTCGCTAAATGGATTTAAGACAGTGGTGAAAACTAAAATTGAAAAATACTAGGCACGTGACAAGAAAATGCAATTTTGAAGCTGCAACACTGTAAAGGCAAAGTGAACTAGTTGAAAAACAGTCACGTGACCAGAAAAAAGGTAATTTGAGTTGTCAAAATTCGCTAAATGGATTTAAGACAGTGGTGAAAGCTAAAATTGTAAAATACTAGTCACGTGACAAGAAAAATGCAATTTTGAAGCTTGCAACACTGTAAAGGCAAAGTGAACTAGTTGAAAAACAGTCACGTGACCAGAAAAAGGATAATTTGAGCTGTCAAAATTCGCTAAATGGATTTAAGACAGTGGTGAAAACTAAAATTGAAAAATACTAGGCACGTGACAAGAAAAATGCAATTTTGAAGCTGCAACACTGTAAAGGCAAAGTGAACTAGTTGAAAAACAGTCACGTGACCAGAAAAAAGGTAATTTGAGTTGTCAAAATTCGCTAAATGGATTTAAGACAGTGGTGAAAGCTAAAATTGTAAAATACTTGTCACGTGACAAGAAAAATTTTGAAGCTGCAACACTGTAAAGGCAAACTGAACTAGTTGAAAAACAGTCACGTGACCAGAAAAAGGATAATTTGAGCTGTCAAAATTCGCTAAATGGATTTAAGACAGTGGTGATAACTAAAATTGAAAAATACTAGTCACGTGACAAGAAAAATGCAATTTTGAAGCTTGCAACACTGTAAAGGCAAAGTGAACTAGTTGAAAAACAGTCACGTGACCAGAAAAAAGGTAATTTGAGCTGTCAAAATTCGCTAAATGGATTTAAGACAGTGGTGATAACTAAAATTGAAAAATACTAGTCACGTGACAAGAAAAATGCAATTTTGAAGCTTGCAACACTGTAAAGGCAAACTGAACTAGTTGAAAAACAGTCACGTGACCAGAAAAAAGGTAATTTGAGTTGTCAAAATTCGCTAAATGGATTTAAGACAGTGGTGAAAGCTAAAATTGTAAAATACTTGTCACGTGACAAGAAAAATTTTGAAGCTTGCAACACTGTAAAGGCAAACTGAACTAGTTGAAAAACAGTCACGTGACCAGAAAAAAGGTAATTTGAGCTGTCAAAATTCGCTAAATGGATTTAAGACAGTGGTGAAAACTAAAATTGAAAAATACTAGTCACGTGACAAGAAAATGCAATTTTGAAGCTTGCAACACTGTAAAGGCAAAGTGAACTAGTTGAAAAACAGTCACGTGACCAGAAAAAAGGTAATTTGAGTTGTCAAAATTCGCTAAATGGATTTAAGACAGTGGTGAAAGCTAAAATTGTAAAATACTAGTCACGTGACAAGAAAAATGCAATTTTGAAGCTGCAACACTGTAAAGGCAAAGTGAACTAGTTGAAAAACAGTCACGTGACCAGAAAAAGGATAATTTGAGCTGTCAAAATTCGCTAAATGGATTTAAGACAGTGGTGAAAACTAAAATTGAAAAATACTAGGCACGTGACAAGAAAATGCAATTTTGAAGCTTGCAACACTGTAAAGGCAAAGTGAACTAGTTGAAAAACAGTCACGTGACCAGAAAAAAGGTAATTTGAGTTGTCAAAATTCGCTAAATGGATTTAAGACAGTGGTGAAAACTAAAATTGAAAAATACTAGGCACGTGACAAGAAAAATGCAATTTTGAAGCTTGCAACACTGTAAAGGCAAAGTGAACTAGTTGAAAAACAGTCACGTGACCAGAAAAAGGATAATTTGAGCTGTCAAAATTCGCTAAATGATTTAAGACAGTGGTGAAAACTAAAATTGAAAAATACTAGGCACGTGACAAGAAAATGCAATTTTGAAGCTTGCAACACTGTAAAGGCAAAGTGAACTAGTTGAAGAACAGTCACGTGACCAGAAAAAGGATAATTTGAGCTGTCAAAATTCGCTAAATGGATTTAAGACAGTGGTGAAAACTAAAATTGAAAAATACTAGGCACGTGACAAGAAAATGCAATTTTGAAGCTTGCAACACTGTAAAGGCAAAGTGAACTAGTTGAAAAACAGTCACGTGACCAGAAAAAAGGTAATTTGAGTTGTCAAAATTCGCTAAATGGATTTAAGACAGTGGTGAAAACTAAAATTGAAAAATACTAGGCACGTGACAAGAAAATGCAATTTTGAAGCTTGCAACACTGTAAAGGCAAAGTGAACTAGTTGAAAAAACAGTCACGTGACCAGAAAAAGGATAATTTGAGCTGTCAAAATTCGCTAAATGGATTTAAGACAGTGGTGAAAACTAAAATTGAAAAATACTAGGCACGTGACAAGAAAATGCAATTTTGAAGCTTGCAACACTGTAAAGGCAAAGTGAACTAGTTGAAAAACAGTCACGTGACCAGAAAAAAGGTAATTTGAGCTGTCAAAATTCGCTAAATGGATTTAAGACAGTGGTGAAAACTAAAATTGAAAAATACTAGGCACGTGACAAGAAAATGCAATTTTGAAGCTTGCAACACTGTAAAGGCAAAGTGAACTAGTTGAAAAACAGTCACGTGACCAGAAAAAAGGTAATTTGAGCTGTCAAAATTCGCTAAATGGATTTAAGACAGTGGTGAAAACTAAAATTGAAAAATACTAGTCACGTGACAAGAAAAATGCAATTTTGGAGCTTGCAACACTGTAAAGGCAAAGTGAACTAGTTGAAAAACAGTCACGTGACCAGAAAAAAGGGTAATTTGAGTTGTCAAAATTCGCTAAATGGATTTAAGGACAGTGGTGAAAGCTAAAATTGTAAAATACTAGTCACGTGACAAGAAAAATGCAATTTTGAAGCTTGCAACACTGTAAAGGCAAAGTGAACTAGTTGAAGAACAGTCACGTGACCAGAAAAAGGATAATTTGAGCTGTCAAAATTCGCTAAATGGATTTAAGACAGTGGTGAAAACTAAAATTGTAAAATACTTGTCACGTGACATGGAAATGCAATTTCGGAGCTTGCAACACTGTAAAGGCAAAGTGACATTAGTCAAAAACAATCACGTGACTAGAAAAAGGGTAATTTGAGCTGTCAAAATTCGCTAAATGGATTTAAGACAGTGGTGAAAGCTAAAATTGTAAAATACTTGTCACGTGACAAGAAAAATGCAATTTTGAAGCTTGCAACACTGTAAAGGCAAACTGAACTAGTTGAAAAACAGTCACGTGACCAGAAAAAAGGTAATTTGAGTTGTCAAAATTCGCTAAATGGATTTAAGACAGTGGTGATAACTAAAATTGAAAATACTTGTCACGTGACAAGAAAAATTTTGAAGCTGCAACACTGTAAAGGCAAACTGAACTAGTTGAAAAACAGTCACGTGACCAGAAAAAAGGTAATTTGAGTTGTCAAAATTCGCTAAATGGATTTAAGACAGTGGTGAAAGCTAAAATTGTAAAATACTAGTCACGTGACAAGAAAAATGCAATTTTGAAGCTGCAACACTGTAAAGGCAAAGTGAACTAGTTGAAAAAACAGTCACGTGACCAGAAAAAAGGTAATTTGAGTTGTCAAAATTCGCTAAATGGATTTAAGACAGTGGTGAAAGCTAAAATTGTAAAATACTAGTCACGTGACAAGAAAAATGCAATTTTGAAGCTTGCAACACTGTAAAGGCAAACTGAACTAGTTGAAAAACAGTCACGTGACCAGAAAAAAGGTAATTTGAGTTGTCAAAATTCGCTAAATGGATTTAAGACAGTGGTGAAAGCTAAAATTGTAAAATACTAGTCACGTGACAAGAAAAATGCAATTTTGAAGCTTGCAACACTGTAAAGGCAAACTGAACTAGTTGAAAAACAGTCACGTGACCAGAAAAAAGGTAATTTGAGTTGTCAAAATTCGCTAAATGGATTTAAGACAGTGGTGAAAGCTAAAATTGTAAAATACTAGTCACGTGACAAGAAAAATGCAATTTTGAAGCTGCAACACTGTAAAGGCAAAGTGAACTAGTTGAAAAACAGTCACGTGACCAGAAAAAGGATAATTTGAGCTGTCAAAATTCGCTAAATGGATTTAAGACAGTGGTGAAAACTAAAATTGTAAAATACTTGTCACGTGACATGGAAATGCAATTTCGGAGCTTGCAACACTGTAAAGGCAAAGTGACATTAGTCAAAAACAATCACGTGACTAGAAAAAGGGTAATTTGAGCTGTCAAAATTCGCTAAATGGATTTAAGACAGTGGTGAAAGCTAAAATTGTAAAATACTTGTCACGTGACAAGAAAATGCAATTTTGAAGCTTGCAACACTGTAAAGGCAAACTGAACTAGTTGAAAAACAGTCACGTGACCAGAAAAAAGGTAATTTGAGCTGTCAAAATTCGCTAAATGGATTTAAGACAGTGGTGATAACTAAAATTGAAAAATACTAGGCACGTGACAAGAAAAATTTTGAAGCTTGCAACACTGTAAAGGCAAACTGAACTAGTTGAAAAACAGTCACGTGACCAGAAAAAAGGTAATTTGAGTTGTCAAAATTCGCTAAATGGATTTAAGACAGTGGTGATAACTAAAATTGAAAAATACTTGTCACGTGACAAGAAAAATTTTGAAGCTGCAACACTGTAAAGGCAAACTGAACTAGTTGAAAAACAGTCACGTGACCAGAAAAAAGGTAATTTGAGCTGTCAAAATTCGCTAAATGGATTTAAGACAGTGGTGAAAACTAAAATTGAAAAATACTAGTCACGTGACAAGAAAAATGCAATTTTGAAGCTGCAACACTGTAAAGGCAAACTGAACTAGTTGAAAAACAGTCACGTGACCAGAAAAAAGGTAATTTGAGTTGTCAAAATTCGCTAAATGGATTTAAGACAGTGGTGAAAGCTAAAATTGTAAAATACTAGTCACGTGACAAGAAAAATGCAATTTTGAAGCTGCAACACTGTAAAGGCAAAGTGAACTAGTTGAAAAACAGTCACGTGACCAGAAAAAGGATAATTTGAGCTGTCAAAATTCGCTAAATGGATTTAAGACAGTGGTGAAAACTAAAATTGAAAAATACTAGGCACGTGACAAGAAAATGCAATTTTGAAGCTTGCAACACTGTAAAGGCAAAGTGAACTAGTTGAAAAACAGTCACGTGACCAGAAAAAAGGTAATTTGAGCTGTCAAAATTCGCTAAATGGATTTAAGACAGTGGTGATAACTAAAATTGAAAAATACTTGTCACGTGACAAGAAAAATTTTGAAGCTGCAACACTGTAAAGGCAAACTGAACTAGTTGAAAAACAGTCACGTGACCAGAAAAAGGTAATTTGAGCTGTCAAAATTCGCTAAATGGATTTAAGACAGTGGTGAAAACTAAAATTGAAAAATACTAGTCACGTGACAAGAAAAATGCAATTTTGAAGCTTGCAACACTGTAAAGGCAAACTGAACTAGTTGAAAAACAGTCACGTGACCAGAAAAAAGGTAATTTGAGTTGTCAAAATTCGCTAAATGGATTTAAGACAGTGGTGAAAGCTAAAATTGTAAAATACTAGTCACGTGACAAGAAAAATGCAATTTTGAAGCTTGCAACACTGTAAAGGCAAAGTGAACTAGTTGAAAAACAGTCACGTGACCAGAAAAAGGATAATTTGAGCTGTCAAAATTCGCTAAATGGATTTAAGACAGTGGTGAAAACTAAAATTGAAAAATACTAGTCACGTGACAAGAAAAATGCAATTTTGAAGCTTGCAACACTGTAAAGGCAAACTGAACTAGTTGAAAAACAGTCACGTGACCAGAAAAAAGGTAATTTGAGTTGTCAAAATTCGCTAAATGGATTTAAGACAGTGGTGAAAGCTAAAATTGTAAAATACTTGTCACGTGACAAGAAAAATTTTGAAGCTTGCAACACTGTAAAGGCAAACTGAACTAGTTGAAAAACAGTCACGTGACCAGAAAAAAGGTAATTTGAGCTGTCAAAATTCGCTAAATGGATTTAAGACAGTGGTGAAAACTAAAATTGAAAAATACTAGGCACGTGACAAGAAAATGCAATTTTGAAGTTTGCAACACTGTAAAGGCAAAGTGAACTAGTTGAAAAACAGTCACGTGACCAGAAAAAAGGTAATTTGAGCTGTCAAAATTCGCTAAATGGATTTAAGACAGTGGTGAAAACTAAAATTGAAAAATACTAGTCACGTGACAAGAAAAATGCAATTTTGAAGCTTGCAACACTGTAAAGGCAAACTGAACTAGTTGAAAAACAGTCACGTGACCAGAAAAAAGGTAATTTGAGTTGTCAAAATTCGCTAAATGGATTTAAGACAGTGGTGAAAGCTAAAATTGTAAAATACTAGTCACGTGACAAGAAAAATGCAATTTTGAAGCTGCAACACTGTAAAGGCAAAGTGAACTAGTTGAAAAACAGTCACGTGACCAGAAAAAGGATAATTTGAGCTGTCAAAATTCGCTAAATGGATTTAAGACAGTGGTGAAAACTAAAATTGAAAAATACTAGGCACGTGACAAGAAAATGCAATTTTGAAGCTTGCAACACTGTAAAGGCAAAGTGAACTAGTTGAAAAACAGTCACGTGACCAGAAAAAAGGTAATTTGAGCTGTCAAAATTCGCTAAATGGATTTAAGACAGTGGTGATAACTAAAATTGAAAAATACTTGTCACGTGACAAGAAAAATTTTGAAGCTGCAACACTGTAAAGGCAAACTGAACTAGTTGAAAAACAGTCACGTGACCAGAAAAAAGGTAATTTGAGCTGTCAAAATTCGCTAAATGGATTTAAGACAGTGGTGAAAACTAAAATTGAAAAATACTAGGCACGTGACAAGAAAATGCAATTTTGAAGCTTGCAACACTGTAAAGGCAAAGTGAACTAGTTGAAAAACAGTCACGTGACCAGAAAAAAGGTAATTTGAGCTGTCAAAATTCGCTAAATGGATTTAAGATAGTGGTGAAAACTAAAATTGAAAAATACTAGTCACGTGACAAGAAAAATGCAATTTTGGAGCTTGCAACACTGTAAAGGCAAAGTGAACTAGTTGAAAAACAGTCACGTGACCAGAAAAAGGGTAATTTGAGTTGTCAAAATTCGCTAAATGGATTTAAGACAGTGGTGAAAGCTAAAATTGTAAAATACTAGTCACGTGACAAGAAAAATGCAATTTTGAAGCTTGCAACACTGTAAAGGCAAAGTGAACTAGTTGAAAAACAGTCACGTGACCAGAAAAAGGATAATTTGAGCTGTCAAAATTCGCTAAATGGATTTAAGACAGTGGTGAAAGCTAAAATTGTAAAATACTTGTCACGTGACATGGAAATGCAATTTCGGAGCTTGCAACACTGTAAAGGCAAAGTGACATTAGTCAAAAACAATCACGTGACTAGAAAAAGGTAGTTTGAACTGTGAAAATTCGCTTAATCCAATTTAGACAGTGGTGAAAACTAAAATTGAAAAATACTAGTCACGTGACAAAAAAAATGCAATTTTGAAGCTTGCAACACTGTAAAGGCAAAGTGAACTAGTTGAAAAACAGTCACGTGACCAGAAAAAAGGTAATTTGAGCTGTCAAAATTCGCTAAATGGATTTAAGACAGTGGTGAAAGCTAAAATTGTAAAATACTTGTCACGTGACAATGAAAATGCAATTTCGAAGCTTGCAACACTGTAAAGGCAAAGTGACATTAGTCGAAAAACAGTCACGTGACCAGAAAAAGGTAATTTGAGCTGTCAAAATTCGCTAAATGGATTTAAGACAGTGGTGAAAGCTAAAATTGAAAAATACTAGTCACGTGACAAGAAAATGCAATTTCGGAGCTTGCAACACTGTAAAGCCAAAGTGACACTTTGTTTTGACATTTTGTTTTTCGTAAAATCGCTGAGATACGGAATTTTAAAAACTTTGACGCAACTTCCAAAAAAAAAGTACAAAAAAATTGAATATCTCGGAAACGGTTAGAGTTACGGAAAATTTGCAAGAGATCAAAAATGTTTAAAATGAGCATTCAGTGGACTAGCTTTATACCAACTTAGAACCAGGTGAACGCGGTCACAACTGGCAGAGCGTTAGTTTCAAACTGTTTGTTTTTTTGTTGTTTGAGCACCCTGTATATGTTTAATCTTGTTGCGGTTAGCACGAGGTGAAAAAGCAGTTCAAGACAAATATTTTGAGCTTTTTACAATCGGCGAAATCCCAAAAATGATGGAGATACGGAATTTTTCAAATTTTGATGCAATTTTCCAGAAAAAAGCGAATATCTCGTAAACGGTTAGAGTTACGAACATTTTGCAAGAGGGTAAGAATGTTCATAATGACTTTCTGCACCCAGTGGACTAGGTTTACATCCACTAATAAATAGTAATAGTAATTATTTTTCTTTTTTGAACAACTGTACAGGGTGTCCCAATAAGCCGTGCACGCGGCTGTTCATCGGAAACTATACCTAGTATGGCTACAAGAAATTTTTTTTATTATAGTAAATGTGGCCGAGAGAAAATACTGAAAATAATTTTCAGCTTTCTAAATCCACTGCTAGGGGGCGTTTCCATACCACTAAAATGAAAAATGTCCAAAAACTCTGAAAATTTAAATGAAAAGGTTTAGTAAAAATCTCATAAAAGTAATCCCCTATTCTCTACGAAGAATTTTCCTATTTAACTTTTTTTTCTATCTCTTCAAATAAAACGGTGGGAGTAGTCCAAAGTTTGCTTTGAAAGAAATGAAATATCTCCAAAACGGCTAATCGTAGAAACTTCGTTTTTGCCGCATTTTAAAGAGCATTTTCTGTCCTGTAGAGTGTCCCAAAATAATGTTCCATTTAGTTTTCGGTCTTTTCGATAGTTTTTACAAAAATTGCACTTTCTTCTTAGATATCTCGAAAAAATCAAATGCAATGGTATAGCTTAGCTTAGCTCCATAAGCAATCAGATAATTATCGTTAAAAAAAACACATATTTTGTTGTTCAACTTATAAAATTTCCTCTTATTTTTTATTTATGTGAAGTTTCTAGAATAGTACAATTTGGTCTTTTTTGGACATTTAATAGTTATTCTTTCTGCTTTTTAATACTTTTTCGCCTCCCTGTATAACATACATTGTTCTCACTTACGATAATAATTAATAATGTAAATAAGTGAATTAATAACAAATCTAACCTGCTGACAACTGCGTAAGTGGTTCCAACGGTCAACCCCAAACTGACTAAACTCATCCACAACAGTTCCATCACTTAAAACGACCGCACAAACTTTACTGGTTTTCTGCGATGGGTACGACCCGAAACCAACTGGTAAAGGAACCAAAGTGGGTACTTTGATAGTAAAAAATTTGGGTTTCGAGCGCGTTACAAACAAAGGCAACTTTTCAAATACCGGCAAACTGCACCAGGTTCGGACGCAGGCGGGTAATAAGGAATCCCTCTCCTAATATCAATTTTCATTTCCTTTGCGCCTCTGAAATCGGACCTGTCGATTGCTTGCATCGCGTTTTGGTTTAGTGCAATAAAAATAATTGGAATTTTTAATGTTGTGAAATGTGGTACCAAATCAATGGTTGCGACAGTGGCGGAACCCGCTAGAACCGCTATCGCTTAATCATAATGATAATTAAGTCCAGGGCAACCATAAACGCTGACGAGCTATTTAACCATTAAAACAATGCGTAAATGCGACACGGTAAAACTGGATTAACAGTTTATTACAAGATAATACTAGTATAATAGCAGTTTGTGCGTCAAACTTAAATCTTCGCAGAAGATTACAAAAATGTGTCCACATTATGTTATTTGTAATTTTTTTTACTAAATTTCGTCCTATTGTTAGTCAATTAGTCAACACTTAGCAAGGATTTAAAAATTTTTTTATTCACTAAATGTTAAAAAAAGTGAAAAAGTTACTTTTCCGCACTCATTTTATTTAAAAAAAAACATTTAAATCAAAAAACCGTAACTGTATATTTAATTTCTCAATTAAGTATACACTGTTAATCATCTTTGCAAACAGAGGCTTTCATTTTAGTAATTTTACTATACATTTTTGTTCAATTTAATAAAAAATGATACTCGTAGAAAAAATTGTGTACCTAACAGATGCGGAAAGCGTTTTTTCCGCCCTTTAACTCCTTGCCCGAACGACACAATGCGGAGCAATCTGGCAATTACAGTCTCGTGCGGGAAAGTACCACTTTCCGCACTTGTTAGGTAGGAGAAGGAGCTCTAAACGGTTCTTTTAAGTGGTTGAACTCCCTATAATAACTGAGTTACAGGGTATTCAATTTTTAAACCATAATTTCAACTGATTTGAAGATTTGTTGCATCAAACCAGTTTTTGGTAAATAACTCAGAAACGGTGAAAGTTACGAAAAATTTGCAAGAGACCGAACATGATCCTAATCAACTCCTTAACCCAACACCAGTAAGTTTGCAAGACTGTTTTTGCTTCCAGTATACGGGGTGTGCATGAAAAGCATGGTGACTGACTGTTTTTGGTCACCCTGTACGTAATTTTTCAGATAGGATTTTTTGCTCAACACCTCTGGAAAAAGGAGCTCAAGACGGTTAATTTGAGTGGTTCAAACTCTTTGAACTCCCAAAAATAACCGAATTACAGGGTATTCAAATTTTAAACCACAATTTCAACTTATTTGAAAATTTGTTGCATCAAACCAGTTTTTGCTAAATAACTCAGAAACGGTGAAAGTTACGAAAAATTTACAAAAGACTAAAAATATTCCTAATCAACTCCTTAACGTAACACCGTAAGTTGGCCGGACCGTTTTTGCTTGTAGTATACAGGGTGTGTATGAAAAGTATGGTGACTGACTGTTTTTGGTCACCCTGTATCGTAATTTTTCAGATAGGATTTTTTGCTCAACACCACTGGAAAAAGAAGCTCAAGACGGTTAATTTGAGTGGTTGAACCACTCTGAACTCCCTATAATAACTGAGTTACAGGGTATTCAAATTTTAAACCACAATTTCAACTGATTTGAAAATTTGTTGCATCAAACCAGTTTTTGCTAAATAACTCAGAAACGGTGAAAGTTACGAAAAATTTGCAAGAGACCGAACATGATCCTAATCAACTCCTTAACCCAACACCGTAAGTTTGCAGGACTGTTTTTGCTTCCAGTATACGGGGTGTGCATGAAAAGCATGGTGACTGACTGTTTTTGGTCACCCTGTACGTAATTTTTTAGATAGGATTTTTTGCTCAACACCACTGGAAAAAGGAGCTCAAGACGGTTAATTTGAGTGGTTCAACCTCTTTGAACTCCCAAAAATAACTGAACTAAACCAATTTGAAAATTTGTTAATCAAACCAGAGTTACAGGGTGAAAGTTCAAATTTTAAAAGACTAAAAATGTTCCATAATTTAACGTAAACTGATTTGAAAAGGTTGTGCATGTTGCACTGTTTTTGGTCACCCTGTACGTAATTTTTCAGATAGGATTTTTTGCTCAAACTGGAAAAAGAAGCTCAAGACGGTTAATTTTTTGAGTCGTCACTCTGAAGTTCCAATAATTTACAGGATATTCAAATTTTAAACACAATTTCAACAGAAACGCTGTGAAAGTAAATAACTCAGAAACGAAAAAGTTACGAAAAAAAAGACCAAAAATGTTCCTAATCAACTTCTTAACTCAACACCGTACGTTTGTAAGACCATTTTTGCTTCCAGTATACAGGGTGTGCAAGGAAAGTGTAGTGGTTCACTATTTTTGTCACCCTGTACCTAATTTACGTAAACAACACGTTACAAGGTGACTCAAAAAAAACGTTACAAGGTTACAGCGTTATACAAGGTGACCCACAAAAAACTTTGAAAACAAAATCATATTTTTATCCTAAATCTTGGCGTGTTCAGTAATGATATTTTCATTTTTTGACTACACCTCAGTCACACCGTGTATACTGGGAACCGTGGCAACTTTCAAAAAGATCATTTAGGTCCTCAGAAAGAGGAAGAAAATACCTTTTAATCCTCAAAAAAATTATTAAAATCCAGTGAATCAATTTGAAGAAACAGCCACTCAAAAATGACCAAAAATTTTGCTGTCCCATTCTTTTTGACGAGCAGTTTATAATATAACCTCAAAATAAGCCTCAAAACTGAAAACTTTTAAAATAGTAAACAATGTAAACCAGTAAACCTAAAAACCTACAAATACAAGTTTTATTCCGGATTTCCGGAGTGATTATTAAAAAGGAAAGTCAAATATTACTATAGTTTAACAAACAGACAACTTTTGACTTTTTTAAGTGACTTAATGTATTTTAAGCCAAGAAAATGCAACTGCAAGAAATATAGATAATCTTGCAAGGAAAGTGCAACGCAAAAGTTTCTAGATAATCTGTCTTGCAGACAACTCAAGAACTAGCCAAGCAAATCAAGATTTCCTGTTTTGTGAAACGCTAATAGTGAGCTTGAAAATAACATTGACTTTAAGAAATAAAAACAACAAAAAAATAATAAAATATTAAAATAATATTGACTTTACTGGGACAGCTGGTTTTTATGATAAAATTCAAAGTCAAAGACTCACAATTTTCATTAAGTAATTCAGTAGCAATAGTTATTAAGTAATTTGATTAAGAAAAGTATCAAAAAGCTACTAAAAACAGTCTGATAATGTCTTTGTTGGGCAAAACTCGAGTCACTAAATTACTTAATAAAAATTGTGAGTTTTATCAGAAAACAAAACCAGTAGAAAAATAATGGGACTGGAATTCATCTGAAAAATACGTCAATCCTTTCTTATACAATAACCAGTATTTCCCAATAGTGATAATATGCCACTCAATGCCAATTGATTTTTAAAAAGCCTTATCTGTACAGCTGATAAAAAGAAATAAAATCATCTTAAAATATTTCCTGTTTAAGTAAATAAAATGTATTTTAAGTTATTGCTAAAAATCAGTAGCGTACTCTAGGAAATTAGATAAATTACTATTTAGGCACAAATGGCTTGCAATGTTTGTTTATTTTCAACCATGTCTGTAATAAGTAATGTAAGATTCTGATAAATGGTTGAAAATAAAATAGTATACAAACCACGGTGGAAAGTTTAATTTCTGTCTCGAGATAAAGTTCTACCTAATATCTCTACAGAAATCAAACACTTTCCACCTGAGTATGTAATATACTATTACGTCCAGGTTTTCATGGGTAAAAGAATGATTTTACACATTATAGTATACTCTTTCGATTCAGCCTTTAATTATTTTGTTATACATGTCTTATTTTAAATAATTTTAAAAATTTTGTTAAATCTACCTACAAGTTAAAATTGACCGTAGGATCACCCAGCAAGGGAACTTAAGACTCCTCACTCGATTGTCTATCTAAATAGCGTTGTCGTTTGTCGCAAATTGACTGTATGGGTGACTTTACGGCTAATTTGCGGCAAATTTAAAATTTACCACACGAAATCGAGTTATATGGGTTCGTTTTTGACCAATTTGGGAACGAGAAAACTATTCCAGCCGTTAGTTTTTCGTTACCTCTTAGACAGGCCGAGAAACTTGGGTTTAACAAAAATTGCGTAAGATTTACTACAAAATGGATGTTACCATTGAATTCCTCGTCCACGATTTAGCATAAAACGATCCTTCACTCGATAGTTTACCTAAAAGTTGACATTTGCCGTAAATTTTGGTCGTCCTCCTGCGGCCAATTAGTTGCAAATTCGAAATTTGTCCTACAAAATCGAGTGAGGGTTCGTTTTTGACCAATTTGGAGACGGGAAATCCATTCCAGCCGTTAGTTTTTACTTATCTCTTACCCAGGTTGAGAAACTTGCATTTAACCCAACTTGAGACCTCTCTCGTGCGATCTTCTAGCTAAAAGTTGAAATTTGCCGCAAACTGGCCATATAATGATGGCAAATTTGAAATTTGTAATAGAAAATTGAACAAAGACTGGTTTTCTGGGGATGAGGAATCCAATTCTGTTGTCACTTTCTAAATATTCCCTATTCCGAATGAGAAAGCTAGTTTTAACAAGACTTTGGTAGGAGTTACTCAAAAATGAATGTCACCATTGGTTTCCTCGACTCATCTGGCTATCTTTGCCGTTTACCTCATATTTTTTTAGTGATGGGTAAATTACTAGTAAAAAAAATATTTTACTTTACCAGCTGGTAAATTGTAAATACTACGTTTCTGGCAGTTCAAACTTTGACACCGCTTTTCTCCCTGACTGTTTCAAATTTTGTTGTGTTTTTTCAAGACCTTGAATAGGAAATTTAATGAGGATTCCAAAAATGTGCTTAAAACAGTAATTTTCTCACTCCAAGTAGGTTTTACAGGCGATTTTGTCCTTGACAGTTTACATTTTGACACCATAATTCTCCCTGATTTTACCTGATGAGTGGTGTCCAAAAATGTGCTTAAAACATGATTCAGTCACTGACTGTTCCAAATTTTATTGTGTTTTTCAGGACATTGGATAGGAAATTTAATGAGAATTCCAAAAATGTGCTTAAAACAGTAATTTTCTCACCCCAAACATGATTTTGTCTTTCAGTTTACATTTTGACCCATAAATTCTCCCTGATTTTACCTGATGAGTGGTGTCCAAAAACGTGCTTAAAACATGATTCACTGACCAAATTTTGTGGTGTTTTTCAGGACATTGGATAGGAAATTTAATGAGGATTCCAAAAATGTGCTTAAAACAGTAATTTTCTCACTACAAGTAGGTTTTACAGGCGATTTTGTCCTTGACAGTTTACATTTTGACACCATAATTCTCCCTGATTTTACCTGATGAGTGGTGTCCAAAAATGTGCTTAAAACATGATTCAGTCACATGACTGTTCCAAATTTTGTTGTGTTTTTCAGGACATTGGATAGGAAATTTAATGGGGATTCCAAAAATGTGCTTAAAACAGTAATTTTCTCACCCAAGTAGGTTTTACAGGCGATTTTGTCCTGGACAGTTTACATTTTGACACCATAATTCTTCCCTGATTTTACCTGATGAGTGGTAATTTTTCTCCAAGTAGGGTTTAAAATTGTCTTTGACAGTTTACATTTTGACACCATAATTCTCCCTGATTTTACCTGATGAGTGGTGTCCAAAAATGTGCTTAAAACATGAACATGATTCACATTGGATAGGAAATTTAATGAGGATTCCAAAAATGTCATGATTCAGTCACTGACTGTTCCTGACTGTTCCAAATTTTGTTGTGTTTTTCAGGACATTGGATAGGAAATTTAATGAGGATTCCAAAAATGTGCTTAAAACAGTAATTTTCTCACCCCAAGTAGGTTTTACAGGCGATTTTGTCCTTGACAGTTTACATTTTGACACCATAATTCTCCCTGATTTTACCTGATGAGTGGTGTCCAAAAATGTGCTTAAAACATGATTCAGTCACTGACTGTTCCAAATTTTGTTGTGTTTTTCAGGACATTGGATAGGAAATTTAATGAGGATTCCAAAAATGTGCTTAAAACAGTAATTTTCTCACCCCAAGTAGGTTTTACAGGCGATTTTGTCCTTGACAGTTTACATTTTGACACCATAATTCTCCCTGATTTTACCTGATGAGTGGTGTCCAAAAATGTGCTTAAAACATGATTCAGTCACTGACTGTTCCAAATTTTGTTGTGTTTTTCAGGACATTGGATAGGAAATTTAATGAGGATTCCAAAAATGTGCTTAAAACAGTAATTTTCTCACCCCAAGTAGGTTTTACAGGCGATTTTGTCCTGGACAGTTTACATTTTGACACCATAATTCTCCCTGATTTTACCTGATGAGTGGTGTCCAAAAATGTGCTTAAAACATGATTCAGTCACTGACTGTTCCAAATTTTGTTGTGTTTTTCAGGACATTGGATAGGAAATTTAATGAGGATTCCAAAAATGTGCTTAAAACAGTAATTTTCTCACCCCAAGTAGGTTTTACAGGCGATTTTGTCCTGGACAGTTTACATTTTGACACCATAATTCTCCCTGATTTTACCTGATGAGTGGTGTCCAAAAATGTGCTTAAAACATGATTCAGTCACTGACTGTTCCAAATTTTGTTGTGTTTTTCAGGACATTGGATAGGAAATTTAATGGGGATTCCAAAAATGTGCTTAAAACAGTAATTTTCTCACCCCAAGTAGGTTTCACAAACGGTTTTGTCCCTGACTGTCTTTTCACCCAAAAATTTTAGATCACAATATCAATGATTTGCAAATTGGTTGCACCAAACCAGTTTTTCCTAAATAACTGAAAAACGGTGAAAGTTACGAAAAATTTGCAAGAGACCAAAAATGTTCCAATCAACTTCTTAACTCAGCACCGTAAGTTTGCAGGACCGATTTTGCTTCCAGTATACAGGGTGTTTATGAAAAGTATGATGATTGACTGTTTTTGGTCACCCTGTAGGCAATTTGTCAGATAAAATTTTTTGCTCAACACCACTGGAAAGAGGAGCTCAAGACGGTTAATTTGAGTGGTTCAACCTCCCTGAACTCACAAAAATAACCGAGTTATATGGTGCTTAAATTTCAAACCACAATTTAAACTTATTTGAAAATTTGTTGCATCAATGCAGTTTTTCCTAAACAACTAGAAAACGGTGAAAGTTACAAAAAATTTGCAAAAGAGCAAAAATGTTTGTAAAGAACTGCTAAACTAATCTATGGAAGTTTCAAGCAAATTTCAATTAGAACTATAAAATTACTGGTAAAATTGGTAAATTTTCCTGTCACACTTAATTTTACTTTACCTTAACGGTAAATAACCCGTCACGGTAAATTTACGCCCATCACTATATTTTTCGCATTTGTTAGAAAAATAGGTATGTACGTGGTTTAACGACGTCTTGCGAAGCTTATTTTTACATCTTCAATTTTTAAGTTAATTAAGTCAATTTTCATGAATTTGATGTCAATTTCCAGTTTGCAGGCCAGTTATCAGTATTCAAACACTAAAAAGTATTAAAAATTGTGAACATTGACTGGACTGGCAAAATTTCAATTATCAAGTTTTCGTGATGTGAATTTTTAAGTCAATTTTCATGAATTTGATGTATATTTCCAGTTTTCGTCAATAATCAAGTTTCAAGCATTGAAATTTATTTAAAAATTATGAAAATTGACTTGACTAGCAAAACTCCAACTATCAAATTAGTTTTTTCATGAATTTGACCATAATTTTCAGTTTGTAAGCCAATTATCAAAAATATGGTGCAAATTTCAAGTTTACAAGTCAATTTGTATCATTTTTATGTCAATTTCCAGAGCAGTTATCAATATTGACTTGACTGGCAAAATTCCAATATTTCAATCAGTTTTTCATGATTTTAACATCATTTATAACTTTTTATGTAAATTTTCATAAATTTGATCGATATCTGATTTCTTGGTCAATTTTCATTAATTTGATGTAAATTCTCTACGAACGTACGAACATGACTAAAATAACTGACAGACTCATACAACTACAAACCAAGTGGGAAAATAACCCAAACAACTGGACAATTGTAAATCCACTATGCATAACAGAGACAGACTGTTAGAACATTTTAATTAGAACTTTTTTTTTTCTCATTGTATAATTTGTATATATTAATTAGAAATAAGACTACCTGTACATATTAAAAAACATGTATACATAGGCAGAAAGACCGTAATGGTCGATAGCCGTTTTTTCTTGTTGGAAAATAAAGATTGTTTATATACAGGGTGGTCCAGTTTTAAGTGTCAATAATTCACCATTTGATAGCTAATCAAAAAATAAGTTGACTTGCATTATGTTATTTTTCTGAAAAACGTTTCCTAAGGAAGATACAGTCCTCCAAATTTCAATTTAAAAAATCGTTTTAAAGTTTAAAACTGAATATCCAAGACTTGTGAAAGTCCAAATTTGTACTGAATAGTCTAAAAACTTTTTTACTACTAGGAATGGTCTTATGATTTGCTTTCTCAGACTGCCTTCCTGGTTGAGTGTCTGAAACTGGCATTCAAGAACTAAAAAAAGTCCGGAAATCAAGACAAAGATTGTATTGAGCATGAAACTCAGTTTTTACTACTAAAAATAATATAAAAGTTGCCTTTTAATGCTAGAACTGACTTTACTAGGACTAAAGAGTCCAAAAGTATATTTTCAAGACTTTAATTGGTGTACAACTCAATTTTCTGTTCTGGACAACAAGTCTAAAAGTAAATTAAATTTTCGGACTATTTTATTTCTAAAAAATATTTCTCAAGACTATTATTGTAGACTATAAGACTATAATAGTCTTAAACTCGATTTTTCAGTCTTAAAAAGCACTAAAAACAGTCTGAATTTCTTAGAGGTGCTACAATTTATTGCACCTATGAGTGCAGAAGTCAATTTAATAGTGAAGAAGCTTGAAATAACATTTTCAAGACTATGGTCAGTGGACACACTGGCTTTTAGGCCTGATAAGTCAAAAACTTTGTAAAGATAGTCTTGAAACTCGATTTGAGGCACTGAAAACAGCCTTAAAACACTAAAAACAGTCTAGTTTATTAAGAAATACCCGAATTTTTAGCACTGAGGTGTCTAGAAGTCGATTTAATAGTGACAAAGCTTGGAATGCCATTTTAAGTCTATGAAGAATGTAAAAATTGTTTTTTAAGTTTGCTATGTCAATAACTTGGTGAATATAGTCTTGAAATTCGATTTTCCAAGCTAAAAGCAGTTTTGAAGCACTAAAAATAGTCCAGAATTCGAAGAAAATGAAAAGCAAAGTAAAAAGCACGAAAAGTTAGTTTTTAAGAAAATTTTTATGAATCTAATGTTAATGTCCTGCATCTAAGACTATTTTCAAGACTAAAATATTGAAATTTGTCTTCAAATTATGAAAACTTACTTCAAATGCAAATTTTAAGCTTCTGATGTCACTTTTCATTAGTTCAGTCACATTTTGGGGTTCAAGTCAATTTTTAAGGTTTAAATGTATGAATTTGTAGTAACAAATTCTTGAAAAAGTAGTTTTTATGTCTACACGTCAATTTTTAGTATTAAAGTCTCTCGATTTGCATGAAAACTGGTTACAAACACAATTTTTAAGCTTCTGAAATTTTTATCTTTTCTAATTCAATTTTCAAAACTAAAGTCTTTTAGTTTGTCTGGAAACTATGAAAACTGGCTACAATAATAACTTCTTAAGTGAATTTTCCGTTTCCAAGACAATTTTTAAGTTGGGTTGGGTTAGTTTTGGGTCTTTGATCGTAATAACGTGTAATAAAGTGCTTGTTCCAAATTTGATCAATATTGCTCCAACGGTCTGACAGTTATGACAAAAAACCGATTTTTTAAACAGAAATTAAAAGGACTGTATTTTCCTTAGGAAGCACTTTTCAGGAAAATGACATAATGAATGTCAACTTATTTTTTAATTGGCTATGGATTGGTGAATTATTGACATTTAAAACTGGACCACCCTGTATATATATATATATTTGATGTAAATTTCCAGTTCACGTCGATTTTCATGCGTTTGGCGTCAATTTCAAATTTCAAATTGGAACCATTCTCTTCAAAATCTATAACTACTGTTACTCTAGTGCTTTCTTGGACTTAAAATTTCCTACCCTGTATACCAATAACAAAAATGGCGTTGGAGTTTCCTAAATTAAACGAAATAATTTTAATACGATCCGCCACTGATAAACAAAAAAACTACACGTTACAATCAATTTAGCGATGATAAACCTGAAGTGTTCCCACACGCGTAACTTCTCCTTAGATAGAACCTTGAACGTCATTAGAGCAATTTGTTGTAAGGTTTCCTGAATAGTTCATTCATTCACAAAGTTGAGCATGTAAACAGCATGGAAATCCAAGCTTATCACTTACGAAACGAAAAGCGCTGGTAAAATTCTCAGTTTCGCTAAAATGCACGTAGTGTGGCTGCCGTGTTTTAGTTTCGGTCTCCTACTTGGATTAACCGCCTTATCCAGGTAAGTTTTGTTTACCCAAATTTGCCGGTTAAGAAAACAGTGATACGTTACAGAAGTCGGGCAAAAATCGAAGAAAAACAGGCCGAAAAAAGTGACAGAGAAATTAAGAAAATTTTAGGAAAAATTCATCCAGTTGAAAACTAAACATCAAAAGACTTACCCAGAATCGCCCTCAAATGTCCCTCTAAAGTTTGTAAAATAGTAGCCTTGATCTCTTTGACGGTTTTGCCCAGAAACTGCTCGCTGGCCGTATGCAACAATCCGTCCGCTTTCATGATCTTGCATTGAGCCACTCCGGTGACGCTGAGAGGCACTCCTTGAGAGGTTTCCACGCTTTCGCATTGAGGATTGAGAGTCATTACCTCCAAGGAGAGTCGTTGCACGTCGGTGACCAACCACCAAGCCCAGGACCATCCCCCCACTGTGGTCACCCTCTTTGTGGAACCGCAACATCCACCTGAAATTTAATGGAATTTGGTTATTCAAGTTTTGTGTGTAAATGAACTAAAAAAATCGTATATCATCTTTCTTCATTTCAGAACTATACTTGAATCAGAAATAAATTAAGTTTATGTCGACATCAAGATTTTTGTTTCAAATGCAGAAAATGCCACTTCCCCACATTGAATACCTAAACGCAATAATTGTGTATCTTGTCACAAAATCAAAACTAAACAAAAAACACTAAAATCAAATTTGTTGTATCCTCAGTCAAAAATCCTCTTCTAAAACTAGCGTTATTTCATTAACTTTCTTGTCCACTGTTTGAGAAATATAACACGAATCAAATTGAGACTTCATTTCAATGCTTCTGTACAGGTAAGTGCTAAAAAACCAAAAAAGAAAACTGCTGATTACGTGACCACTTCATCAGGAAGTATGATTTTAAGGAAAGGAAAGGCGTCACATCCGTTTTGGCACTTTCATCGCGCATGTCACTTACAGAGTGTACTTCCAACCTCATTTCAATTTTGAAATTTCCATATTTGTATGTCCTAACACACCAAAAGGTATCTTGAGCTGCCTTCGATAGAGTTTGACGTCACGATTACGTATCTTAACAGAACAATACTGTTAACTGTCATATTTGTTCTGCACGCTCCATGAAACGTCAAAAAAATATAGAACCTTGCTTGACAGAAAAACAACAATGGACGTCTGTTTGCCTTTAATGCTTTTATCGTCTGTGGGCGATTAATGTTCTTTCCTTTTCAAGGAAAAAATCTGGTGCCGTCAAATCAGGGGATTGAGGCGGCCGCTCAATATCTCCATTTTGTTATACCAACTTGGCAGGAAAAACGTTTCTAAGATGAGCGACCGTTTCACGAGATGTATGACATGTAGCGCCATCTGAAACCAGAAGTTTTGTAAACCAAGTTCTTCCAACTGTGGTTGCAATAATTCACGTATCACTGTTCGATATCGTTGTCCACAGTAACTGTAACAGTAACTGCATTGCCCTTGGCTTCTTCAAAAAAGAAAAGTCCAATGATTGAATTTCGGAGCCTATTGCGCACCAAACAACCATCTTTCGATGGTACGTGTTTGTTGTTTTTGACAATGTTGCCAGGTCTACCGTTAAAACGGTACATCTACCGTTTTTGCGGTTCTTTTACCGTTCTACTGTTTTTTTGTATATAATCTACCGTTTTTAATTACATTGTCATTATGATGGTTGTGAAACTTTTTATATACTTTTACGACAATTGTCACGTGACCGTCTAGCTAAATAGTATTCTAAAATCACGTGACAACTGTCACTAACGACAAAACTGTCAAACTATGCTCTAAAGTTGCAAAAATCAGGGATTAGAAACGTTTTCTTGTACTATTTGATATAAAACGTGTTTTTGAGATGTATAACAGTTATTTTGACAATTGTCACGTGACCGTCTAACTAAATAGTGTTTTACAATCACGTGACAACAGTCACTAACGTTAAAACTGTCAAACTATGCTCTAAAGTTGCAAAAATCAGGGTTTAGAAACGTTTTCTTGTAGTATTTGATATAAAACGTGTTTTTGAGATTTATGACAGTTATTTTGACAATTGTCACGTGACCGTCTAGCTAAATAGTGTTCCAAAATCACGTGACAACTGTCATTAAGGACAAAACTGTCAAACTATGCTCTAAAGTTGCAAAAATCAAGGTTTAGAAACGTTTTCTTGTAGTATTTGATATAAAACGTGTTTTTGAGATTTATGACAGTTATTTTGACAATTGTCACGTGACTGTCTAGCTAAATAGTGTTCTAAAATCACGTGACAACTGTCACTAACGACAAAACTGTCAAACTATGCTCTAAAGTTGCAAAAATCAGGGTTTAGAAACGTTTTCTTGTAGTATTTGATATAAAACGTGTTTTTGAGATTTATGACAGTTATTTTGACAATTATCACGTGACCGTCTAGCTAAATAGTGTTCTACAATCACGTGACAACTGTCACTAACGACAAAACTGTCAAATCGTGTTCAAAAGTTGCAAAAATTAGGGGATTAGAAAAGTTTTCTTGTATTATTTGATGTAAATCGTGTTTTTGAGATGTACGACAATTATTTTGACAATTGTCACGTGACCGTCTAGCTAAATAGCGTTCTACAATAACGTGACAACTGTCACTAACGACAAAACTGTCAAACTATGCTCTAAAGTTGCAAAAATCAGGGTTTAGAAACGTTTTCTTGTAGTATTTGATATAAAACGTGTTTTTGAGATTTATGACAGTTATTTTGACAATTGTCACGTGACCGTCTAGCTAAATAGTATTCTACAATCACGTGACAACTGTCACTAACGTTAAAACTGTCAAACTGTGTTCAAAAGTTGCAAAAATCAGGGTTTAGAAACGTTTTCTTGTAGTATTTGATATAAAACGTGTTTTTGAGATTTATGACAGTTATTTTGACAATTGTCACGTGACCGTCTAGCTAAATAGTATTCTACAATCACGTGACAACTGTCACTAACGTTAAAACTGTCAAACTGTGCTCAAAAGTTGCAAAAATCAGGGTTTAGAAACGTTTTCTTGTAGTATTTGATATAAAACGTGTTTTTGAGATTTATGACAGTTATTTTGACAATTGTCACGTGACCGTCTAGCTAAATAGTGTTCTACAATCACGTGACAACTGTCACTAACGTTAAAACTGTCAAATTGTTCAAAACAAAAAATTAGGGGATTAGAGTTTTCTTGTAGTATTTGATGTCTAGCTAAATAGTGTTCTACAATCACGTGACAACAGTCACTAACGTTAAAACTGTCAAACTGTGTTCAAAAGTTGCAAAAATCAGGTCTTAGAAACGTTTTCTTGTAGTATTTGATATAAACTCTGTTTTTGAGATTTATGACAGTTATTTTGACAATTGTCACGTGACTGTCTAGCTAAATAGTGTTTTACAATTACGTGACAACATTTACTAACGACAAAATTGTCAAACTATGTTCTAAAGTTGCAAAAAACAGGGTTTAGAAACGTTTTCTTGTAGTATTTGATATAAAACGTGTTTTTGGGATTTATGACAGTTATTTTGGCAATTGTCACGTGAATAGTATTCTACAATCACGTGACAACTGCCGTTAACGTCAAAACTGTCAAACTGTGCTCAAAAGTTGCAAAAATCAGGGCTTGGAAAAGTTTTCTGGAAGCATTCTATATAAAGAGTGTTTTTGAGATTTATCATTTTGACAATGGTCTCGTGACTGTCTAGCTAAATTATCCTTTAAAACCACGTGATATCTGTCACTATCTCAAAACTTAGAAAACAATATTATTAATAAAAAAAAATAAAAAATCTGTATTTTTGAAATACGGTTTTTATATTTATAGCAAGAATAAATGATTAAAATTAGTATAATAATGTAAAATGAATGAATTTGTTTTGATCTACCGTTTTTTGACTGATTATTCTACTGCCATTAAATATTTTGACTTGGCAACATTGGTTTTTGATACTGCAAAAATATGTTGCGCGTTAAAAAAAAACGCAATGATGTTGGTTATATATGGAGAGTTTCGGACATGTTGGTGAACTAATATTGTGTATAGATAGGCAAATAAAACAAAAGTGTAGTTTTAATATACAGGGTGTGCCGAATTGTACTTTTTTTTACAAATAAAATAACTGAGAGTTCGTTATTCTTTATAGTTCAAAACATCCTCATAATTTTCATCTAAACCCTGAAATATGGGAGAGTACCGTTAATTTAAATGATGATCAGTAATTGTCTGGTTCGATTGTAAAAATCTGAATCTTGAATGATACCAGATATTTTTAAAGAAAAAAGTGGTATGCCACTGGTTTTTCCATTTAATTTAGATCAAAAAAACTATTTTTGTTTTTTTTTAATAAATGCACCATTTTTGATCAAAAAATAAAAGTTTATGTTCATACACTTGGTAATCAACAATATGATTGAAATCAAAAACCGATGATAAACAGAATGATGTTAATTTGATTTTTTAATAATTTGTATACAAATTAAAATGCAATAGTATTATTAACAGTAATAGTTAGGAGTAAACAGTTATAACAACTATAAAATTTAAACAGTTTCTTTAAATCCTTTAATTCAGCAGTTGCACTCTGAACATTTTTGGTCTCTTGCAAAATTTCTGTAACTCTAATCCTTTCCTAAATATTAGACTATTTTTAACTTCTTTTTTTTGGAAATTGCATTGCAAGTTTCTTCGAATATAAAAATTCATCTTAAACTGTCTTTTTACCACAACACGATTGAAGATATAACGCTCTCATAGTTTAAACTTGACAGAATGTATCTAGTCCTGGTTATTACTTCTGATCTTTGGATTTCTGGACTTTTTTCGACTTTGTCTGATCTCCACGGAAATAAGATTTTAGATCCGAGCCAATAATGGTCACTACCGCAGGTAGGTCCTCTGTGTACTCTCACATCTTGCACCTTTAAGTTGGTCTTCTGGCGTATCAGGATATATGATCGATTTCAGGCCTCTCCTATTTAGTGTCCATGTATATTTGTGATTCCATGGGTGCTGGAAGAAGCCATTCAATATCTTCAGTCATGTTGTGTCTTCGCCCTGTCCTGCCGTTAAAACGGTACATCTACCGTTTTTAATTACATTGTCATTAGGTTGATTGTTGAAGGTTGAAGTTTTTATATACTTTTTCAGTTTATTGAATAGGAAATTTAATGAGGATTCTAAAAATGCGCTTAAAACAGTCATTTTCTTCTTCCAATTTATCCTCTAAAACCACCATGTCAAAATTTGACTAGAATATCCAAGAATTACATTTTAACACAGTTTTTGAAACAAGACAATTTTTTGAGATTTATGACAGTTATTTTGACAATTGTCACGTGACCGTCTAGCTAAATAGTATTCTACAATCACGTGACAACTGTCACTAACGTCAAAACTGTCAAACTATGCTCTAAAGTTGCAAAAATCAGGGTTTCGAAAGGTTTTCTTGCAGTATTTGATATAAAACGTGTTTTTCAGATGTATGACAATTATTTTGACAATTGTCACGTGACCGTTTAGCTAAATAGTATTCTACAATCACGTGACAACTGTCACTAACGTCAAAACTGTCAAACTATGCTCTAAAGTTGCAAAAAACAGGGTTTAGAAACGTTTTCTTGCAGTATTTGATATAAAACGTGTTTTTGAGATTTATGACAGTTATTTTGACAATTGTCACGTGACCGTCTAGCTAAATAGTGTTTTACAATCACGTGACAACTGTCACTAACATTAAAACTGTCAAACTGTGCTCTAAAGTTGCAAAAATCAGGTCTTAGAAACGTTTTCTTGCAGTATTTGATATAAAACGTGTTTTTGAGATTTATGACAGTTTTTTTGACAATTGTCACTTCATCGTCGAGCTAAATAGTATTCTACAATCACGTGACAGCTGTCACTAACGTCAAAACTGTCAAACTATGCTCTAAAGTTGCAAAAATCAGGTCTTAGAAACGTTTTCTTGTAGTATTTGATATAAAACGTGTTTTTGAGATTTATGACAGTTATTTTGACAATTGTCACATGACCGTCTAGCTAAATAGTGTTCTACAATCACGTGACAAGTGTCACTAACGTCAAAACTGTCAAACTATGTTCTAAAGTTGCAAAAATCAGGGTTTAGAAACGTTTTCTTGTAGTATTTGATATAAAACGTGTTTTTGAGATTTATGACAGTTTTTTTGACAATTGTCACTTCATCGTCGAGCTAAATAGTATTCTACAATCACGTGACAGCTGTCACTAACATCAAAACTTTCAAACTAGGCTCTAAAGTTGCAAAAATCAGGTCTTAGAAACGTTTTCTTGTAGTATTTGATATAAAACGTGTTTTTGGGATTTATGACAGTTATTTTGACAATTGTCACATGACTGCTAGCTAAATAGTGTTCTGCAATCACGTGACAAGTGTCACTAACGTCAAAACTGTCAAACTAATGTTCTAAAGTTGCAAAAACCAGGGTTTAGAAACGTTTTCTTGTAGTATTTGCTATAAAACGTGTTTTTGGGATTTATGACAGTTATTTTGACAATTTTCACATGACCGTCTAGCTAAATAGTGTTCTGCAATCACGTGACAAGTGTCACTAACGTCAAAACTATGTTCTAAAGTTGCAAAAAACAGGGTTTAGAAACGTTTTCTTGCAGTATTTGATATAAAACGTGTTTTTGAGATTTATGACAGTTATTTTGATAATTGTCACTTTATCGTCAAGGTAAATAGTGTTATACAATCACGTGACAACTGTCACTAACGTCAAAACTGTCAAACTATGCTCTAAAGTTGCAAAAATCAGGGTTTAGAAACGTTTTCTTGTAGTATTTGATATAAAACGTGTTTTTGAGATTTATGACAGTTATTTTGACAATTGTCACGTGACCGTCTAGCTAAATAGGATTTTACAATCACGTGACAACAGTCACTAACATTCAAACTGTCAAACTGTGCTCTAAAGTTGCAAAAATCAGGTCTTAGAAACGTTTTCTTGCAGTATTTAATATAAAACGTGTTTTTGAGATTTATGACAGTTTTTTTGACAATTGTCACTTCATCGTCGAGCTAAATAGTATTCTACAATCACGTGACAGCTGTCACTAACGTCAAAACTGTCAAACTAGGCTCTAAAGTTGCAAAAATCAGGTCTTAGAAACGTTTTCTTGTAGTATTTGATATAAAACGTGTTTTTCAGATTTATGACAGTTATTTTGACAATTGTCACATGACCGTCTAGCTAAATAGTGTTCTGCAATCACGTGACAAGTGTCACTAACGTCAAAACTGTCAAACTATGTTCTAAAGTTGCAAAAATTAGGGTTTAAAAACGTTTTCTTGTAGTATTTGATATAAAACGTGTTTTTGAGATTTATGACAGTTTTTTTGACAATTGTCACTTCATCGTCGAGCTAAATAGTATTCTACAATCACGTGACAGCTGTCACTAACGTAAAAATTGTCAAACTAGGCTCTAAAGTTGCAAAAATCAGGTCTTAGAAACGCTTTCTTGTAGTATTTGATATAAACTCTGTTTTTGAGATTTATGACAGTTACTTTGACAATTGTCACATGACCGTCTAGCTAAATAGTGTTCTGCAATCACGTGGCAAGTGTCACTAACGTCAAAACTGTCAAACTATGTTCTAAAGTTGCAAAAAACAGGGTTTAGAAACGTTTTCTTGTAGTATTTGATATAAACTCTGTTTTTGAGATTTATCATAGTTATTTTGACAATTTTCACGTCACTGTCTAGCTAAATAGTGTTTTACAATCACGTGACAACATTTACTAACGACAAAATTGTCAAACTATGTTCTAAAGTTGCAAAAAACAGGGTTTTGAAACGTTTTCTTGTAGTATTTGATATAAAACGTGTTTTTGGGATTTATGACAGTTATTTTGATAATTGTCACTTTATCGTCAAGGTAAATAGTGTTATACAATCACGTGACAAATGTCACTAACGTCAAAACTGTCAAACTATGCTCTAAAGCTGCAAAAATCAGGGTTTAGAAACGTTTTCTTGCAGTATTTGATATAAAACGTGTTTTTGAAATTTATGACAGTTATTTTGACAATTTTCACGTGATCGTCAAGCTAAATAGTGTTCTGCAATCACGTGACAAGTGTCACTTACGTCAAAACTGTCAAACTATGTTCTAAAGTTGCAAAAAACAGGGTTTAGAAACGTTTTCTGGTAGTATTTGATATAAAACGTGTTTTTGAGATGTATGACAGTTATTTTGACAATTGTCACTTTATCGTCTAGCTAAATAGTGTTATACAATCACCCGACAACTGTCACTAACGTCAAAACTGTCAAAATATGCTCTAAAGCTGCAAAAATCAGGGTTTAGAAACGTTTTCTTGTAGTATTTGATATAAAACGTGTTTTTGAGATTTATGACAGTTATTTTGACAATTGTCACGTGACTGTCTAGCTAAATAGTGTTTTACAATCACGTGACAACAGTCACTAACATTAAAACTGTCAAACTGTGCTCTAAAGTTGCAAAAATCAGGTCTTAGAAACGTTTTCTTGCAGTATTTGAGATAAAACGTGTTTTTGAGATGTATGATAGTTATTTCGACTATTGTCACTTTATCGTCTAGCTAAATAGTGTTCTACAATCAGGTGACAACTGTCACTAACGTGAAAACTGTCCAACTATGCTCTAAAGCTGCAAAAATCAGGGCTTAGAAACGTTTTCTTGTAGTATTTTATATAAAACGTGTTTTTAAGATGTATAACAGTTATTTTGACAATTATCACGTGACCGTCTAGCTAAATAGTGTTCCACAATCACGTGACAACTGCCACTAACGTCAAAACTGTCAAGCTATATTCTAAAGTTGCAAAAAACAGGGTTTAGAATCTTTTTCTTGTAGTATTTGATATAAAACGTGTTTCTGAGATTTATGACAGTTATTTTGACAATTGTCACGTGACCGTCTAGCTAAATAATGTTTTACAATCACGTGACAATAGTCACTGACATTAAAATTGTCAAACTGTGATCTAAAGTTGCAAAAATCAGGTCTTAGAAACGTTTTCTTGCAGTATTTGATATAAAACGTGTTTTTGATATTTATGTCATGTCATCTTTTCAGTCATGTTGTGTCTTCTCCCTGTCCTGCCGTTAAAATCTCCAAGGGGGATAATTTCCTTTGAGTTTCCTATTTTTGTTATTGCAGAGGAGGGGTTCTCATGAAATTTCTTTTTTTTCTGCTTTGGTGCATCGTCATTGACGTTCCCATGACGTGATGCAACATTCATACAAACCCAAAAAAACACTCAGGTTTAATCAAGACTAGAAAAGGTTTAGTTCCTAGTTTTGACTGAGAGAAACAACAATTTCTTTCAATTGCTGTACAGGAACTATTTTCCCTTATCTTTGCCTTTAGTAATTGGATTCTTATGTTTGACTTCATTTACATATCAAATACGGAAGATGGACCTCTACTACATTTGTCAGTGATAATACTTTTCTTGTTGCTGTACTAAGTTAAATTAATAACTGATTAAAAGAAAACCTTCGACCCTTAATTGGAAGAAAGTGGCACTTGAGACACTTTCACACTAAATCAACAAGTGAAACAGCTGAGACTAATCACGTAGGTACCACAAGCATTTTCTACACGCAATTACAGTTAAACTCTAAAACCAGGGAACCTCCATTAGTACCTGCTTAGAAAAGCCTTCANAACGGCATNGTCTCATNAGTTNATGTCNCAGNNATACTACGGGNANACGNNNCGANGTGANATNTCNCCNNCNGGTCATACGNTNGTACNGTACGGACAGCACCCCGCGTTNGGGANGGANGATAAAAATANCCGNNCTCCTATNCTNNACGTACNATANTATATANNNAAGTGANTNNTNNTGGTAAAANTGNAATCTGCTCCNAATNNGNNTNCNNCTGCNCNAACCNAAGGGTCNCTTCACGAANGCGATGNNCCAGNANTTTCTCTCCTGGATGAGGAGGCAAGNNGNGNCAATCGNGTAGNATTAGGNCTTAGNTGCNTGTNTNNNTCAANATNGNTCNATNGNGNGNNCGCCCAACAGCACTGAGGGAACATCGTNGGTATTCNCNTGNCCNTTTTTTTTGGGGAAGNNNGACCANANTTNACAAGGNAATGTNGNCGCCGCTTGNTGNCACGNCAGTTTATTCANCGTGAGAANGNNTGNCACNTTGCCTCGAAACTATGAAAACTGGATACAAAGACATTTTTTAAGCTTTTTAGTCATTTTTTACCGTTTCCAAGACAATTTTTAAGTTGGGTTGGGTTGGTTTGGGGTCTTTGAATGTAATAACTCAATTACCTCGTAAACGAAGTTTCAAATCAGAATTTTATAAGAGATTCTTTCTTTTCCAACTTGAACAAGAAAAATAAAAGAAACTGTCATTTTTGAAAATAAGTCGGAAAAATTAAATCATCTTCCTTTACCAATATCTAGTGGCAATTTTACTCCCTAGAAAGGAACAAGGATGATAACACGGCGACACGTGTTTCTGCTTTTTGGCTTCATCAGGCATGTAACTCCATCTGTATGAAAGGAGGTTCTCTTTTAGAGGCGTCTTTTATTTACTATGAGAAACTTTGAGAAAAATAAAATCAGCAGTTTTCGAGATATTTGCAATATTCCAGACTTTTTGGACAACAACAATGACGATGACACAGTTGTAATTGCTGTCACTTTTTTTGAGTTTGCAACGTTGTTGCTAAGTTTGAAGCCTTGTGAAGCTGTAATTTGCACTCCAATCTAGATTTTTTATATATCAATAGAAAGAGGATGAAAAATGTTACAAAATGTCGGTTGAGCGAATTTTCTAACTTTTTCAGTTTTTGAGAAATTTTAATTCGAAAATTGTGTCACTTTTTGTGAGTTTGTAGCGTTGTTGCTAGGTTTGAAGCCTTGTGAAGCTGTAATTTGCACTCCAATCTAGATTTTTTATATATCAATAGAAAGAGGATGAAAAATGTTACAAAATGACGGTTGAGCGAATTTTCTAACTTTTTCAGTTTTTGAGAAATTTTAATTCGAAAATTGTGTCACTTTTTTTGAGTTTGCAACGTTGTTGCTAAGTTTGAAGCCTTGTGAAGCTGTAATTTGCACTCCAATCTAGATTTTTTATATATCAATAGAAAGAGGATGAAAAATGTTACAAAATGACGGTTGAGCGAATTTTCTAACTTTTTCAGTTTTTGAGAAATTTCAATTCGAAAATTGTGTCACTTTTTGCGAGTTTGCAGCGTTGTTGCCAGGTTTGAAGCCTTGTGAAGCTGTAATTTTCACTCCAATCTACATTTTCTATATGTCATTGGGAAGAAGATAGAAAATGCCACAATATGGCGTTTGAACAAACTGTCTAGCTTTTTCAGTTTTTGAGATATTTTAATTTAAAAATTGTGTCACTTCTTGTGAGTTGAAAGAGTTGTTGCCGGGATTAAACCCTTGTGACGCTGTAATTTGCACTCAAATGGAAAAAAGATGCAAAATGCTTCAAAATGGTGTTTGAGAGAATTTTTTAACTTTTACAGTTTTTCAGATATTTTAATTCAAAAATTGTGTCACTTTTTGTGAGTTTGCAGCGATGTTGCCAGGTTTGAAGCCTTGTGACGCTGTAATTTGTTCTCCAATCTAGATTTTCTATATATCGTTGAAAAGATGATAAAAAATGCTATAAAATATCGATAGTATACACCCTGTATCTTCGTTATTGTTCATATTTCAAAAAAGCTTCAAACGAAAAAAAAACCTATTTTTTGAAGCCCTATTCGCAGGTGAAAGGAAAGCCCCAACTTTGGAATCACCCTGTATATACTTACATTTGTTAAACAATGATGAGGGCAGCTTTCTGGAGGGTTTGGCCCTCGCGTTTTATTATAATTTAGGAACCGTTTACTATACAATTAATTTACGAACACGGTGCGGGTTGCAGAATTCGGGACGACTACATCATGGTGTTATGAGGCGGAGTCTCCGACCGTCTCTCTTACCAACGCATGTCGAGCTTAATTTATACCCGATTGATTAGCTTCTTCTTTATGCATTTTTTTAAATAAAAAGTCCATCTTTTAAATTAATGGATTTTCCATTCGTGACAGTGTGCTGAGCTCCGAAGCACAATTCACAAAATAACTATTGGATCAAACTTATCTTACTAAGCGTATCTATGTGTAAATGAGTCTGTCCTAGTATCAAAAATTTAATTCTACATGCACAAATTCTTTTTACATTACACACATTTACATACATACAATTTGGATTTGATTTTTTTTTAGTTATGAGTGGGCTGACAGCTGGAATTTTGGAACTGGGAACAGCCACCGTCTCCAACTTGGGCGTTTTTATTCCCACTTTGGTGGCTGCCATTGCTTATTTCCAGTACGAGCTTTTAGATCCAGAAGCCAGGCCTATAGATGTAGCCACTGAATCCCTGTTGGATCGTTACGATTTTATTGTGATAGGAGGCGGGTCAGCAGGTATGTTAGTTGTAGATACTTTTCAATCACATATTTTAAGTTGATTTTCCTTTCTAGGAGCAGTGGTGGCGAGTAGACTGAGTGAAGTAGAAAACTGGAAAGTTCTACTTCTGGAAGCTGGAGGAGATGAAACAGAAATTTCGGATGTGCCTCTTATGGCTGGTTACTTACAGCTCTCTCAATTAGACTGGCAGTATAAAAGCGAGCCTCAAGGGCAGGCCTGTCTAGGTAAATACACTAATATATTTGTTTTTCTTTGCATTTATCTTTAATACTTAATTGTCATCTGCTAGGAATGGTTAACGGTCGATGTAACTGGCCTAGAGGCAAAGTAATTGGAGGTTCGTCGGTGCTCAACTACATGCTTTACCTCAGAGGCAACAAAAAAGACTACGACATTTGGGAAAGTCTTGGTAATCCCGGCTGGGGTTACAAAGATGCCCTGTACTACTTTAAGAAAAGCGAGGACAACCAAAACCCTTATTTGCATGGAAAGTACCACGGGAAGGGAGGGTACCTCACTATTTCGGAACCGCCTTACAGAACCCCTTTAGTGAGTAGTTTTTGACTTTTTATATAACTCTTTAAACAGTGTATAACATTGATATTGATACAATGGTGGTTTATTGGGTAATTTTGCAAAAAAAAGTGAAGCAGAAGAGAACAGGGATGGATGTTTCACTGGCGACACGTGTTTCTGCTTCCTTCTTCACTTCATTTGCATGAAAGGTGGTTCCAAATGTAACTTGGAAAAGGAGGGACAAAACTAACATGGATATCACAAACGACCAGCAGCAATACAGTGATTTCCTCAATGTTTCATCATGTGTATGTCATAATTGGCTTATGGTTGTTATGCTTTGACAGTTTTAGCTCCACACTGTAGCTTGGAAACATTAAGGATTGCTTATTATGGAACAGTGTATCCATTTTTCAAATTCACTATCATATTCTGGAGACAGAGTACTAACTAACCAAAAAGTTCCATTGAGAATAATCACTAAGTCATCATCATCATCCTTTAGCGCTACAACCCTGGGTGGGTCTTGGCTGACTGCACCACTCTCTTCGGTTTTCCATCAAACTATGGTCAAAAGGGATATTCATTTTTTGGAGGTCTGATAATGTTGTCTCTCCAACGTAATCTAGGACGCCCAAGTGATCTTCTTCCTCTTGGAACTTCCTCCCACACTAGTCTTACAAGTCTTTCGTCATCCAGTCTGTGTACGTGGCCAGCCCATCTTACCCGTTGAGATTTATCCATACAAACTTTTCTCATCTGAATGAGCTTCTTTGGAGAATTCTGCCATCGCGTTCCAGATTTGGCTTCTCTCTATGCTATCGTATGCCTGTCGGAAGTCTATGAAGAGGTTATGTACTGTTCTATTATATTCCCATCCTTTTTCTAGGAGCTTCCTCAGTGTAAAGAGCAGGTCTATTGTTGATCTGTTTGTCCTAAATCCGGCTTGGTACCCTCCCAGGAGGTTTTCTGCATATGAGGTTAGTCTACTTAGTAGGATGTTTAAGTGAGACTCCTCTATAGTTGGAGCATTTTGATTTGTCCCCTTTTTTTGTAGATTGGTATGATGATGCTTTCTTTCCATCTTATTGGTACTTTTTCTTCTCGCCATATAAGAGTTATTACTCGGTGGATTTGGCGATGTAGTGCCTCTCCCTCATGTTTTAAAAGTTCAGCCAGGTGCCTTGTAGTTCTTTAGTGGCATTTGGATTTCCTTCCTCGTAGGATGATTCATTAACTGGTAGGTCCACTGTGCTGTATGTTTTTTCTTTGTGCGGTTCTTCTTGTTTAGAAGGTTTTTAAAATAACCTCTCCATTCTTCAATTAGTTTTTCGTCATTGAATATTATGTGCCCTTAGTTGTTCTTCAGTGTTGGTATGGATCTGGGCTTAAATCCTCTCTTCTCCCAAGAGTTTACTGTGTAGAATTCTCTGGAGCCTGGTTTGGGGCGATCTCCATTGCTTCATACTTCTGTACAATCACTAAGTCTTCATCATCAACTACTTATCGAACTTCATTTAGAATGAATGATCTAACTAACTTTGCCATCCGTATCTATTTTTGAACACATTACTTTGTTTTCATTTGTGAACTTGACTCATATCAAAGATCCTATCCAATTTCAGGTGGCTACCTTCATTGAAGCCGGAAAACAATTAGGCTACAAAAACCGTGACATTAACGGTGAATACCAGAGCGGATTTATGATGGCCCAGGGAACTGTAAGGCAAGGATCCAGATGCTCGACCAGCAAAGCTTTCCTGAGGCCAGTGAGGCTGCGCCCTAATCTGCACGTGGCCATGAAAGCGCACGTGACACGCGTCCTCATCGACCCGACCACCAGAATTGCTTTTGGTGTGGAATTCATTAGAGATGGAAAAGTGCACCGGATCCGAGCTACTAAAGAAGTGATTTTGTCTGCTGGTGCTGTGAACTCTCCTCAACTTTTGATGCTTAGTGGAATAGGACCACGAGCTGAATTGGAAAAACATAAAATACCAGTAATTCAAGACCTGCAGGTTGGAAGTAACCTACAAGATCACATTGCATTAGGTGGGTTGGTTTTCACGATCAACAAACCAGACTCAATTTTGTTGGATAGGATTTACTCTGTCTCGTCTTTGATGCAGTACGCTGTGTGGGGAGCTGGCCCTCTGACCATAATGGGAGGTGTAGAAGGGTTGGCTTTTGTCAACACCAAATACGTTAACGCTTCAGATGATTTTCCTGATATTGAATTTCATTTTGTGAGTGGCGGACCTCACTCGGATAAAGGTACCCAACTCAAAAAAGCCCACGGTCTTTCGGATTCCTTCTACAATACCGTTTTTAAGCCTATAGAGGGCAAAGATGCTTGGAGTGTTATTCCCATGTTGTTACGACCTAAAAGCAAAGGCTTCATTAAGTTACGCAGCAAAAAACCTACAGATCCCCCCCTAATCTACCCCAACTATTTCTTCGATGACTTCGACATGAAGACTTTGATTGAAGGCGCTAAGATTGGAGTGGCGCTGAGCCAAACTCCGGCTTTCCAAAAGTACGAAAGTCGGTTTGTGGACTTTCCCCAGTGTGCCCGATTTACTAAATTTTCGGACAAGTACTTTGAGTGTATGATTAGGCTGTATTCGGCTACTATTTACCACCCTGTAGGGACAGCAAAAATGGGCCCTTATTGGGATAAAGATGCGGTGGTTGATCCTCAGTTAAGAGTGTACGGTGTAAAAGGGCTAAGGGTGATCGACGCTAGTATAATGCCCAATTTGGTTAGTGGCAACACTAACGCTCCAGTGATTATGATTGGAGAGAAGGGTGCGGATTTAGTGAAAGAGTTTTGGCTGAAAACTGCCCGAATTAGTAGCATTTACAGAACTTTACGTGGAATTTAAGAAATGTTTAAATTTAGTGATTATTTTAGAAAAAAAAAACAATAATGTGAACTGAGTTTAGCTTTTTGGGCTTGTGAGTGTTAAGTACATGTGATATGTGATTTGTGCTTTTATTGTATATAAAATGTATTTAGTAAATATATTTTTTCACTTTCATCCAAAAGCATTATTTTATAATTATTGGCCGAAAAATGTTCAAACATGTCTCTAGTCACTTTTTCTTGTGCGTTTTTTGACATCAAAGTGATATATTATACAGGATGAACCATTTTTGTGAAAAAAGAAATAACAAGCAAAAAAACAAAAAGACTAGAAATGGTATGGATACCTAATCAAATTGACTTTCCATCGATATACAATAAGGTTGGATTGGTAAAACAGCTTGGCCAGTAGAGGGTTTCAAGCTTGATCAGAAGTTTTCTGTGCAATTTTCCAGCACTGACTTGTTTAAACCTGTCATACTGCCTGATTTAACCAACGTAGTATGGACTTTTATATGTCGATGTATAACCAATGAAATGGGCTTTTTACATATATGCAACATGAATTGATTGGTTAAATAGTTTGGCCGCTAGAGGGTTTCAAACTTGACCACAGTTTTCTGTCCATTTATATACATACATACATCATTGAATTCAGAATAAAAAGGGATTTTAGAATCTAACATAAAAACATCAGGTGTTATGATTATGCAACTTTCCATTTAACCAAATCTGTATCTCTAACCGTTTCCAAGATCTCCATAGTGGCCCTCCTTATCCTGGACACACTGTATACAGGGTTAGCCACCCAAACCGTTCATTAAAAATTTATTAGGATCCAATATTAGATAGAATATCATAAGAGATTCAATAGGAGTTGAAAATTTGAAAAATTTAATCCCTGTAGGCTTAAAATGTGTCTTTCAAGTCAGTTTTTATGATTTTCAGACTAATTTCAAGTTTCCAGACTTAAAAATTGTCTTCCAAACCCGTGAAAATTGAGTTAAAGGCTTAAAATGTGTTTTTAAAGGCAGTTTTTATGATTTTCAGACTAAATTCAAGTCTCCAGAATTGAAAATTGTCTTCAAACCCGTGAAAATCGACTTGAAGGCTTAAAATGTGTCTTTCAAGTCAGTTTTTATGATTTTCAGACTAATTTCAAGTCCCCAGACTTGAAAATTGTCTTCAAACCCGTGAAAATTGAGTTGAAGGCTTAAAATGTGTCTTTCAAATCAGTTTTTAAGATTTTCAGACTAATTCAAGTCTCCAGACTTGAAAATTGTCTTCAAACCCGTGAAAATTGACTTGAAGGCTTAAAATGTGTCTTTCAAGTCAGTTTTTATGATTTTCAGACTAATTTCAAGTCTCCAGACTTGAAAATTGTCTTCAAACCCGTGAAAATTGACTTGAAGGCTTAAAATCAGTCTTTCAAGTCAGTTTTTAAGATTTTAAGACTAATTCCAAGTCCACTTGAAAATTGTCTTCAAGGTTTGACTTGAAGGCTTAAAATGTGTCTTTCGAGTCAGTTTTTTGAAGACTAATTTTCCAGACTTGAAAATTGTCTTCAAACCCGTGAAAATTGAGTTGAAGGCTTAAAATGTGTCTTTCAAGTCAGTTTTTATGATTTTCAGACTAATTTCAAGTTTCCAGACTTAAAAATTGTCTTCAAACCCGTGAAAATTGAGTTGAAGGATTAAAATGTGTCTTTAAAAGGCAGTTTTTTGATTTTCAGACTAATTTCTCCAGACTTGAAAATTGTCTTCAAACCCGTGAAAATTGTCTTAAAATGTGTCTTTCAGTCAGTTTTTATGATTCAGAAACTCTCCATTGTCTTCAAACCCGTGAAAATTGACTTGAAGGCTTAAAATCAGCCATTGAAGTCAGTTTTCAAGGTTTACCGGCCAGTTTGAAGTTTCCAGACTTGAAAATTGTCTTCAAACCCGTGAAAATTGACTTGAAGGCTTAAAATGTCTTTCAAGTCAGTTTTTATGATTTTCAGACTAATTTCAAGTCCAGACTTAAAAATTGTCTTCCAACCGTGAAAATTGACTTGATGTGAGGCAGTTTTTAATTTTTAGACTAAATTCAAGTCTCCATAATTGAAAATTGTCTTCAAACCCGTGAAAATTGACTTGAAGGCTTAAAATGTGTCTTTCAAGTCAGTTTTTATGATTTTCAGACTAATTTCAAGTTTCCAGACTTGAAAATTGTCTTCAACCCGTGAAAATTGAGTTGAAGGCTTAAAATGTGTCTTTCAAGTCAGTTTTTATGATTTTCAGACTAATTTCAAGTCTCCAGACTTGAAAATTGTCTTCAAACCCGTGAAAATTGACTTGAAGGCTTAAAATGTGTCTTTCAAGTCAGTTTTTATGATTTTGAGACTAATTTCATGTCTCCAGACTTGAAAATTGACTTGAAGGCATGAAATTTGCCTTTGAAGTTAAAAATGTGTCTTTAAAGGCAGTTTTTACAGGCAGAGTTTCAAGTTTCCAGTCTTGAAAATTGTCTTCAAACCCGTGAAAATTGACTTGAAGGCTTAAAATGTGTCTTTCAAGTCAGTTTTTATGATTTTGAGACTAATTTCATGTCTCCAGACTTGAAAATTGACTTGAAGGCATGAAATTTGCCTTTGAAGTTAGTTTTTAAGGTTTACAGGCGAGTTTCAAGTTTCCAGTCTTGAAAATTGTCTTCAAACCCGTGAAAATTGAGTTGAAGGCTTAAAATGTGTCTTTCAAGTCAGTTTTTATGATTTTCAGACTAATTTCAAGTCTCCAGACTTGAAAATTGTCTTCAAACCCGTGAAAATTGACTTGAAGGCTTAAAATGTGTCTTTCAAGTCAGTTTTTATGATTTTGAGACTAATTTCATGTCTCCAGACTTGAAAATTGACTTGAAGGCATGAAATTTGCCTTTGAAGTTAGTTTTTAAGGTTTACAGGCGAGTTTCAAGTTTCCAGTCTTGAAAATTGTCTTCAAACCCGTGAAAATTGACTTGAAGGCTTAAAATGTGTCTTTCAAGGCAGTTTTTATGATTTTCAGACTAATTTCAAGTTTTTCAGACTAATTTCAATGTCTCCAGACTTAAAAATTGTCTTCCAACCCGTGAAAATTGACTTGAAGGCTTAAAATGTGTCTTTAAAGTTAGTTTTTATGGTTTACAGACTAGTTTCAAGTTTCCAGTCTTGAAAATTGTCTTCAAACCGTGAAAATGAGTTGAAGGCTTAAAATGTGTCTTTCAAGTCAGTTTTTATGATTTTCAGACTAATTTCATGTCTCCAGACTTGAAAATTGACTTGAAGGCTTAAAATCAGCCATTGAAGTCAGTTTTCAAGGTTTACCGGCCAGTTTGAAGTTTCCAGACTTGAAAATTGTCTTCAAACCCGTGAAAATTGACTTGAAGGCTTAAAATGTGTCTTTCAAGTCAGTTTTTATGATTTTGAGACTAATTTCATGTCTCCAGACTTGAAAATTGTCTTCAAACCCGTGAAAATTGACTTGAAGGCTTAAAATGTGTCTTTCAAGTCAGTTTTTATGATTTTGAGACTAATTTCATGTCTCCAGACTTGAAAATTGACTTGAAGGCATGAAATTTGCCTTTGAAGTTAGTTTTTAAGGTTTACAGGCGAGTTTCAAGTTTCCAGTCTTGAAAATTGTCTTCAAACCCGTGAAAATTGAGTTGAAGGCTTAAAATGTGTCTTTCAAGGCAGTTTTTATGATTTTCAGACTAATTTCAACTCTTCAGACTTGAAAATTGTCTTGAAACTCGTGAAAATTGAGTTGAAGGATTAAAATGTGTCTTTCAAGTCAGTTTTTATGATTTTCAGACTAATTTCAAGTCTCCAGACTAGAAAATTGTCTTTAAACCCGTGAAAATTGACTTGAAGGCTTAAAACGTGTCTTTCAAGTCAGTTTTTATGATTTTCAAATTCCAGACTTGAAAATTGCCTTCAAACCCGTGAAAACTGACTTGAAGGCTTAAAATGTGTCTTTCAAGTCAGTTTTTATAGTTTTCTGTGCAATTTTCCAGCACTGACTTGTTTAAGCCTGTGATACTGCCTGATTTAAGCAACGTAGTATGGACTTTTATATATCGATGTATAACCAGTGAAATGGGCTTTCTACAGATATGCAACATTTANGAATCNCTGCTNAAGCATNGNTTTNTTNATTNCTCTNGNNTANTCAGTTNTGNCTCAGGAGTANTAANGAGCGGAGCGGAGCATNNAGGAATTGNCNTNCAAGGCCATCGATACAGNTNTAATNCNCGCAACCTATTCGNCTTTTGTCCAGTTCCCGGTACTGGCTCCNTNGAGNCNGTTAACATTCGGGGTGTTGCCTCNGTGCGCCTAANGTTNGGATANGANATGATAGCTAACTNTTCTNGNTCCGANTNNCAGAATNGACCNGCNTATGCTGATNTTTGAAATTNNGTCCTCACTTAATCCTTCNTNGNTTNANNGAGGNTCNCNGTGTGCTAGNGANNNCGAGTNGGGGCAANGNAGTNTGCNTNGTGAACTGNACNCCNANACNNNCTTNGNNTGNTAACTATTNGNCNCGGNCNGANACGGGNCNAACGACTNTATTTGGGGNNCCGCGANACNTTNNGTCGTANGACNTNTAGTCNNGGANGGTACTTGTGTTCTCAAAGTGGAGGTAAATGAATACAAAAGGGGGTGAAGAACACTCAGCCTTCTCCACAACAAACTTTATTAAACCTCTAATCTCATGGAGAAAAAAGGGGGATAGGAAATTTAAATTTAGGTTTATCCTACATTTAGTAAATAATAAAGATAATATAAGATTGTAAATAAGTATCCATTTTAGATGACATATAGACCATAAATAGTTTTCTTTTTGACCAACTGCCTTTATGGAAAAAACTCAAACACAGCCTGAACTTACATTCCTTTTTGTATATAAAGGAGAGATTAGCCGATATTAGATTCTGTAGCTCAGAAATAAATTAAAAACCACGTGTAAATACAATATCAGCAATCAAACTGAACTATTCTCCAAAAGTCACCAGACTTTACTTCAATAATATTCATAGAATCAGTTTTTAAAAACACTTTCAATCAGCATCATATAGTTTTTCTCTTATCAAATCAATGGAGTTTGTCTACTTGCTTATTAATTAAGCTCAGTTCAATTTACTGATACTTCTGATACCAAATATTACTCATTCAAAATCTTTGTGAAGTAGAATTATTAAAAGTGACATTTTATAAATATATTTTTGTACTCCGTATCTTCAACACTTTGGCATTTTTTGATTATGTGTGTGTGTAGTAAGTAGGTGTTAATGATGATAATTCATAAGAGTGTCAGAATGCTTTTTTTGCAACAAAATTACGTCCAATTTATTTATTTTCAACACTTTACGCTAATAGCAAAAAATGTTTGCTATTTATTATTTCCCTGCCGATACCACTAATCACTTTTAAATAATCCAGTTTTTTGAAATTGTGGTTAAAACATCGTTACCAATGTAAAGGCTTCTAATACTTTCTTAAGATTGACGATTATTTCGGCTGTTTTTATGTATTATTAATGATAATTATTATTATTGCAAACTGTGTGTGTTTTTATTGTATTGTGTTGGTGAATTAAACATTAAAAACCTCTACTTTTGTGATAATTATTTTACGGCCAGATCCGTGTTACCATTAATACCTAGTGAGTTGGTTATATCCCCAGAGTTCCATTGGACCAAATCCGAAAATGTGCAAAAAGTCGTTACGAGTCCGGATGGGTTTAGATTACCAACACTACTTACTTCCTGAACTGCTCCTCCTGCTACGTGCTCCTGAAAAAACTTAAATTTTTACCGAAAACCGGGCATATATTATCAGGAGAGCAGAAACGCGAAGAGGTAAATTTTAGTTACTCCTGATACCTGCTTGATTGGCTAGATTATCAAGAATATTAAATTCACCTCTTCCTACTTCTGTGCTTCTGATAGGAAACCCAATTGTTACAGAAAATCGAGCATATACGCAAGAAGGTGAGCAAAACTAAATTGACCTCGTGCTACTTCTGTGCTCCTGATAGAAAATCCAGTTTTTGCATAAAATGATCAAAAGAGCAGAAACGCGAAAAGGTACATTTTAGTTACTCCTAATTCGCCAATGACCAAGAAAACTAAATTGACCTCCTGCTACTTCTATACTCCTGGTAAAAGATCCAATTTTTCCAAATAATTAATGGACTTGATTGGATTGAAAATTGCAGGTTCTGATTCAACTGAATTATAAATACTGGCACTATTTTAACGAAATTTTGAAAAAGTAGTAGTGTACAAATGATTAACTAATTCCCCAGAAATTTCAAAAAATAACGAACTGAAGAGAAGAGCTTAACTGAGCGGAAGAATGTGTTCGAACGATTGAGCTGGGAAAATCGCCCAGAAATTTCAAAAAAGACGAACTTATACAGGGTGTCCCATCATCAACCATTTGGATTTTGCGCCTTGGCGTCAATTGGGATTCCAATCAATTCCTTGGCTTGTTTGCACCCTTCCGCCTTTCTCCACGTCTCTGTGGTACCTTCAAGCGGCTAGTCACTTAGTGCGCTTGCTACCTGTCTGATGCTTAATCCTATGTGAGGTTCGGCAGTTATTGGACTCTCAGAAGATCCCCTCAGTTTCCCCAAACCCCATATGTGCCGGAATCCACGCTAGGTTTACCTGCTTCTGCTCTGCCACTTTGTTCAGGACATCCCAGCATTCCTGGATCAGTCTGTTACCCATCCTGCCTTTAGGACAGCCTGACTGTCGGAGTAGATCTCGATCACTCCCTCTCGTCCTTCTGTAACTTCCTTGCTTCACGCCTGAAAGAGGTCACTAATGTCTTCAGCAGTCTCGACGGGTTCCTCATCCACTGCTTCCCTATCAACTTTCTTGTAGGCGCATGGCGCCCTGCAATTTCTCTGGTAAATAGCTTCGGTAAGAGTTTGGGGAGTTCTTCTTTCTAAAAGTGGACCGGTAGTTGGTATTCCCACCACCTGACCAGATAACATCCTAGACACTACACTTCCAGTTTTGATATTTTCGGGAATTACTCCTGAAGTATCTGTAGGAGCTTCTTCCCAATCTAGTACTAACTTTGGTATCCAGTGGGGTTCTGGAGCGGCCCATATAGCTTTGTCACTCTCAGTTATGGTAGAAATCTCCATATCCAACAAAGACGGAGTTTCCGGTCTGGAAGTCTCTGCCCAATCTGGAATGGTTTCTCTAGGTGATACGTCTTCAGGGATGTAGTAGCCAGGAGGTGGAGCTAAGTCCCAGGGTGTTTCTGAATCGGTTCCAATAACCACACCTCCAGTTTCTTCCGCAAATTTCGTAGTGCGCTCTCTAGCATTTCTGCAAGGTGCTAAACATTTGTGGTCAATTCGTTTGCTTTCAAGCATCTCTTCTTTGGACCTCGCAGGACACACTTTCCGCCTGAAAGATGGTCGTCCACCCCACAGAGAAAAATATGCCGCCTTCTTGGTGTCTTGTTGGTACACTCCCGCCCCGTACCATCCCGTATTGGGAGACTTTGAGCCATCGGTGTACCAGCTTTGCACCCCTTCTCGAGAAGTCACTGTCCCACTATCCCAACTTTCCCTGGTTGAGATTTCTACCTTAAACTTCCTTTCCAACCTAAGTCTTACGTCAGGTGCGACCACCTTTGCCCCCAGGATTGGAATGAGTAGATTCCACCATGTAGAGCCGCATTCCACCCTCTGCAACGCCGGAGCGGCCTTCCTACGTATCCACAGAGGTAACTCATCAGGAAGGCCCAGAAGAACGTTAATGATTGAGACAGAGATGTAAAAGCGGTAATTTTCGGTTCGGAAAAGTTTTATTTTTGGAAATTTACCGGACAATTACTTCATACAGAAAACAACTGTCAAACTTGTCAAACTTATTATGCATTCTAATGAGATAATTTAAGACATCTAATGATTAATTTCAAGGGCTACAAATTGGTATATTGAACCACCCTGTAACTGTCAAAATAACAGAGTTATGGGCTGTCACAGTAAAAACTGTCAAAATCAAACAACTCAATCAGTTAACAGTAAATAACTCAGTTATTCGACGTTTTAGGTAAAAACGCTATACAGTGTGGTCAAAAGAGAATTTTAAAGGCTACAATGGAGTAGTTTACAGGGTAGTTCGATGAATTTTTAACATCCTTGTTAAATTAAATTAAAAAAAATACGAAATACGAATATGAATCTTATGGATATTTGCATATACTTTATTCCTAGATAATCCATCAGTATAGAGTGTGTCCCAAATTTGAGCAACAAACCAACCAAAAGAAAGCTAATGAACGGGGCTATCACGTGACGTTGAGCGGGCACGGTTAAGTTGTCCCGTTTAGCCGCTAGAGAGCGTCAAAATTGATTCTCGTTTTTTGCAGTTTTTGCTCAATATCTCAGGAACGTTTCAGGTTAGAGGTCTGAAGTTTTTACCACAAATGCACCTCGATGTAGTGCAAATTTTACCTTCTATACACTTTTTGGGTACCATGAACCGTTTGACCTTGAAAAATTAAAAACTAGAATTGTAAAGAATTTTCAAGAGTGATACCTTCTGATTTTTTTCAGAAAATTTTTTTTTTTTTAAATTAACCTCAACTGCTTAAATACCTTCAGGTTAATAGTACAAAAATGACGTAAAGTGTTATTTGTCAAAATGTCATTTTGCAAGGGTGCCACGCCCTAAAGTGTCAAAATTGACATAATTTCAACATCATCTCCGAAACGGTGCTAGTTCGAGCAAAATGGACGTCAGATTTGTGTTCCGCAAGTTCAAATTAGTTAAAAAAATTACTTTGATTAACGAAAATCCAAAATGGTCGCCGTTAGTATAGTAGGCCCAAAAAATTCTTAATTTTCATTAAAATTCCGTGCACTTTTCCAGAAAATCGTCCATAACTCGCTTATTGGAATCACCCTGTATAAAACCACTGTATAACAAAAGAAAGCTAATAAATGGGGCTATCACGTGACGTTGAGCGGGCACGGCTAAGTTGCCTTGTTTAGCCGCTAGAGGACGTCAAAGTTGACTTTCCTTTTTTGCAGTTTTTGCTCAATATCTCAGAAAGGTTTCAGGTTAGAGGTCTGAAATTTTTATCACAAATGCACCTCGATGGTATGGAAAAGAAAGCTAATGAACGGGGCTATCACGTGACGTTGAGCGGGCACGGCTTAAGTTGTCCCATTTAGCCGCTAGAGGGCGTCAAAGTTGATTCGCGTTTTTTGCTCAATATCTCAGGAACGTTTTCAATTTTCAAGGGTGACCTTCTGAATTTTTTCAGAAATTTTTTTATTTTCAAAATTAACCTCAACTGACTAAATACCTTGAAGTTAATAGTACAAAAATGTAAAAAACTAAATATTTTTCAATTTTCATATTTTCCAATTTTTCCAGAAAAACCTAAAATTAAAAAACGAAATATTTTTGAATCGATTTATTTATTAATAATTAAATATATTACACGATATTGAGACAACACCGATTACACTTTTGTAGTGTAAAAAGTGTCCTCCGGCGTCAAATGCAAACTTTCGAGGTAATAATATACACGTTACGTAGATACAATAGAAAAACGGGGGACGAAACTTTGCAACGACGCCACGTTTTCCATGTTTTCAAAACTGTAGAGAACTTTGAAAATTACATTTATTACAATTTTCCTGCTACAAATCATCAGCCACTCACTCTGATCTGGAATACCATTGAAGTTTACTGAACAACTCTTAATGCGGATTTTAAGAAAAAAGTTTATAACAACCAAATACTACTATCCATCTTTAAGTCGTAATAATAAACAACAAATAGTAACGTTATTGCGAACGGCAAAAGTTATTATTCCTCCATTTAAACTAGCTTAATATAAACAATTTTTATACAGCACAGAGTAGGAAGAAAGCATCAAGAAAACACCGTAAATGCCTTTTTTTAAATGTTTTCACACAACGTCATATATTACGAAGCGCACCTTGATTATTTTGTTTACAGCCTTCATTTTGTTAATCACGGAGATAGTTATACAAAAAAAAAACTCAAAAAACACGCGCAATTATAAAGGAAATAAACAAACTCAAAAGCACGTTATACTCATAAGTTTGTCACTTAAAAAGACGTCATCAATACAAAGCGGAATAAACAAGCGTGCTTACACTAATACGTAAGAAAAACCACTCACACTAGCAAACCGAATCCGGAATAATTTACAAATAACATAAAAATAGGGGTCACATAGTGACAAAACTACTTAAGCAACTAGTGATTTATATAAAAACAAAATAAAAAAATCCAGAAGGTGAATGAAGGGATTGATGCTAGTTTGGGTTTTGGAAGCAGCCAGAATCGCACATTCTGGTAATTTAAGGATTGGTGGTGTTCTTGGGTTAGAGGAAAGGGGGTTGAACTGACAACCTAAGGGGATTTTAGGAGTAGAAACTTCCTTATTTAGGCGAGGATATACCTTTAGTCTACTAAAGAATATTGAAAAATATTTACTCAGTGCAGAAGATTACAAAAAATTACCATAATATAGAAACTGTCTATCCAGCTTTTGAAAGCACTGCGCATGTGGGCCACACATGCCAGGCTCAACTTTCACCAACACTTACAGAGATACAGACATAAACTAAGTTTGAGTTGAGGGAAACTTATCTTCAAATTTCATAGAAATTCTCTCAGAAACACTGGAATTAAGGGAATGGTTAAGTCCAAAAAAAGTTAAGAAATCGGGGGTCACTGCGTAGAATCTAATCGAAGAATACTCACCGTCTAACAATAACAATAAAATAAGAGAAAGAAGGTGAGAAAAAATTGAATGACATTTGAATATTGTCAACAAAGAAGGATTCTTCTTTACCATGCAAAAACTCATTTTGACTCCTAGGACACAAGTACAGAAGCAAAAGCGCACAACACAAAAGTTGAAACTTGGTAAACTCTTGTGTTACGTTGTGTTGTGCTTATGGATCTGTAACAGGCAACTGTTTGACAGTGTCGCACCCTTGTGGTTTACGATCTTGTAGCTCTAAAAAAAGTGAAAGAAAACTAAAAGTAGGGTTCAAGAGGCATGAACTTGTTTGCCTGAATGGTTTTCCTCATGTTCAAAATAAAAACTTGAATTTCTTTCGTTTTTGCGTTCGTTTCGGCTCTACTAATCGTTAGTAGAGTCACCTTAGAGACTAGAGAACCTTCTGGAAGAAGTAGAGGCATTTGGCAGCCCTAGACGGAAGTATCCTTAACAATCCAGGTCGTCAATTGCACTTCTCCGGGTTATGTTAGATTTTCCAAACATCTAGAGCCAACTTGAGAAAAATGAAAGAAGTTTGCAGACTGTAAGAGTCAATAAATAAATGTTGTCTATTTTGTATTTGGGCTTTGATTCTTCTACCACTCAGAACTACTACTTTATATTTCTTCATACGTTTCTAGCCTGATTGCTTCTCTCAGTTATCATTGCTATACATTTTGCACTGTCTTACTAACTACTTTTGTGAAAATCAGGTGCATTTTAGGGTTATGGCGTTGGTTGGCAACGAGCATTGTCTTCGAATTCTGCTATACAATGGAGGTTTGGCATTGCATATTAGTATTGTCCAGGTTAGATACATTCTATTAGTTAAGTCCACAATCACAGCACTGTCCGTAGTTTGTGATTGGTCAAAAAAGCAGCTTTCGGCTTGCTGATTTTTATGACCAATCACAAACTAGCCACTGCGCTGAGATTTACGAAAGTTCTGCACATGTGGACTTACATTACTTATGTTAATCTGTGGGTTTGTGTCATGTAGAATATTGTTAAAAGTGTTAAAAATGACTTAATTGTCCTAAACCCGTCAATTGTAAGATTTTTCAAAAACAGTAGTTAGTTGGAACTGAACTACATTGACTACCCTCTTTAAGTGAGTTTTCACTGGTGTGAGTTTGCAAATGAATAATCTGGAACATTCCTGGCTTCTGTAAAGGTTTTCTCCAGTAAAATTTCGTAGAAGTTTGTCCAAATTAATTGGATTTGAATCACGTTCTTTACATTTAAATGATTTTTCACTAGAGTGACATTTAAAAGGCTTTTCATCCGTGTGAATCTTAATTACTGTTTGCAATACATTTTGGCGTTGTGTAGCATTTATAATTGCATCTGCACTGTTGGTCGTCTAAGTTAGTTGTCAAATGATTGTTGAAGTTAGAATGTAATTGAAAATCTATATTACAGTACTTGCAATAACATTTTGCTTTCTCAGGAATATTGTCCTCACTAAAGATGTAGATTGTGTTCTTCACTTTTCTGATGCATTGCACGTAAATTTGAGTCTGATCTATTCAAATCAACTAACGATACAACGGTTTCTCTAAGACAACTCTTTTGGTGCTGCTCATATCCGTCCAAGTTGTAGAATTCCAAAAAAAACATGGATCACAATGGCAAGCTTAGTGCCAAGTTGTCGACTACACCTCTCGCAGAATGACTTGCATGTTTCTTCGTGTTGGTGGAATTTTACTTCGCAAAGTACATCAAAAGTCTCTTTACAAGTTAAACATTTGTGATAAGATTCCTTTCCTTTATGATCAACCACATTTTCAACCAGCAAATTGTTTTTAAAAAAAATCTGGATAAGAATGTAGGTAAGCTAATTTATATTGTATACAAAGTGTATGCTTTTTAACGTATTCATGTTGTTTTTCATCACTGTCAGTTCGCACACATATAGTAATATGGTTTATTCTTGAACATTTTCTGCACTTCTTGCATTTGGAAGTGTTTTCACCAGTATATCCTCTCAACATTTGATTTGAATGGTTTTTCCCGCCAAGTAATGTAATCAAAATAGAAGCTTGCTCCAATACGTTCTTCTTAATGTTATTTGTTATGTATGTAAGTGTTTCCAAACAAGAAACTTTCATTTAGTCTTTGAGTTTCCCACTCAGAACTGAAAATTGGCGTCAACTTCAAATACCCAACTGAAAGTTTTTTTATCGTCCCAAAGTAGTTTAGTAAATGACCTTTTATTCCTTTGGTATCAGAGGTATTTAATTACTTTCTGTTGGTACAGATTTACATACAGTATCCCTTGTTGTCCCAGATCATTTTGGTAGTTTTACAAACTTGGTTTTAACAGATTTAGAAATTAGTACTAACTGTACAAACAACTTCTATGACAGTTGTCCCCAGTTCATCAAAAGCCAAAAATTTCAGTTCAGCGTCATTGGGAAGTTGAAATATGTAATATTTGCAATAAGTCATCTTGGCTTATAAGCTAATATCAACTTTGTAGGACTTCTAGGAAAATCAGGAATTCATTTGAGAAACGATTTTCATCAAACTGGTTCAACAAAAATGACACGGTGTTATAGAGTTTCTGATTAGTTTAGAAGAAACTGTGGTGTCGCAATCAGCCCACTTTGGTTTCTATGATCAGGCTGGATGTTGATTTTCTAAAGTCAACACTCAACCCATATCATGGAGTCCAAAGTGGACTGATGGCGGAATATCTACAATTGTGACTTACAGTTTGTTCTATGCTTCCCAAAATATCACTGAAATAACACTTTCACGACATTTTTCACACTTTTAGAAGTAAGTTTATTAAAAACCCAGAAATCTACTATTTCAGGTCAAGATTGTCATTGAGTAAGGTTTTCTGTCAACTCCAAATTCATGTAATTTGCATAACACGGAAGTGTCACAGAGCTCTTCCAGGGAGTTTAGAAGAAACTGTGGTACCGCAATCAGCCCACTTTGGTTTCTATGATCAGGCTGTATGTTGATTTTCTAAAGTCAACACTCAATCCATATCATGGAGTCCAAAGTGGATTGATCGCAAAATATCGTAACCCACAGTTTCTTCTATACTTCCTAAAATATCACTGAAACACTTTTTCACACTTTTAGTATACGTTCCAAAAACCCAGAAATCTACTATTTCAGGGGAGGGTTGTCATTGAGTAAAGTTTACTGTCAACACCAAATTCATGTAATTTGCATAACAAATATGACACGGAAGTGTCACAGAGCTTTTCCAGGGAGTTTAGAAGAAACTGTGCTGCCGCAATCAGCCCACTTTGGTTTCTATGATCAGGCTGGATGTTGATTTTCTAAAGTCAACACTCAATCCATATCATGGAGTCCAAAGTGGACTGATCGCAAAGTATAGTAACCCACAGTTTCTTCTATACTTCCTAAAATATAACTAAAACACTTTTTCACACTTTTAGTAAACTTGCCACTAACCCAGAAATCTAGTATTTCAGGGGAGGGTTGTCATTGAGTAAAGTTTACTGTCAACACCAAATTCATGAAATTTGCATAACAAATATGACACGGAAGTGTCACAGAGCTTTTCCAGGGAGTTTAGAAGAAACTGTGCTACCGCAATCAGCCCACTGTGGTTTCTATGATCAGGCTGTATGTTGATTTTCTCAAGTTAACACTCAATCCATATCATGGAGTCCAAAGTGGACTGATGGCGGAATATCTACAATTGTGACTCACAGTTTGTTCTATACTTCCCAAAATATCACTGAAATAACACTTTTACGACATTTTTCACACTTCTAGCAGTAAGTTTATCAAAAACCCAGACGTCTACTACTTCAGGGCAGGGTTGTCATTAAGTAAAGTCTTCTGTCAACACCAAATTCATGTAATTTTCATAACAAATATGACACGGAAGTGTCACAGAGCTTTTCCAGTCAGGGGAGGGTTGTCATTGAGTAAAGTCTTCTGTCAACACCAAATTCATGTAATTTGCAGAACAAATATGACACGGAAGTGTCACAGAGTTTTTCCAGGAAGTTTAGAAGAAACTGTGCTACCGCAATCAGCCCACTTTGGTTTCTATGATCAGGCTGGATGTTGATTTTCTAAAGTCAACACTCAATCCATATCATGGAGTCCAAAGTGGACTGATCGCAAAGTATCGTAACCCACAGTTTCTTCTATACTTCCTAAAATATAACTAAAACACTTTTTCACACTTTTAGTAAACTTGCCACTAACCCAGAAATCTAGTATTTCAGGGGAGGGTTGTCATTGAGTAAAGTCTTCTGTCAACACCAAATTCATGTAATTTGCATAACAAATATGACACGGAAGTGTCACAGAGCTTTTCCAGGGAGTTTAGAAGAAACTGTGCTACCGCAATCAGCCCACTGTGGTTTCTATGATCAGGCTGTATGTTGATTTTCTCAAGTTAACACTCAATCCATATCATGGAGTCCAAAGTGGACTGATGGCGGAATATCTACAATTGTGACTCACAGTTTGTTCTATACTTCCCAAAATATCACTGAAATAACACTTTTACGACATTTTTCACACTTCTAGCAGTAAGTTTATCAAAAACCCAGACGTCTACTACGTCAGGGCAGGGTTGTCATTAAGTAAAGTCTTCTGTCAACACCAAATTCATGTAATTTGCATAACAAATATGACACGGAAGTGTCACAGAGCTTTTCCAGGAAGTTTAAAAGAAACTGTGCTACCGCAATCAGCCCACTGTGGTTTCTATGATCAGTGTATGTTGACCAACACAGTTTTGATTCTATACTTCCCTAAAATACCTATCACTAAAACACTTTTTCACACTTTTAGTAAACTTGCCACTAACCCAGAAATCTAGTATTTCAGGGGAGGGTTGTCATTAAGTAAAGTCTTCTGTCAACACCAAATTCATGTAATTTGCAGAACAAATATGACACGGAAGTGTCAAAGAGTTTTTCCAGGAAGTTTAGAAGAAACTGTGCTACCGCAATCAGCCCACTTTGGTTTCTATGATCAGGCTGGATGTTGATTTTCTAAAGTTAACACTCAATCCATATCATGGAGTCCAAAGTGGACTGATCGCTTTTTCACACTTTTAGTAGATTTCCCAAAAACCCAGAAATCTACTATTTCAGGGGAGGGTTGTCATTGAGTAAAGTTTACTGTCAACACCAAATTCATGTAATTTGCATAACAAATATGACACGGAAGTGTCACAGAGTTTTTCCAGGGAGTTTAGAAGAAACTGTGGTGCCGCAATCAGCCCACTGTGGTTTCTATGATCAGGCTGGATGTTGATTTTCTAAATTCAACACTCAATCCATATCATGGAGTCCAAAGTGGACTGATCGCAAAGTATCGTAACCCACAGTTTCTTCTATACTTCCTAAAATATCACTGAAACACTTTTTCACACTTTTAGTAAACTTGCCACTAACCCAGAAATCTAGTATTTCAGGGGAGGGTTGTCATTGAGTAAAGTTTACTGTCAACACCAAATTCATGAAATTTGCATAACAAATATGACACGGAAGTGTCACAGAGCTTTTCCAGGGAGTTTAGAAGAAACTGTGGTGCCGCAATCAGCCCACTTTGGTTTCTATGATCAGGCTGGATGTTGATTTTTTCAAGTCAACACTCAATCCATATCATGGAGTCCAAAGTGGATTGATCGCAAAATATCGTAACCCACAGTTTCTTCTATACTTCCTAAAATATCACTAAAACACTTTTTCACACTTTTAGTAAATGTGCCAAAAACCCAGAAATCTAATATTTCAGGGGGGGTTGTCATTGAGTAAAGTTTTCTGTTAACACCAAATTCATGTAATTTGCATAACAAATATGACACGGTAGTGTCACAGAGCTTTTCCAGGGAGTTTAGAAGAAGCTGTGGTGCCGCAATCAGCCCACTGTGGTTTCTATGATCAGTCTGTATGTCGATTTTCTAAAGTCAACACTCAATCCATATCATGGAGTCCAAAGTGGATTGATCGCGAAATATCGTAACCCACAGTTTGTTCTATACTTCCTAAAATATCACTAAAACACTTTTAGTAAATTTGCTAAAAACCCAGAAATCTAATATTTCAGGGGAGGGTTGTCATTGACTAAGGTTTACTGTCAACACCAAATTCATGTAATTTGCATAACAAATATGACACGGTAGTGTCACAGAGCTTTTCCAGGGAGTTTAGAAGAAACTGTTCTGCCGCAATCAGCCCACTGTGGTTTCTATGATCAGGCTGTATGTCGATTTTCTAAAGTCAACACTCAATCCATATCATGGAGTCCAAAGTGGACTGATCGCGGACTGTCTACATTTCGCAGGCAGTCCACAAAACCGACATAACTCAAACTAAACAAATTTTACCGTAGAACTGTTTGTTTAAAAGTGTAGGTTTATGTGTGGTACCTCTGGTAGCTATCTGGTTCTCAAATGACGCTTGCGATTTATTCTGATGTCTTCTGTATTATTACTTAACCAGTGTAGGATTTAAAATAAAAGTTGATAGTTCATATGAAGTGATTTTAATACAAAAACCTTTCATGTTTTTTTGAATTATCCCGTTTTTCTTGTGTACCGGCGATTTGTGACTTACAATTTATTCTCTACTCCCCAAAATGTCTCTGGAACTTTTTTCAACATATCCACCTACTACTTCATCTTTCAAAAGTAAATTTTAAATTTACCATCAATAGTGATGAAACCGAACAGTGTTTTCAGGGAGTTTAGAAGAGACTGTGCTGCCGCAATCAGCCCACTCTGGTTTCTATGATACCTACTGTATGTCGGTTTACTCAAATAAACATTCAATCGATATCATGGAGTCCAAAGTGGACTGATAGCGGATTATCCGCATTTATTAAGCAGCAACACTTTTATGACATTTTCTATATTATTCTACACCTGGGAAACGTGTAGAAGAAACAACCGGACAAAATCCAAAAAAAGTTGTTGATGTAAACGCTAATTAGGTATAGGTATCTAAAAAGGCTTGAAACGTATGAAGAAATCGAATTATTTATTAAGGACTTGCACATTCTGTGACAATTGGACCTTGTTAGTTATACAGAAACCAAGGATTCCACAAAAAGTGAGGAAAAAATGTCCAACCCAGTATCAAACTATTCAATAGTTTATTGACCACTTGGTTAATAGTGTTTGGAAGTAAAATTTGTAAAAATTAATCACTCAACAGTCCAGAAAATAAATTAGTTGGTTTTTGTCTGTATTTCAGTAGTGTTGTGTGTCAGGCAAACTAAAACATGCCAAAAAAACTGAAATAAACCCGAAAAGCTGTATTACAGTTAATGTAACTTACCTGCTTTTAAAAGAAACACTCTTGAAGTGCTTTTCTTCCATATTAACGTAATTATACCTACCAGTGAATTCAACTGACAAATGTGCTGTCAAACTGCAACAATATTTCTTGTAAATATCTCAAGAAAAGTCAAAATATTAAAATAAAGGCAAAACATGTAACTTGCATAAAATATTCGTAGGGTAGATCATTATTTACTTGCGTTTCTCAATATGAATAGTCTCAGCGTGCTTGCACTGAGTAGAATATTTTTCAAAATATGTTTTAATTTAATAACTTTCAACTAATCATATAAAATGGACAAAAAATCCAGTAAATCAGAACCAAATATTTCCAGAGAGTATCAGAAAACAATTACCAAAACTAATTTGTTGTGTAAACAGTGTTGGATTGAAAATGGTACCAACTACCTTCCGTGAATATGTCAATGGAGTAAAAATAACCATTGAACCAAAACTGTCGGGATCTTACCTTACAAAAGTCATCAGCAAACGAAATAAGAATAATTTCTAATCTTCAATGACGTCTACACAAACTCATTTAGATAAAGTCCCTTTGAGTTCACAAATTAGACCCCCCACCCCCCACACACACACTTAAAAAATCGCCTTGTCACTTTCCAGTCAAAAAGAGTGCCACTTTGAGTGAAAGTTTACTCCACGCGAGGCTCCGCCAGGTTTTCTTCGCGGGGCTTCGCACCTCCAAAAATAGCCGCGTTCCGCTCGGACGCCGCCACACTGTTTACCGGATCCTTGACCGTGCGCGGTAACAGTTTTAGCCTCGGCCGTCCGGATGTGTCTGTAACATCACCTGTAGAAAACGAATTTATCACGTTTTTGGTGGAAACTTACCAGGAGTTGCAGGGGGTAAATCTTCAAACTTTCTATCGGGGCCACCGCCAGCGCCACCTCCTCTTCTTGGGGCGCTGGTAAAGTTGCCGCCGGGGCCACCAGGGCCGCCCCTTGGTCCGCCTTTCGGGCCTCCCCATCCACCCTCTTCGGCGGTAAAGTTGCCGTAGTTGCCTCGGTTACCACCTCGACCACCATCCTACAACGAAAAGTCCTACTAAAGATCTATCTGAGGTTTGTATCCATGTTTAAATTGTTGTATAAGGAAAGTCCCTCAAACTATAAACCTGTGGCACTGTTGCCAACGTGATAGAAAAGCTGGTGAAACAACAACTAATAAACTTTTGTAAAATAAAAAATATTTTAACTCCGGTACAGTTTGGCTTCCAAGAGAGAAAGTCAGCTGGCGACGCTATATTTGGATTTTTGGAAAGCCTTTACTTGCGCGTAAACGATCGGCAGGCTGTCGCGGCGGTGTTTTGTGATTTGGCAAAAGCCTTTGATTGTGTCAATCACAGAATACTACTGCGGAAATTGGAGACTTACGGGTTCCGAGGTACGGGCCTCAACTGGATCCAGTCTTATTTGGACAATAGGGTCCAGTTTGTCACATGCAATGGAGCAAGGTCAAACCGACAGGGCTTGAGCAGCGGCGTGCCGCAAGGTTCGGTTTTAGGTCCCATTTTATTCTTGCTTTATATAAATGACATTGTGAATCTTGACATGTATGGGCAGTTTACACTGTTTGCGGATGATGCAACTATTCTGTGGAGTGGCACGGATGAGCAAACATTGACTCAGCAAATAAACCATGACTTATGTCTTATGAAGAACTGGTGTGACGCTAATAAATTGTCGCTTAATATTCTAAAGACAAATGTTATGTCATTTAAATGTAATTTGGGTCCTGTGTATGTTGAAAACCAATTATTGAAAGAAACAACTCAAAGCCGATTCTTGGGACTAATAGTGGATGACGCATTAAAGTTTGAATGCCATATAAAGACCCTCAATAAAAAGTTATCATCCAACTGTTATGCTTTAAGAATAATTTCAAATGAGCTGGATAAAGGCTTATCAAGGCAAGCATATTTCGCATTGATAGAGTCCCACTTTCGTTTTGGCGTATGTTTTTGGGGATCCTGCACTGGACGGCTTCTGCATGCGGTATTTGTCTTGCAGAAAAGAGCGGTTAGGTACTTGAGCGGGGCTAAACCTGGTGACTCGTGCAGGCCGCTCTTTGTTGCAAACAGAATTTTGACATTGCCAGCATTGTTTATTTTGGAAACGGTGTCCCTGATGCATAAGAAGTACGGCACGACTCTGTGTGAGAGTTTGTCTGCTCATGTCACCAGGCAGTCATATATGTTGCCATTACCTATTCCGGTGACCTCTCAGGTGCTTAACTCATTGGTGTATAATGGACGTGGGCTGTTCAATCATTTGCCTACTGGCATCAGAAAGATTTCTGAGGGGGGCAGACTTAGAAAGGAGGTCAAGATGTTGCTCATTGAGAGAGCCTACTATAATGTTAGTGAATATTATGCGGAACGGTTTTAAATTTCTAATTGTCTTTATGTGCATATGTACCTCTAAGTTATTGAAATTGTTTTTATACTAAACTTTTATACTTACATGTAATTTGTTAGTGATAACGTGACTGTGGGTTGGTGAATTTGTATTTTTATCTTTATTTGTATGTGTATAGAATGGCTTTGTTTACAACTATTTTTAGTTAAAAAACAATAAAGCGTATTTTGATTTGATTTGATTTGAACCTTTGACATCTAATGTGAACGATTTACGCAAAAACACGTAATTTGACAGATTTTTGTAATGCTTTTTTGCTTTTTTCTTTTTTTTGTGCTTATTTGCTGCTATTTTTTGTATGGTTTTAAGTTGAATAAGCTAATTTACAATTGCAATAGCTGTATTGAGATATTGAAGGCTTCTGAGAAACATCTGTTTCAAAATGGGTAAGTATCAATTTACAAATTTAAACTGACTGACCAAATAATTTCCAGATGCTCCGAAGTACTCTAAAAAGTGTAAAAAGATTCCAAAACACTATAAAAGCTTCAAAATGACTTGCAAAAGCTTACAAAATAGTCTAGAAGCTTCCAAAAGCTTTTAGAACCGCCGAAAAGCTTCCAAATCTTATCTATAGAAGCTCTCAAAAGATTTCTAATACAGTCTAAAAGCTTTCGTATGCTTCTAGAGCAGTTTAACAGCTTCCTAAAGTTTCTAGACTGGTCGACAAGGTTTTAAATGCCTTAAGAACAGTCTAGAACCTTCAGTGCTCTTTAAACTGTAAACACTGTCTAAATGCTCCTAAAGTAGTCTAAAAAGGCAATTTTAACTAATTATGGCATGGAGAACACGAATCTGGTGTCCGTTTTGGTGTAACTGCCGCCATTTGAAATTAAGACATTTTTAACAGTTTTCAAGATATAGCACCCTTAAAAATTATATTTTGACAAATGACACTTCACGTCACATTTCTACCATTAACCTAAACTAACTAAGGCAGTTATAGACAATTTTCAAAAAAATGTATAGGGTAACCCCCTTTAAAAATGTCAAAAATCTAGTTGTATGGTAAAATGTTATATTTAATGAAAGATATTGTTATATAGGGGGCTTTGATACGTGGTAAAAATTTCACACTGCTAACTCAAACCGTTTTCGAGATTATTTAGAAAAATGTCCGAAGAAAAGTAATCAAGTCTGACGCCCTCTTGCGGCCAGACGGGGCAAGTTAGCGGTGCCCGCTCAACGTCACGTGATAGCTCTAATCATTAGCCACTTACAATCCTTTAATGTGTCTATACCGTACGTTTCAAATAATCAAGTTATACGCGATTTTTTGGAAAAATGCACCAAAATTTTGTCAAAATTAAGGTTTTTCCTGGCCTACTATACTGACCGCCGCCTGAATTAAAGTGGTTTTTAGTAAATATTTCGAAAACGGTTAGATTTACATAAAAACTACAAGAGTGCAAAATTGTTCGTAATGGACCACTAAACCAAATTACGTAACGTTTGAACTTCAATACAGTTGCCTGTATGTACAGGGTGTGCACAAAATTGTTAGTGGATCATTATTTTTGCTCTACACCAATGAAAAGAGTCAGTTCAAGACGATTTGTTTGAGTGGTTGAATCACCCTGAACTCCCAAAAATAACCAAGCTACAGGGTGTTAAAGTATTGAACTAATTTTCGGTAAAAAGTGCATCAAAGTAGTTTTTGGAAAACATCTCAAAAACGGTTAGAATTACAAAAAAAAAACACTACAGAAACTCCAAAACGCTTCTCAAGCAGTCGAAAGTCTTCCAAAACAGTCTAGAAGTTTCCAAAAGCTTTTAGAACACTTTAAAGGCTTCCAAATGATCTTCAACTAGTCTAAAAGCTTCCGTAAAAAAATTTAAGGCAGTCTAAAAGCTTCCGTATGCTTTTAAAACAGTTTAAAAGTTTCAAAACACTAGAAACTGTCTACAACAGGTTTCAAATGCCTTAAAAGCAGTCCAGAAACTTCAAATGTTCCTAAAGTAGTCTAAAAAGTCTTTCAAAACACTGCAGAAACACCAAAATGCTTCTAAAACAGTACTCCTCAAGGAAGCCTTTCAAAACAATCTAGAAGCTTCCAAAAACTTTTAGAACAGTCTAAAAGATTCCAAATGCTCTTCAACTAGTCCAGATGCTCCCAAAAGATATCAAAACAGTCTAAAAGCTTCAAAAAAATTCTAAAACCCTCTAAGAATTTCCATATGCCTCTAAAGCATTCCAGAACCTTCAATATGCTCTTTAAACTGTCCAAAAACCTTCCAAATGTCTCTATGTCTAAAATGCTATGCTTCTAAAGCAGTTTAAAAGCTTTAAAAAATTTCTAGAACTCAAAAAAAGTAAAAATATTTGCATCTCTGAAAGAGTTTTATGCTTTTTTGAGGAAAATAATTTTGCTTATTAAGCGTTTTTTTCACGATTTTAGTGCTTTTTAATCCGGACTCTACTTATTACCGTCATTTTTTCGAACTTAGGTACGTAAAAAAGAAGTTCATGTTCACACAGTTTAGGTGTACAAGAAGAGAGTAAAAAACACAGTCTTCTTCCGGCGTTAACTTATTGGAGGAAGGTGGGGAACACACACAGCCTTCTCCACAATAAACTTTATTAAGCCTCTCATTAAAGAGGGTACACTCTAACTCTACATGTGGCAAGGCGCTGGCTGTCTCTATACAGGGGAGAAAGCAAAACCCATGATAATTAAATTAACAGAAAATGTACAAGGTGAGTCAACGATAGAGTAAAGTTAATTATCTTATTTGTTTCAAAAAATACAAAAAAAAATTAAAGTTTTAGAGAATATTGAGATGCATAGTTTGAAATTACATTTGGATATACAGGGTAGTTCATAAAGGCAGATAAAATAGTCGTTTTCTTAAATGAAACCTAAGGTTTGGGGCTAGTCAACCATCTGAAACACGTGGAAGTGAGGTTGAACCTTATATTTATGAGAAAACTAGTAAAACAGTGAGACTTATGAGCAAGTGACTGACCAAAATGGGGATATCTATTTGCAATGCCTGTTATGTCCAGTCACTGGAAGAACATTTAAACAGATTTCCCTTCATTACAAGTTCAAACACAAAGACACACCAATTCAAGAAATGCATTTTTGTAATGTTAAAGGTTGCAAGTTTAAAACTGTTCATAAAGGCAAGTTACAAATGTAGGTATTTAGTATGTGCTTTTGTCTTTATGTATGTCAGAATTTCTAGTTATTCCTTTGCTGGAACACAATGGCAGGACTAAAAAAGTTTGGGGTGAAAAAAATTAATAAACCTCAAAACGTCGATTTCTTGCAATCCCTACACTGTGTGTTTTCAGTAAAACCTTACCTGAAAGCCTCCAGGTCCCCTTGGAGGACCACCTCGCCTATCAAAGTCACCATCGTTAAATCCTCCATGTGGCGGCCGATCTCCACCTCGAAAGCCTCCACTGCGTCCTCTATTTCCGCCTCGGCCACCCCGGTCAAAACCGCCACCTCTATCGTTCTTTTTACCTAAACGCCTTATGTAACACAGCGATACCATCACGATAGAACAACAAACCTTCAGCAACGTCAACTTTCACTATATTTCCCTCCACTTCGATTTCGCCGTTTAGATTGATGGCAGCCTCCAAGTCGGCAAGCGTGTCAAACTCCACATAACAAAAGCCTTTGAACCGATCAGTTTCCTTATCCATAACCAGACGGATGTTTTTCACGTTCATCCCTTCAAAGATGCGATTAACATCACCCTGAACGACTCCAGTGGGTAGGTTACCCACGTATGCGGTGAAAGGGGGTTCGGTAGGGAGAGGTTTTCTGCCTCCTCGGCGACCGCCACCGCCAAAATCTCTGAAACAAAAATGCGATTTTGGTCAATAATATTTATTGTGATACGGTAATAAAATGATCAAAATCAGAACAACATAGAAATGAAATAATAATCAATAACCTTTAAATATACGCACGGAAAGATGAATGATTATACAGTTACTCTATTTTGTCAACAGTCTACCTTCATCAGTCATAATTTCAACCTCTTTCATACAGATGGAGTTACATACCTAATGAAGCAACAATCAAAAAACACCTGTCGCCAGGTTAACATCTTTCTGATTTACTTTTTTTGACATTAATGGGAAAATATGGTACTCAGTTACTGAATCTTTTCACGTAGCTATTCGGGTTGTGTAAAATAGAAACACAAAATGAGGTCTTGCTATGTATGCGGCGAAATTTTGTATTTACCAATCTTTCTTTTCATGTCTTGAATTTAACGTTTTCTTCTTTATTTGTCACATTTCTCAATTTATCATTCAAAATCGTCTACTTGTCTGTTGTCCCAGTGGAATGGTTGTGTTATGGCTATATGGGTTCCATCAAAATCCTAAAGTTTAATGAACATTGTTACATTACTGAAAGTAGTGAAAGACACACACACACTTATTTTAGACAAGATTATTAGTAACCATAGAATTATTCAAATTATTGTCATTGATACTTGTCATTAACCCTAAATAGGACGAAACAAGTAAAAGCCCTAGATTTATTACATTAGTCAATGTTTTTAGGACCGATAAGTTCCCGTGTATTAATGATATAGACAGAGAAACTCAATGCTTCCAACATCAAAGACACTATGTTTCCAAGCAGTTTTTAACAATATGTGGAACCAAACCCAAACATGTTAATTTTCTCCTTCACATGTCATGATAATTTGCATTCAAAACGTCTACTGTCGTTGATTTTATTGATATCAGTTGTGTTCAGTAATATTTATCACTTCATGTAGAACACTGTGTATGCCTTGCTTGCAATTGACTTCCTTGAAAAAGTTATTTCCAGCTTCTTGAAAACAGCAACCTATAAAATGAGCTTATTTGATTCTGATGGACATTTTAAAATTCACATATTTGAGAATTCTGAATTATTCTGTAACAAATGGAGACAGCCAGTGCAGCAGAGAACGTCTCGAGACAAGATCAGCAAAACTTTGATATTCTGATGTCAATTTCAAAGGATTTCATGTTCTATCTATAAAATCACTAAATTGATGTCAATTTCACACATTAGAAGTGGCCACACTGTATGTATGTATTCAATATGAGAGCGCCAATAGAACTGTTCTTCAGAGCGCAAATCAGACAAAAACTTTAAGAAAATTCAATATTTTGCTGTTAAGTGCCAGAAGCTTCTGGAAGTATCAGAAGCTTTTAAAATTTCACTTGTGCAAGAAGATACTGAAATGTCACTTGAAAGTGATAGACAGCACCTTAAGAGTGCCAGACACTATTTGAAAGTGACAGAAGCCATTTGCAAGTTGCAGAAACCACCAAAAGTCAGAAAACGTCACTTGAACGTGCTAGAAGCCTCTGAAACATTACTTGTCAGCTGTTAGAAGCCTCTGAAAGTGCCAGATGCTTATGGGACCTCCCCTGAAAGGGCCAAACATTTCTGAAACTGCCAGAAGCCTCTGGAAGTACAAGAAGCTTTTAAAATTTTACTTTTGCCAGAAGCTACTGAAATATCACTTGAAAGAGTGCCAGAAACAACTTGAAAATGGCAGAAGCTCTTGTAAGTTGTTGTTTGTAAGAATAACATATTTTTAGTAATGTAATTTTTACCCTACCCCTACCTACTTATTCTCAGGCACCATGGAAGAATGCTTGTGCAAATGGTTGCCTTTTGTGCAATTTTATTTATTTAAGCCTCTAAAATGTCACTTGACAGTGCCAAAAGCCTCTGGAACATTACTTGTCAGTTCCAGAAGCCTCTGAAAGTACCAAATGCTTCTGGGACCTCATTTGAAAGTGCCAGAAACCTTTGGAAATACCACAAGCCTTTAAAACTTCACTTGTGCCAGAAACCTTTAAAATGTCACTTGAAAGTGGCAGAAGCCACTTGAAAACGCCAAAAGCCAGAATGAACCCTCTGACACGTCACTTGAACGTGCCAGAAGCTTCTGAAACAGTACTTGTCAGTGCCAGAAGCCTTTAAAAGTGCCAGATACTTCTGGAACCTCACTTCAAAGTGTCAGAAATCATTTGAAAGCTCCAAAAGCCAGAAGAAAGCTTTTGAAATTTCAGTTAAAAGTGTCAGAAGCATCTGGAACCTCACTTGACAGTGCAAGAAGCCTCTGGAACATTTCTTGTCAGTGCCAGAAGCCTTTGAAAGTACCAGATGCTTCTGAGACCTCACTTAAAAGTGCCAGAAATCTATGGAAGTGTCAGAAGCTTTTAAAACATCACAAAGAAGCCTCTGGTATGTCACTTGATAGTGACAGAAGCCACTTAAAGAAGCTTCTGGGACCTCACTTGAAAGAAAATGCCAGAAGCCTCTGAAAGTACCAGAAGCTTTTCAAATGTCACTTGAAATTGTCAGAAGCCTCTAACTCTAAAATGTCACTCCAAAGTTGTGAGATACTAAAATTCGAATTTAGTTTTACCTTACAGAAATCTTCAAAAAAATGTTTTTTAGTTTACCCTTTAGACATTTTCTTGTGAAATATATGGAAAGTACATACATTAATTATCCTTGAAAGAAGACCAAGGAGGAACCTACCTGAATGTGTTAACCTAAATCAAATATTATTCTTACTTTCAAACTTACATAGTACCCCTACAGGTAACATACTAAAATCAATTTTAATTTTTTAAGTCTATATTGTTTGCTGCAAGTCTCTGTGAGCAAAAAAATACAATTTCTACAAACATTATAACAACAATTGTCAACTACAACAAAATCATAGTTGACAAAAATTCTAAAAGCCTTGCGAAAACAGTAGGTATAGTAACTACACCATTTCCAAATGTAGTTCAGAAAAGGCCAAGTGAGATTCAGAATAGATCAAGCATAATTCAGAATAAGGAAGGAACTGCTATTCAGAAACCATCAAGTGCAATTCGGAAAAAATCAATTTAAATTCAGAAACCATCAAATGAACATTCAAAGGCAATTCCATAAAATACATTATCTTTGGATAAAATTACCAAAGCTAAAACTCCAAGGCACTTTAATAAATTGATATACTTTTATAATACAATGAATGTTATGAAAAAAATAACACAATTTAGGTTACAAATTAAACTGAATTATACTTGATATACCTACTTGCTGAATTGACAATTTCTGAATTACATTTTACTGAATTGCAGTTGCCTATTCTGAATTTCAAATTGACTCTTTCTGAATTACAGTTAGAAATGGTGTAGTAACTAAACTACTACACAAAATAACATGAAATAAGTTTTAAGCAAATTCAGAAGTTTCAGAATTAAATACTTTTAATTTTACATACCAAATTAATTCCTTTTTAAAGTGGCATTTAGCCACCATCTTTAGGGTTAGAAATATAAAATTTATATCAGCAAGCAGTGGCTAAGTTCCCATCATTGCCACAAAAAGGCTTACAGTAATAGAAACAGAGGAAACCTCAAGACTTCCATTGCTGTGTGCCTTTGTGGTGATAATGTGATATTTGAAATTACTAATTTTTAAATAGAAATGGTTTATAAAACATCATACAACATGTCTATAATTTTAGCATTTTAAAAGAAACAATTTGAAGTGAAAAAATCTTTAAAACCTGTTATAAAATATGAAATTGCATAGATATTAAGCTCGATATTAACTGTTAGAGAAGGAATTTTATTTGCAACTTTTCAATTTAGATAGACTTTGTGAGTTTTCTGAGTGTCTGAGCTCATTGATCTCTTAAATAACACAAAAAAAACCTAATTTTGTGTATTACCCACCAATTTATACTCAAGTTTGTACCTACCTGTGTTATACAGGATACTATGTCATTTCATCTTGTAAATCCAGATTCCAGATTTACAAAAATTCTTAATTTTTTAGTGGCCTACCATTTGCAGTTTACTAAGAATTTTTGTATCAACCAAGTTGGAAGATAAAGTTTCTTAACTGTAAAAAGATTGCCCAGCAACAAGAATGGGTATTGTTGGCAATTTGAATTGGAGCACTAATTTGAATCTTTTTTGGCAATCTGATCAAAAGCAACTAAATATCTCCCTAATAAGAACTGGCATATTGTGGACAAACTCTAATATGTGTGAACCACAATACCTGCAGCATAACAGCCTTTAAATACTGCCATGCCTCCAAAAATACAACAAAAACTGTGAACAATTTAAAAAAACCATGCAAGCATATTTTGTTGCAACTGATAAGAAAATCCTGCCAAATACTTACTAGTATGTAGGTACAAGGCATACTTTACAATGCCAATTTTCAAGTATCTGAGCGAATAATATTGTAATCCCCAACTATATCAAAAAAAGTATCCTAAACTCAAATTAATCGAGATATGATCAAGTTTAACTGGCATTTTCTGAAAGTGAACAAATTAAATGACTCCAAGAACATATTCCACACAGATTAAGCAGTTTATTGCATTTACATCACTGTTTGTACCTAAACACTTTGGAAAAATATACTCTTTGGGAGTAAAATAAAGCTGAATGAACTTAGCATTAGAGGTTGGAATACCTTTTCTAGTAAATGGTTTATATAACATGGTTTTATGTGGAAAAATAAATTAAAGATCAACAAACATCATCCTCCCGGCCAAGGGCACCTCAAAAACCTCATTACCGGGTAGGAATGCGCTTGTATTTGTGGTAGTTATTTAGCATGTGCGCCCTTTTGCTTGTGCCCTTATCCGGGCGCGGGTTTTCACACAAAAAGCAGCCGCTTGGGGGTGGGATAGGGCTCTAAACTCGGCCCACTGATCCGCAAATCATCCCCGATCACGTCGACCGATTTGCCAGTAATTATTAAAGTAAAAAAAACGAATTTTACCTGTTATCCCGGTCATCGTATGCACTTCTACCGGCCATGTTTTTCACTGAACTAGCGCGTGCGTAACTGGATGACAAGCGACGCTGGTGTGATGAAAACTGCACGCAAATTCATTTCATTTTGAACGTTTTGTGATTTTCACTACAAATTTTACGACTTTCTTTAAAGGATGCTTTCGAAAAAAATTAATAAAACGTGGTTTTTTTAGAAAATTCACTTGGAAAAGCAAGGACACAACTGTCAAAAAGGGGGTTGCCACTTTCAATTTTTGACAGATTTGACATATGAGCTGCTTAATTCGATAAATCACTCGGATCGCTCGGAATTAATCGGAACACTCTGAAAACGATTCTTGTCTTCTAAGTTCGAACACTTGTCTTGTAACGTTGTAACGATAAAAAAACACGTTGGTAAAGACTAAAAACTGAAACTAAAGGTAATTCACAGACTGAATTCTGTTTAGAGAGCCCTGAATGTATCACAGGAAGCAGGAATGTATAGAGGTGAAGGAAATGAGTGCAAACACTGGAAACCGAATACACGTGATCATTTCTTTTGAATTGGTTGATTATCTCTGCTAAATAAATAATACATAAAACAAAGGATATATACAGGGTGATTGATGCTCGATAGTTGGTTAAGGGCCATATTAATAATCATTCCTTGAAACTTAAGGTTAGGGTGACAAAAATGTGACACTTCCAGTTATAGGATAGGGAACCTTAGACCCTAGATTAGATTTTATTTTGACTGTCACATTTTGCTCATGATCTGTCACAGTCAAATCACAACTTAGTCTAGGGGAACCCTAATAGAGCGCCCTTATGGCGAATTGCGCCGACGTAATTAAGAGCACCCTAAGATGTGTGTGAAAAGCACTTTTTGCCTGAAGACTTTAACCCATATAACAGAGGCATGCTAAAAAAGGGAGTGATTTCTTCAAGGTTCTTACCAAGTCCTTGCCAGCAAGTACCAAAGGACCCAGATTCCCCAAGTAATTTTATTCAAATCAAAATATACCTATACAGTGATGTCGCGCATGTTAGTATTAGTATTTTTTTTTAATTGAGGTTTTGTTTTCTGGAAAAACTGCTGATAGCATGTTGGGCATAACCATTTAAAATCTAATAAAAAAAAATGTGGAGATTGAGTGAGTGCTCTTTCGTTGCACTTACCTAACACCTCCACTGTGTGAAAATGTGAAGATGGACTTATATACTTTTCGTTCTTGTAATATTTGAAATGTTTGTTTCACAGAATCTCTTGAAATCCCCTCCATTGACTATGAAAAATTAAAGAACTTACCAGATCAAAGACCACCAACTTCTGGTAAATATGAATACATATAATTATTTGGTATAGTTTGTTTTTTTCAAAAGTTTAGCTATATCATATCCCGCGTCACCACATTACGTTTGAATGAACTGATTTGATATATCTATAATTATTAGGCACGTATTCACCAAAAAAACAAGCAAAAATGAACAGGACCAAACATTTGTTTGACATGCATAAACCAAATCAAATTACATACGCTCTTTAATCCTCAAATTCTCATACAGGTATCTGTGCATATCCAGTAGAATAATATTTATAAACCTGTTAAGTATTCCTAGGTTTATATATATTTCTTTTTAAGTAAATTTTCACAAAGTAATCCATCAACAGGCAATCCTAATGAAGATGTGCTTCCAACTTCCTCCATCTTTTCCAAGAATGAATCCCTGTCTTCTGGTAAGTTTCACGTTTTAAAGAAGCAAAATAAAAAACCAACCAAAAAAAAAACAAAAACCAAAAAAAACCATATCTGAAACATTCTTAAAGACCTTTGAGGTACACCTATGGTATACCTACAATGGTTGGTTCACCTAGGCTAAGTTGTGATTTGACTGTGACACACCATGTGCAAAATGTCATAGTCAAATTAAAACGTAGTCTAGGGTGCCCTTAAATATGTCGGCCAATACCAGTTTATGCAAGTCTAAGCGGCCCTTATGGTGGATTGCACCGAAGAAATTAAGGCACCCTAGGGTTCACCTAGGCTAAGTTGTGATTTGACTGTGACACACCATGTGCAAAATGTCATAGTCAAATTAAAACCTAACCTAGGGTGCCCTTAAATATGTCGGTGCAAGCGCCTTAAGTTCCAAGGAACCCTTAAGGAATGATTATTAATATGACACTTAAATAAGTTGGCTGTCGGTGCAATCCGCCATTATACCATATTGTCACACCCGGGTGTTAGTAGTTACGGTGCACACCCAGTAACCAGCATAGTCAGCAAAGTTAGCATAATGAGGTCGCTGACGAACATAAGAGATGCACCGTAGCTCGACTAAATCACCGAACTCTGGGGTCTTCCCCAGAGGGAGGTCACTGACTGATCTCTGGGTTAGTCTGGGTACGCCTCTTGTGTAACGTAAACGTGGAGCATTAGCTGACCAAGTGCCACACCCGAGAATCAACCCTAGCAAAGGAAATATTGTGGGGGAGCAGCAAGAGTTGCCGTACCTACTTACCTCCCTTTGCTAGTACCACAGCGTCTTTACCGACCCGGTGAATGCCCTCGGACAAGAGTCTAGGGTTCATTCATCCCCGCTAAAGCGGGGGTTTGCCCTCCGCGCCCTTTGTATGTTTTAGACAGTAAAGCGAGTTACCTGTGGAATCTTGAGTTTTCTTCCCTCTGAGCTACCCCTTAACGTGACAATATTATTTTAATATTATTTATTTCAAATGACATAGTTTTTCGTAAAAAGTGTGAATTTGTGAAAACTAAGGTTGAGCTTAGTTTTGAATGTAAAGGACAGAATGGAAAAAGTCACAATCTGACGTTTGGTTTAATTTAAGCGGGTCAGGTAGGAATACTGATTTTTACCCTCCCGTCCCTGTAAACCAAAGAGAAGTATCTGGAAGGAGACCCCGTTAACAACACTGGCTTTTCCCGTTCAGGTACTTACCAGAGTTGCAACGGCGTCATCTGTTCTGGTTGGGAGATACCCCGGCTGACAACAGGACTCTTTTATAGAGCTCTTCTGGACTTGACATCTTTTGTCTCGTCAGCTTGCCACCGCTGCTAGAAGTCTTAGAGTATTATATTTGTGGATGTCAAATGGCTTGTTTTGCTAACCATTTTAGCATCTAAAAATATTGGTGGGGAAATTGGATCGGTAGAGAGAAGGTTGATTTCCTTACCCTGTAGTTTTTAAAGCAAGTGGAAGATTTTGTCTTCTTGGCTGGTCCGGTCCTGAATGTTACCTGAAACATTAAACAGGAAAAAAACTTTTTCCCACAACTATACCTTCCAAGCATGAAAAAATTAGCAGAGACCATTATCCTGAAAAAACACAAAGAGACCGAAAAAGAGCTGCAGAAGAGAGCAGTTCAGATTCAGACAAGAACACTTGGCGGAACATCAGATCCCCCAAATGGTTGTGTACCTCACCAGCAAATTCCCTGCCAGACGTATTAAAAGCCTTTGACACAAAGAACTGCTCACCAAGTTGCTGAATGCAAGATTTCCAATCAGGCAAGTCAAACTATAGTGAGATTCTTCTTTACTAAGCAGTCTACTTTACGTACAGGGAGATGGAAGCAAAGGATCCTCTCACCATTCCTGTACAACAGCTACACTAGCGACATACCGCGTGCAGCAGGATGGAGCCTCTGGTATTGTACGCAGATGATACCGCGCTACTGGCCAAATTCAGGAATGTTAGGCTATTCACCTGAAGATTTCAAAGCAAACTGGAGACTGAAGGATGATGGCAAAATGATACTCAAAATGAAAAATTCAGCTGAACGTCGCCAAGACACAATTTCCTCTCCTGTTCAGAAAAAGGCGCAAATCCAGACCGGAAAACAACCGACTCCAAGAAATGAATATTCCATGGCGCTACACAACGACGTACCTCGGAGTGGAACTATACAAGACACTAAAATGGAAGTGTCATGCCGAAAAGGGCCGAGCTTGCCATGACCCAACTCTACCCAGTCATCAGTAGAGACGCCAAAACCAGCGTGAAGACAAAGCTGACTCTAATCAAGACACAAAAAGGTATCAATCAAATGACAACCTTCTGTATGAGTGCGGAAAAACATAAAATATGGAGCATTTAAGAACATGCGAGCTGGGTCCCTCAAAGTGCATTCTCGATGATTTATGATTCGCTAACACTGGAGCAGTCGACGTAGCCCGATTCGGACACGAAAATGTAAGTAAGTTTGTTTTGGAATTTGTTGTATTTTGTTTGTTTTAGTCTCTACTTCGACTACTTTATGTAACGGTGGAAAGACCAGTAATGTTTTTTCCACTGTTTCTGTTAGTCCTGTTAAATTTGCTCTCATTGCTCCCGCTAGTCCACAGAGACGCAAGTCTTTGAAGAAGTTTTGTGTTTCTATGCCATACGACCAAAGCGGTTAGCAGCAATAATATGTTTTTCTACGACCTCTATAGAAAATTAAATTTTCCTCCCTCATTTGAGAGATGAAAATATCACTTTCACTACCTAGAGAGTGAAAGTGCCATCAGAGAGACTGAAAGTGTTTTCCTCCTTAGGGAGGAAAAGTGCCACTCTCTCTCTCTCCAATGGCGCTACAGCCCAAATTGAGCCTTGGCCTCCTTTATCTTCCGCCTCCAACACTGTCGATCCAACTCCTCTCTCCTCCAGGTTCTGACACCTATCAAGTTTTGCGCGTCTTCTGTCACTCCATCCTCCCATCTTTTCCGTGGTCTCCCTTTTGGTCTTCTGCCCTGCATCCTACTATTGAGGGCCCTTTTTGGTAGCCTGTTATCCGGCATTCTTACTACGCGGCCTGCCCATCGTAGCCTCTGTAGTCTGACGAATTCTGAGATAGGTGCCTACTTGAAAAGTTGGTAGATTTCATGATTATATCTTCTTCTCCATATCTCATTTTCATTTAGTGGCCCGAAGATCCGTCTTAGTATTTTTCTTTCAAACACCTCCAGTTTATTCTGTGAGTTCTTTGTCATGACCCATGTCTCGCATCCACAGCATAGTATCGGCCTGATGATGGTTTTGTAAGTAAGGAAGGAAGGAAGTAAAGCCTTCCAAAACAGTCTAGAAGCTTCCAAATGCTTTTCAATTTATTTAGAAGCTCTCAAAAGCTTCCGTATGCTTCTAAAGCAGTTTACTAGCTTTCAAAAGTTTCTAAAACCGTCTACAAAGTTTCAAATGCCTTAAAGGCAGTCCAGAACCTTCAAGGCTCTTTAAACTGTCGAAACATCTTCCAAATGCTCCTAAAGTAATCTAAAAAGGTTTTAAAACACTACAGAAACTCCAAAATGCTTCTCAAGCAGTTTAAAGCCTTCCAAAACAGTCTAGAAGCTTCCAAATGCTTTTCAATTTATTTAGAAGCTCTCAAAAGCTTCCGTATGCTTCTAAAGCAGTTTAGCAGCTTCCAAAAGTTTCTAAAACCGTCTACAAGGTTTCAAATGCCTTAAAGGCAGTCCAGAACCTTCAAGGCTCTTATTTAAACTGTCGAAACACCTTCCAAATGCTCCTAAAGTAGTCTAAAAAGGTTTTAAAACACTACAGAAACTCCAAAATGCTTCTCAAGCAGTCTAAAGCCTTCCAAAACAGTCTAGAAGCTTCCAAATGCTTTTCAATTTATTTAGAAGCTCTCAAAAGCTTCCGTATGCTTCTAAAGCAGTTTAGCAGCTTCCAAAAGTTTCTAAAACCGTCTACAAGGTTTCAAATGCCTTAAAGGCAGTCCAGAACCTTCAAGATTCTTTAAACTGCCGAAACACCGTCCAAATGCTCCTAAAGTAGTCTAAAAAGGTTTTAAAACACTACAGAAACTCCAAAATGCTTCTCAAGCGGTCTAAAGCCTACCAAAACAATCTAGAAGCTTCCAAATGCTTTTCAATTTATTTAGAAGCTCTCAAAAGCTTCCGTATGCTTCTAAAGCAGTTTAGCAGCTTCCAAAAGTTTCTAAAACCGTCTACAAGGTTTCAAATGCCTTAAAGGCAGTCCAGAACCTTCAAGGCTCTTTAAACTGTCGAAACACCTTCCAAATGCTCCTAAAGTAGTCTAAAAAGGTTTTAAAACACTACAGAAACTCCAAAATGCTTCTCAAGCAGTCTAAAGCCTTCCAAAACAGTCTAGAAGCTTCCAAATGCTTTTCAATTTATTTAGAAGCTCTCAAAAGCTTCCGTATGATTCTAAAGCAGTTTAGCAGCTTCCAAAAGTTTCTAAAACCGTCTACAAGGTTTCAAATGCCTTAAAGGCAGTCCAGAACCTTCAANGCCTCGTNAAAAAACCGNTCGCNGAATTGTTTTCGGNTCGGANCCCCTAACTCCGCGACTNNANTCTGCACAANGTNAAANNTNCATCNANTNGGNNAGNNCACTNGNCTANNNNTCATNCTAGTACATACGNTNNTGCTCTGNAACGGAATNTAGGGCTANGACGACTAGTGCCACNGAAATNCNNAGCCAGGTCANANGTGTCGATNNGNCTGAGAANANGGCGTGNAAACACCAGTCAANNNATTNNTTTCGGTTCNNTCTCACANCNCNTNCATNTGTGAGAATTCTTNNANANNNCATANNNTGGCNTGGGATGAANGACTGTNCGANCCANNATNGTANGTGTCGGGGNGCCNGCAGTTAGCGATAGANGNNTTTCGANTGNATNAGGTAGTGTCNCAACTGTATGAANATGCNGGCAGAGGNCNGTCNTNTACNNGCANTGACTGAGCCCTTATNANNTGCNATGNGCTTGACNACTNCGGTACCTNGGCAGGTTGACAAAGTACGCATCGCCATGATGATCGCCAACATTCGTAACGGATAGGCACCACAAGAAGAAGAAGAAGTAACAAAAAAATCTACTCTTTTTTACTTACGCAATTTTAACTCTTACATTTTTAAAATACATGTGTAATTTACCTAATAACCTAAAAAAAAACAAATATTACATTAATCTGAAAAATTATCCTCACTGCTTGAATCATCCTGTTGGTCTACACAGATAATCAGTGGCTGCATTTCTTCTTGGTCCTTAACCTACTCTCTATTGTACCATTTCATAATTTTTTCATCTGTATGACGAATACTATTTTTCCATACGGCTGGTGTCACGGTTGTTAAAGCTTCCTTCCACATATCAAGAGAGTTATCAATAGATCTGAAACATCAGAGCTGGTAAAACTAGTCATAGAGACTTTAGAGAAATTCTACTTGCCATCCCTGCCAATAGGCATATTATAGTAGTTTTTGGACACTCCCCATATCAGCTCAATTGCATTGAAAATGCAGTGATATGGGAGTAAACGAAGAGTCGTATGGCCATGTTGCTCTGCTATCTGGTCAATAAGGTATAGATTCTGAGGTTTGTTCCTATAAATACTTAATTTAAGCAACTGAACAGGTGAATGAATGGTTATCAACCCGCTTTACCAGTCCTAATAATTAATTTTTAAAGGCATCTGGGTTAAAGTTGTCACTTCTTAACCATTTCTGAATACTTGCTCTATTACAACTGCTGTTTGGAATTTTTGTGATTAATTGATTGTGGTAGGTTGCATTATCCAAAACAATAGCGGAAGGCTGGGTTAAACTTGGCATCAATTGTTCTTGAAACCATTTTAGAAAATTTTCCTGGTTCATCTCACCATGATAATCCCCAGACTGGCTATTTGAAGCAAATATGAGCTCAGCACCCGGAATAAATCCATTACCCGCATGAAGAATAATGAATCTAAATGTTCCAGTAGCATTAGTTTCAACATCTAATACATAAATCGTAATTTCCAAATCGGATTCTGACAAAAAGCATCAAGATTAGTATCATGCAAAATTAAAAACAAAAAGATAAGCATTTTTTCAATTTTGACTTAAAGGGTTTTGCTTGTAGCTAACCTTTTGCGATCTACCCTGGTGCCCTTCACACTATGTTTGCTTTCATCCTGCCAGGAATGGCCTAGGGTCCCATTTTGGAACATCCATGTCTCATTTGTAAAAACAAATTGATAGAGATTTTGTTGCTTTATTTCTAATTCTTTTAAAAGCTATATCAGGAAGTTCCATTAATCCTCTTCGGGGGCAATCTCTTAACCACTTAAACCCAATTTTATAAAGCACTTTAGACACACACTAACGCACTAAATAACCAACATTAAATTCACTTGGTTTGGTTGGTCAAACTGTTTTCATTGAGAGCTTTGACATAAAAGTTTGATAATTGTAAAATAAAATCACTTTATGCTCCAAGAAGTTCATGAAATAATTAAAATTTGATAAAATAAATGTTTCCAATTTCTTTGCATTAAAACTTTTGGTGTAAAACCTACTTTAGAGGTTTATTTTATTTGTATTTTATTTTTCTACTACGTAAGCCAGTCATCGCGACCGAAAAATGTTTGTAACCGATCCCCGTAAAACACAAATAACTATTAACTACGTGCAATTTATTAATGTTATTCTACTTAAAAAATGATTTTTTTTTTAGGTATTCAAGGTGTAAAATCCAACGAGAGTCTTGTGATGCAAGAAGATCCGTTCGGCGCGGCTCCGTTCAGCTTTCCGGTGAAGTCTCGAGACAAATCTCACAAACGGCTGCACTCCGCAGGTAACATGCCTTAAGTTTTACCGTAGAACTTTAATGTCAAACCGTTGTACTGTTTGGACGATGATGTTACACAGGGTGTTTAAATCCTATACATTATCTGCAGTTTGACCATTATTGAGGGATTTTTGAATGTCTGGCGATCGAAATCGACATTATTTTGAGAGAGGCTTGTTTGTCGAAATGATTTACGATCCTTATCAAGCTCATCGGTTATTGAGTCTTCTATTTCACTCATTAATGACTTTAACTTCATTTTCCTATTTTATTTTACACATAAAATCCTCAATAATAAAATAATTAAGAATTGATATAGAAATATAAAAAATAATTAAAAATAAAATAAAGAAAAAAAATATTTGGAACTTTGACTCAAAAGTTAAAAACGCAGTAATTTTAAACATTCAAGTATTGTCATAGAAACAAGAAATAAATAAATGTCACTTTTGACAGCTGATTTCAAAACCTAACTGGTTGACAAGAAATATAACATTAATGGGCTACAAAAACCTAGTATTAGGGATTTTACCAGAGCCGGTTAAACCAGAAGTTGGATAACGACTATTTGACACTCGGATCTGAGGACCTCTACTCACATATAATGGAATCCGTAAAATCGGCTAAAAATTATGGAAGTTTTGGGTATGGACGGTACCTCTCCCTTTAAAAAACATAATGACATAACCTGGAGTGAAGAACTACAACATCAAAGAACAACAAAGCAAAAAGCATATCAGAAATGGCTAAACACGAAAGACCTAGATAATAGTACAACCTACAAGAGAGAAGAAACTAAATTTAAGAACATGATAAAGAAGAACATAAACAACACCTGGGAAAGAAAATGTATTGAAGTGAATAGGTGCCTAGGAGGAACAAGATCATCGGAAGCCTGGAAATTAATCAGGAACCTAAAATCCAACACCGTAAATAAAGTAAACTTCCAACCAATTCAGATGAGCAAATGGTACCAACATTACTCACAACAACTCAAAGAAGATAGAGTGCCATATCTTACAAACTCTCCAAAAGCGTATCAAGCACAGGACCCACGAGTGGACGTTAGCAAAGCGTCGATACGAAAAGCAATTGAATCGATGAAAAGTAAAAAAAGCTAGCGGACCAGAAGGAATTACTGAAATTTGGGACAGCAAAACTCATAAAGCATATAAGGGAACTGTTTACCAGATATATTCATGGGGAAAGAAGTCCCTGTAAATGGAAAGAAGCATGGATTACCCCGATTCACAAAAAGGGAAACAAAGAAGATTGTTCTAACTATAGGTGTATATCTGTTACCAGTACAATGAGCCGTCTCTATGGGAAAGTTCTCAGAAACTTTATAGAGGAAGAGTACAGTCCTCTGGAAATTGAAGAACAAGCTGGTTTTCGAGCCGGCCGCTCTTGTCTGGACCACATATTTAGCCTCATCCAACTAAATGAAAAGAAAGTCGCCAGGAACAGAGAGACGTATCTTCTGTTTGTCGATCTTACAAAAGCATACGACACCGTACCCGTTAATAGCTGCGGTCAGACAACTATACGACCATTCCACATCTAAGATCAAATTGAAAAACAAAATCTCAGACAGCTTTCCAGATACGAAGGGCTTAAGGCAGGGCTGTTGTCTCTCTCCCACACTATTTAAAATCTATCTGAACGAAGCTTTGAGGCGATGGAGAAGATCATGTAGTGGGATGGGCATACAAATAAGTGATGACAGAACCTTATACACCCTGCACTTTGCAGATGATCAGGTTGTTATCGCACAAGACAAAGAGAACTTAGAGTATATGACAAGAAAGCTATTAAAAGAGTACGAAGAATGGGGGCTGTCGGTAAACCGTTCCAAAACCAAATATCTATGTATTGGAGACGACAGAGATGACCTTCACCCACAAGAAAACGAAACGATAAGCTGCTGTACTGAATATACATACCTGGAGACAAAAATTGATAACGGAGGTCGTACAGAGAAAGAAATAGAGGACCGAATTATAAAAGGGAAGAAGGTGATGAACTCGATCCTGTGGTCCAAATGTATCTCTCGAGAAAAGAAGCATCTCTTATTCAATATTCAAAAGTATAGTGCTGTACGGATGTGAAACCTGGCAATTAACAACAAATTTAGAGCGACGGCTACTGTCTTTAGAAATGGACTTTTGGCGTAGATCAGTAGGAAGGTCGAGATTGGAAAAAATTAGGGAAATTATGAAGGTAGAGACAACTATAGTAGAAGAGATCCAACGTAGACAACTAATATGGTATGGACATGTGGAGAGGATGGAAGATACTAGAATACCTAAGCAGATCCTCAAATGGACGCCGACAGAAAAGAGGAAGACCCAGGGCGACATGGACCGGCGGAATAGAGAAAGCTATGTCGGAACGAAACCTGCAACCAGGAGACTGGGAAGACTGAAGAGGCTGGAGGCTAGGAACCAGAAGGCGCTTGAATAAAAACAAAAAAGTGTAATATCTCTGACTGAAACTGACAACAGCAAGATGAAATTAACCAGCCAACAAAGGACTCACAACGCCATCCATGAACTGACTTCAAAACTAAACAAAATTTAAGATGAAACGGCCTAACCTCAAAACTTCAGTAGGAAACAAAACAATTTAATGAAATTTGAATGTATGAAGATCTATTAGACGAAAATTATGAAAACCACCAGGTATGCGCCTAAGGAAGAAATTGAACCGTAACACGGTCATACTGAAAAGTTTGACAGGTGTCAATTTTTTTACTCTTATAAATTTTTGACACCTGTCAAATTTTAAAAAATGTTACCGGGTGATAGATCTCAAAAAGTTAAGAAACATGCAAGCCATTTTGCTCTAACTTCTTCTGCCTAGGAGCTATAACACTCCGAAATCTGAAAATGTCATTTTTCATACGTCAATATCTCGAAAACCGTTGCAGATAGATATAGGTTATCATACATGAAACATACTTGAAATAGTTAGCAGAATCTAAAAATATAATAATATACAGGGTGTTCCATTGAAAATAAGCAAGTTGGTACCTACTTCTATAAGAGTATAGATGAACTGCCCTAAATGTTTTTGTTTTACTCCCATATTTTAAAACAAAAAAGTTGTGAGGAATCTTCAAAATGAGCGAAATTTGAATAACAAAATACGGTTTTGCCATTCATCTTTTCTGAAAATACTAGTTTTTTCCTATCTAGCCGGGAATGAAATGGGGTTTTCCTGTCAAAACACTCTAAATCCGGCCACCCTGTATATTTATTTATTGTGCATTTGTTTACTACAGAATGAGTGAGCAAAATATGGCCAGCAGAAAAAAAATGAGAATTACCAGCGACGTCTGGTATATTATACTAGAATTCGTGTCAAATAATCTTGAGTGATGGTATCTGGAAAATTCTTTGGTCCAGAAGAAAAACATAAATTGAACTTTCTTGTGCTATGGACCGAATTGTCAAAAAAGCTAAATGTTTTGAGAGTGGACGAAAATCCAGAATTGTAAAAGCTATTAAATGAATAGTTTACAGTCTGAACTGCTCAAAGCGTACACAAAAACAAAATATGTACTTCAAACTCAAACAAACACTATCATTGTAACATTTTTAATTTCTGCCTAATTTTGAATGCGAAATAGGTAAATGTTATAAGTTAGTTAGAAAAGGATTTATGGTTGAAGAGAACATTGTCAAATGGAAATGGCCATTTCGATCGTTTCAAAAATCCCTCTACATATTTAGTTATGCGCTTTTCGAGCGGCTCAATATTAAATTGTGTGTGTGTCTCTTGTGGTAATATCTTTGTTCGGGTGGAGGTTTTTCTTTAATTTGCTGGGCTGAATTTCTTGTAAAACATTTTGTTTGTTCTATTCTAGTCAAATTTAAGTGTGTGTGTGTATATTTAAAAAATCATTCCAAGCACTTTTCCTACTTTATAACAAACAAAAAAGACAATTTATCCTAGTCACTGAATTTATATGCGATACGTATAACCAACTTTGGACTTTTTAACTGACTTCAGGTCAGTATTTGAGGTATATTTCGCTTTTCTAGGTAAGCTTTTTCGTCTTTCTTTTACGATTCATCATATCAGAGTTTTATTATGTCACCGGTTAATTTATACTGTGATAATGTTACTGAACATTTTCATTTTATGAATCAAACATTTATTAGTTATACATATCAGATGATCGGATTTATTATGTACCTAAGTAGATTGCTTGGCTGCTTTGTTCAATATGCAGGACAAAAATCAAAGTAAAATATCATACGTAATACTACACTGTTACGTCACTCTCTTTTACTTTGATTTTCGACATGCATTGTGACATCAATATACTCCTGATTGGATTTATAATCAAATACTACAAGATTATATTGATTTCACTGGCTTCATTTTTGGAACAGCATTTTTAGAAATATCGTTTTCTCGAACGTTTTCCTAAGTTCCTAAAAAATAACTCTAATAATTGTTCACCATTATTTTATTTTATTTTACAAAAAGTGATACATCAATATAACACATTACATACGCATAATAAATAGTTTGTTGTATATAAGTCTATATAAACATAGTTATTTTAATAAGAATAGAATTTCTAGTTGCAAAACAACAATAATTACTATTGTGATCAATCTTCTAATTATTATTATTATTAATTCAATGTACAGCTGGTATAATGTAATCGAATGCGGCAATAAAATTTGCATTGCATCGTGAACGGAAGCATTTTATTTCGCACCCTTTTATCTCTAAAAATGGCTGTTCCAGAATGCCAAAGGTGGTGGGTTATTGTTTTAACTGGTTTGTAAATTAGATGCTTTAATCTCGCTTGTAACGCATTCTCAACTAATCCCACTGTCTTCTATTCTTTGAAACAGCCTTTTTTTCTTTTCCTTTGTGTCCTTTTCTTAGATTGTAGATTTGTAGCTTAGTTGTGAAGATAAAAACAACGAAGTTACGGTCCGTTACAACTATTCTCACTATATTTTGTTTCTTTTAAAAATCATGAGAAACGAGAGGTACAAAGCGGTATTGCCTCTAATTGCCTAATAGCACATTGCATTAGTACACTTATTGTAATTTAGACTTCTTCAGTTTAGTTCTATCTTTGTCTGAATTATTGTGATGCCAAACTGAAAATGAGTAGACATAGAGAGTGGTAGAGACAATTGAAGAGCCAGAGGAAATATCGATAAACCTGAAAAAAGTTAACCAGACAGAAATATTTACTTTTTTATATGTTATCTGAAATGTATACTACAAAAAGCAAATAACACTTCCAGTACCGGATTCAAAATGTAGTATAAATGGCAAATCGCGTAATGTCTAGCCGAATTAGGACAAAATGCTGGAAGTTGACCGTTTAGACTTGCTAGACTAAATCAACAAAGTAATCAAGTTTTTTTTTTAACACCCTGTATATGTCCAATCGTATTGCGGTTAGCACGAGGTAAAAGAGCAGTTCAAAACGAACATTTTGAGCTTTTTTCAGTCCCTGAAACCCCAAAAATGGCGGAGATACGAAATTTTCAAAACTTTGAAGCAATTTCCAAAAAAAAGTAAAAAACAGTGGGATATCTCATAAACGTGTAGAGGTAGAGACATTTTGCAATTGACTAAAGAGGTTTAGAATGACTTTTTACACCCAGTGGACTTAGGTTTACATGCGTAAGACCTGGTAAACGTGGTCACAACTGGCAAAGTGTTAGTTTCAAATTTAACTGTATTTTTTGGGTTTTTGAACCCCTCTGAACATGTTCAATAGTGTTGCAGTTAGCACGAGGTAAAAGAGCAGTTTAAAACGAACATTTTGAACATTTTTCAGTCGCTGAAACCCCAAAAATGGCGGAGATACGAAATTTTTAAAACTTTGAAGCAATTTCCAAAAAAAAGTAAAAAACAGTGGGATATCTCATAAACGTGTAGAGGTAGAGACATTTTGCAATTGACTAAAGAGGTTTAGAATGACTTTTTACACCCAGTGGACTAGGTTTACATGCGTAAGACCTGGTAAACGTGGTCACAACTTACAAAGTGTTAGTTTCAAATTTAACTGTATTTTTTGGGTTTTTGAACCCCTCTGAACATGTTCAATAGTGTTGCAGTTAGCACGAGGTAAAAGAGCAGTTTAAAACGAACATTTTGAACATTTTTCAGTCGCTGAAACCCCAAAAATGGCGGAGATACGAAATTTTTAAAACTTTGAAGCAATTTCCAAAAAAAAGTAAAAAACAGTGAGATATCTCATAAACGTGTAGAGGTAGAGACATTTTGCAATTGACTAAAGAGGTTTAGAATGACTTTTTACACCCAGTGGACTAGGTTTACATGCGTAAGACCTGGTAAACGTGGTCACAACTTACAAAGTGTTAGTTTCAAATTTAACTGTATTTTTTGGGTTTTTGAACCCCTCTGAACATGTTCAATAGTGTTGCAGTTAGCACGAGGTAAAAGAGCAGTTTAAAACGAACATTTTGAACATTTTTCAGTCGCTGAAACCCCAAAAATGGCGGAGATACGAAATTTTCAAAACTTTGAAGCAATTTCCAAAAAAAAGTAAAAAACAGTGGGATATCTCATAAACGTGTAGAGGTAGAGACATTTTGCAATTGACTAAAGAGGTTTAGAATGACTTTTTACACCCAGTGGACTTAGGTTTACATGCGTAAGACCTGGTAAACGTGGTCACAACTTACAAAGTGTTAGTTTCAAATTTAACTGTATTTTTTGGGTTTTTGAACCCCTCTGAACATGTTCAATAGTGTTGCAGTTAGCACGAGGTAAAAGAGCAGTTTAAAACGAACATTTTGAACATTTTTCAGTCGCTGAAACCCCAAAAATGGCGGAGATACGAAATTTTTAAAACTTTGAAGCAATTTCCAAAAAAAAAGTAAAAAACAGTGAGATATCTCATAAACGTGTAGAGGTAGAGACATTTTGCAATTGACTAAAGAGGTTTAGAATGACTTTTTACACCCAGTGGACTAGGTTTACATGCGTAAGACCTGGTAAACGTGGTCACAACTTACAAAGTGTTAGTTTCAAATTTAACTGTATTTTTTGGGTTTTTGAACCCCTCTGAACATGTTCAATAGTGTTGCAGTTAGCACGAGGTAAAAGAGCAGTTTAAAACGAACATTTTGAACATTTTTCAGTCGCTGAAACCCCAAAAATGGCGGAGATACGAAATTTTTAAAACTTTGAAGCAATTTCCAAAAAAAAGTAAAAAACAGTGGGATATCTCATAAACGTGTAGAGGTAGAGACATTTTGCAATTGACTAAAGAGGTTTAGAATGACTTTTTACACCCAGTGGACTTAGGTTTACATGCGTAAGACCTGGTAAACGTGGTCACAACTGGCAAAGTGTTAGTTTCAAATTTAACTGTATTTTTTGGGTTTTTGAACCCCTCTGAACATGTTCAATAGTGTTGCAGTTAGCACGAGGTAAAAGAGCAGTTTAAAACGAACATTTTGAACATTTTTCAGTCGCTGAAACCCCAAAAATGGAAAAGATACGAAATTTTTAAAACTTTGAAGCAATTTCCAAAAAAAAGTAAAAAACAGTAAGATATCTCATAAACGTGTAGAGGTAGAGACATTTTGCAATTGACTAAAGAGGTTTAGAATGATTTTTTACACCCAGTGGACTTAGGTTTACATGCGTAAGACCGGGTAAACGTGGTCACAACTTGCAAAGTGTTAGTTTCAAATTTAACTGTATTTTTGGGTTTTTGAACCCCTCTGAACATGTTCAATAGTGTTGCAGTTAGCACGAGGTAAAAGAGCAGTTTAAAACGAACATTTTGAACATTTTTCAGTCGCTGAGACCCCAAAAATGGCGGAGATACGAAATTTTTAAAACTTTGAAGCAATTTCCAAAAAAAAGTAAAAAACAGTGGGATATCTCATAAACGTGTAGAGGTAGAGACATTTTGCAATTGACTAAAGAGGTTTGGAATGACTTTTTACACCCAGTGAACTAGGTTTACATGCGTAAGACCGGGTAAACGTGGTCACAACTTACAAAGTGTTAGTTTCAAATTTAACTGTATTTTTTGGGTTTTTGAACCCCTCTGAACATGTTCAATAGTGTTGCAGTTAGCACGAGGTAAAAGAGCAATTCAAAACGAACATTTTGAGCTTTTTTCAGTCGCTGAAACCCCAAAAATGGCGGAGATACGAAATTTTTAAAACTTTGAAGCAATTTCCAAAAAAAAGTAAAAAACAGTGGGATATCTCATAAACGTGTAGAGGTAGAGACATTTTGCAATTGACTAAAGAGGTTTAGAATGACTTTTTACACCCAGTGGACTAGGTTTACATGCGTAAGACCGGGTAAACGTGGTCACAACTTACAAAGTGTTAGTTTCAAATTTAACTGTATTTTTTGGGTTTTTGAACCCCTCTGAACATGTTCAATAGTGTTGCAGTTAGCACGAGGTAAAAGAGCAATTCAAAACGAACATTTTGAGCTTTTTTCAGTCGCTGAAACCCCAAAAATGGCGGAGATACGAAATTTTTAAAACTTTGAAGCAATTTCCAAAAAAAAGTAAAAAACAGTGGGATATCTCATAAACGTGTAGAGGTAGAGACATTTTGCAATTGACTAAAGAGGTTTAGAATGACTTTTTACACCCAGTGGACTAGGTTTACATGCGTAAGACCTGGTAAACGTGGTCACAACTTACAAAGTGTTAGTTTCAAATTTAACTGTATTTTTTGGGTTTTTGAACCCCTCTGAACATGTTCAATAGTGTTGCAGTTAGCACGAGGTAATAGAGCAGTTTAAAACGAACATTTTGAACATTTTTCAGTCGCTGAAACCCCAAAAATGGCGGAGATACGAAATTTTTAAAACTTTGAAGCAATTTCCAAAAAAAAGTAAAAAACAGTCGGATATCTCATAAACGTGTAGAGGTAGAGACATTTTGCAATTGACTAAAGAGGTTTAGAATGACTTTTTACACCCAGTGAACTAGGTTTACATGCGTAAGACCTGGTAAACGTGATCACAACTGGCAAAGTGTTAGTTTCAAATTTAACTGTATTTTTTGGGTTTTTGAACCCCTCTGAACATGTTCAATCGTGTTGCAGTTAGCACGAGGTAAAAGAGCAGTTTAAAACGAACATTTTGAACATTTTTCAGTCGCTGAAACCCCAAAAATGGCGGAGATACGAAATTTTTAAAACTTTGAAGCAATTTCCAAAAAAAAAGTAAAAAACAGTGGGATATCTCATAAACGTGTAGAGGTAGAGACATTTTGCAATTGACTAAAGAGGTTTAGAATGACTTTTTACACCCAGTGGACTTAGGTTTACATGCGTAAGACCTGGTAAACGTGGCCACAACTTACAAAGTGTTAGTTTCAAATTTAACTGTATTTTTTGGGTTTTTGAACCCCTCTGAACATGTTCAATAGTGTTGCAGTTAGCACGAGGTAAAAGAGCAGTTTAAAACGAACATTTTGAACATTTTTCAGTCGCTGAAACCCCAAAAATGGCGGAGATACGAAATTTTTAAAACTTTGAAGCAATTTCCAAAAAAAAGTAAAAAACAGTGAGATATCTCATAAACGTGTAGAGGTAGAGACATTTTGCAATTGACTAAAGAGGTTTAGAATGACTTTTTACACCCAGTGGACTAGGTTTACATGCGTAAGACCGGGTAAACGTGGTCACAACTGGCAAAGTGTTAGTTTCAAATTTAACTGTATTTTTTGGGTTTTTGAACCCCTCAGAACATGTTCAATCGTGTTGCAGTTAGCACGAGGTAAAAGAGCAGTTTAAAACGAACATTTTGAACATTTTTCAGTCGCTGAAACCCCAAAAATGGCGGAGATACGAAATTTTTAAAACTTTGAAGCAATTTCCAAAAAAAAAGTAAAAATCAGTCGGATATCTCATAAACGTGTAGAGGTAGAGACATTTTGCAATTGACTAAAGAGGTTTAGAATGACTTTTTACACCCAGTGGACTAGGTTTACATGCGTAAGACCTGGTAAACGTGGTCACAACTTACAAAGTGTTAGTTTCAAATTTAACTGTATTTTTTGGGTTTTTGAACCCCTCTGAACATGTTCAATAGTGTTGCAGTTAGCACGAGGTAAAAGAGCAGTTTAAAACGAACATTTTGAACATTTTTCAGTCGCTGAAACCCCAAAAATGGCGGAGATACGAAATTTTTAAAACTTTGAAGCAATTTCCAAAAAAAAGTAAAAAACAGTGGGATATCTCATAAACGTGTAGAGGTAGAGACATTTTGCAATTGACTAAAGAGGTTTAGAATGACTTTTTACACCCAGTGGACTTAGGTTTACATGCGTAAGACCTGGTAAACGTGGTCACAACTTACAAAGTGTTAGTTTCAAATTTAACTGTATTTTTTGGGTTTTTGAACCCCTCTGAACATGTTCAATAGTGTTGCAGTTAGCACGAGGTAAAAGAGCAGTTGGTAAAACGAACATTTTGAACCTCTCTGAACATTTTTCAGTCACGAGGTAAAAGAGCAGTTCAAAACGAACATTTTGAAACCCCAAAAATGGCGGAGATACGAAATTTTTAAAACTTTGAAGCAATTTCCAAAAAAAAGTAAAAAACAGTGAGATATCTCATAAACGTTTAAAAGTAGAGACATTTTGCAATTGACTAAAGAGGTTTAGAATGACTTTTTACACCCAGTGGACTTAGGTTTACATGCGTAAGACCGGGTAAACGTGGTCACAACTTACAAAGTGTTAGTTTCAAATTTAACTGTATTTTTTGGGTTTTTGAACCCCTCTGAACATGTTCAATAGTGTTGCAGTTGGCACGAGGTAATAGAGCAATTCAAAACGAACATTTTGAGCTTTTTTTAGTCGCTGAAACCGCAAAAATGGCGGAGATACGAAATTTTCAAAACTTTGAAGCAGTTTCCAAAAAAAAGTAAAAAACAGTGAGATATCTCATAAACGTTTAAAAATAGAGAAATTTTGCAATTGAGTAAAGAGGTTTAGAATGACTTTTTATTACAAAGTGTTAGTTTCAACTTTAACTGTATTTTTTGTGTTTTTTGAACCCCTTTGGACATGTTCAATCGTGTTGCAGTTAGAAGGAGGTAAAAGAGCAGTTTAAAACGAACATTTTGAGCTTTTTCCAATTCCTGAAACCCCAAAAATGGAAGAGATACGAAATTTCCTAAATTTTGATGGTAATTTTCAAAAAAAGAATGTAAACGAAGTCGAATATCTCGGAAACGGTTAGAACATACCAAAAATTTTAGAGTGATTTTCTGCACCTAGTAGACTAGGTTTACATATGGAAATCACTTTTTTGGACATTATTAATCGTTATTCCTCCTGGATTTTTAATTAATTCTATTTACATTTTACGTTCTGCTGCAGCCTAAACATGACGCCATGACTTTTTTTAAATTGTTTAAATTCGTGTTTTCTGTCTAATGTCATAACGCCATAACCTGCCGCCACCATCGCCTACTTAAGATTCTTCTTCTGGTATCATGTCTAAATACTTTAAACGTTGGTAGTCTCCATGACGATCTATTTACATCTTTCTCGATCTTGAGCGGTGCGCTCTTCAACAGTCAGTCCAGTCCATTGTCGTAGATTTCTGATTCCTGGGCTCTAAAAAAAAACACAACCATGCCCCCTGGCTGTCCCTAGTTGAAATGAACATCCCCTCAGAATAACAATCACTGTTTCGAGGAAATTGCTGCGGATTTCTCCTAACAAGCAGAACCAGCTGTACGAAATACATTGAAGGCACAGTGAGTAGCTCGAGCCGAAAGAACTCTTTGTAGGACCAAGGAGTATAACCCCAGCATTCCTCTAATTAGTCGTTTCTGAGACACAAAGATTCTAGTAGCATAGGACGATGAGCCTCAAAAGCAGATCCCGTAGCTTATTAATAATTGAGCATGAGAGAGATAATATATTTGTAGGCAGTGCAAAGACACACTATCTCTAATACGACGCATGGTCGTACTTAATTTCGGGCAGAGTTCCCCTATATGTCGCTCCCACCTAAGACATGGGTCTAGGTGAACCCCAAGAAACTTCACGGACTGTGCACTCGGGACAGAGGCCCCATGGAGCCAGACCAGCGGAGACTGAAAACCCTCTCTCTTGGAAAACAGCATAAGACCGGTCTTGCCAGGGTTCAACCGCAGAGACGACGCCCTACACCAAGCAAACATCTCAGCAGCACCCCGGAAGCCGTACGTGCAGCATACAGGCTGCATACGTGAGCGGGTTCGTATGGTCACTCGCGCGTGTGGAACTGGGCTACTGAGCGGTGTCCGATTCTTCTCATGCGCAGTGACCATATGTCTCCGATACTAAAACCCTCGAGCTTCCTCAGGGTCGTCATCTCTGGTTGCAAAGACTGGGGGAGCGATAGGGCACCACCATTTATGAAAGAGGGATCCTGTTGCTTTACTGACGGATCCAGTGTCCATCCACTGTCTTCCAGGCAGAAGTATTTGCAATCTTGTCCTGCGGGCTGGAACTATTGTCCAGTCCCCTAATTGGACAGAATATTAATATCTGCTCAGATAGCAGGGCAGCCATCCAAGCACTCAGTGCCGAGAAGGTAAGCTCCCGGCTGGTGCTGGAATGTAAAACAATCCTCGAGGCACTCTCGTTGGAAAATAACATCCGCCTCATCTGGGTGTCAGTACATTCTGATGTTCCTGGCAAGGAGGAGGCCGATCGGTTGGCTATATTGGCGATAAGTGACGCCCATCGGTCCTGAACCGTTTGTTGGGATCTCAAAGAGTACGGCTACACGCTCCATGGGGGCCTTGGCCAGGCAATTGTTTCACTTCTGCTGGGTTGCCGCCTCGCGCATGAGACAGGCCAAGGAACTCATAGGTGGCCCCAGTGCTCTGAAAACTAAACAACTACTGAGACTCGACAGAAGCAATTTAAGAACGGTGACAGGCTTATTGACCGGTCATTGTCACCTTAGACGACATCAATTCTTGCTGGGTGGTACTGAGGATCCCGAATGTAGGGAATGCTTAGAAGATGAAGAAACTTCGGGACATGTCCTTATGAGCTGTCCTGCCTTCTCTTACTCGCGTATGCGCATACTGGGACAGCCAATGTTGTTGCCCAGGGACATAAGGGACTTATGCCCCAGCAACCTGGTGGCTTTTATAAAGGACACTGGGCTGCGGTAGCTCCCTTACTGGCGGGCCCATATAGGAGGCCTATACGTTTTTCAAGGGCAGGAGCCCCGAGAGCACGCAACCGACAACTCCGACATGGACTTATGCGCCAGAAGCAGTGTAGTGTCGTCTGCGTACTGACAGACCAGACCATCACTGCAATCCCGGAAAAGATCATTCACATATTATATAATGAATAATAAAGGACCCAAAATTGATCCCTGAGGGACATCCTGGGTAATTTTTACTGTATCCGTGTGATATGTTTTATTTCCAGAAGATATGCACACTAACTGTGTTAGATCATGCAAATAAGAACGCAATAGTGAGGAACAGGCACCTCTAACACCATACCTCCACAGTTTATCTATAAGAAGCGCATGGTCCAGAGTGTCGAACGCTCTTGATAAATCAACGTACATTCCAGCAACCTTATGTTCAGTATCAACTTTTCCATAAATAGAATTAAGAGCATGGAAAATTGCCAGTTCTGTAGACCAATTTGGGCGAAAACCGAACTGTTTCCAATCTACTGGAGATAAGCATATAGAATTGGACACTGCATTGAAATTCAGTTCAGCAGCGTTGTGCAACTGTGTAGTATAGTTGAAGTGTTTGGCAAACAAATTTGCAATAATTGTTCTTGGGTCATCAGGGACTGAAGAATCATCCTCAGTGATAAGATTTATATCATCAGGATGGCAATGGTTTCTATTCGTTTCTGAATTCATTATATTCCAAACTGACTTACTTATTTTTTGAATTTAGGATTTTATTATACTCTGAGATATACTTTTGATACTTCGATTTTTCAGATTTATAGATTTGCAGATGATAGTCACTGTTTGTCATGCGATAGGTTACATAAAGGTCCTTACCTACCATATGCCTTAATTTCAGCATTCATCCATCCATCAGTCCTTCTTGGTCTGCATTTGCTTCTTGGAAACGAGTTGTTAAAATTATCAAATTGTATTGAAAAAACAGTCATATTTCTAGTTCTACATCTTGAGCATTTTGTAAACACTTCCTGAATTGTTCAATATTAATAGCGAAGAAAAACCTTTCTTCAATGTAAGTGGATTTATTATTTATACAGGGTGGTCCAGTTTTAAATGTCAATAATTCACCAATCCATAGCCAATTAAAAAATAAGTTGACATTCATTATGTCATTTTCCTGAAAAGTGCTTCTTAAGGAAAATATAGTCCTTCAAATTTCTGTTTATAAAATCGTTTTTTTTGTCATAACTGTCAGACCGTTGGAGCAATATTGATCAAATTTGGAACAAGCACTTTATTACACGTTATTACGGTCAAAGACCCAAAACTAACCCAACCCAACTTAAAAATTGTCTTGGAAACGGAAAATTCACTTAAGAAGTTTAAAAAATATTATTGTAGCCAGTTTTCATAGTTTCCAGACAAACTAAAAGAATTTAGTTTTGAAAATTGAATTAGAAAAGATAAAAATTTCAGAAGCTTAAAAATTGTATTTGTAACCAGTTTTCATGCAAATCGAGAGACTTTAATACTAAAAATTGACTTGTAGACATAAAAACTACTTTTTCAAGAATTTGTTACTACAAATTCATACATTTAAACCTTAAAAATTGACTTGAACCCGAAAATGTGACTGAACTAATGAAAAGTGACATCAGAAGCTTAAAATTTGCATTTGAAGTAAGTTTTCATAATTTGAAGACAAATTTCAATATTTTAGTCTTGAAAATAGTCTTAGATGCAGGACATTGACATTAGATTCATGAAAATTGTCTTGAAAACTAACTTTTCGTGCTTTTAGTGCTTCAAAACTGCTTTCAGCTTGGAAGTTAGCTTTCACCAAGTTATTGACATAGCAAACTTAAAAAATAATTTTTACATTCTTCATAGACTTAAAATAGCATTTCAAGCTTTGTCACTATTAAATCGACTTCTAGACACCTCAGTGCTAAAAATTCGGGTATTTCTTAATAAACTAGACTGTTTTTAGTGTTTTAAGGCTGTTTTCAGTGCCTCAAATCGAGTTTCAAGACTATCTTTACAAAGTTTTTGACTTATCAGGCCTAAAAGCCAGTGTGTCCACTGACCATAGTCTTGAAAATGTTATTTCAAGCTTCTTCACTATTAAATTGACTTCTACACTCATAGGTGCAATAAATTGTAGCATCTCTAAAAAAATCAGACTGTTTTTAGTGCTTTTTAAGATTGAAAAATCGAGTTTAAGACTATTTCCAAAAATCAAGTTTCTTCAGTAATAAAAGTAAAAAATTTTGGTACCAAATGCTACAATAATAGTCTTGAGAACTCATTTTTAGAAATAAAATGTCCGAAAATTTAATTTATTTCTAGACTTGTTGTCCAGTCCAGAAAATTGAGTTGTACACCAATTAAAGTCTTGAAAATTTACTTTTGGACTCTTTAGTCCTAGTAAAGTCAGTTCTAGCATTAAAAGTCAACTTTTATATTATTTTTAGTAGTAAAAAATGAGTTTCATGCACAATACAATCTTTGTCTTGATTTCCGGACTTTTTTTAGTTCTTGAATGCCAGTTTCAGACACTCAACCAGGATGGCAGTCTGAGAAAGCGAATCATAAGACCATTCCTAGTAGTAAAAAAGTTTTTAGACTATTCAGTACAAATTTGGACTTTCACAAGTCTTAGATGTTCAGTTTTAAACTATAAAACGATTTTTTTAAATTGAAATTTGGAGGACTGTATCTTCCTTAGGAAACGTTTTTCAGAAAAATGACACAATGCAAGTCAACTTATTTTTTGATCAGCTATCAAATGGTGAATTATTGACACTTAAAACTGGACCACCCTGTATAGACCGAAACTGTGAGTTATTGTGCATAATCATCAGAGAGATGGGTGATAGAAACTTCTGATGAAATTCTATGTAGTATATTACTGAAAAAAAGTCTGGGAGCCGGCAAAAACTCTTGTCATACCTGCAATATGTGAATCGAGACCGTAACTTGTGGTAAGCTGGTCACCGCAATGGAGTGTGGGATGTGGTGAGCAAAAATTGTATTGGCGCGGTGTTAATCACTAACAATTATGTTGGTTTTGATATAATAAAATTTTCCAGGATGTTATTAAGTAAACACAACCTTACGTAAATTTCGCTTAAATAATTGTGTGTAACTATTACACGTTCATGTAATTATTGTAAGGTTTTGACTAACGGAAAGGATGTTTTAAGACTCTCAATCACTTACCTTTAATAATTCCTTTAGTCTAGAAACATCACATTTAGAAAATTGTAAAGGTGAGTGACTCTCTAGAACTGTAGAAGAAGAATTATTTAAAAAAACAATAACATTTTTTGGCTTTATTAAAATTGTTTTTTAAAAGTGACACTATATTTTACAGCTTCTCTGTCCCACCGACGAGACATTCCCGAAATAGTCGTGGAGGAAAAGCCTGAAAACATTAGCCCTTACACAGATTACACGTCACCCTCAGACCCTCCTTCGCGCCACACTTATTCCGAAGGAGACGTCCCTTTAATTAGCACCACCACCGAAACGGAAAGCGACCGGGACATTCCGTTTTCCAAAAAAATGCAACTGCCTCTCGACCTACCACCTTTAGAGGACAGACACAAGTACGAGAAACTCGTGCAAGGGGTGGATGCCAGCTCCGATAGCAGTGATCAGGAAGAAGCCAAAGCGAAAACGCAAGAAAAAGTGAGGAAACGACGGAAGATTAGTTTTCAAGAGAAACTGCAAAACGTCTACAAAGGCAAATCGAAGACAAAGTCCGAGAATAAAGATGATGTGAGCGTAGATTCGGACGATTCTATTGGTTCAGCCAGTGATCTTAAAGCTGAGGACGACCAAACAGTGGGGGAGGAGTCTAAGGAGGACATGCAAAGTGAAGATGTTCGAACCTGCGGGTCGTCGGCTTATCACGCGGAATGCGAGAGTATGGCCACTCACGATGAAGACTACACTACCAGGATAGCAAGGGCTAAAAGGAAACAGTTAAAGGCTGCCGAAGAACAGCAGCAGCAAGAAGAAGACATGATTTTTATCGGGCATCAGTATGGTGAAAGACCTCTCTTAGCTGACGACGAGTTGGATAGCGATTGTGAAATTCAACCCAACACCAAATGGGATCCGGACAAAAACGTAGCAAAGAAGGAGTCATTGTGGATTCCACCATCAACCAGTTTTGACGACAGTGACGTTTTCAGTTTAGCACCCTTCAATAGATCGAAAAGTCGGAAAAGTGACTATGTGCCTTATATTGTGTCGTCGGAAAGTTTTTCAGAACCCTCTCCTTTAGAACCACCAAAGTCGTTAAATCCTTTCTTGCACGAACCGGACTTTGCCACTTTAGTCCCTGAAACGGAATCGAGTATGGTGCAACAACCATTTGATATTCCACCACTCGACAGTCCAGGACAAGCCACTGCACTCCTTATTGACTTATCAAGCAGCAGTCCTGACGATGTCCCTCCAACCAGACCGGTTTTAGAAGAACCCAAACCGGTGAGAACCTCAATTTCCTTGGAGTTGAAACTGAGAAAAGACAAGAAAAAGGACTCGATGAAATCCAAATACCAGCTGTTCAGCGACCATAGCGTTTCAGACGACAGTCCCAGTTCCTTTACACTCCCATCAAAAAGCTCCAAAGGCTTTAAGAGCGGTTCAGCCAAAAAATCGGGCAAATCAAAGAAAACAAAAACTTTACTGGAGGAAGGTTTCAGCAATATGAGTTTTGAGGACTTTCCGTCGGACGAAAGAGAGGTGATTCCGAATTCCGAGCTGCCCTTCGAAGTGTTGCGGACTCCCAGTCAGGAAAATCGCAGATCTGGATCGAAAAAGCTGGGAAATCCGTTTTCTTGAAGTGGCTGGTGGGGATTGGAAGGCGATCGCTTTACGAGAATGTTCGACTCGAATATATGGAAGTTGTAACTGATGTAGACTATATGTAAGTATGTGTTGTTTCAGTATTTAGTTTAAATTGTCAAACTTTATACAGAGTGACCTAAATTGGTTATGTGGGGGACAGTCTCGTTTGCCAAAGCCAGTTCATGCTCTCTACATGTGCAGTATTTGCGTAAGTCTCAGCCCACTGGGTAGTTTGTGATTGGTCAAGAAAAAGCAGCACACTGAAAGCTCACCAAGCACAAACTACGAAGTACAGTGCTGTGATTTACGCAAACACTGCACATGTGGACTTCTAACTGTTGACACTTACCATTACTTTTAGATTATTTGGTTAACTTTATTGTATGATGCGCTGCATTTGCGTAAATTTCATCACAGTGAGTAGTTTGTGATTGGTCAAACAAAGCAGCTTTTAGCATGCTGCCTTTTCTCGGCCAATCACAAACGACAAACAATGCTGCGATATACGCAAATTTTTTGACAGAAAGGTTTTGACAACTCTCTGAAGGTTTGTGCCACAAAAATTCTAATACCATTTACACTGTATTCCTTATTATTTTTCGATGTTCTTCCTAACAAACGTACATACTGTCTTTTTTTTAAGTGCTTAAGCTGCACTTGGAAGCTTTTTCCTATTATAACCATAGATCTTTCAAGTGCAGAGACAAATTAATCTTTTTATAAAATCATGCAAAAAAGTGCACTTTTTTTAATGATTTTTAGTGCAACAAGTTCTTCTTTTTTACACTAGTGCAATAAAGTCTTTTACCGCACTATTGTGGAAAAGTTACTTTTCCGCACTCGTTTTATTTTTCAAAAAACAAAACATTTAAATCAAAAAAAACATAACTGTTTATTGGATTTCTCAATTAAGAATACACTTTTAATCATCTTTGCAAATAGAGGATGAAGGAAAAATGTTGTATCTAACACATGCGGAAAGCGTCTTTCCTGCCCTTTAACTGCTTGCCCAAGGGCAATTGCAGTCTCGTGCGGAAAAGTACCACTTTCCGCACTTGTTAGGTAAATAACTATTGTGACTAGTGCAACAAAGTCTTTTTTGCACTATGCTATATTTGCTGTGCTTTTGTAATCAAACGAGTCGATTTTATAAAAAAAATTGTATGCAACTCATTCAAAAAGCCCTTTTTTGTACTTACGTGTTGTACAAAACAACTTTTTTTGCACTCGTTGCATAAATAACTATTTAATAAGTATAAAATTGCAATTAAGTTTATATAATTTAAGTGGTAAAAGCTTTGATCAAAATTTAAAATGTCCTTATAGTTAAGTGAAAATATTTGGTTCCAAAGCAGTCCACACAATTTAGGACACACTGTATAAACCAACTTATTATGAATTAATTACTATAAGCGGTGGTAATTAGTTTGAATTCCTAATTTGACAAGAAAAACATAAAAAGTCTAGCAAGTCTTAAATTCCATAAAATTTGTTAGACATTTTTATGAAAAGTGACTTTGAAACATTATGGTCGCATTCGTTTTGACGCTCCATATGGAGCGAGCAGAGCGAATTTGACGTAATTTGACAGTTGGTTCAATTATGGTTTTGTTAAATTAGGTCATCATGACGTCAAATTCGCTCCATCTTCTTCTTCTATTGCCCCATCCGATTACGGACGTTGGCTATCATCATGGCTATGCGGATCTTATTGGCTGCGCATCGGAACAATTCAGTGGATGTTGCTCCAAACCATTTTCGCAGGTTAGCCAGCCATGAAATTCTTCTTCTTCCAGGACCTAGTCGTTCATCAACTTTGCCTTGAATTCTGTCTGTTATTTCTTATGATATGGCCAAAATACTCTAATTTTCTACGCTTCACAGTAAGCATGATTTCAGGCTCACATCCCATTCTTCGGAGTACTTCTTCGTTTGCAATTCTTTCTATCCAAGAGATTCTAAGAATTCTTCTGAAAATCCACATTTCAAAAGCTTGCAGCTTTTTTTCCATAGCGTCTGACAGCGTCCAAGCCTCCCCACCGTACAGAAGAGTGACTATTCTCTTCTTTAGAGCCAGATTCAGATCTCGACCTGACAGGAGCGGTCTCATCTGCATAAACGTACTTCTCGCTATTTCAATTCTATGTTTTATCTCCTGTGAGTGATCCCAGTCCCCGTTCAACGTGCAGCTGAAATAAGTGAACTTTGCCTTCCTCTCAACTGGCTTTTTGTTTTTATACACTCTACCTGGTTGGACTGGATTTTTACTAATCACCATATATTTGGTCTTATTGACTTTTAAGTTCAGCCCGTACTCCTCACTAGTTTGGTTGACCCTGTCTAACAACTCTTGTAGCCCCTCTATACTGTCCGATAACAAGACGGTGTCATCAGCATAGCGGATATTATTGATGATTTCGCCGTTAACTCTGATGGTAATGGTAATGGTAGGTGTGGATGGTCACAGATGTACTGCGACCTGATTAGATCTATTGTACCCCATCTTTTCTGCTATCTCAAGGTTTCCTTGTTCATAGCAGCTTCTCAAGATTTAGTTCCTTTAGGAATTTCAGGATCTTGAGTGGGTCTGTTCGAGGTATTTGTAGCTCGCTCCATAGAGCGTCAAAACGAATAAGGCCTATAATTCAACTACCATAAACCCTACAAATGTAACATTGGTTTTGGCAATACCAAAAGTAATGGTTGAGTTTTTTTAACAAATCGGTATTTAAAAAAAATGATATGTATCTACTTTTAAGAAAAAGAGTGAGACGTTCTTAGGGACAGAAAAAGTACGGCTGTAATCGAATCTAGAATAGTGTTAGGTAGCTATTTTCTTACTGGTTGTTGAAGATTCATATTTTACTGGAAATACATATAATATTGCTTCTATGTCTAGGAAAACTCCAGTATTACTCGCCCTTTCTGTATTACTTTTAATTTTTTGTCTTGAAATATCGTTTGTAGAGTTATTTGCAACGAAATATTAGTTTCTTCACCCACTCTTCCATTATAGTTAGTTTTACCCACTTTTTGCTATCTCTCACATGTAATAAGGTCCAATAATAACACTCCATATAGTATTTAAATCGTTGGTAGTGCCTTCAGAAATACAACCGGTCTGATTATTTCGATAATAAATTAGAAATTAGTAGTTCATGTAATTCGAACATGAACACATTGCACATCCATAATAAGTTCTTTTACAGTTAACACAAATATTTATGGTCAATTGCATTAACATGCCATTACCCAGTTATAGCATAACTGTATTGTCTCAAAGCTTGTTATCTACAGGGTGTCTCTGGTGACCAAGTCAATTTGTTGAAATAAAAATTTTGACTTTCTAAAATCAAAAGAGACACCCTGTATACACGAATTCTTGTTCGTCATTTTGAACTTGATACTTTATTTGAATTAAAACCAAAGCTGTAGAATGTATCTTAAGATGATAAAATAGTATTTTAAGCATTTTAAAGCTGATATAACCTTGTTAGTAAGTACTTTTCCAATAATAATAAAAGTCGAATATTTTGATTAAATAGCTAGTTTATTTAAAAAAAAAATTGTACTTTGTGACGCAGCGTTTTTAGTTCATTCGGTGCATTCCGTATTTATTTTATTTTTATTTTTACAGTATACAAACATTATTTATTGCACTTTTTTTTGTATTACGTAGTTTTACATTTATACTTTATAAAAAAATACATATATATTTTGTTGACATAAAAGCAATTGTTTATTACACCTATAAACTATTAAAACGTATCAAAAAAGTGATATGGCTCAAAAGGGGGAGGTTTGATTGTAAATGGCAAGGTATCCTAATAATAAAATATACAATACAGTAAATGTAATAACAATAATGTGAACAGTACAAACTTTTATTATTAAATATGGATAGCAAAAGATTTATTTGGTAAACAACTGAAATTATATTGAAATACGTAATTGGACCATTGGGAAGCTTAACTGCATTCTGAACTACCTTTTCAGGGTTAAATTGAATTCGGTTTTTTCAAAAACCCCAAAAATGCCCGAAACACAAAATTTTTAAAGTTTTTGCCATAATTTTCAAAAAAAATTAAAAAAGTCGAATATCTCGGACACGGTTAGAGTTATAGAAATTTTGAATTTTTTTTTCAAATTTTACTATTTTTCTTTTTGTTTTTGTACATCCTGTATATGTTCAACAGTGTTGCAACTAGCACGAGGTAAAAGAGCGGTTCAAGATAAACATTTTGAGTTTTCTACGCTCCCTAAAACCCAAAAAGTAACCGAGATACAGAATTTCGAAAATTTTGGATACAAGTTTCAAAAAAAAAGTCAAAAGTCGAATATCTCCGAAACGATTAGAGTTACGGAAATTTAGCAAGAGACCAAAAATACTCAGAATGGCTTTCTGCACCCAGTGGACTGGGTCTACACCCACTTAGAACCGTGTAAACGCAGTGTTAACATGTAGAGCCTTAGTTTCAAATTTGACTGTTTTAATTTCTTTTTTGGACACGCTGTGTATGCTCAACCGTGTTGCGGTTAGCACGAGGTGAAAGAGCAGTTCATAACGAACATTTTGACCGTTTTATTGTCTCTAAAACTCCCAAAAATACCCGAGATACAAAATTTTTGACCAAATTTTCAAAAAAATTAAAAAAAGTCGAATATCTCGAACAGGGTTAGAGTTACAGAAATTTTGCAAGAGACAAAAAATGTTCAGAATAACATTCTGCATTCAGTGGAGCAAGGATCCACTTAGATCCGGGTAAACGCGGTCACAACTGGCAAAAACATTAGTTACAAATTTGCTTATTTTTCTTTTTGTTTTTTGGATCCTTCTAGGGGTTTAACCGTTTGCCGCGCTAGCACGAGGTGAAAGAGCAGTTTAAGACAAACATTTTGAGTTTTTTACGGTCCCTAAAACCCAAAAACATATTCGAGATACAGAATTTACAAAATTTTGGAGACAATTTTGAAAAACAGGTAAATGAAGTCGAATATCTCGAAAACGGTTAGAATTACGGAAATTTTGCTAAGAGACTAGAAATGTTCAAAATGACTTTCTCCACACAGTAGACTGGGTGCACCCAGTTAGAACCGGATAAACGAAACCGTCGTTAGTTTCAAATTAACTGTTTGTTTTTTTGTTTTTTGATCACCCTGTATATGTTAATCGTGTTGCGGTTAGCACGAGATAAAAGAGCAGTTCAAAACGAGCAATTTGAGCTTATTTAAATGGCTGAAACCCCAAAAATGGCGGAGACATACAATTTTCAAAAAAAAAAGTAAAATTTAGAATATCTCAGAAACGGTCATTGTTACGGCAACATTGCAGGATACCAAAAATGTTCAGAATGACTTTCTGCACCCAGTGGACTAGGTTTACACACACATATATTTCGGAAACGGTTAGTTAGAAAGATTTAACGGGCAAACATGCGCGGTTTGATATCCTCCATTTCAATTGCAGATAAAACCAAAACAAAACAATCTACACCTGCGACTGCACTTGCAAAGAAAGTCGATGAACGTGAAAGTGGGGAAGAATTTCCTTTTAGATTCACAATGGAAGACCAAGATGACAAAGTTGTGCTGGCGAGTGACCCAAATAGTCTAGACCATCAGTGTCTTAGACAACTAGCGAAAAGAAACCGCCCAAATACACCTGAAAGTGAACACCGCACTTTAAACGACTCCATAGCAAAAACCCAGAGCCTTTTGGAGGGACTGGCACAACTCAGTAAATTGTGCGATTCTCTTGCCAAAAATATAGACAGCCGGAAGCTAACAAAGAGGATTGGAATACTTAACAGGAGAGAAACATGGGAGGGGCTTCGGGAGGACAAATCAATCAAAACCTGAGGCGCTCTTAGTGCAAAATAGAAACCAGAGAAATCGCATGCCAAACAAGTATGGATTACGAAGGCGAATCTAAGAAAGGTATCTCCGTAGGAAATAAAATTAAGAACATCTTGGACGAGAGCTCAGATGACGTGGAAGCACTGCAGCAAATTGTTGACATCGATTGGCCGGACGATTGTTACACCAAAACAACAAAGGAGCAAGGTAGTATATTAGACCAGGACACTCATGATACGGTTATCCCCGACCCGACTTATGGAGAAAACTGAATCTTTGGTTCCAAACAAAATGTTTACTCTTGTACAAAACTCAGTACTGCAGTCCAAGGATGACACTCAGTGATTACAATTTAGGAACAGGGTACTCCGAGGTGTACAGCTTCTGTTCTTCCTTGCCTGGCACTGGAACATTCAAACTAGAATTGAACTGTATATACTTAACGGAGCAACAAGTACCAAATTATAGGGTGGTGCGGCAGGGGGCAGGGGATTACAACACGGAGCAGTGTAAAAGCGAAAAGTCAACACCCACTGGAACGGTCAAAAGTAATTCTACTTCGAGCAGTTCATATGTCACTGGAAAGCAACTCAGGATGCAAGCACTAGATTCTACTTTATCCTGGGAACTGACACAGAGAAAGGAAGCCAAGATATGACGAGTGACCTATATCAGGCCATGACAAAGATTTTAGAGACAGACGGTGAAAGAAAATAGAAATAAACTGGCGATTGCAACCACTTCAAACAAAATGACAATCTCAGCAAGGAAAATATGCGAATAGCGATTCGCAGAAACGAAGACAAGGACATCAAGGAATTTGGTTTACCAAACAAAATGGCTAGAAAACGAAAAGAAACAAAGTCTAGTAAGTAATAAAGTTACAGGAAAAAGGCCGCAACTACGCGGAAGTGGTTAAGCTAATTACTCTCAAAAGCGTGAAGAAAACAGCACAGGGGGATATGCAACTAAAATTTGCCGGTAACAAAGAAAATCAAGAAACTTTCAAAAACTGTTCTGTATGCAAATAATGGAACGGTTGATATCCTAAAGAAAACTAAAACAGTGTTCCTTAAAGATCTGGACGAAAGTACAGAAACAGAAGATATATCTGGAGCAATTGTTAACAAATATGGGTGGAAAGAGGAAGACATTGTAGTAGAATTGTCAAAAAAGCCTAACAAAAGCGGACTAAAAGTTGCGTTCCGATCCAGTATGCGGATAAATCTTTACCCATGCACCGAAAAACTAAATACTGGCCATAGGGTTGTAGATCATGAAAATCTTTTCAATAATGTATATTTCTTTACTACTTCATCTATTGTCTCCTTCAAATGTTAAAGCAGTTTCAGTGTTGAGCGTAAAATCTGAAGCTTTGAGTCAACTGTCGACTAATAAAAAAAAAGTTTATTGTTAACATTACAACAGTAGGAAGAATTTGGTTAATTTCTTGCTTTCTTGAGGGAGGAAGGACTTTGATCTTCGTCTTCGTTTTCATCTTTTGTTTCGCTATCGTCTTCTCCATCGGACCCCTGTAAAGAAACGGTCACAGGATCCTCCTGATCCTCTTCATCTTCAGAGTCAACTTAATGGCATGCTTGGGAACATTTCAGGCTTGCTTTTTTGCAGCCACACTTCGCGCTGGCACAGTCTTTCGTGCAACGGCAGAAAATTATTTTAAGAATATCGTCCGGTGCAGCTGCTAACTCACTGTGCATGGGGACCAGGCAGTTGTTCTTAACCTTCCACCCATACATCTGAGGAGGCAGCTCATTTCCTAGCCACAGCTGAACTTGATGGAATGTTCTGAGGGAATGCTGTTTTACTGCTCCTTCGGTGGGAGGAAAACAAGAGATATCAGGTTTGATGGTGGCCACCAATTTCAAGAATGACTTGTACCTGTAGGCATTCAGGGAGACGTCTCGCTGGAGCTCCATAACGTCGCAAATGCGACCTTGCTTCTTCGAAATGCGGAAAATGTTGTATCGCATCCAGTAAATGCATGCAAAAACAGCACGTCCTTGAAACCTTGGTGCTGAAGCTCTTGAGACGAGAATAAGGAATCTTTCCACGTCCAGGCTTGATAAAAATAATGTCCTTATACGCATCAGCTTTAGCCATCAAAAGGACGATGAGGTCGACATCTTCTCCCACAATGCAGACAGCTGTCGTTTCCGACATTTCCACAGCCGTATCCACAATCAGAACGTCCGCATCACTTTCTGCTTGAAGGGTCCTAATCCCATTGTCCTCAAGCTTCACCTTAAGCATGTTGATGAGTCTGCTTTTGTTGAACTGATTCGACAGAATATCTTCTTGTTTGACGTTTATCTCGGTGTCTTCACTGAAATAGATGTCTGCAGACTTCCTGAGTCGCCTTTGCTGCTCTGCTACTTTTGTGTTTGAGATGAATGACGAATAACCGTCAAAGACTACAGTACATCTCTTTCCGTGGTAATTCTTCGTGATAAAGTGGATGTAGCTCTTGCAGATTGTCGATATTTTTGCACCTCTTTGCCAAATTACTTTATGAAGGAGAAGCCCTCCGTCAAATACGATTTGTAGCTGTGCGACATGAACATCTTTGGTCGTAGTGTTGAATAGTTTGTACAGCGCTGACTTAGTCGCTTTCCTCATCCCACTTTCACTGAATAAGGCTAATGGGAACGGGGTTAATTCGTATTTCATGTCATAATTTTTTGCTGACGGATATACGTCGGAATAGCAAGAATGGATCCACAGGAATCTTTTCGTCGTTGATTTGAACCGATGAGTTCACTGTTGAAAGAGGAAGAGCTCTGTTTTTGCGAGTCAATTTGATGTTAGACAATGTTGAATTGACCATTTTAGCCATTGCTTTCTTACCAACAAACCCTACAGCCAGCATTCAGCTTTTCGGTGCATGGTTAAAGAGTTATCCGGTCAAAAAGAGCGATAATGTGAAGAAAAAAATTTCATTTTTCAAAATTACACACTTTTAAGGGCGGATATCTCGAAAACTTTACAAGATATCAGATAACTAGTCCAAACAAAGTTACGAAGTCGAAAATTGTGTTCCAAGCATTTCCCTCTATACGCTTTTTTGAGCATTCATTGCCTGGACAAAAGCCTTCATAGTCTGATAAATCGGAAAATGGTGACTATCTTAACTGCGCGTTTAGTCTTAAGGACCTCGTAACTTGTTTATGAAAAATTAGGACCCAAGTAAGCTGCTGATTAACTTAGCCACTTAAAACAGTGACTATGACAGTTGTTTATGTCACTTCCTTAGGCATTGAAATCAAAGTATGCAGCAATTAATTAATTAGCGAGGTCCTGTAACTGATGATCAAAGTTTGTACTAAAATATACTAAAAACCTGTCTAAATGTAATCTGTATAAATATTTTTATAAAAAAAAGTAGTAACTTTACTCGTATAACTCAATTAGTAGCAACTGCCTTATAAATACCCCTCTAAACAACGAAATTAAAATATAAAGGCACTTTGTTGTAATTTCCTTAACTAAGGAATAATACTGAACCAAACTTAAAGCATATTTCTCTGAGCAGTTTTTCTTACTTTCTAATACCTTAACTAAATACCAGTATCTGGTATTGTTTTTAGGTAAAAATGGGTCACACTCGGTAACAAGCTAAATCATCAGAAATTAAGTGTTTTGTGCTCGCCTTTTGGCCATTATAATATTTAAAACACTGGCCAACAACAAGAATAACCAAGCCGAAAAGGAAGCTATCAAACCGATCAACAAAGACAGACCCGTATTGATTATTCCATTCCTGTAAGCGGTCTCGCTGTCCAAATTCATGTAATCCATGAAATCAAACACTGACTGACAGGCTAATCTGGCGTGTATTACCGGCAAGACAGTACCGTGCATGCCCAACAGTTTTTCTAGTACCCGTCTGTATTGATTGCACGTTGTGTAATAACCGTCAGCGAATACTATAAAATTCGCAAAAGCGTAAATAAAAAAGGTACTACTTAAAACAGAGGCGGTTATCCAGAAGGCTTTGGGTAGGGGACTGGTGTCTTCCTGCGATATTGCTGTGATTTGTACAGTAGAACCATGCCTGAAACAGTCAGCGTAGAAACTTGTTCTAAAAGGTGGTTCAAATTGATTGTAGGATACCTAAAGGGTAGAAAGTGTTAGAATTTGTTATAACTAATCTTAAATAAGACGAGTTAAAATTATGTCTAGTTTGTAAAAAGGTAAAATTACCTTACCTAATTTAATTTTCTTATCATAAAATAAAACGTTCAAAGTTATTACTCTGTTGCTGATTACAACCCAACAGGTTATGGGCCCAGAGTTCGTTAAGCTGCGGAAGTGATTTTGAAGATAGTGTTACAGAGGTCTTCAGTAAAAATAAAATTTGGACCTGGTGTTTGGTCGTGGTCATAAAGGCATAAAATTAAAAACTAAAATGACGGAGGAAGACGTTTCTCAGATTGAGAGATTAACAAATAGTGAAACATATCAAATTTGGAAATTTCAAGTCACAATCCTGTTTAAGGCACATGGATTATGGGAAATTGTGTCAGGAATAAAGAAAATGGAAGATCTGGCAGATGATAAGGAAAAAGCAGATTTTGAAAGGAAAGACGCCCGAGCTCAGAAAATAATAATAACAACCATAGATAAGAAGCAACTAATGCATATTTTTAACTGTAAAAGTTCTAAAGAAATGTACGACAAGCTTAAAAACATATATGAGAAACAAACAGAAGACGAAAAATGTTATTTGATGCAACAATTTTTTAATTTCTCGTACAGCAAAGGAACTGACATTTTAATGCACATTAGCAAAATTGAAAACTTGGCATGTAGGCTGAGAGTACTTGGACAAGATATCCCAGACAGTATGTTGGTATCTAAAATACTTGCAACATTACCTGATCAGTTTAGAAATTTTGCTACGTCTTGGGAATCCACTTCACAAGGTGATAAAACCCTTGAAAATCTCTCAAACAGACTGATTGGAGAAGAAGAAAGACAGAAGAAACAATGCGAACCCGAAGGTATGGTTTTTAAAGCTCAGCTACAACAACCAGTAAATAAGAATAAAACAAGATTTGGAGGAAAATGTTTTAAATGTGGCAGGGAGGGACATATTGCTCGTTATTGTGAAAAAAGGTCATGTAGAATATGTAAAAAAACAAATCATATAGAAAGCAATTGTTACTTCCGAAACAGACAAAGCCAAGATCAAAGTCGACAGGAAACTCATAGCAAAATAGCTTTTCTATGTGAAGATATGGATTTAGAATCAAATACAGCAACTTTCTTCATTGACTCTGGAGCTTCATCGCATATGACAAGCAATAAAAATCTGTTCACTTCATTACAAGCAGATTGTTCAGATGTTTTAGTAGCCAAGAAGAATTCATCTATAACATCAGAGGGTAAAGGATTCATTGAAACAGATCAATGTGTTCTTGAAAATGTGTTGTATGTTCCGGAGTTAAGCAAAAACTTATTATCGGTCAATAAAATTACTGAAAATGGTGGTGAGGTAATATTTACAAGAAACAAAGTGGTCGTTTCTAAAAATAAACTACCAGTGTTGCAAGGTCAAAAGGACAGTAGTGGACTTTATTGTATTAAGTTGTCAACTGAAGAAAAATGTTTAATGACAGAAAGAAGGGATCAAAATGTTTTGTGGCATAAAAAATTAGGCCATCTTAGTGCTAGCAGTATGAAAAAACTACAAGATTTTTCAAAGGGCATGATTTTAAATACTGTAGAATGTGACCAAAAGATAAAGGATTGTGTAGTTTGAGTATCCTCACAAAAAGAAATCAGCAGCTGTAAGGTCAGGGAAACGAGGGGGCCACGGCACATCATCGAAACGAGAGATTAAGTGTCCAGGGAAAATTGTCGCTCGGGCTGTAGGCGCTGTGGCACCGTCCTGTTGGAACCAAACATGGTTGGTGTTAATTCTTCTTCGTCGCAATTCAGGAATCAAGAAGTTTTCCAACATGAAAACATATCGCTAAGAGGTTACAGTGGCAGTTGCCCCTCTTGCATCTTCAAAGAAAAAAGGTCCAATAACTCCAAGACGGCTCATAGCGCACCAAAGAGTCACCTTCTCACTATGAAGTGGACGTTGATGCAATTCGAATGTCGAAATTCTAAAATTCTGAACCCATCTGTGAATTGTGTCACGTTTCGGAACTGAACCATGACGACCAAGATAAGTCGGACAAATGGCGGCCCTCACTAGCTATACACTGATCCATCCGCTTTTTGAAGTTTTGCTCCACTCCTGCGAGCATATCGACGGGAATGTTTTCGCTTGACGAATGTTGTCCAGGTCCGTGGTTTGTCATTGGAAACAATGGATTTGAGACATCCCCAGAAAAAGAAGTCACAGAAATGAGGCGCTCATGGAAGTGTGGTGGACTTGGCGAATGTTGTCCTTCAGGTGTTGTAGGGTCCGTGGCACACACATCGAGAACTTCAATGGAATTTCCCAGCACAAAAAACTTCCTCCATGAGCGCCTCATCTCCCTGAGAGGTGACGTACCGTAGCCGGCGCGCTGACGTGATTTGTCTCCCTGTGACTTGGGAATGTCTCAAATCCATTACAATCCACGGATCACCTTGCAACACTGACTTTGACCTTTCAAATCAGCAAGTTTTCCTGTCGCACCCTGTATGTGCCCCCAAAAAAAAATTTTCTTCTTTCTTTCTTCTTTTAGTGGCTCACTTTTAAGGTTTGCTAACCCCGCTAGGGGCACTTTTCCACTACAATTCATATGACACTTTGGAGTTTATTATGTACTTTCCACCCTTGAATTATCCTACAATCAATTTGAACCACCTTGTATATATTACAGGGTGTTTGATTATATTATTGGGACCAGTTTGTGTATTTTGTTTTCAATCTCAGATAAAATATTGACATTGCTAACTTTCAAAAATGGGAGCACGGAAAGTAGCAACTTTGCTACCTAGACAGGGAGGTAGCCTTTTTTTGCATGAATACCCTGTCTTTACAGAAAACTCCGCACTCACCGTATTTGTGCGAAAATAAAATAGTAATCCACATATAAAGAGAATAGGAAACTTTCCAATAACATTGGTGACAGTTTGGTTCAGGCCTTACGCGGGTTTAGGCAGCATTTCAATCTTCCTCCTCGCGCTCGCGTTCCAACGAAACATGCAATCCGAAAGTGGGTTGCAAGTTTTGAACAGACTGGTTCAGTGGGAAAGAGAAAGTCTTCTGGCAAACTGTAAGCCGTCGATCTATCCAAAGAATCCTCCGTGAATTGAAGTTTCATCCCTATAAACTGCAAGTGGTTCAAGAACTGAGAATGCCGATTTCATTGAAAACCTATATGGATGTCAGACGAAGCTCATTTTCACTTAAATGGCTACGTTAACAAGCAGAATTCACTGGGCACAACAAAATCCTGCTGTTCTTCATCAACGTCCTCTGCATTAGCCCTAAGGTTACTGTATGGTGTGCAGTTTCTGCTCGAGGGGTAAGATGATCAGAGAAACACAGTGACAGTAACTTCTGAGCGTTATGTTACCATGCTTGAGACATTTCTGGCTGCAAAAATTCTCAGTGTACCTGGCATTGACATGGAAAACACTTGGTTTCAGCAAGACGGAGCAATCGCACATACCGCAACAGTATCAATGGCAACAGTCAGGCGCCTGTTTGGTAAACACGTTGTTTGGCCGCCTCGTTCCCCCGATTTATCAGTATGCGATTTTTATTTATGGGGTTACTTAAAGAGTGTAGTTTACAATACACGTCTCAAAACCCTATCCGCACTCAAAACAAGGATTACAGAGGAGATCGAAGCAATAACGCCTGACACTTTGCACCAGGACATGCACAATTTTCAAAATCGACTTGCTGAATGCATCCGGCAAAACGGACATTATCTTGGCGATGTAATCTTTAAAAATTGATTTTTTCTTTAATTTCTAATGTTGTAGTGTATGTACATTTAGTACCCTAAATACAAGTTCCCATCTTTTTTGCGCCACCCAGTAGAAGAGCGTTTTCAGCGGCTCTATTTCACAAGAATTCTGTTTTGAATTCATTTGTGCAAATTAAATTTGAAGACAATGCTTCAAATTTCATATTTTGTTTCTTGTAAAGACAAGCATTTAATAACAACTGACAAAAGAGTAAGAGAATACTCCCGGTAAATTACTGAGAATTTAAATAAGAAATATTGTCGCGTTTAAGGGGTAGCTCAGAAGGAAGAATACTCGGTCCATAGGTAACTCGCTTTATTGCTAAGTCGTTTTGGTCGCTACACCATTTCCAAATGTAGTTCAGAAAAGGCCAAGTGAGATTCAGAAAACCGTAATTCAGAATAAGAAACTGCATTTCAGGAACCATCAAATAAAATTCTGAACATTCTAAGGCAATTCCATAACATTCCTTCAATCGTTTCTGACTTATTAACAGTTTTTCAAGGGCGCATTCAATCGTAATCCATACTAATCTGAATACGGACACCTTCTTGGTCATAATGACTAGTTGTTGATTGAACTACAACATGTTCTGACAGATATTTGTCAAATTCAACACTAGTTCAAACTTAGCACCAGCAGGTGTTCATATTCAGATTAGTATGGAGTACGAATTTATAGGCACTTTAAGGAAAAACTGTTAATAAGTCAGAAACGGTTGAAGTTAGGTATAGGAAATGTATACATGGATTTGTTCTAAATTTAATGTTCTTTTATTACAAATCATAAAACACCGATGGATCCATTTAAAAAAACGGACTTTTTGCAGTATTTTATCTGTCCGACTAAAAGGTGAAATATTGACCACTCTGTAGGTTTTTTTCATTTTCTGTCTCTGGGCTTTTCAACCATGTAGTATTGCCTAACTGAGGACAAAAGGTCACATCAGCAAACCTTTCAGGACTTGAGAATTTAATTAAAGTTTAGACCACCGTTTTGCTGACAAATTCACCATTTTTATGAAATATCTAAGAAACGGGGCAAGATAGGTATGGGGAAGTATTAACATTAATTACTAGCCTTCTTGTCAGGAATTCAAAAATGAGATTAAAAACATGTTCCATTTGAAAATCAAAAGTTGGTGTTCTTTCCAACTGATGTCCTAAATGCTTTGGAAAGAGAGTTTGGACCCAACCTAGGCTACACTCCAAATTGCAGGAAAAAATATTGAGTTGTTCTCTAAAAACTTCTAATATACCATCACAGTGAATCACCCTGTAGTTTCTGGATAGCAATGCTAATGCATCGAATTTGTAACACCCTGTATTTTTGGAAAAAAAATTGGATTTTCAGTAAATTGAAAGTCGAACAGTATCACTAAAACTAAAATCTTGTTTTTGTTATTTCAAGTTAAGATGGCAGCACCAGTTGAACTAAAATCGGACAACCCATTCCTAACCTAACATTATAAATAATATGACACTGTCACTGTCAAAATCAATGTAAACAAAGGGAGAAATGACAGCTGGAATGCCCGAAACTGTTTTCAAAACTGATCACCAGAGGGAGTATCTCTTACCTTGAAAGGCCAATAACTAAAATTAAATTTTGTTTTATAAACTAGGCTTTAGTAATTATGCCCTTTTGTTGCTAGATGTATTTCATTTCACAAACAGTCAAAGTTGAATGTCAATTGGTTTTTTAAAACCAGATAAGTCCAAATATAATCAAACACCCTGTAAACAATCTGACATTGACCTACTCAGTTCTAGCTATCACAGATCGAGTGGTTCTCATACTAGGTGACTTGGTGGTAAAGAGAACTCTGTAGCCATGGAAGCAAGTAAAACAGAGACAAAAGAACACATAAAGTAATGGCCCAAATGTCACCCAAATGCACGGAGCTTGGTCTCCACCTACACATTTCATACAGTCACAATCGTTTAAACTTGTAAAATAACTTACCAAGAAAGCGGTTCAGTGTGTTCTTGCCATAAATAATACAACTACAATTCCTACCAACACACTGATCCAATGTTCGATACCAATGGCCCCATGCAACACCAGTGGTGATGCTGGCAGTGGCTCCTAAGGCTATGCATATTAAGTAGCTGAGAGAAAGCCGCTTCTCTATACCTAATTGGTCCATCATTTTAGGGTGGAGTTCAGCTGTACAATAGTGAAATGTGCTGTTTTTCAAAATAAGACACCACGAAACTATTGGAAAAACTTTCAGATATTTTGACAATGTATTAATGTAGGTTACTCACTTTTAATGATATGTCAGTTTATCTATATGATAATGGTTTATCTGATTTCAAGTCTTGTGCATGTTTACAAATAAACAAAAACACAACACAAGCAACAGGTGCTTGGCGCTTTGACATTGACAGCTGATGGAAATGGCGCAATTCGGACATTTGACAATTTCAAGAGTCTAGCAATGTTGCCAAGTCTACCGTTAAAACCAATGAATAAAAAAAATGTAAACATAGCAGGAAGGAGCAATAGCAAACAAAGTGGGTGACAGAAACAAGGGGGAGGGGGGGAGTAATATGGCGGCCGTCAATACTTGTTAATCTTGTCCACTGTACAACTTAATTTAAATTTGCAAAACTCAACTGTTAAAGAACCACAAACAAACAAAACAAACTAACACTATACTACAACAAATTTTTGCGGGTTTGAAACTCCAAACTTTCAATGACTTTGCGTCAATTCAACTGCGCAGTAGGCGAATGCGCAATCAAAGATGGTGGACTTCCGTCCCCCTCGCTTAATGCACAAACGGGTTATAATTTGTATTATTGTTACCTCCTGATACTTGTTCTTTTTACTCATTGGTTAAAACGGTATAAATACCGTTCTCCTGTTTTTTGTATATAATCTATCGTTTTTAATTACGTTATTGCCATTATGTTGGTTGTAAAACTTTTCATATACTTTTTCAGTTTATTGAATAGGAAATTTAATAAGGATTCTAAAAATGCGCTTAAAACAGTCATTTTCTTACTACAAATTATTCCCTAAAACCACGTGACGTCTGTCACTATTGTCAGAATTGTCAACATTTTACTAGAATTTGCAAGAATTACATTTTAACACAGTTTTCGAAACAAGACGATTTTCTGAGATTTAACAGTTATTTTGACAATTGTCACTTCATAGTCTAGCTAAATAGTCTTCTGAAATCACGTGACAACTGCCACGAACGTCAAAACCGTGAAACCATGATCAAAAGTTGCAAAAATCAGGATTTAGAAACGTTTTCTTATAGTATTTGATACAAAACGAGTTTCTGAGAATTATGACAGTTATTCTGCCAATTGTCACGTGACCAGCTAACTAAATAGTGTTCTACAATCACGTGAAACTGTCACTAACGTCAAAACTGTCAAACCATGCACAAAAGTTGCAAAAATCAGGATTCAGAAACGTTTTCTTGCAGTACTTGATATAAATCGTGTTTCTGAGATTTATGACAGTTATTTTGCCAATTATCACGTGACCGTCTAGCTAAATGGTGTTTTTCAATCACGTGACAACTGCCACTAACGTCAAAACTGTCACTCTGTGCTCAAAAGTTGCAAAAATCAGGATTTAGAAACGTTTTCTTGCCATATTTGATATAAAACGTGTTTCTGAGATTTATGACAGTTATTTTGCCAATTGTCACGTGACCGGCTAACTAAATAGTGTTCTACAATCACGTGAAACTGTCACTAACATCAAAACTGTCAAACCATGCACAAAAGTTACAAAAATCAGGATTTAGAAACGTTTTCTTGCAATATTTGATATAAAACGTGTTTCTGAGATTTATGACAGTTATTTTGACAATTGTCATTTCATAATGTAGCTAAATAGTCTTCTGAAATCATGTGACAACTACCACGAACGTCAAAACTGTCAAACTGTGCTTAAAAGTTGCAAAAATCAGGATTTAGAAACGTTTTCCTGCAGTATTTGATATAAAACGTGTTTCTGAGATTTATGACAATTATTTTGCCAATTGTCACGTGACCGTCTAGCTAAATGGTGTTCTACAATTACGTGACAACTGCCACTAACGTCAAAACTGTCAAACTGTGCTTAAAAGTTGCAAAAATCCAGATTTAGAAACGTTTTCTTGCAGTACTTGATATAAAACGTGTTTCTGAGATTTATGACAGTTAATTTGGCAATTGTCACTTTATAGTCAAGCTAAATAGTCTTCTGAAATCACGTGACAACTGCCACAAACGTCAAAACTGTCAAACTGTGCTCAAAAGTTGCAAAAATCAGGATTTAAAAATGTGTTTTTGCAATATTTGATATAAAACGTGTTTCTGAGATTTATGACAGTTATTTTGACAATTGTCACTTTATAGTCAAGCTAAATAGTCTTCTGAAATCACGTGACAACTGTCACTATCGTCAAAGCTGTCAAACCATAAAAGTGGCAAAAATCCGGATTTAGAAACGTTTTTTTTGCAGTACTTGATATAAAATGAGTTTCTGAGATTTATGACAGTTGTATTGCCAATTGTCACGTGACCGCCAAACTAAATAGTATTCTACAATCACGTGAAACTGTCACTAACGTCAAAACTGTCAAACCATGCACAAAAGTTGCAAAAATCAGGATTTAGAAACGTTTTCTTGAAGTATTTGATATAAAATGAGTTTCTGAGATTTATGACAGTTGTATTGACAATTGTCACGTGACCGTCTAGCTAAATAGTGTTCTACAATCACGTGACAACTGACACTACCGGCAAAACTGTCAAACCATGCTCAAAAGGTTCAAAAATCAGGATTTAAAAACGTTTTCTTGCAGTATTTGATATAAATCGTGTTTCTGAGATTTATGACAGTTATTTTGCCAATTGTCACGTGACCGGCTAACTAAATAGTGTTCTATAATCACGTGACAACTGTCACTAACGTCAAAACTGTCAAACCATGCTCAAAAGTTGCAAAAATCAGGGTTTAGAAACGTTTTCTTGCAGTATTTGATATAAATGTGTTTCTGATATTTATGACAGTTATTTTGACAATTGTCACTTCATAGTCTAGCTAAATAGTCTTCTGAAATCACGTGACAACTGCCACGAACGTCAAAACTGTCAAACTGTGCTCAAAAGTTGCAAAAATGAGGATTTAGAAACGTTTTCTTGCAGTAATCGATATAGTAAAGTGTCATTTGTCAAAATGTCATTTTGCCAGGGTGCCACGCTCTAAGTGTCAAAATTGACATAATTTCAAGGTCATCTACAAAAAGGTGCCAGTTAGAGCAAAATGGACGTCAGATTTGTGTTCCCCAGGTTCAAATTAATACAAAAAATTACTTTGACTAAGGAAAATCCAAAATGGTCTGGTTTGCCCTTGGAAAATTAAAAACTAGAATTGTCAAGAAATTTCAATTTAAAATTTTATATTTTCAAAATTAACCTCAACTGACTTGAAGTTAATAGTACAAAAATGTAAAAAAACAATTTAAATTTTTTTTACCTTTTTAACAATTTAAATTTTTTTTACCAGATTAGGGGAATTTCCCCAAAAAATAGGGGATATTTTTTCCGGGGAATTTCTGCTGGGGGAATAATATTTACCAGGGGAATAACTCGGGATTTTAGGTCTGACACTTACTACTCGAAACTTGACACAAATCGTAGTTAGTAAATCTGAAAATCAAATAAAATCACAATAATCTAGTTATTCTTAATACAAAAAAGCAATTAAATAAAATTACCTACTAATCTATGTTTGAGTTGCGCCAGCGCCATCTAATTGTTTCCTTAGAAGTGACATACTGACAAGTGAGGTGACAGCCGTCTGACATACCAGAAAAAAAATTTAATTTTAAAACTCTGTTTAAAAATGAAAAATCAAATATTTTTGTAAGGAAAATGTATTAAAATAGAAAAATAACAAATTATAATTTTTGAAACATTTTTTTTGGGGATTTTTTTAAAAAATGCCCATATTTAGGGGATTTTTTTAATTCGAATGGAGAAATCGAGTCGACGGATTTGGCAACCCTGCCGGAAATTCTAACCTAAAAATATTCTACATTTTTTGAATTCTCTGTTTTTTTTTTTCAAAGTCATTTTGAATACTTTGAATTATTTAATTTTTTACTTTTATCGATTGCCTAGACCGATGAAGCTTCTAGAAACTGGTAATAAACAAGAGTTTAGAGGCAGAAAGTACTGCAGAAAAATAAGTTGAACAGATCAAGAAGGAAAATGGTGCGTTATGGAAAATGCGACTTTTCATATGAAAAGTTTGAGAAATGTTGTCAACAGATTGCACAGGTATCGAATGATCTTTCTGATAATTGGCAGTTGCATACAACACCCAATACCGACTATGGGACATACCTTTCAAAAAAGTATATAGTCCCCTTCAAAAATCAGGAATCTGTAGTAACAATCGAAATCCATGTAGTATACAATACCAGTTACAATTCACCAGTGCTTTGCTTCAATCTGTCCAGACCAAATGGTTCTCTACTAACCATGGAAGATTATTGGATGGAAGTTACCAGTGAATTTCAGGAGGTGGATATGTATAAGGCTGTAACACAAATGGATCACCCAGTGTTATGTCTCCCATTTCTCACTTTGCATCCATGCAAATTTCATGATATTCTTGAATGTGTCGCACCAGACAGTAAAAATATCTTGATTTCTTGGCTTTCTGCAATTGGTCGCTTTGTAAAACTTGAGATGGTAGGCTATTTTCACTGCGTTTTTTAGTTATTATAAAATAAAAGATCTGCCTTAAAATATGTAGTTTGTTTGAACTAGTGAAGGGAGTAGATTTACCGGTAAAGTAAAGTAAAATTCTGTGTGTCAGTTGTGATTTGAAATTTGAACACCCTGTAACTCGGTTATTTTTGGGAGTTCAGGGAGGTTGAACCACTCAAATTAACTGTCTTGAGTTCCTCTTTACGGTGGTGTAAAGCAAAAAATTCTATCTTAAAAATTTGCGTACATGGTGACAAAAATAGTGAACCACCATACTTTTCATGCACTACCTGTATACTGGAAGGAAAAACTGTCCTGCAAACTTACGGTGTTGGGTTAAGGAGTTGATTAGGAACATTTTTGATTTCTAGCATATTTTTTGTAACCTTTACCGTTTTTGAGTTGTTTAGGAAAAACTGCTTTGGTGCAACAAATATGTTAATCAGTTGAAATTGTGATCTGAAATTTGAACACCCTGAAACTCGGTTGTTTTTGGGAGCTCCGGGAGGTTGAACCACTCAAATTAACCGTCTTGAGTTCCTCTTTACGGTGGTGTAAAGCAAAAAATTCTATCTTAAAAATGTGCCTACATGGTGACAAAAATAGTAAAGCACCATACTTTTCATGCACATCCTGTATACTGGAAGCAAAAACTGTTCTGCAAACTGACGGTGTTGGGTTAAGGAGTTGATTAGGAACATTTTTGGTTTCTTGCATATTTTTTGTAACCTTTACCGTTTTTGAGTTGTTTAGGAAAAACTGCTTTGGTGCAACAAATATGTTAATCAGTTGAAATTGTGATCTGAAATTTGAACACCCTGTAACTCGGTTATTTTTGGGAGTTCAGAGAGGTTGAACCACTCAAATTAACCGTCTTGAGCTCCTCTTTACGGTGATGTAAATAAAAAAATCTATCTTAAAAATTTGCCTACATGGTGACAAAAATAGTGAAGCACCATACTTTTCATGCACATCCTGTATACTGGAAGGAAAAACTGTTCTGCAAACTTACGGTGTTGGGTTAAGGAGTTGATTAGAAACATTTTTGATCTCTTACATATTTTTTGTAACTTTCACCATTTTTGAGTTGTTAAGGAAAAACTGCTTTGGTGCAACAAATATGTTAATCAGTTGAAATTGTGATCTGAAATTTGAACACCCTGTAACTCGGTTGTTTTTGGGAGCTCAGGGAGGTTGAACCACTCAAATTAACCGTCTTGAGCTCCTCTTTACGGTGGTGTAAAGCAAAAAATTCTATCTTAAAAATTTGCCTACATGGAGACAAAAATAGTGAACCACCATACTTTTCATGCACTACCTGTATACTGGCAGGAAAGCTGGCCTGCAAACTTACGGTGTTGGGTTAAGGAGTTGATTAGGAACATTTTTGGTTTCCTGCATATTTTTTGTAACCTTTACCGTTTTTGAGTTGTTTAGGAAAAACTGCTTTGGTGCAACAAATATATTAATCAGTTGAAATTGTGATCTGAAATTTGAACACCCTGTAACTCGGTTGTTTTTGGGAGTTCAGGGAGGTTGTACCACTCAAATTAACTGTCTTGAGCTCCTCTTTACGGTGGTGTAAAGCAAAAAATTCTATCTTAAAAATTTGCCTACATGGAGACAAAAATAGTGAACCACCATACTTTTCATGCACTACCTGTATACTGGAAGGAAAGCTGGCCTGCAAACTTACGGTGTTGGGTTAAGAAGTTGATTAGGAACATTTTTGGTTTCTTGCATATTTTTTGTAACCTTTACCGTTTTTGAGTTGTTTAGGAAAAACTGCTTTGGTGCAACAAATATGTTAATAAGTTGAAATTGTGATCTGAAATTTGAACACCCTGTAACTCGGTTGTTTTTGGGAGCTCAGGGAGGTTGAACCACTCAAATTAACCGTCTTGAGCTCCTCTTTACGGTGGTGTAAAGCAAAAAATTCTATCTTAAAAATTTGCCTACATGGTGACAGAAATAGTAAAGCACCATAATTTTCATGCACATCCTGTATACTGGAAGCAAAAACTGTCATGCAAACTTACGGTGTTGGGTTAAGGAGTTGATTAGGAACATTTTTGGTTTCTTGCATATTTTTTGTAACCTTTACCGTTTTTGAGTTGTTTAGGAAAAACTGCTTTGGTGCAACAAATATGTTAATAAGTTGAAATTGTGATCTGAAATTTGAACACCCTGTAACTCGGTTGTTTTTGGGAGCTCAGGGAGGTTGAACCACTCAAATTAACCGTCTTGAGCTCCTCTTTACGGTGGTGTAAAGCAAAAAATTCTATCTTAAAAATTTGCCTACATGGTGACAGAAATAGTAAAGCACCATACTTTTCATGCACATCCTGTATACTGGAAGCAAAAACTGTCCTGCAAACTTACGGTGTTGGGTTAAGGAGTTGATTAGGAACATTTTTGGTTTCTTGCATATTTTTTGTAACCTTTACCGTTTTTGAGTTGTTTAGGAAAAACTGCTTTGGTGCAACAAATATGTTAATAAGTTGAAATTGTGATCTGAAATTTGAACACCCTGTAACTCGGTTGTTTTTGGGAGCTCAGGGAGGTTGAACCACTCAAATTAACCGTCTTGAGCTCCTCTTTACGGTGGTGTAAAGCAAAAAATTCTATCTTAAAAATTTGCCTACATGGTGACAGAAATAGTAAAGCACCATACTTTTCATGCACATCCTGTATACTGGAAGCAAAAACTGTCCTGCAAACTTACGGTGTTGGGTTAAGAAGTTGATTAGGAACATTTTTGGTTTCTTGCATATTTTTTGTAACCTTTACCGTTTTTGAGTTGTTTAGGAAAAACTGCTTTGGTGCAACAAATATGTAAATCAGTTGAAATTGTGATCTGAAATTTGAACACCCTGTAACTCGGTTGTTTTTGGGAGTTCAGGGAGGTTGAACCACTCAAATTAACCGTCTTGAGCTCCTCTTTACGGTGATGTAAAGCAAAAAATTCTATCTTAAAAATGTGCCTACATGGTGACAAAAATAGTAAAGCACCATACTTTTCATGCACATCCTGTATACTGGAAGCAAAAACTGTCCTGCAAACTTACGGTGTTGGGTTAAGGAGTTGATTAGGAACATTTTTGGTTTCTTGCATATTTTTTGTAACCTTTACCGTTTTTGAGTTGTTTAGGAAAAACTGCTTTGGTGCAACAAATATGTAAATCAGTTGAAATTGTGATCTGAAATTTGAACACCCTGTAACTCGGTTGTTTTTGGGAGCTCAGGGAGATTGAACCACTCAAATTAACCGTCTTGACCTCCTCTTTACGGTGATGTAAAGCAAAAAATTCTATCTTAAAAATGTGCCTACATGGTGACAAAAATAGTAAAGCACCATACTTTTCATGCACATCCTGTATACTGGAAGCAAAAACTGTCCTGCAAACTTACGGTGTTGGGTTAAGGAGTTGATTAGGAACATTTTTGGTTTCTTGCATATTTTTTGTAACCTTTACCGTTTTTGAGTTGTTTAGGAAAAACTGCTTTGGTGCAACAAATATGTTAATCAGTTGAAATTGTGATCTGAAATTTGAACACCCTGTAACTCGGTTGTTTTTGGGAGTTCAGGGAGGTTGTACCACTCAAATTAGCCGTCTTGAGCTCCTCTTTCCGGTGGTGCAAAGCAAAAAATTCTATCTTAAAAATTTGCCTACATGGTGACAAAAATAGTAAAGCACCATACTTTTCATGCACATCCTGTATACTGGAAGCAAAAACTGTCCTGCAAACTTACGGTGTTGGGTTAATTTGTTGATTAGGAACATTTTTGGTTTCTTGCATATTTTTTGTAACCTTCACCATTTTTGAGTTGTTTAGGAAAAACTCTTTGGTGCAATAAATATGTTAATCAGTTGAAATTGTGATCTGAAATTTGAACGCCCTGTAACTCGGTTGTTGTTGGGAGTTTAGGGAGGTTGAAGGACTCAAACTAACCGTCTTGAGTTCCTCTTTCCGGTGGTGTAAACCAAAAAATTCTATCTTAAAAATTTGCCTACATGGTGGCAAAAATAGTGAACCACCATACTTTTCATGCACATCCTGTATACTGGAAAGAAAAACTGTCCTGCAAACTTACGGTGTTGGGTTAAGGAGTTGATTAGAAACATTTTTGATCTCCTGAATATTTTTTGTAACTTTCACCGTTTTTGAGTTTTTTAGGAAAAACTCTTTGGTGCAACAAATATGTTAATCAGTTGAAATTGTGATCTGAAATTTGAACACCCTGTAACTCGGTTATTTTTGGGAGTTCAGGGAGGTTGAACCACTCAAATTAACCGTCTTGAGTTCCTCTTTCCAGTGATGTAAAGCAAAAAATTCTATCTTAAAAATGTGCCTACATGGTGACAAAAATAGTGAAGCACCATACTTTTCATGCACATCCTGTATACTGGAAGGAAAAACTGTCCTGCAAACTTAGGGTGTTGGGTTAAGGAGTTGATTAGGAACATTTTTGGTTTCTTGCATATTTTTTGTAACCTTCACCATTTTTGAGTTATTTAGGAAAAACTGTTTGGTGCAACAAATTTACAAATCAGTGAAATTGTAACTTGAAAATTGAATAGTTAAGGACAGTCAGGGATAAGATCACTTGTAAACCGCACTTGGAGTGACCAAATCATGTTTTTAAGCACATTTTTCGAATCCTCATTAAATTTCCCATCTAATGACATAAAAAACACTACAAAATCATGTAAAGTCTTGGAGAAAAGCGGTGTCAAAGTATAAACTGTTTGAAAGAACAGTTAGGAAGAAAATTGCCTGTAAAACCCACTTAGAGTGACAAAATGACTGTTTTAAGCACATTTTTGGAATCCTCATTAAATTTCCTATCCAATAACCTGAAAAAACATTAGGAAATTTGGTACAGTCAGGAAGAAAAGTAATGTCAAAATTTGAACTGCCGAAAAGACAGTATTTGTAATTTACTGGTCAATTTTTCCTGGTAAAGTAAAATATTTATTTTACTGGTAATTTACCCATCACTAGTTTGAACCCTTTTCCACTTTCCAAGTATCATTCTTTTATTGTCTTAAGAAAGTGAAATAAAAAACCTGGAGTGAAAAATGTGATTTATACATTAAAAAGAGATCTCCCAAGTAGAGTATAAACTATTTTAAAATGTAAATATTATAAACAGTTTTAATCATGATTTTCTCATGGTTAGCATAGTATTTATTTCCCACACTATTCGTCTCAAATGGTCAATCACTTCTTTCAATTGCTTATTCTTCAAAATCACTTGTTCCATAACTTCTTTACTCTCTTCAAATGACAGCCTGTAGGTTTCTGAATTCTTTTTGTCTTCATGTTTTGGATCTAGTTCATCCTTGTAAGGTATAAGACTCTCAATGTGTGTATATTCCATTCCCTGAATTTGACAATTTTCATTGCACTTCTCATAAATGAGTCTGAGCCTTTTAAATAATACTCTGATGGTCCTCAACAATTCCTGTACTTTAGCTTTCTTTTCATTGCTTGCATTAGCCGACTGTGCAGTACCTGCTGGAGGCTGAATGGCCTTTAATGTTTGAAACACCTCTTGTGTTCGACTGACTATGTCTTGTACAGTTTCCTGCCCTAGTCGACACAGAGATGCAGTATTGAACTCTTTGGATTGCTGCTGCTGCTGTTGTTGTTGCTGTGGTGTGTGACTTTGAGGTGGTGTTGGAGTCACTCCAGGTGTTGGTGCTCCAGGATGCATTGGATGATTAAGAGCTCCAGCATTAAACTCTGCCATTTGAGTGTTAATTGGACTCATTGCCCCACCTAACGGATTGGCGATTTGACTGAGCATGGGATTTCCTAGAGGCATCTGTCCGCCCATTTGATTAGGCATGCCACCAGCCACCATGCCACCCTGCATTGGTTGGGCACTCATTTGAGAACCGATCGGACTTATGGTGCCGCCCATTTGATTGTTGAGCTGAGACATTTGAGCTCCCATTTGATTCTGCATGCCGCCTTGCATATCCATTGGGTTTTGCATTCCTGTGGGGCCAAATGAGCCCCGTAGGCCACCTTGATTTGGATTGTTCATATTTTGCATGAAGTGGTGCGATGGTGCCGACATAGTACAAATTCCAGCAAACTATTATACGTTTTGAAGTCTGTACCACAAATTAATGTGGAAAATAGAAACTTTAAACAAATATATCTATATTTACACGGTTAGTTTGTAGGTTATGTCCACAACCATTAAAGTTTGACATTGACAGTTTAACTTTGCCTCTTCTTCTTTTCGTTTCTTCATCTTTTTAGGTTTTCTCTCAGCATTCAGTTGGCAGGTTGTTAGGTAATGTACCGTTAGAGTCAGATCACCGCCCTCTGTACAAGAAAGCCAAGAAGGTGCATGCCAAAAATTCCAATATGGCCGAAATAGTGGTTGACAGTTTGCATTTGTTTGTATTGTGGAAATTGATTTTTCGATGATTAAATTAATTTTTAAGGAGTTTTAAGGTTACTTGCCAAAGTAATTTTTGTTTGCTATTATATATTGTTGTTTTTATATGTTTATTGTTCTAGTGAAAGTGTAGTTTGTGTTCATTTTATTGTGTTATCACTATTGTTATTGTTCCTTCATTGTTCTATAATTCGTTGTTGGTTTTTTAACTTAAATTCTATTGCCTCTACAATATGCCGTCCACTTGTTGTTTGCCAAATTGTAAAAGCAATTTGGTGAAAGGCCCAAAAGTGTCAGTCTTTTACTTTCCAAAAGACCCTGCTTGAACCCAACAGTGGTTGAAAGCTTTGAACTAGAATGATTTTACTCCAACACAATACTCAGTGGTAAGTACAATATGCTTTCTCATTCAGTAAACTTATTGCCTCTTACATACATAGGTATGTGAGTTACATTTTGAGGCCGCCTGCATTTTGAGGGCAACAAAGGTTTACTCTGAAGAAACAGGACAGCTTTTAGAAGTTCCATTGGCACATTTACATTTTAAAAGAAAGGTCTTGGTAATAATATAAAACCCATTTACCAGTTTTGCTTACCTAGCTTCAAGGATTTCCAAATTTTCTTTGATTGAGCAGTTTTCACATTAGTTTGTTGTACTTTCCAGGACAAAGGGTTTTAACCAAACTTGCTTTGGCTGGACTTTATTGGGTATAAAAAGCCATATCTATACATATCTAGATCAGGAATGAAGCGTTCTTTGATTTTTCACTCACAACTTCTAATCAACTACACGAAAAAATAAAAATAAACATATTTTCTACTGCATCTGCATAGGTTTGCGTACAAAACGAAAACCTCTAACGCCGCCATTAAAAGTGACATTCTAGGCTTTCTTGTACAGAGGGCGGTGCGTGACAGCATTAATAGATTTTATTAATTAATTCTTGTCTGTAATTTTTGAAGTTTTGTAATATAAAGTATGATTTATAATAAAACGTCCGCATGCGCAGTATCGATCGCAAAGTTCTTTTCTGATCGTCGCAAGTGCCGGGCACTGTGTGAGAACGTGTATCGGAGTTTCCTCGTCTTCCAGACACAAGCGACATTCCGGATCCTGTGACAGACTCAGAATGTGCATGTGTCTTCTCATCTGACAGTGACCCGTGAGGTCCCCGAGAAGTCCTGTCACACTTCTGAGGTTCTTTCTGGATAATCCATCAGGGACTTCGACTCGTTTCTTGAAAAGAAGCCCATGAGACATCGCGACTGCCGCATGCCTCCGGCCTCCTCCCAAGCAGTATCGGCTCTTTGTCAGAAGATACGGTCCACAATGGCGGATCCGACCGCGCCGGCTAGTCCTACAATTGGTTTGAGTCCGACGGGTCTCTCTTTGGAGCCACGAACGCCATCCGCGTGAGCGACAGGAGTGTCTTCTTACACTCCAGCACTAGCGCAGATGTCATTGAATCAGCTTTTAAGGCAGCCATTGCTGCCTTGCTGTCTGTACAGATAAATATATCCTTCCGGCGTAGCGGTGAGTTTAAAAAGAAATCCCCGCATCGGATGATCGCGAAGATCTCGGCTTGGAAGATGGTACAGTGACAGCCTAGAGAGAAGCTAAGCCTCCTCCCCGAAGTCCCACCATACACACCTGCCCCTGCCCCCGTCACGGTTTTGGTTCCATCGGTAAACCAGACGTCTCCATGCGACGGGAGGATAGAATTTTGAGAGAATTCCCAGCCCATCCTCTCGGGTACTACAAACTTTAGAGGTCCGCTGGACAGAAGCGTCGGAGGCACCCGATCCTGCTTTATCAACAGTTCCGGGCACTCCCTCAACGCTTCCTCCCAGCTCCCTAGATGACCCCACGATTCAGCTAAGTGTAATCAGCATATGTGACCTACCAGTCTGTGGGCTGCCCTGGCGGTTTCTTTTTGTATAAACAGGTGCAGCGGCTCGAGCCCACATAGCCGCTCTAGTGCCCTTGTTGGGGCAGTTTTCATTGCACTTAAGNCTCACTTNNGTGGNNGCACATNTNCNTATAAANAAATCTACGACGTCNAGTNTACTAGGGATGGATNAACAGCAGNTCNCNGNGTTTCGNTCTGNTNCGGTNGGTGNAGNANCAATACNTACATACGGTCAGNCNAATTCGATCTTTGGNACNACTCTCTNCGTNTNTCATGANNGTTNGCACCNCGTGANGCNGGTACNATNGCGANTGAGCTCNNACTTTTCNAGCAGGCNGATTANACNANAAGTCATANNCCCGNNCTTACGCAACCACGAACACNTNCNAACNGGCNATTCNGGATCTGCGNTGAGNGCTGTNGTNATNGGAACGCATNTTGCAATATCCAGCAAACGCGGNTGGCANCCGATAGCTTGCCATTNGTGCATTNTCNNTGGTTGNATCNAATANTTTTNAGGGCCACAATGGGNGNGANTTNAGCAACTCGAGTGAAGGCGNGNNANCGCCGGANGNGCNGTANNANAAAGCCGAGAGCGCCAATAACATGCCTTTACCTGTTGAAATACAAATCCCACCTGAAGATCAAGACAGACTACCAATCCCGGCTATGCCACCTGCTGAAAGGGGGCACCAAGGGATTATCAAGAGGGATACAATCGTTAATTTGTACTTTAGAAATTAGTTTTCTAGTTTTTTTTTGGATCTTTCAAGTAGACAAAAATGTTAACAAAAGTGTAGCTAGATGTAAATACTTGTTTCTATTTATTTATTTTTATAATAAATGTTTAATATCAGGCTAAGTCCAATTTAAGTTTTGATTATGCATAGAGTAGAGAATACCAAAACTAAATGGTAGTTCAGTTTTATAATATAGTGGCATTGTGGAAATCTATATTAAATTGAAAAATACATCCTTACATATACCTATATACTAACATGAATAACAAATCAAAACAACTAATACTGATAAAGTACATTAAACATAATGTTCAATTAGTGAATAAAAAAATAACATATTAAACTTAATTATTACATTTTTTCTTCAAGTATTTTTACCAATTGTTTAAAAGTTGTATTCATTTCACTCATGTTTTGGTTTAATATTTGAAGCTCTTTTCTAATTTCCTTCAGTTCATTGACTGATTCCTCACAAAAGGCATTTTCTCTTTCTTCTGCTGTTATGTTTTTTTTCCTTTTCTTTGGTGTGGCTTTTATATAAGTATGGTCACCAAGAGTAACATCTATTGGATTTTCATCATAATTAACATAGGTTGTAGTATCCAAGGGTAGAGTAAATAATTCTGAATGGTCAGGCTCAATTTGTAATTCTGTTGCTGGGACCTAAGACAAGTTAGTGTGTGTTTTAACAGATTATCCACATAAACAATAAACACCCCATATATTCCTTGACCTATATGCCCTTAGAAAAGAACCAGATAGTAATACCTATAAACTTTGTAAAATAAAAAATATTAAGTCAAGTTTAAAGGTAAGTCTTAATTAATAAAAGAAAAGGGAACTCATTTATTATTTCTACTTACTACTATTTATTTTGTACTTGCCTTGCACATTTCTACCTCAATTACTTGAACTGAAGATTCGAACACTGATGTTGAGGGTGATGAATGACAGGGAACTTGCATAGAACCAGAATTCGGAAGCTGAAAAATCAAAATAACTAAACAATCTTATTGTTTCGACACTATGACCTGTTTTACACCACATTCTGGAACACCAACACCCTCAAAAAAACTTTTGCCCAAAAGGGCTAAAATCCGCTCTTCATATTCAGTTAACTTTTTGGCTGTGCAAGGTCCTCCTCCAGTTTTGAATAAATTTGACTTATTTGTACTAGCCTTCTTTTTAATTGCATATTTTATGTCAGACCATGTCTAAAAATACAAAAAGGTCAGGAATGCTGATGCAATACTCACAATAATAACAGTGGTATAGCTATACTTACTTTTAACTACCAAAAACTTACCTTTTGCCATTTTTCAGTAGTCTTTTCTCCATGGCCCAACGAATTCAGTCTTGCAGCCAATTCTTCCCACATTTTTTTTTGGCCAATTTTTCCAGACGGGCCTGAAAATTGCCCTCTTGCGAACTGTGGGTGCTTTTCCATGAAAGTCACCAACACTTCCCAATGATCATTGGTCAACTTACAGGACATTTTAGAGTTTCTTTTCTATAAATAAATCAATAGCGATTTTATAATGAATATCTATAATAGTTGAATCAAACCTCAAAGCAAAACAGTAAACAAACAACAAACTCTAAAGTCTAAACTATGTTAGGTTAAGTTTATTAGAAAAAGAAAACAACAGGATTTAGAAACGTTTTCTTGCAGTGTTTGATATAAAACGTCTTTTCTGAGATTTATGACAGTTATTCACCAATTGTCACGTGACCAGCTAACTAAATAGTGTTCTAAATCACGTGACAACTGTCACTAACGTCAAAACTGTCAAACTGTGCTCAAAAGTTGCCAAAAACCGGATTTAGAAACGTTATCTTGCAATATTTGATATAAAACGTGTTTCTGAGAATTATAACAGTCATTTTGTCAATTGTCACGTGACCGTCTTACTAAATAATGTTGTACAATCACGTGACAACTGTCACTAATGTCAAAACTGTCAAACCATGCTCAAAAGTTGCAAAAATGAGGATTTAGAAACGTTTTCTTGCAGTATTTGATATAAAACGTGTTTCTGAGATTTATGACAGTTATTTTGACAATTGTCACTTCATAGTCTAGCTAAATAGTCTTCTTAAATCACGTGACAACTGCTACGAACGTCAAAACTGTCAAACTGTGCTCAAAAGTTGCAAAAATGAGGATTTAGAAACGTTTTCTTGCAGTAATCGATATAGTAAAGTGTCATTTGTCAAAATGTCATTTTGCCAGGGTGCCACGCCCTAAAGTGTCAAAATTGACATAATTTCAAGGTCATCTACAAAAAGGTGCCAGTTAGAGCAAAATGGACGTCAGATTTGTGTTCCCCAGGTTCAAATTAGTTACAAAAAATTACTTTGACTAAGGAAAATCCAAAATGGTCTGGTTTGACCTTGAAAAATTAAAAACCAGAATTGTCAAGAAATTTCAATTGAAAATTTTGTATTTTCAAAATTAACCTCAACTGACTAAATACCTTGAAGTTAATAGTACAAAAATGTAAAAAAACAATTTAAATTTTTTTTACGGATTGGCAACACTTTTAAGTAACAATTTAAAGTTAATTTTTTACCAGATTAGGGGAATTTCCCCAAAAAATAGGGGATTTTCTTTTTTTTTCTTTGTGGATATTTTTTCCGGGGAATTTCTGCTGGGGGAATAATATTTACCAGGGGAATAACTGGGGATTTTAGGTCTGACACTTACTACTCGAAACTTGACACAAATCGTAGTTAGTAAATCTGAAAATCAAATAAAATCACAATAATCTAGTTATTCTTAATACAAAAAAGCAATTATGTAAAATTACCTACTAATCTATGTTTGAGTTGCGCCAGCGCCATCTAATTGTTTCCTTAGAAGTGACATACTGACAAGTGAGGTGACAGCCGTCTGACATACCAGAAAAAAAATTTAATTTTAAAACTCTGTTTAAAAATTAAAAATCAAATATTTTTGTAAGGAAAATGTATTAAAATAGAGAAATAACAAATTATAATTTTTGAAACATTTTTTTTGGGGATTTTTTTAAAAAATGCCCATATTTAGGGGATTTTTTTAATTCGAATGGAGAAATCGAGTCGACGGATTTGGCAACCCTGCCGGAAATTCTAACCTAAAAATATTCTACATTTTTTGAATTGATTTAGTTTGTTGCTCTGTTTTTTTTTTTTTTTTACAGTCATTTTGAATACTTTGAATTATTTAATTTTTTACTTTTATCGATTGCCTAGACCGATGAAGCTTCTAGAAACTGGTAATAAACAAGAGTTTAGAGGCAGAAAGTACTGCAGAAAAATAAGTTGAACAGATCAAGAATAAACAAGAAAATGGTGCGAACGAAAATGGTGCGTATGGAAAATGCGACTTTTCATATGAAAAGTTTGAGAAATGTTGTCAACAGATTGCACAGGTATCGAATGATCTTTCTGATAATTGGCAGTTACATACAACACCCAATACAGACTATGGGACATACCTTTCAAAAAAGTATATAGTCCCCTTCAAAAATCAGGAATCTGTAGTAACAATCGAAATCCATGTAGTATACAATACCAGTTACAATTCACCAGTGCTTTGCTTCAATCTGTCCAGACCAAATGGTTCTCTACTAACCATGGAAGATTATTGGATGGAAGTTACCAGTGAATTTCAGGAGGTGGATATGTATAAGGCTGTAACACAAATGGATCACCCAGTGTTATGTCTCCCATTTCTCACTTTGCATCCATGCAAATTTCATGATATTCTTGAATGTGTCGCACCGGACAGTAAAAATATCTTGATTTCTTGGCTTTCTGCAATTGGTCGCTTTGTAAAACTTGAGATGGTAGGCTATTTTCACTGCGTTTTTTAGTTATTATAAAATAAAAGATCTGCCTTAAAATATGTAGTTTGTTTGAACTAGTGATGGGCGTAGATTTACCGGTAAAGTAAAGTAAAATTCTGTGTGTCAGTTGTGATTTGAAATTTGAACACCCTGTAACTCGGTTATTTTTGGGAGTTCAGGGAGGTTGAACCACTCAAATTAACCGTCTTGAGTTTCTCTTTACAGTGATGTAAAGCAAAGAATTCTATCTTAAAAATTGCCTACATGGTGACAAAAATAGTGAAGCACCATACTTTTCATGCACATCCTGTATACTGGAAGGAAAAACTGTCCTGCAAACTTACGGTGTTGGGTTAAGGAGTTGATTAGGAACATTTTTGGTTTCTTGCATATTTTTTGTAACCTTTACCGTTTTTGAGTTGTTTAGGAAAAACTGCTTTGGTGCAACAAATATGTTAATCAGTTGAAATTGTGATCTGAAATTTGAACACCCTGTAACTCGGTTATTTTTGGGAGTTCAGGGAGGTTGAACCACTCAAATTAACCGTCTTGAGCTCCTCTTTCCGGTGATGTAAAGCAAAAAATTCTATCTTAAAAATTTGCCTACATGGTGACAAAAATAGTGAAGCACCATACTTTTCATGCACATCCTGTATACTGGAAGCAAAAACTGTCCTGCAAACTTACGGTGTTGGGTTAAGGAGTTGATTAGGAACATTTTTGGTTTCTTGCATATTTTTTGTAACCTTTACCGTTTTTGAGTTGTTTAGGAAAAACTGCTTTGGTGCAACAAATATGTTAATCAGTTGAAATTGTGATCTGAAATTTGAACACCCTGTAACTCGGTTGTTTTTGGGAGTTCAGGGAGGTTGAACCACTCAAATTAACCGTCTTGAGCTCCTCTTTACGGTGATGTAAAGCAAAAAATTCTATCTTAAAAATTTGCCTACATGGTGACAAAAATAGTGAACCACCATACTTTTCATGCACTACCTGTATACTGGAAGGAAAAACTGTTCTGCAAACTTACGGTGTTGGGTTAAGGAGTTGATTAGGAACATTTTTGGTTTCTTGCATATTTTTTGTAACCTTTACCGTTTTTGAGTTGTTTAGGAAAAACTGCTTTGGTGCAACAAATATGTTAATCAGTTGAAATTGTGATCTGAAATTTGAACACCCTGTAACTCGGTTGTTTTTGGGAGTTCCGGGAGGTTGAACCACTCAAATTAACCGTCTTGAGCTCCTCTTTACGGTGGTGTAAAGCAAAAAATTCTATCTTAAAAATTTGCCTACATGGTGACAAAAATAGTAAAGCACCATACTTTTCATGCACTACCTGTATACTGGAAGGAAAAACTGTCCTGCAAACTTACGGTGTTGGGTTAAGGAGTTGATTAGGAACATTTTTGGTTTCTTGCATATTTTTTGTAACCTTTACCGTTTTTGAGTTGTTTAGGAAAAACTGCTTTGGTGCAACAAATATGTTAATCAGTTGAAATTGTGATCTGAAATTGGAACACCCTGTAACTCGGTTGTTTTTGGGAGATCCGGGAGGTTGAACCACTCAAATTAACCGTCTTGAGCTCCTCTTTACGGTGGTGTAAAGCAAAAAATTCTATCTTAAAAATTTGCCTACATGGTGACAAAAATAGTAAAGCACCATACTTTTCATGCACATCCTGTATACTGGAAGGAAAAACTGTTCTGCAAACTTACGGTGTTGGGTTAATTTGTTGATTAGGAACATTTTTGTTTTCTTGCATATTTTTTGTAACCTTCACCATTTTTGAGTTGTTTAGGAAAAACTGCTTTGGTGCAACAAATATGTTAATCAGTTGAAATTGTGATCTGAAATTTGAACACCCTGTAACTCGGTTGTTTTTGGGAGTTCCGGGAGGTTGAACCACTCAAATTAACCGTCTTGAGTTCCTCTTTCCGGTGGTGTAAAGCAAAAATTTTATCTTAAAAATTTGCCTACATGGTGGCAAAAATAGTGAACCACCATACTTTTCATACACATCCTGTATACTGGAAGCAAAAACTGTCCTGCAAACTTACGGTGTTGGGTTAAGGAGTTGATTAGGAACATTTTTGGTTTCTTGCATATTTTTTGTAACTTTCACCGTTTTTGAGTTGTTTAGGAAAAACTGCTTTGGTGCAACAAATATGTTAATCAGTTGAAATTGTGATCTGAAATTTGAACACCCTGTAACTCGGTTATTTTTGGGAGTTCAGGGAGGTTGAACCACTCAAATTAACCGTCTTGAGCTCCTCTTTACAGTGGTGTAAAGCAAAAAATTATATCTTAAAAATTTGCCTACATGGTGACAAAAATAGTAAAGCACCATACTTTTCATGCACATCCTGTATACTGGAAGCAAAAACTGTTCTGCAAACTGACGGTGTTGGGTTAAGGAGTTGATTAGGAACATTTTTGGTTTCTTGCATATTTTTTGTAACCTTTACCGTTTTTGAGTTGTTTAGGAAAAACTGCTTTGGTGCAACAAATATGTTAATCAGTTGAAATTGTGATCTGAAATTTTGAACACCCTGTAACTCAGTTATTTTTGGGAGTTCATGGAGGTTGAACCACTCAAATTAACCGTCTTGAGTTCCTCTTTCCAGTGATGTAAAGCAAAAAATTCTATCTTAAAAATTTGCCTACATGGTGACAAAAATAGTAAAGCACCATACTTTTCATGCACATCCTGTATACTGGATGCAAAAACTGTCCTGCAAACTTACGGTGTTGGGTTAAGGAGTTGATTAGAAACATTTTTGATCTCTTGCATATTTTTTGTAACCTTCACCATTTTTGAGTTGTTTAGGAAAAACTCTTTGGTGCAACAAATATGTTAATCAGTTGAAATTGTGATCTGAAATTTGAACACCCTGTAACTCGGTTATTTTTGGGAGTTCCGGGAGGTTGAACCACTCAAATTAACCGTACTGAGCTCCTCTTTACGGTGGTATAAAGCAAAAAATTCTATCTTAAAAAATTTCCTATATGGTGACAAAAATAGTGGACCACCATACTTTTCATGCACATCCTGTATACTGGAAGCAAAAACTGTCCTGCAAACTTACGGTGTTGAGTTAAGGAATTCATTAGAAACATTTTTGATCTCTTGCATATTTTTTGTAATTTTCACCGTTTTCGAGTTGTTTAGGAAAAACTGCTTTGGTGCAACAAATATGTTAATCAGTTGAAATTGTGATCTGAAATTTGAACACCCTGTAACTCGGTTGTTTTTGGGAGCTCAGGGAGGTTGAACCACTCAAATTAACCGTCTTGAGCTCCTCTTTCCGGTGATGTAAAGCAAAAAATTCTATCTTAAAAATTTGCCTACATGGTGACAAAAATAGTAAAGCACCATACTTTTTATACACACCCTGTATACTGGAAGAAAAAACTGTTCTGCAAACTTAAGTTGTTCGGTTAAGTAGTTCATTAGAAACATTTTTGATCTCTTGCATATTTTTTGTAACCTTCACCGTTTTTGAGTTATTTAGGAAAAACTGTTTGGTGCAACAAATTTACAAATCAGTGAAATTGTAACTTGAAAATTGAATAGTTAAGGACAGTCAGGGATAAGATCACTTGTAAACCGCACTTGGAGTGACCAAATCATGTTTTTAAGCACATTTTTCGAATCCTCATTAAATTTCCCATCTAATGACATAAAAAACACTACAAAATCATGTAAAGTCTTGGAGAAAAGTGGTGTCAAAGTTTAAACTGTCTGAAATAACAGTTAGGAACAAAATTGTCTGTAAAACCCACTTAGAGTGACAAAATGACTGTTTTAAGCACATTTTTGGAATCCTCATTAAATTTTCTATCCAATAACCTGAAAAAACATTACAAAATTTGGTACAGTCAGGGAGAAAAGCGATGTCAAAATTGGAACTGCCAAAAAGACAGTATTTGTAATTTACAGGTCAATTTTTCCTGGTAAAGTAAAATATTTATTTTACTGGTAATTTACCCATCACTAGTTTGAACCCTTTTCCACCTTCCAAGTAGTAAACATTCATTCTTTTATTGTCTTAGAAAATGTGAAATAAAAAACCTGGAGTGAAAAATGTGATTTATACATTAAAAAGAGATCTCCCAAGTAGAGTATAAACTATTTTAAAATGTAAATATTATAAACAGTTTTAATCATGATTTTCTCATGGTTAGCATAGTATTTATTTCCCACACTATTCGTCTCAAATGGTCAATCACTTCTTTCAATTGCTTATTTTTCAAAATCACTTGTTCCATAACTTCTTTGCTCTCTTCAAATGACAGCCTGTAAGTTTCTGAGTTCTTTTTGTCTTCATGTTTTGGATCTAGTTCATCCTTGTAAGGTATAAGACTCTCAATGTGTGTATATTCCATTCCCTGAATTTGACAATTTTCATTGCACTTCTCATAAATAAGTCTGAGCCTTTTAAATAATACTCTGATGGTCCTCAACAATTCCTGTACTTTAGCTTTCTTTTCATTGCTTGCATTAGCCGACTGTGCAGTACCTGCTGGAGGCTGAATGGCCTTTAATGTTTGAAACACCTCTTGTGTTCGACTGACTATGTCTTGTACAGTTTCCTGCCCTAGTCGACACAGAGATGCAGTATTGAACTCTTTGGATTGCTGCTGCTGCTGTTGTTGTTGCTGCGGTGTGTGACTTTGAGGTGGTGTTGGAGTCACTCCAGGTGTTGGTGCTCCAGGATGCATTGGGTGATTAAGAGCTCCAGCATTAAACTCTGCCATTTGAGTGTTAATTGGACTCATTGCCCCACCTAACGGATTGGCGATTTGACTGAGCATGGGATTTCCTAGAGGCATCTGTCCGCCCATTTGATTAGGCATGCCACCAGCCACCATCCCACCCTGCATTGGTTGGGCACTCATTTGAGAACCGATCGGACTTATGGTGCCGCCCATTTGATTGTTGAGCTGCGACATTTGAGCTCCCATTTGATTCTGCATGCCGCCTTGCATATCCATTGGGTTTTGCATTCCTGTGGGGCCGAATGAGCCCCGTAGGCCACCTTGATTTGGATTGTTCATATTTTGCATGAAGTGGTGCGATGGTGCCGACATAGTACAAATTCCAGCAAACTATTATACGTTTTGAAGTCTGTACCACAAATTAATGTGGAAAATAGAAACTTTAAACAAATATATTTATATTTATATGGTTAGTTTGTAGGTTATGTCCACAACCATTGAAGTTTGACATTGACAGTTTCTCTTCTTCTTTTCATTTCTTCATCTTTTTAGGTTTTCTCTCAGCATTCAGTTAGCAGTTGCTAGGTAATGTACCGTTAGAGTCAAATACATTAGAGGTTATATACCGTCAGTTTTAGGCAAATAGTATTGATAATAGTTTTGTTCAAAAAAGGTTGCCGATAAAAAATACTGGTTGAAAAGTCGGAGTGCGCATGCGCCGCAATTTTCCTGACATCTAATAGGGACAATCACGTGACACACCGCCCTCTGTACAAGAAAGCCAAGAAGGTGCATGCCAAAAATTCCAATATGGCCGAAATAGTGGTTGACAGTTTGCATTTGTTTGTATTGTGGAAATTGAGTTTTTCCATGATTAAATTAATTTTTAAGGTTTAAAGTCAAGACTTGGGATTACTTGCCAAAGTAATTTTTGTTTATTATATATTGTTGTTTATATGTTTATTGTTCTAGTGAAAGTGTAGTTTGTGTTCATTTTATTGTGTTATCACTATTGTTATTGTTCCTTCATTGTTCTATAATTCGTTGTTGGTTTTTTAACTTAAATTCTATTGCCTCTACAATATGCCGTCCACTTGTTGTTTGCCAAATTGTAAAAGCAATTTGGTGAAAGGCCCAAAAGTGTCAGTCTTTTACTTTCCAAAAGACCCTGCTTGAACCCAACAGTGGTTGAAAGCTTTGAACTGGAATGATTTTACTCCAACACAATACTCAGTGGTAAGTACAATATGCTTTCTCATTCAGTAAACTTATTGCCTCTTACATACATAGGTATGTGAGTTACATTTTGAGGCCGCCTGCATTTTGAGGGCAACAAAGGTTTACTCTGAAGAAACAGGACAGCTTTTAGAAGTTCCATTGGCACATTTACATTTTAAAAGAAAGGTCTTGGTAATAATATAAAACCCATTTACCAGTTTTGCTTACCTAGCTTCAAGGATTTCCAAATTTTCTTTGATTGAGCAGTTTTCACATTAGTTTGTTGTACTTTCCAGGACAAAGGGTTCTAACCAAACTTGCTTTGGCTGGACTTTATTGGGTATAAAAAGCCATATCTATACATATCTAGATCAGGAATGAAGCGTTCTTTGATTTTTCACTCACAACTTCTAATCAACTACACGAAAAAATAAAAATAAACATATTTTCTACTGCATCTGTATAGGTTTGCGTACAAAACGAAAACCTCTAACGCCGCCATTAAAAGTGACATTCTAGGCTTTCTTGTACAGAGGGCGGTGCGTGACAGCATTAATAGATTTTATTAATTAATTCTTGTCTGTAATTTTTGAAGTTTTGTAATATAAAGTATGATTTATACTAAAACGACCGCATGCGCAGTATCGATCGCAAAGTTCTTTTCTTATCGTCGCAAGTGCCGGGCACTGTGTGAGAACGTGTATCGGAGTTTCCTCGTCTTCCAGACACAAGCGACATTCCGGATCCTGTGACAGACTCAGAATGTACATGTGTCTTCTCATCTGACAGTGACCCGTGAGGTCCCCGAGAAGTCCTGTCACACTTCTGAGGTTCTTTCTGGATAATCCATCAGGGACTTCGACTCGTTTCTTGAAAAGAAGCCCATGAGACATCGCGACTGCCGCATGCCTCCGGCCTCCTCCGAAGCAGTATCGGCTCTTTGTCAGAAGATACGGTCCACAATGGCGGATCCGACCGCTCCGGCTAGTCCTACAATTGGTTTGAGTCCGACGGGTCTCTCTTTGGAGCCACGAACGCCATCCGCGTGAGCGACAGGAGTGTCTTCTTACACTCCAACACCAGCGCAGACGTCGTTGAATCAGCTTTTGAGGCAGCCATTGCTGCCTTGCTGTCTGTACAGATAAATATATCCTTCCGGCGTAGCGGTGAGTTTAAAAAGAAATCCCCGCATCGGATGATCGCGAAGATCTCGGCTTGGAAGATGGTACAGTGACAGCCTAGAGAGAAGCTAAGCCTCCTCCCCGAAGTCCCACCATACACACCTGCCCCTGCCCCCGTCACGGTTTTGGTTCCATCGGTAAACCAGACGTCTCCATGCGACGGGAGGATAGAATTTTGAGAGAATTCCCAGCCCATCCTCTCGGGTACTACAAACTTTAGAGGTCCGCTGGACAGAAGCGCCGGAGGCACCCGATCCTGCTTTATCAACAGTTCCGGGCACTCCCTCAACGCTTCCTCCCAGCTCCCTAGATGACCCCACGATTCAGCTAAGTGTAATCAGCATATTGAGACCTACCAGTCTGTGGGCTGCCCTGGCGGTTTCTTTTTGTATAAACAGGTGCAGCGGCTCGAGCCCACATAGCCGCTCTAGTGCCCTTGTTGGGGCAGTTTTCATTGCACTTGTAATACAGACGCAAGTCTTTGAACCCTGTCCAACAAGGCTCGTGACTTGGCCGTATCCATAGCTCCGGACCAAACAATCGCTCCGTATGTTATCATCGAGCGAACAACAGCGCAGTAGATCCATCGAAGGATCCTCGGCTGGAGTGCCCACGTTGTATCAAAAGCCCTTTTGCACGTCCAGAGAGCATTGCGGGCCTTCCCGGTTTTGACTCCAAGGTGCTCGTTCCAGGTCAGCCTGGAATCTAAAATGACCTCTAGGTATTTGACCTGTGATTTTTACCCCAGAATGTGGCTGAACAGAAGTCCGGCAACGGCCCGAGTTTTCGTCTCCTCGTCGTGAATCGAAGTGGTCACTTCGTCCGCGTAGGCCTGGGCGTAGACATCTGTGATCTGACCAAAGTCCGTCGACTTTGGTCATGGTTAGTCAATATTTTGGTGTTTGGTAGGGTTGGATAGAGGGCTTCAAGACTGACATTTTGGTTTTTTTCCGGTCGCTGAACTCCCCCAAATAACTAACTTATAGGGTTGTAAAGCTTCCCTACCTGACAGTTTGACCAACTTCCTAGGCAAGTCACTTTTTTGCCAATCTCCGGTATATTTTGTAATCAACATTTTGGTGTTTGGTAGGGTTGGATAGAGGGCTTCTAGGCTGATATTTTGGTATTTTTCCGGTCGCTGAACTCCCCCAAATAACTAATTTAAGGGGTTGTAAAGCTTCCCTATCTGACAGTTAAACCAACTACCTAGGCCAGTCACTTTTTTGCATCCCCGGTATATTTTGTAATCAACATTTTGGTGTTTGGTAGGGTTGGATAGAGGGCTTCAAGACTGACATTTTGGTTTTTTTCCGGTCGCTGAACTCCCCCAAATAACTAACTTATAGGGTTGTAAAGCTTCCCTACCTGACAGTTTGACCAACTTCCTAGGCAAGTCACTTTTTTGCCAATCCCCGGTATATTTTGTAATCAACATTTTGGTGTTTGGTAGGGTTGGATAGAGGGCTTCAAGGCTGACCTTTTGGTATTTTTCGGGTCGCTGAACTCCCCCAAATAACTAACTTATAGGGTTGTAAAGCTTCCCTACCTGACAGTTTGACCAACTTCCTAGGCAAGTCACTTTTTTGCCAATCCCCGGTATATTTTGTAATCAACATTTTGGTGTTTGGTAGGGTTGGATAGAGGGCTTCAAGACTGACATTTTGGTTTTTTTCCGGTCGCTGAACTCCCCCAAATAACTAACTTATAGGGTTGTAAAGCTTCCCTACCTGACAGTTTGACCAACTTCCTAGGCAAGTCACTTTTTTGCCAATCCCCGGTATATTTTGTAATCAACATTTTGGTGTTTGGTAGGGTTGGATAGAGGGCTTCAAGGCTGACCTTTTGGTATTTTTCCGGTCGCTGAACTCCCCCAAATAACTAACTTATAGGGTTGTAAAGCTTCCCTACCTGACAGTTTAACCAACTACCTAGGCCAGTCACTTTTTTGCACCCCCCGGTATATTTTTTAATCAACATTTTGGTGTTTGGTAGGGTTGGATAGAGGGCTTCAAGACTGACATTTTGGTTTTTTCCGGTCGCTGAACTCCCCCAAATAACTAACGTAATCAGAAATTAATACAAAAAGCAACATTCACAACAAAAAATTTGTTCCTCTGCTCATACACACATATTTTTTGCAAGTTCTTTAACAGTTTAGAAAACGTTTAATACAATGAGGAGAGCATCCTCAAATACGGTTTAAATAAATACACGTGTGTTAAGTATAAACAATGCTACTTTAATTTCACAAACATTGCACCTAGAACTACCTTACATAAAAAGTTTAGTCACTACTTGCAATTAGCTTGTTAAACTACTAAGAATGGTCTGACCAACTTTTGATACAAATAATAAAAAACTAATCCTAAGAAAAGTGTCTTGCACACTTTATCTACTACCCACATCCTGAAAAAGAAAATAACACGTTACATCAAATTGATTTATGTTTGGTCTTAAATCAACTTACACACGCATATGTCTTCGGGCTGCAGGTAAAGTATCGTCAGTCTCTTTCAGAATATACAATCTGGCCGCATGAGTACATTTAGTAAAATAGTCCACATAATCAATCCCATCACCATGTACAAGGTAGGATTTCTGTTCTCGAGGATTAAGCAGCTCGTCCCTCATTTTTAGCGATTCCTGATTGTCAAAGTCCCACTGATTGTTCGCATAGTACTCGAACACTTCAAATCCTTTCCAGACCCGTTTCTGGACTCTGCACAACCTAAAAAAATTATAATTCCCATACAATTGAAATTTTTACTTTGTTTTGTGTGCTATGCTTACACCGGTTTGTAACCCAAAACTATAAGAAGAGCGTCCACGAGGACTGCAGGCACCAAGTGGAACAAGAAGAAACAGATGTAGTGGACAAGTTTTGAGCGTTTCATAGAGCCCCCAGGATACCAAGCCACTCCGTTTAAGGGTATTCTCTCGTTGATTACCTATAGACAAATATCATAAAATGTGAGATCTTTTAAGATCCATGAAACCAAACCAAAATTATGAAAGAATGTAGGGATCATCTGCAGATTGTTGTAAGCCAACTATAGAAGGTTTATCATTTTTCAGGTTCCAAAAAGGTTTAATTACAGCAAAAGTATACAAATTTCATTATGTTTTTCTACACTTTTTAAGTCTTAATAGGTTTTGCCATAAGAACTGAGAATAGTATGAATGGATGCTTAAGTTCTTGAAAAACCTAAATAAATGACTGAAATACTGTACCTTTCTGCCAATATTAATAATTTCCTCCATGGTAATTTTATATTCGGCAGAACTAGTCAGGTTAAAAATCCATTTGTTGGTTCTAAAAAAAAAACCCAAAGTTAGTTTAATACTTTCAATGATTGATCATAAAGTGTTGATCAAAAATCATGGCCCCATACGTTTTCAAGCTCCATGGAGCGTGGATTTGATGACAAAGTTGAAAATTGCATGTGACTAAGATTAAGTGTGTAAAAATACTAGAGACTAAACCAAACTTATCTAAAAAGTTGTTCTTAAACCCAACTGTTCTTAAAACCAACATTGTTCTCAACCCAACGCCGAAGACATCTATATTTTCATTAAATTGCAAATTTACTAACAAAGAAGCAATAGCAGAAGGAAATGATAGATCTGGCAGCTGCTAATGAGTTCGTACTTGATAGAAGACTTTTAGATAAAGGACTTGTCACCACCATACCCTATAATAACACTTCTTGTAAAGGCGTGGTGAAAAAAGTAGACTTAGACTTGGAAGAAGACCATCACAAGATTATATTTACTCCCCAATCAATATTACAAACAGAAGAGCTCTTAATAAAGACTACAAAGAGGATGGCCCAAATAGCCCCAAATTTGTTTATCTAAAACCCAGTTCTATTTTAATTACCTTTGATGGGACTTACCTACCAAAGGAAATCAAAGTTTTTAATATTCATAGAGATGTCGTTCCTTACATCCCACCAGCAGTGGAACTATGTAAGGGAATAGAAAAGAAATTTGTTAAAAAAGGGGTGTCAAAATTTGAACTGTCAGACACACAGTTTGAAAAAACAGTCAGGGACAAAATTGCCTGTAAAACCCACTTGAAGTAAGAAAATAACGGTTTTAAGCACATTTTTGGAATTCTCATTAAATTTCCTATCCAATAACCTGGAAAAACCTACAAAATTTGATACAGTCAGGGAGAAAAGCGGTGTTAAAATTTGAACTGCCAGAAACCCAGTTTGAAAGAGCAGTCAAGGACAAAACCGTCTGCAAAAACCAACTTGGAGTGAGAAAATTACTGTTTTAAGCACATTTTTGGAATTCTCATTAAATTTCCTATCCAATAACCTAAAAAAAACTACAAAATTTGATACAGTGAGGGAGAAAAGCGGTGTTAAAATTTGAACTGCTAGAAACCCAGTTTGAAAGAGCAGTCAAGGACAAAACCGTCTGCAAAAACCAACTTGGAGTGAGAAAATTACTGTTTTAAGCACATTTTTGTAATTCTCATTAAATTTCCTATCCAATAACCTAAAAAAAACTACAAAATTTGATACAGTCAGGGAGAAAAGCGGTGTTAAAATTTGAACTGCCAGAAACCCAGTTTGCAAGAGCAGTCAAGGACAAAACCGTCTGCAAAAACCAACTTGGAGTGAGAAAATTACTGTTTTAAGCACATTTTTGGAATCCTCATTAAATTTCCTATCCAATAACCTGGAAAAACCTACAAAATTTGATACAGTCAGGGAGAAAAGCGGTGTTAAAATTTGAACTGTCAGAAACCCAGTTTGAAAGAGCAGTCAAGGACAAAACCGTCTGCAAAAACCAACTTGGAGTGAGAAAATTACTGTTTTAAGCACATTTTTGGAATTCTCATTAAATTTCCTATCCAATAACCTGGAAAAACCTACAAAATTTGATACAGTCAGGGAGAAAAGCGGTGTTAAAATTTGAACTGCCAGAAACCCAGTTTGAAAGAGCAGTCAAGGACAAAACCGTCAGCAAAAACCAACTTGGAGTGAGAAAATTACTGTTTTAAGCACATTTTTGGAATTCTCATTAAGTTTCCTATCCAATAACCTGGAAAAACCTACAAAATTTGATACAGTCAGGGAGAAAAAAGCGGTGTTAAAATTTGATCTGTCAGACACTCAGTTTGAAAGAGTAGTCAAGGACAAAACCGTCTGCAAAAACCAACTTGGAGTGAGAAAATTACTGTTTTAAGCACATTTTTGGAATTCTCATTAAATTTCCTATCCAAGAACCTGGAAAAACCTACAAAATTTGATACAGTCAGGGAGAAAAGCGGTGTTAAAATTTGTGCTGTCAGAAACCCAGTTTGAAAGAGCAGTCAAGGACAAAACCGTCTGCAAAAACCAACTTGGAGTGAGAAAATTACTGTTTTAAGCACATTTTTGGAATTCTCATTAAATTTCCTATCCAATAACCTGGAAAAACCTACAAAATTTGATACAGTCAGGGAGAAAAGCGGTGTTAAAATTTGAACTGCCAGAAACCCAGTTTGAAAGAGTAGTCAAAGAACAAAACCGTCTGCAAAAACCAACTTGGAGTGAGAAAATTACTGTTTTAAGCACATTTTTGGAATTCTCATTAAATTTCCTATCCAATAACCTGGAAAAACCTACAAAATTTGATACAGTCAGGGAGAAAAGCGGTGTTAAAATTTGAACTGTCAGAAACCCAGTTTGAAAGAGCAGTCAAAGACAAAACCGTCTGCAAAAACCAACTTGGAGTGAGAAAATTACTGTTTTAAGCACATTTTTGGAATTCTCATTAAATTTCCTATCCAAGAACCTGGAAAAACCTACAAAATTTGATACAGTCAGGGAGAAAAGCGGTGTTAAAATTTGTACTGTCAGAAACCCAGTTTGAAAGAGCAGTCAAGGACAAAACCGTCTGCAAAAACCAACTTGGAGTGAGAAAATTACTGTTTTAAGCACATTTTTGGAATTCTCATTAAATTTCCTATCCAATAACCTGGAAAAACCTACAAAATTTGATACAGTCAGGGAGAAAAGCGGTGTTAAAATTTGAACTGTCAGACACACAGTTTGAAAGGGCAGTCAGGAACAAAATTGCCTGTAAAACCCACTTGAAGTAAGAAAATAACTGTTTTAAGCATATTTTTGGAATTCTCATTAAATTTTCTATCTAATAAAATGGAAAAACCTACAAAATTTGACAGGGCAGTCAGGAACAAAATTGCCTGTAAAACTGGGTATTATTATATTGAAAAATCTATACTCACTTTCCTTTCATGGCCACAAACACAAAGACAGAAAGAAGAGTGGCATTCACTAAAATATCCACTGGAATATAATCGGCATAACTGTCCTGTTTGCAGTACATCGTCCTTATCACCCCTTTACCAGCCCCTATCAACAGCCCCATGGGACCGTTGATGTTATCAGTCCATCCGGGTATCGGTTCTTTCCAAATGGGTATCACTATAGCAAAAATATGTAGGTAAGTAACTAAATAAATATAAATAAATAGTGAATCTTACCAACTGATGGTCTTAGAATCATTACTGGCAAGTTATCTTTCTGTTCAGCAACCAGAGCTTCACCCAATGCTTTGGTGAAGGCATAAGTGTTGGGAATGTCACCTAATATCCTGAAAAAAAAACAGTAAAAAGTTTAGCATTAAAAAGAGCAGTTTAAGATGAATATTTTGAGCTTTTTCCAGTCGCTGAAATCTCAAAAATAGCGGAGATACGGACTTTTCAATTTTTTGTCAATTTCTAAAAAAAGTCGAATATCTCGGATACGGTTAGAGTTACGGAAATTTTGCAAGAGACCCAAAATGTTTGGAACGACTTTCTGCATCCAGTAGTCTAGGTTTACACCCATTTAGAACCGGATAAATGCGGTCACAACTGACAGGGCGTTAGTTTCAAATGTCAGTGTTTTTTTTTGTTTTTTGAACACCCTGTATGTTCAATCGTGTTGCGGTTAGCACGAGGTGAAAGAATCGTTTAAGACGAACATATTGAGCTTTTTACTGTCGCTGAAACCCAAAAAATGACCGAGATACGGAATTTTCAAAATTTTTACGAAATTTTCCAAAAAAAAAATAAAAGTCGAATATCTTAACAACGGTTAGAGTTACGGAAATTTTGCAAGAGACCCAAAATGTTTAGAATAACTTTTTGCATCCAGTAGTCTAGATTTAGAGCCATTTAGAACCGGATAAATGTGGTCACAACTGACAGGGCGTTAGTTTCAAATGTCAGTGTTTTTTTTTTGTTTTTTGAACGCCCTGTATGTTCAATCGTGTTGTGGTTAGCACGAGGTGAAAGAATCTTTCAAGACGAACATATTGAGCTTTCTACTGTCGCTGAATCCCAAAAAATGGTGGAGATACGGAATTTTCAAAATTTTTACGCAATTTTTCAAAAAACAAATAAAAGTTGAATATCTTGACAACGATTAGATTTATGAATATTTTGTAGGGAATCAAAAATGTTCAAAATAACTTTCTGCTCCCATTTGGTTAGGTTTACATCGACTTAGAGCCAGGTAAAACTGACAAAACGCTAGTTTCAAATTTTATTTTATTTTTTTGTATTTTGAACACCTTAAAAATTTTAAAAAAGCCGAATATCTCGAAAATAGTTAGAGTTACGAAAGGTTTATTAGAAACCAGTATTAATATTAAAAATAACTTTCTACTTCCAGTGGGCAAGGTTTACACCCACTTATTAGAACCGGGTGGGTACATACGGTCACAACTGGCAGAGCGTTAGTTTCAAATTTAATATTTTCGTTTTTTAAAACACCCGGTATATGTTTAATCAGATTTTTGTTAGCACGAGATGAAAGAGCAGTTTAAGATGAATATTTTGAGCTTTTTCCAGTCGCTGAAATCTCAAAAATAGTGGAGATACGGACTTTTCAAATTTTTTTGTCAATTTCTAAAAAAAGTCGAATATCTCGGATACGGTTAGAGTTACGGAAATTTTGCAAGAGACCCAAAATGTTTAGAACGACTTTCTGCATCCAGTAGTCTAGGTTTACACCCATTTAGTGAAATAGACCGCAGTTAGTGGATGTTTGCCTTTAGATTATAGAATATTTTTTTAAAAAACGTCAATCAATAATTATTACTAACACCGGAAGCAAAACGAAAAGCAGTGGGTGCAACATCACAAACATCAACAACTACCCCAACAACTAACAATCAACGAAGACTCCCATCATTCTCTTATGCGTATCTGGTGACTGCAAAGCCCGCTGTTACCAGGGTGCAGCTTGCGATAAGGTGGGAAGAACTCAACACAAACATGGACATAATAATTAAACAATACGACCATTTTTTAATTAAAACCAACAACGAAAACCAAGCAACCGAGACCCTTCAACAACTACAAAAAGAAAATCTTATTACAACTTTCAAGCAACACAAAACTGACACTAAAATAACAACACAACAGTTTAGAACCAACCGCTCTGTGACACCATCTTACTCAGTAGTTGCTACTGGGGTGGACCTCGACATAACTGACGAGATGTTTCTACGCCATCTGGAGAAAATGGATCTCCAAATCAGGTTCTGCAAAAGAATTATATCCAGAGAAAGAAACAGCCCAACGTTAATGGTACGATTAATAACTGGCGACCTTGAAACATACGAAAAATTGATGAATGATCGTATTGTTCATTTCCTCGGCCGCGTATTTAGAATTGTGGAAAGCAAACCGCCACCGCCAATCCCTGCCCCTTGCAGCAAATGCAATTCGTTTGACCATCGATCAGAAGATTGTAAAACGCCAATCAAATGCAATAAATGTTTAGGACGACATTCAACCTCAACGTGCAGCTCTCCACTTCCTGTCAAGTGCGTGGCCTGCAATTCCGACGATCATGCGGCATGGAGTCTAAAATGCCCGAAGCGACCTACAGCTCCTATTGAAGGTATCCCCAATGTTCGAATTAAGTGCTTAAATAAGAGAACGGCCGAGGTGTCAGAAACGGTGACTAAAGAGAGTAGAATCCATAAACCGATAACAACACACGACTTTATAATAAATACGTACAAACATGAAATTAATAAAACGACTAACATCAATCGACAAGAACTTTTAAAAAAATTACGCAAACAGTTTACCGAAGATTATGATATTGACACCTCGGTTGTTTTCTTCGGTAGTCATATGTATATTTTAATGTTCGACCTGCTCCTTCCTAACAGACAACCGGCGACAGAACCCCAGGACCAACTAAAACAAACAATCACTAACCTAGAACATTCAATATAAAAGTACTTTACGCCAACATTAACGGACTGAACAGTAAAAAACACCTTATTTACAATTACATTGAACAAAATAATACTGACTGTTGTATGTTTGTGGAAACTAAAACTAAAATTGGACAGACACCAACGTACAGAGACTGGCAGTTTATCTGCAGACATGGTAACATACTTAACAACGCTAGAGGAGGAGCCACAGTACTGCTAAAACCATCAATAAAACTAGGAAAGTCAAACCCTCCCGCTCTAAATAATCCGTTAAATGACTGTCTCCACTTTACTATACCCTACCTTGACGACAAAATCCATATCTTCCTTGTATACATCCATCCTTATTCAGACATCGAACAAAACATACTGACTAAAGCTTGCCTGTACAAGTACGCTATAATCGTTGGAGACTTAAACTTAAACAGAAACAAGAAAATACAACTAAACAGATTTATAGACAACTCAGACTTTATTAAAAAACAAACCCGCCGACTTTTCTGATGCCAGAAAACCAAGACTCGACCCCAGACGTATTACTACATACAGCAAACTTGACAAATAATATAAACAATGTTAATTTGACCAACGAACTAGGCTCCGACCATCTAGCCATAACGTTTGATATTAACATACAACAAACACAACCTACATTAAATACGAAAGATAACACAAAAAAATTTGACTTAAATAAAACAAACATAGAAAAAGTTCAGCTTCAAATACATGACTACGTACAATCACAAACAATAACACCTTCCATAGAAAACTTACAAGAACAATTGACATTGGCAGTAGAAAAGTTTTCTCCACGGGTAAAAAACACTTTCTACCAACATACCCTGCCAAAATTTATACTGAGACTAATTAAACGCAAAAGAGAACTATACAGACTATACACGCACACACAAGACAATGATTTAAAAAGAAAACTTAACGAACTCAACAGAAACGTCAAGACCTTAATAGACCAATACAAACAAGACAAATGGCTGCAAGCATGTCAAGAAATAGAACATGACAACGGAAAAACATACTGGCAGAAAATTAAAAAACTATCACGGTACAAGAAAACAAATCCGCTAGGGACAATAAACGAAAATGGCACCGAACAATACACAGACCAAGACAAAGCTAACGCATTTGCCAGACATTTCAGAACGCTTTTCAAACTTCTACTAACCCTAACTTTGATGACCAAAACTGGACCTTAATAAACGACTGGTACAACAATTACTTTGACAACCAAACTGACAACACATTTCCGTTAATCTCTAACGATGAATACAATGAAGCACTGACTAACTTAAAGAACACCGCACCAGGCAAGGATAACATTAAAAGCAAATTGCTAAAAAACTTGACCCCCGAAACTCACAAACTTATACTAGACTCACTTAACAACTGCATTCGACACAACATAATACCGGATGCATGGAAAACGGGCATAATAATACCCATTCCAAAAAATGGACTCGACAACACACAAACTCAAAATTACAGACCTATTACACTACTTCCAGTACTAAGCAAATTACTCGAACTCATCATAAAAAACAGACTTCAAGAACAGATTGGACAGCACATTCCATCATACCAGTTTGGCTTTAAACCAAAACACTCGACTATACATCCACTTTTTATCTTAACTAACAACATACAAACAACGCACCTCAACGGCAACAAAACAGCTTGTTTGTTCATGGACATTAACAAAGCTTTTGACAGTGTCTGGCACAAAGGACTACTTTACAAACTACATAAACTTGATACACCAAAGTACTTACTTTACACAATCAGAAATTCACTAGAAAATAGACAACTGCACGTTCGAATAGACAACACACTTTCCTTTCCTTTCAGTCCTGAACAAGGACTACCCAAGGATCACCCCTCTCACCTTTACTTTACAACCTATACTGCCATGACATATACAATCACAACAAGCAGGACAAAAATCAATTTGACAAAACCGCATACATATTACAATACGCAGACGATACTGCACTTATAGTACACGACAAAACTACTTCAAAAGCAGCGTCAAAACTACAATCACTTACTGACGATACTATGACATGGTTCTACAGATGGAGACTGACCCCCAACGCAACTAAAAACCAACTTTTACTACCAAACCATAGGATCAAAGACGACTCCCCAAACATAACCGCGGACGGCCACATAACTGAACCCAAACATGACATAAAATACTTAGGCGTAATACTGGACCAAAAACTAAAATTTACAAAACACTTAAAAAATGCAAGAACTGAAACTATTAAACGGACAAAACATTTTAGATCACTGACATACAAAAACAAAGGTATTAGCACGAAAACCGCCACACAAATATACAAATCCATCTGTAGACCAGTTCTAGACTACGGACACTTACTTAGAGCAAACGCTACTGACAAAACTAAAAGATATACTCAGACTACGGAACAGATTGCTCTAAGACTAATAACCAAAATAAGACACCCAGAAAACCCACTACACAACCCATCCAACCAACTTCTCTACGAACGTACAAACATGACCAAAATAACAGACAGACTTATACAACTACAGAACAAATGGAAGAATAATTCAAACAACTGGACAATAATAAACCCACTGTGCATTACAAGACAAACCAGACAATCCCGTTACCTCTTTCCCACTGCCACCCTACTAGAACACTTTAACTAAGATTTTTATTTTTTTTTTTTTTGTAAATAAATTGTAAATAATTAGAAATAAGTTAACATGTATACTAAAACCATAAAAAATCCCACTGTTAACATAGGCAGAAAGACCAAGTGGTCGATAGCCTTTTTTCTATTGGAAATAAAGATTGTTTATATATATATATATATATAATTATTACTCTATTACTACTATTTTTGATGCTTTTGGCAACGTTGTAAAGCACCTATTGGGCACGGCTGCGTCAATTTTGGTTCGTTTCACAAGTTTCGAACTAGCGTATCCTTCTCTCTCAAATATTATTGAAACGGTATAGCAATGTTCTAGTTTGGAACCTAACCCTACTAATACAAAAATCAACTTAACCGCCATTGGGACTTCAACGTCATAAACCATGCAGTGTTGCCAGGTCTGGACAAAATTCTCCATCTCTGGGGAATTCAAACCACATTTGGATATTTGAGAAAAACTTTTTTGAAACGTGGGTAAATAGTAAATACTAATACAACGCTCCATTTAAGAAAATCATAAAACCTGGCAACTTTTTTAAAAAGTTATTGGGGAAATTATATTATTTAAGGGTTGGCAATACTGAAACCATGTCAAAAGTCCTTTGGTAAAAATTATTACATCTAATAGCAACACTTATAGTTACATCAAACCTAATCAGGAAAAAAATGTCGCAAGAAAGTTTTATTTTTGGTTATAATTTGAAAAATATTTTATTTTTACACTCATAATTAATATTCCAAATGATAAAAAGTGCTTTTTTCGTTTGGGGAATCATTATGTTTCAGTAAACAGATTTTTCATTTTAATTGTAGTTTTGCATAGGACTGAATACTTAAAAATAATTGTGAGTTACAGTTTAATATTTAAATATTTTAAAGTAAATTTACTTCTTAAAAATGCTAGTAAAAGTAATGATTTAATTGTTTACGAGCTAGTAATTCTAAAAATTGTTTCAAGTCAATTCTTATACTTATAAGTTGTTATTTTTTAACAAATAACAATTATTAACTCGTTTTGTTTATTGGCCAGTAATGTAGAAAATACAAAAAAAAAACATGTGTCATTTTCCTGGGACAAACGACAATATTTTGCACATTGAGAGTGATTAAGTTATTTATTAAGTTTGCATCAATAACACATTCATTTTAACTGTTTTAATTATGATAAATTTACAAAGAATTCAGGTAAATAACACTTACAGTGGAAATTAATGATAGTCACTGGTTTTCGTGCAGTTGATAATTTTTTATCATAAAAATTGCAAATTATGTGACATAACTTTAGACCATATTAAAAATGTATCATTCAACATCATCACAACTAGTGAAGTTTGGTTTTGTATTTGATTTCGATAGTATCAGTGAAGACAAACACACAGTCTCCACCACACTTAACTTAAAATACACATACAACATACCATTCATCAAAATATAACAATTTCTTCCTATTAACCACCATAGAGGATACTTTGATGGAATATATGAGATGTAGGAGAAGAGTAATGAGACTGGTAACACTGCCAACTATCGGGCAACTTTCTGTCCACGAAACTATCCCTTCAATGTAAAAGCATGTAGTAAACATAACAAAATTGTTATACCGGGTATTCCATATGTTTCGAAACGGTCTACCTTTTCCCAAAAGGTGAAAGCTACAAAGATTTTGGAATATCATGTAAGGTTAAAAATTCTCTTAGCTTAGCCATAGTCATTATGGCCAAAGGCATATTCGAAGGAACCCTCTGTGATCTCGTAGAAAGGGAGTTAGAGACCACCAGAAGATGGTGTTTATCAGTGGGATTGAGAATCAACTCATCAGAAACCACAGGGGTATTCTTCACCAGGAGAACAAGACTTCAGCACTTGAGAAATATCCGCTTCAACGACGAAAACTTAGAGTGGCGGCAAGAAGTTAAGTATCTAGGACCCTAGACTCAAAACTGAGCACCAAGAGAGATTGGAGCAGTAAATCCATACAAACATTGGGAAAAAATACCATAATATGGTATACGGATGGATCTAAAACTCCCGAGAGGACTGGAGCAGGAGTCTACGGGTCTCGCACCAAATACTCCGAACCCATGGGCCAGTTCCCTAGCATTTTTCAAGCGGAAATGCACGCCATAGAAAGGTGTATTCAGTTCAACATTGACAGGAAATACCGGAACAAGGAAATTGCGATCCCANANTNNCCAGAANGTCGAGNCAGTAANTGNTCGATNAGNNCNTTGGGGCGNNCNAGAACCCGAGTCCTTNTCNTANTACNNNTNANCCNATGNGAATATANACGNNNTGAGNTCGCGANTCNAACNANGTGCTGNGCCTATGAANCTTNNATCTTCNANTNGTGGCAGNGGNGCNAATNCCANTNANTCNATNAGCNNTGGGNACGGGGTAGTNNGNTTATGNAGCTAGNTTNGCAGAGNTGTANGNAGCCCAGNANCTGTTGATGTNTANTNAANAANGTTTNTCNGNCNNNANNCTGTANNGCCTCATGTGTATCTGTGAAGGNNCAGNGTNACGNGNGTCCCAGNNNGGGTAAAGAGAANGCANCTAGNCTGGNGGNAGTANCATCNNGAGCAGTTGNATGCTTNCNGGANNAATTTACAATNCNNTCNNGGCCCNNCNCNTCAGCAATGNACNGGTNTTGCTCATCTCCANTAANTTCGGNGCTCNCNNTAGNNAATATATGAGATGTAGGAGAAGAGTAATGAGATTGGTAACACTGCCAACTATCGGGCAACTTTCTGTCCACGAAACTATCCCTTCAATGTAAAAGCATGTAGTAAACATAACAAAATTGTTATACAGGGTATTCCATATGTTTCGAAACGGTCTACCTTTTTCCAAAAGGTGAAAGCTACAAAGATTTTGGAATATCACGTAAGGTTAAAAAATCTCTTAGCTTAGCCATAGTCATTATGGCCAAAGGCATATTCGAAGGAACCCTCTGTGATCTCGTAGAAAGGGAGCTAGAGACCACCAGAAGATGGTGTTTATCAGTGGGATTGAGAATCAACTGATCAGAAACCACAGGGTATCCTTCACCAGGAGAACAAGACTTCAGCACTTGAGAAATATCCGCTTCAACGACGAAAACTTAGAGTGGCGGCAAGAGGTTGGAGCAGTAAATCCATACAAACATTATACCTATGGACCCTAGACTCTACGGGTCTCGCAAAATTCCGAACCCATGGGCCAGTTTCTCAAGCGGAAATGCACGGAAAGGTGTATTCGCAACATTGACGTACCGGAACAAGGAAAGATTGCCAGCCATCAAAGGCAATGGTTCTGGAGTGTGATCACTGATCCGGGCACGTCGGAGTAGAGGGCAGAACAACAGATGCGGGAAAGATGCGGGGTGTCGGGCAGAACAATTCTGCGGCTTTGGAAAAGCATATGTCCAGGAAGAACTTAATAAAGCTGAAGAAGAACTGAGAGCAAAGCACTGGCAAAGACTTCCAGGACTGAGGCAGGCCAAAGATCTCCTCTGCAATTTTAACCGAGCAAGATGGAAGACACTGATTAACCTCAGCAAAATTAGTCTCAAGGCATTAACGGGGTCATTGTCGACTCAGAGAACACCTAAGGAAGATAGGCCTAGAAGAGGATAGTACCTGCAGGTTCTCCGCAGAACCAGCAACACCCCACCACATCTTGCTGGAGTGTTATGCTGTACGCCACAGAAGATTAAACACACTGGGATTACCCCAGCTGGCTGTGGAAGAAATACCTCGAACAGACCCACTCAAGATCCTGAAATTCCTAAAGGTACTAAATCTTCAAGGGCTGCTATGAACAAGGAAACCTTGAAATAGCAGAAAAAGATGGGGTACAATAGATAATCAGGTCGCAGTACATATGTCACCATCCACACCTACCATTACTTGTAAAACAAATACGCCTTTAGTAAAATGTCATACATGGATGACGTTCTACCAGCTGTCACTACTATTGTGGTTTTCTAATTTTTGTCTGCAAATGTACAAGTTAGCAATATTCTATGTATTTTTTCAAGTGTCCAACGCGCTGTACACCCCAGTATACTTCCAAGAGGAAGAAGTGAGACACGTGAGAGCGATATCCGGTCCAAAACCTCCTTGCGAGGAGGACAAACTGGTGGAATTACTCGCTGAACGACAAATCACCAGTCCTGAAAGTATCGTGGGTATCGCCATTGCGGATTTCGAAGGCACTTGTTCAGCCACCACGTCCACTTTAAGGAAAGTGGACGAATTGAGCAAAAATTGTACACTAGTGGAGAGTTTATACACGAATCTACTGAGCGGTTTAAAAACTTTTGACTCTCAACTATGCAAAAATAACGACTTTTACAAAAGATACGACCGTTACGACAAGTGCTACACTGACTTGAACAAGGACTACGAAATGTGCCAGGGCATTCCAGACTGGAACGAGGCAAATCCAGAACGAGTCTGCAAAACGTATAAAAAAATCGTGGATTGTTTTTACATTAAGACGGCTAAAGTGTGCGGGATCAAAGCTGCTTTAACACTGAAAGGATTGATGGTGGACGTGATCGATTGCACGCTAACAGTAAAATGTTCCGTGTCTTCTAACCCTAAAATTAAGGACGCGATGCCAGAAAAGTATATTGAAACTCTAGATAAAGGACCCGAAGCCAACCGAGGTACTGTCAGTTTAATCTCTTTGTTTCTATTATCGTTGATCGCTAATATATTGGTACTGTGAAGTAAAATTTTACTTACTTTGGGGTAATGGTTTCGATGATGTCGTCGCTCAGCCATTCCACTGTCTTGATAACTTTATGTGGGTCTGCAGGCGGTGGATATGGTTTTTCGTACAGGATTCTCTCGTTCAGATGACAGTAGGATGTAGATACGTGGCAAAAACACTGAAAATTAGCAGTAGATAATTAAATACGTTATTAGTTACTTTGTATAATGTTTATTTAATACGTGATAAACAACTTAACTCAAAACATTTGCACTAATTATGGATGTAACATCAAGGGCCTGTAATATGCTCTTTCTTGAGCGTTTCTTCAAAAGCTCTCAATGCAAAGTTCGATGTCATTGTATGCTAATTTCACAAAAATATCTTTAACAGAGTTATTAACAAGATTTTTGTAAAATTGGCAACATTGTTGATGAGGTGAAAAGAGTGTGTGTTCTTACTTAAAAAGTGTGAGACATGAAACGTATGTAGGTTAGGATAATTTGAGTTTATTGAGGTTAAGCTAGTGCCATATTACAAGCATTCTTAATTTGGTGGTAATTTGGAGAGAGAACAGCTCTTAAAACAATCAAGAAGAGATCCTCGTTTTTCCTGCTGATAAAGGAAACGCAACAGTGATCATATCAACAACTGACTACGAACGGAAAATCGAAACCCTTCTGGATCCCATAACCTACAAGAAGTACCCTCGAATACTTAGGACCACAAACCAACTTATTAAAGATTCCACGACAGTCGCTGTTGAAGATATCTCGAAGCTCAAGAAGTCAGAGGCCCTTCCATCCCAGACTTTATGGTTTACCCAAAATACGCAAGCTGGATGTACCTCTGAGACCCATCGTTAGTGCCATAGGAAGCCCTACGTATGAGATAGCAAACCAAAAATTGGAAAGACGGACAGCTTCATAAAAGAGCACATTTTGTGGACTTTATCTCCAGGTGACGTCCTTGTGTGTTTTGATGTTGTTTCTTTATTCACTATGGTACCCATCAAAACGGCTATGGAGCAGATAGAACGAGAATATCCACTGGACATCGCCAAATTGTTCAGACACTGCCTAACCACCACTTACTTCCAATGGCAGGGTGAATTCTTCGCACAGAATGATGGTGTAGCAATGGGCAGTCCTCTCAGTCCAGTAATAGTAAACTATTTTATGGAAACGTTTGAAGTAAATGCTCTGGCCATCGCTCCAAAGAAACCAAAGTGCTGGTTGACGAAACCTTTGTAGTTTGGAGCCACGGTGAAGACGAACTGCTGCAATTCTTGGTAGATCTAAACTCCATAAATCCAAGAATTTAGTTTGGAGACCGAAAAAGAAGGACGTCTACCTTTCCTGGATGTAATGGTGACAAGGAAACCTAATGGAACACTGGCTCACACGGTGTATCGAATACCAACACACACGGATCGTTACCTCAATAGTGGATCTAATCATCACCCTAGCCAAAAAAGAGGAGTGATCAAAACCCTGTCGGAGCAGGCAAGAAGGAATTGTGAACCATCAGAGTTAGAAAAGGAGCTTAAACATCTGGAAAGGGTTTCGGATGGAACGGATACAGTAGACAACAATTCAACTTTATCGGCTTCTGGAGTTTTCAACACGAGAATAGCAGAGCACAAGAGAAGTTGTAGACTGGGACAGACCGAGAATTTTTTGCCAGCGTTGGCAGAACATGCACTTTCCAGAGGGCACGATATTCGTTTTGAAGTCTTGGGGGAGTTGGATCGATCACAACGTTACTATCCTAAATTAACTAGAGAAGCAATTGAGATCTTGAAGCACGAGAACATTATCAACAGAAAGCAAGAGATCATCTTGTTAAATCACACTGTTATGCGCATGTGCAGCCTCCCACAGTCATCGTCGAGAGGTGAAAGCACTTGGACCGTTACGTCATCGCCTTTGATAATGTCCGCCGCAGATGTGGACGAAACGTTAGGAAGAAATTCCATTGGACCACGGGTTATAAGCCCGGATATCTTTAATATTTCAAAAAAATATCAAGTTGGAGAAGATGTTCAATGTCCTTAACGTTTTCTCCTTCATGACTTGCTCCTTACTGCTTCCTGCATAGAAGACCGGTCTTTACCACCAGTCATGGGTTTTAGGAATACCATTTAACAAATATGTTTATTTGTTTTCGCATAAAAATGGCATCCAACAAAGTAGAGAATAAAATTTTGATGTTTTATAAGACTTTGGAGTTATGTTATTTGCTTCTTACTAAAGTCGAATTATGAATTGATACCACCACTTTTTACTTCTACTGCTTGCTACATGCCGCTTACTTCTTGCGGAATTAGAACTATGAATCCAGCTTAACTGTGGTAGCATTTCGAATTCTGTTCATCTTCAGCATTTTTTGGTAGACCAATGTTTGAATATGTTCCCAAATTATATCATCCTGGACTCCTTGGTGGCCAATTAACTGCCCCTTTCCATCCAAACCATTTATCCGGATATTCAACATTCAGCCATGTTTGTGCTGGAAGAGCAAAATGGGCTGCAGCCTCATCCATTGTATCTACATATCATGTCATATCATTTTGGAAAAAACTCCATAAAATGTTGTCCATTTAAACGGTGAGGGATAAACACTGGCCCCAAAAGATAATTTCCCAAAATTTCTGCAAATACTGGGGCATTTGCTGATGAAAAACTGTGTGAATGAATACTCCATCTGTGGAAACAATGGCCTCGTCTCTCCACAAAACTTTTGATACAAACATATTGTTTTCAGCCATTCTTCCTAGAAACCAATTGCAGAAATCGATACGACGTTGAAAATCTTCGGGGAGCAACGTTTGTATTTTAGTATAGTGATATGGATAATCCCCTTTTCTTCTCTTTTTATTTAAATTGTGAAATATTCTCAATTCTCTCAGTTTTGTTCTTCTTATGACTTTAGCGTCATAATGCCTCTGGTAGGGAAGTTTGTTGCTGTATATTCTAGACACAGTAAGAGAATTACCGTGACATCTTCCTTAAGTTAGGATCATATCCACATATTGGTTGGAATACATTTTTTTTTATATTTTTTGTCACCGACGTTAAGATGAAAATAGTTTCTGTAAAGAAAGATGAACAAATCTAATTCTAAAGGTAAAATATCCAAAGTAATTTGTTGGTTTTTTGATACACCCTGTAGATTTAGCAGTTTGACAAAGTGACAGTCATAACCTTTCAAATTATGAAAAAAAAATCTGAAATTCAAATTCCACATTTTGACATTTTTTCTTACATTCTCATTGTTTGTTTAAGATTAATTAAGATCAAAATTTGAGTAGGCAAAATTTTAAAATTTTAGTTTATTGCCTTTTGCAGAAATTTGTTGTGTGTTTCAAAATAACCTTAAAATCGAGAATTGTGGTCACGTTATGTTAACAAAATTTTTATTTTTTAACTCCAATTTAATTCTAAAATTCTTGTCTATTTTTGACAGTTGTCACGTGACAACTTAATTGCATACTATCAGTTTTAGTTTAAAAATTCTAGTTTTGTTTTGACAAATACTTATAACAAACTGGAATCAGCACATTTTCTTCGAGACAATAATAGATTTTTCTATACCTAGACAAGTAGGAAGAAACTACTATGTTTTACTAAAAACAGATATCAAACTACCTAAAAAGAATACCTGTGTGTCATATGTTTTCAAATTATGAAAAACTAAGCATACTCATACGTTTGAAAATCTCAAAATTGCCCATAGGAGATCAACGGTAAGATCAAAGAACCAGATACCAATAGGCAATACACTTTGAATTACTTTGGACACATTTGTATGTTAAATACTCACAACTAGTTAAATTTTTTTTTCTGGATCATCCTAGTAAGTAACTAGATAAAATAGGCATTTATTTAGAGGTACTTATCGAAGAGTTATACTTACAGCGAGTTTTTTACATTCCTTAGCCAAATCCAGCATAAACTTTGTACCTCTGGCATTGAGCAGTACTGCACTTTTCAGAGGTTCATCGAACCTGATAGTGGCGGCACAATGGAAAATTATATCCACTTCTTTAGTTATCAGTTCCCTATCTTCTTTGCTTATACCCAAATTAGGTAGGCTGACGTCTCCTTCGATTGCCATGACTCTATCGATGACGCTTTCGCCTTTCTGCTGTTTCAGCATATCAAATAGCTGGAACATTTTTGTATCATTAAAAATGTGCTAAAGTTCAAAATTCTAGTTTTAGATGCTTGAATAGTAATTATTGTTTTCAATGAAAATTTCGGCTTAATTAATGGTTTTGTGGAAGTGTTGATCTGTTCCTATAAAATTAATTTACTTCTTCCTTGTTTACGTTAACAAACTATAAGGAAGTCATAAAATTGTTTGCTTTCGAGGTTAATTACTCAATATTCTTCATATTTATGTGTGTTTTCATAAAATGTAGATTTTCTCGAAAAGTAGTTGAAATAAACTTGTGTTTTTGAACTTGTCGCAGTTCGTTCATTTTTAATTTGCCAGAAGACTCTAGCAGTTATTTAAGTTTGCCAGAGGCCTCTGGAAGACATTTTTAAATTGTCAGAAGTCTCTGAAACGTCATTTAAATCATTTGAAACTGCCAGATGCCTTTAGAGGACATTTTTAATTTGCCAGAAGCCTCTAACATTTATTTACGCTTGCCAGAGGCCTCTGGAAGACATTTTGCAGTGCCAGAAGCCTCTAAAACGTCATTTAAGTCATTTGAAACTGCCAGATGCCTCTAGAGATCATTTTTAATTGCCAGAAGCTTCTAACAGGCATTTATGTTTGCCAGAGGCCTTTGGAAGACATTTTTAATTTGCCAGAAGCCTCTAACATTTATTTACGCTTGCCAGAGGCCTCTGGAAGACATCTGTAATTGCCAGAAGCCTCTAACAGTTATTTAAGTTTGCCAGAGGCCTCTGAAGGACATTTTTAATTGCCAAAAGCCTCTAACATTTATTTACGCTTGCCAGAGGCCTCTGGAAGACATTTTGCAGTGCCAGAAGCCTCTGAAACGTCATTTAAGTCATTTGAAACTGCCAGATGCCTCTAGAGGACATTTTTAATTGCCAGAAGCTTCTAACAGGCATTTATGCTTGCCAGAGGCCTTTGGAAGACATTTTTAATTTGCCAGAAGTCTCTAACAATTATTTAAGGCTTGCCAGAGGCCTCTGGAAGACATCTGTAATTGCCATAAGCCTCTAACAGTTATTTAAGTTTGCCAGAGGCCTCTGAAGGACATTTTTAATTGCCAAAAGCCTCTAACATTTATTTACGCTTGCCAGAGGCCTCTGGAAGACATTTTGCAGTGCCAGAAGCCTGTTACAGTTATTTAAGTTTGCCAGAAGCCTCTGGAAGACATTTTTAATTGTCAGAAGCCTCTAACAATTATTTAGGTTGCCAGAGGCCTCTGGAAGACATTTGTAATTGCCAGAAGCCTCTAACAGTTATTTAAGCTTGCCAGAGGCCTCTGGAAGACATTTTGCAGTGCCAGAAGCCTCTGAAACGTCATTTAAATCATTTGAAACTGCCAGATGCCTCTAGAGGACATTTTTAATTAGCCAGAGGCTTCTAACAGTTATTTAGGCTTGCCAGAGGCCTCTGGAAGACATTTTGCAGTGCCAGAAGCCTCTGAAACGTCATTTAAGTCGTTTGAAACTGCCAGATGCCTTTAGAGGTCATTTTTAATTGCCAGAAGCCTCTAACAGTCATTTAAGTTTGCCAGAGGGCTTTGGAAGACATTTTTAATTTGCCAGAAGCCTCTAACAATTATTTAGGCTTGCCAGAGGCCTCTGGAAGACATTTGTAATTGCCAGAAGCCTCTTAAAGTTATTTAAATCAGTTGAAACTGCCAGATGCCTCAAGAGGACATTTTAAAAAGCCAGAAGGCCTGTTACAGTTATTTAAGTTTGCCAGAAGCCTCTGGAAGACATTTTTAATTGTCAGAAGCCTCTAACAATTATTTAGGTTGCCAGATGCCTCTGGAAGACATTTGTAATTATCAGAAGCCTCTAACAGTTATTTAAGTTTGCCAGAGGCCTCTGGAAGACATTTTAAATTGTCAAAAGCCTCTGAAACGCCATTTAAATCATTTGAAACTGCCAGATGCCTTTAGAGGACATTTTTAATTAGCCAGAAGCCTCTAACAGTTATTTAGGCTTGCCAGAGGCCTTTGGAAGACATTTGTAATTGCCTGAAGCCTCTAACAGTTATTTAAGTTTGCCAGAGGCCTCTGGAAGACATTTTTAATTGTCAGAAGCCTCTGAAACGTCATTTTAGTCAAACCTCTAGAGGACATTTGAAACTGCCAGATGCTTCTGGAAGAGTTTTTCAACATTTTTAATTTGCCAGAGGCCTCTGGAAGACAGTTCAGAAATGTCGTAACTGCATTTACCACGTCAACCTTTAGAGGACATTTTTAATTAGACAGAGGCTTCTAACAGTTTTTTTGCCAGGTCCTCTCATTTTTATCTAGATTCTTGGGGGAATTTTAATTTGGAAGAGACTAGAGAGATTATTTGAGTAAAAAACAACCAGAATAGCTGGTTGATGAATGACTTTAATTGATACCCCAAAAGAACATTATTTATACATATTGTTGTGTTTTTAAAATATTTTAACTCAAATTTCAAGCGGTTTGTTTCAATTTACCAACAGTTCAGCTATTTACTTGTCAAGGGCTGAATTGATGAAAACCTTATTCTGAACCACGTTTTTGTTACCAATTTTACGACATTTTGATAAGTTTTCAACATTTCAAATAAACTGTTAGTATAATAGTTTTTATTATACCTTTTGATACTATACCTACTATAAATGTCATTTTTGGTGTTATTTATCTCTATTTTGTGTTCTGTATGTGTATTTAATGTTCTCATTTTAAATCAAATAAGACACAACGTTTGTTTTTAATACAAAATGTGAAGAATCTATTAAAACTTAATAACGTCATGATTATAAAGTGTCTCATTAAAAATAACCGATTCAGAATATTTAATTTGTCTTTTTTATGACTTATAGTATACTATACAGAGTGTCCCAGACACAGAAAAAACCTTTTGTAAATTGAATATGTGCGAGATTTATATTAGCTTATTTGATTTGTTTTTTTTACGTTCTAAGTCCTCTAATACTAATTTTTATTATTGTTTCTGGGACTCCCTGTAACTGAAATCACACGCGTGAACAAAACGACGTATTTTGCAAAGAAACTCAACATTTTTAACCGGTTTTTGTTATAAAAAGGTGGATCAAGTGAATGACCTTTAAAATAAACGGGTATTCCAAATTAAATTCGTTTTCCAAAAATAGAACCTATTTCTTTCTAGGTATTATCTGCAAAGTAGAAAATAATAAAGTTGAAAACATATTCGAAATTCATGAAGATGCTGTAAGCACAGTAAGTATATCATTTATGTAAATAAACAAGACAATCAAAAATACTGTTTTGGTTTATTTGTTAAACATACAACTGGTCTGTGTATACTAAATGACGATGATTAGGGTAATTTGTTAAATGGAACCGGTTTTCATTGAAGACCTTTGACTTTGATAATGAATGGACACCAATAATAATATTTTCGCAATTTTACATTTCCATATTGTGGTTTTATGTTGTTATGTAAGATGGAAAGAGCACTTGTCTACTTAAGTACCTAATAAAATCAAATTGAATGCAAATTCAACCTCCTTTTTTGTGTTTTTCCTCCTGGATAACGTCCAAATGATTGTAGTTGTTGTTCTCCTCTCTTATACAGGGTAACTGCCTTTTTGTTTTTATTTTAATAATTGTAAGGTGTAATTATGTGTGATTCATATTGTATGTGTAGTGTAATAATTATGTATGTTATTTTTTTGCTGTTTTTGTATGTGTTTTCAGGGCTTTGTCAATGACTTTAAGTTTCCGACAATAAAGCTACTTTTTTGATTGATTTCAGATATCTGATCAACTAAATCAACAAAAAAAACTAATTTCTAAAATGTTTTTTATTTTTAATATTAAAATTGTACAATTAAGAAGAGTGATGGTAGTTTAATCGTTCAAGAACTACAGGCAGAGCAACAACGTTTGTTAAATAATGTTTATTGCTTGGTTTATTAAGTTGTTTACTAAATGTCTCATTTATTTCTTGTTTTCTTTCTTTGCTTTTCTCTCAGTAGTGCTGCACAATATTGTGTTAAAAGCTGCAAATTGGAACAAACATAAGTCAGTGGAAACGCAAAAAGCAATTGCAATTACATATTAATTGACCTTTTGATTTCATTTTTGTCACATCCATTACAAAAATATAAGCTTCATTCGGATTCATGATTCTGAACCGTTCAGAAACTGAACTCGACCTGATTTGGGCCATCTGCATAGATGGGATAAGTGTTGCTGTATACTGATTTACAGCACTATAAACAAATTATCGTGCAAATGGTCCAAACCCATATTATTCGAAATAGTTCAGAACTAAAAAGCTAGTGAAGTGAACATTTCAGAGTCAAGTAAGAACTTGAAGGTCCATTAAAATCTACTAAAAAATACAATGATGATTCTCTAAAAAATATTTCAAAATTCCAAAATAAGCCTTTAGGCCTCTTTTAGACTTCATCAAGAACATTCAAAGAATTTAAGAAAAAGATGAAGCAACAATGAATTCAAGAATTGGAAATTATAAAATGACAAGTGTGAACTGTTTGTCGGAGAAACCAGACTGCAAGTAGTCTTTACAGCTCCATGGAGCCAAGTTTGACGGTTCTGACGTTAGAGAAACACTTTCGGTTCCAAAAGCTCTATGATCTAAAAATCACGTGACACCACGATTACAAACTTACACGAAAGTCACGTGTCCTTTGGATTATGACGCGTTTGGATTCGAAATAACAAACCGAAAGAAAACGGCTAATAACGTGCTTGCTGGTAGAACTCATACACCTGAATGTATAGAATGCCAAATAGATGCGTTTTTGATGAATCAAGTTGTGTTTACAGCTCCATGGAGCCAAATTTGTCAGTTCTGTAGTGACAACTGTCAAATTTTGCTCCATAGAACTAGAAATACAATGTGCAGTATGATTTATCCAAGCGGTAGAACTATTTTGGAATGATAGTTTTGTTGAGAAAATTAGTTGTAGGTAATACTTTGTAGTGAGAGTTAATTGAGGAATTAATTTTTATTTTAGACTTTTGACAGCCGTCATTTCTTTTAGTATTCTAACCTAAGATATAAGTTGATGTTGATGTTGTTGTCGATGTATACACTTCTTTCACACATCTTTCTTTTGTTAATATAATGTTGTATTAAATAAACAGTAGACCTATTTTGTTAATGAATCCCTCAAGATTTTATCAAGTTTTGCGTCACAGATGCATGAATTTTGACAGCTGTCAAGTGACGTAAAAAACATATCAAAGTGTCTCTGTTAATGTCACAACAGTTAAATTTAACTCTATGGAGCTGTAAATAAGTTACAAAGCAATTTATTCAAAGCAGTATAACGATTCTGCGTATGTTGTTGGCGCTGAAAGAGTTTTGACAGTTGACAGCTGTCAAGTGACGCAATAAACATCAAAAAATGTCACTAACCCCCAGTTGCACCGTTGTACTTTAAATCCAGGCTTCAGTTAAGTGTCGTTCAGACTGTGTCAATACAGTCGAAAAGAGTCACAGTCTGAACCACGCTTAACATAAGCTTGGCTCAAAGTTGGACGGTGCAAATGGCGGTTAACCTCACAAATGCCAAAGTTGTTGGGATTCTATTGAGGTGTAAATACAAGCTACAACTGTTTTGCATTTGTAGTTAGTTAATAGTATAACATGTGTCACCTGACTATAAGCCGCACTGTAAAGTGTCACTAAGTGTCATAACTGTCAAATTTAACGTCTTAAACTGTCATTTAAAGCCACAACTGCCAAATTTAACTCCACAAAGTTTGTCAAAGTGGCCCATGTTTGTTTGCCAAAATGATTGAAAATGAATAGTTTTGGCTTTAGAAACGTTGCTTTGAATGTAATTTTCACACAAAATTACTACAACAATACCACTGGAAAGAGGAGTTCAAGACGGTTAATTTGAGTGGTTCAACCTCCCTGAACTCCCAAAAACAATCGAATTACAGGGTGTTCAAATCACAACTTCAACTGATTTCAAAATTTGTTGCATTAAACTAGTTTTCCCTAATAACTCAAAAACGGTGAAAGTTACAAAAAAATCACATGGAACCAAAAATGTTCCTAATCAACTCCTTAACCCTACACCGCAAATTTGCAGGACCGTTTTTGCTTGGAGTATACAGAGTGTGTATGAAAAGTATGCTGATTGACTGTTTTTGGTCACCCTGTACGCAATTTTTAAGATAGAATTTTTTGCGTAATGACACTGGAAAGAGGAGCTCAAGACGGTTAATTTGAGTGGTTCAACCTCCCTGAACTCCCAAAAACAACCGAGTTACAGGGTGTCCAAATCACAACTTCAACTGATTTCAAAATTTGTTGCATTAAACTAGTTTTTCCTAATAACTCGAAAACGGTGAAAGTTACAAAAAAATTACATGGAACCAAAAATGTTCCTAATCAACTCCTTAACCCTACACCGCAAATTTGCAGGACCGTTTTTGCTTGGAGTATACAGGGTGTGTATGAAAAGTATGGTGATTGACTGTTTTTGATCACCCTGTACGCAATTTTTAAGATAGAATTTTTTGCTTAATACCACTAGAAAGAGGAGCTCAAGACGGTTAATTTGAGTGGTTCAACCTCCCTGAACTCCCAAAAACAACCGAGTTACAGGGTGTTCAAATCACAACTTCAACTGATTTCAAAATTTGTTGCATTAAACTAGTTTTTCCTAATAACTCGAAAACGGTGAAAGTTACAAAAAAATCACATGGAACCAAAAATGTTCCTAATCAACTCCTCAACCCAAAACTGCAAATTTGCAGGACCGTTTTGGCTTGGAGTATACAGAGTGTGTATGAAAAGTATGGTGATTGACTGTTTTTGATCACCCTGTACGCAATTTTTAAGATAGAATTTTTTGCTTAATACCACTAGAAAGAGGAGCTCAAGACGGTTAATTTGAGTGGTTCAACCTCCCTGAACTCCCAAAAATAATCGAGTTACAGGGTGTCCAAATCACAACTTCAACTGATTTCAAAATTTGTTGCATTAAACTAGTTTTCCTAATAACTCGAAAACGGTGAAAGTTACAAAAAAATTACATGAAACCAAAAATGTTCCTAATCAACTCCTTAACCCAACACCGCAAATTTGCAGGACCGTTTTTGCTTGGAGTATACAGAGTGTGTATGAAAAGTATGCTGATTGACTGTTTTTGGTCACCCTGTACGCAATTTTTAAGATAGAATTTTTTGCTTAATACCACTAGAAAGAGGAGCTCAATACGGTTAATTTGAGTGGTTCAACCTCCCTGAACTCCCAAAAACAACCGAGTTACAGGGTGTTCAAATCACAACTTCAACTGATTTCAAAATTTGTTGCATTAAACTAGTTTTTCCTAATAACTCAAAAACGGTGAAAGTTACAAAAAAATCACATGGAACCAAAAATGTTCCTAATCAACTCCTTAACCCTACACCGCAAATTTGCAGGACCGTTTTTGCTTAAAGTATACAGAGTGTGTATGAAAAGTATGCTGATTGACTGTTTTTGGTCACCCTGTACGCAATTTTTAAGATAGAATTTTTTGCGTAATGACACTGGAAAGAGGAGCTCAAGACGGTTAATTTGAGTGGTTCAACCTCCCTGAACTCCCAAAAACAACTGAGTTACAGGGTGTCCAAATCACAACTTCAACTGATTTACAAATATGTTGCATTAAACTAGTTTTCTCTAATAACTCAAAAACGGTGAAAGTTACAAAAAAATCACGTGGAACCAAAAATGTTCCTAATCAACTCCTCAACCCAATACTGCAAACTTGCAGGACCGTTTTGGCTTGGAGTATACAGAGTGTGTATGAAAAGTATGCTGATTGACTGTTTTTGGTCACCCTATACGCAATTTTTAAGATAGAATTTTTTGCTTAATACCACTAGAAAGAGGAGCTCAAGACGGTTAATTTGAGTGGTTCAACCTCCCTGAACTCCCAAAAACAACTGAGTTACAGGGTGTCCAAATCACAACTTCAACTGATTTACAAATATGTTGCATTAAACTAGTTTTCTCTAATAACTCAAAAACGGTGAAAGTTACAAAAAAATCACGTGGAACCAAAAATGTTCCTAATCAACTCCTCAACCCAATACTGCAAACTTGCAGGACCGTTTTGGCTTGGAGTATACAGAGTGTGTATGAAAAGTATGGTGATTGACTGTTTTTGATCACCCTGTACGCAATTTTTAAGATAGAATTTTTTGCTGAATACCTCTGGAAAGAGTAGCTCAAGACGGTTAATTTGAGTGGTTCAACCTCCCTGAACTCCCAAAAAAACCGAGTTACAGGGTGTTCAAATCACAACTTCAACTGATTTCAAAATTTGTTGCATTTCACTAGTTTTTCCTAATAACTCGAAAACGGTGAAAGTTACAAAAAAATCACATGGAAAAAAAAGGTTCCTAATCAATTCCTTAACCCTACACCGCAAATTTGCAGGACCGTTTTTGCTTGGAGTTTACAGGGTGTGTATGAAAATTATGATGATTGTTTGTTTTTGATCACCCTGTACGCAATTTTTAAGATAGAATTTTTTGCTCAATACCTCTGGAAAGAGTAGCTCAAGACGGTTAATTTGAGTGGTTCAACCTCCCTAAACTCCCAAAAACAACCGGGTTACAGGGTGTTCAAATCACAACTTCAACTGATTTTAAAATTTGTTGCATTAAACTAATTTTCCTTAATAACTCAAAAACGGTGAAAGTGACAAAAAAATTACATGGAACCAAAAATGTTCCTAATCAACTCCTTAACCCAATACCGCAAATTTTCAGGACCGTTTTTGCTTGGAGTATACAGAGTGTGTATGAAAAGTATGATGATTGACTGTTTTTGGTCACCCTGTATGCAATTTTTAAGATATAATTTTTTGCTTAATACCACTGAAAAGAGGAGCTTAAGACGGTTAATTTGAGTGGTTCAACCTCCCCAAACTCCCAAGAACAACCGAGTTACAGGGTGTTCAGGTTTCAAATAACAACTGATTTGAAAATTTGTTGCATTAAACCAGTTTTGCTAAATAACTCAGAAACGGTGAAAGTTTTGAAAAATTTGATAAAGAACAGAAATGTTTGAAAAGAACTGCTAAACTCATCCCTGGAAGTTTCACAGTCTGTTAGTGCCGCTACTATACAGGAGGTGCATAAAAAATGTAGTTATTCAGATTTATTACTTTTCAAATTAATGACAGTCATGACAGAAAAATGATATTTTTCAAGCCAATTTCAATTATTCTCATAAATTTACTGAACAAATTGGAATTTACTGGTAAAATTTATAAATTTTCCTTTCACACTAAATTTTACTTTGATTTCATTTGTTAATATGTTCCTACATCTTTTCCTTCAACTTGACTATATTATTATTAAAAAACCAAAAGTAAAATAAACTTACCGGTCCTGCAAAAATTTCCCTGAGTCTCTCTTTCGGTAATTTCCCCTTTTTGCCGCGCACCAACAAAATCATCTTCTTCACGTTGCACACCCTCAACAATTTCTCCACCAGAACTTTCCCCATAAATCCCGTACCACCAGTTATCAACAAAGTTTTTTGGCTAAACATCTCCGCAATCCGATCGGGATAATCTTCTAAATTTTCGGTCGACATTCTTTTGTGTTGTGTTTACTAGAGCTCGCTGAGATAATAACAGTCGATTACGACGGTAACCCGATTACAGCAAACGTACAATTTGTAATATTAATAAATTCACTCACAAAACAGCAGCTGCACACCGTACAAACTCGTTACAATTTATTGCACAAACGCGGATGTTAATGGGACACGAACCTGTTGGTTTACGATTTGGAGCTCGAAAAGTAGCAAAGCGCGTCGGTGGTACCACACCAGGTTCTTGAAGTGTTCTCTGGTTTGGGTGCCGCGAATGTGACGGCCTTCAGTCGAAATGGTGTGTTTACTTTCCTTTTTCTCTAGCGGTGGAAAGTGGGGGATTCCAGCCTTTGACCGTATACGTTTTTATTGTATTTTTCCCTTTCATATTCCTCATATTTCGGGGAATTTTTTTATTTTGTATATTTGGAATTCTGGCGATTTAAGCATATGCCAAGTGTTTGACGTCAAAGAGGTTATTAAAAAGTTAATTATCTTTTATATTAGTAGCTCTAGGTAGTAAAATTGTTTGCTGTGTAATTAAATTACTTACATTTAACTACTTTTTCCATTTCTTACAATGTGAAAAGTGGGGGATTCCAGCCTTTGACCGTATACGTTTTTATTGTATTTTTCCCTTTCATATCCCTCATATTTTGGGGAATTTTTTTATTTTGTGTGTATATTTGGAATTCTGGCGATTTAAGCATATGCCAAGTGTTTGACGTCAAGGAGGTTATTAAAAAGTTAATTATCTTTTATATTAGTAGCTCTAGGTAGTAAAATTGTTTGCTTTGTAATTAAATTACTTACATTTAACTACTTTTTCCATTTCTTACAGAGTAATTTTATTATTTTAGAGATACGTAATACTGCTGAAGATGGGAGGAATAACGCTTGAACATGCCCTTTGTGTCCTTCTAAACAAATGTATTAGCGAAGAGAAAATACCAAAACCTTGGCAAAACGCTGAAGTTATTTTAATCTTCAAAAAGGGCGACAATACCAATATTGCAAACTACCGACCAATCAGCCTTCTTTCACACCTGTACAAGCTCCTCACAAAAATTTTGACCAACCGACTGACAAATAAGCTCGATTTTTACCAGCCAGTCGAGCAAGCAGGATTCAGAAAAGAATATGGTACAAATGATCACCTACAAACCGTCCGCACTCTAATAGAGAAATGCACCGAGTACAACGTACCCCTACATCTGGCGTTCGTCGACTACGAAAAGGCCTTTGACTCGGTTGAGACCTGGGCGGTTCTGAACGCAATGAACGAGGCAAGAATAGACACAAGATACTCCAATCTTATAAAACACATCTACGAAAACGCTACATTGCAAGTAGCCATTGACGAAGATACATCAACGGATAAGATTAAAATAGAAAAAGGAGTCCGCCAAGGGGATACCATATCCCCTAAACTATTCACATTGGCATTGGACAGCGCCTTTAAAAACTTGGCCTGGAAAACAAAGGTATCAATGTAGATGGAACCCGACTGAATCATCTACGTTTTGCTGACGATATTGTTGTCATCAGTAACGACATCAATCAGCTGAAAGATATGTTGGAAGAACTGCAGGAAACATCAAAACAAATCGGCTCAAGATGAATTTAAACAATACCAAAATAATGACCAGCGAAGAGACGGCAATAACCATAGAAGGATGCACTCTAGAACACGTTGAGGAATACATATACCTGGGCCACGCTATCAGACTGGGAAAACAAAACCAAACAAACGAAATATCCCGGAGAACAAGACTCAGCTGGGCAGCATTCGGTAGGCTAGGCTACATTCTAAAATCCAAAGTATCCCAATCAACCTTAAGCGGAAAGTCTATGAGGCCTGCATTTTACCCGTCACAACATACGGACTGGAGACTATGACACTTACAGAGAGAAGTGCAGAGAGGCTCAGAACAACTCAAAGAGCCATGGAGCGCGCCATGCTGGGAATCAGCCTCAGAGATCGAATAAGAAACGAAGAGATCCGAAAAAAAACAAGGGTAACCGATGTTATGAGAAGAGCAGCCGAACTAAAGTGGCGATGGGCGGGTCATGTTGCAAGGCAGGATCCATCTAGATGGACTAATAAAATAATGCAATGGCGCCCAAGAGCCACAAAAAGAAATGCAGGGAGACCCCCAAAGCGATGGCGGGATGACATCCAGAAGATAGCAGGAAGAAACTGGTTTCAAACTGCCCTGGATAGACGGACATGGAAATCATTGGAAGAGGCCTACATTTAGGAGTGGATGGACATAGGCTAAAGAAGAAGAAGAAGAAGAATACTTTAAATGATAATTTTAAAGAGAATTTTACTAATTGTATCTAATTTAATATTTTTGTTACTCTCACTAACTGCGCTGCCTCTGCTGCAGGCAGCCAGTGATGCAATTGAACCCAGATTTGTGTTTAACAAACCCTACAAAATACAAATAAAACAGAACACAGAGTCAGATGCTGCAAATGCAATACGTATTTACACAGACGGCTCAAAAACCAAAGAAGGCTCAAAATGTGAAGTTTGCTCTAAGTTGGACTACTAAGCCTAAGGATTAAGTGGGGAATGGGAAACTGGCTGGTATCTCAATCGCCACGAAAGAACTTACCAGAAGAGGTATTTCTGGCAAAAACATAATATTCTGCACGGACAGCAGACAAGCCCTATTAGCCCTGAACAGACAACGTGTTATCTCAGGGCTAGTAGTAGAGTGCCACCAAGATTTAGCTAACGCCTCGGTAGATAACAATATTATCCTGAGATGGGTTAGAGGGCACGAAGGAGCAAAGGTAATCGCATGGCTGGACTAAAAATGTTAGGACCCAGTGACACCTACGGCCTGATGACTTCGACAATTGCAGAACTAGCCAAATTCTACAACCGTGCTCAATCCCTAAAGAGATGGGATGGAATCAAAGGATGCAGTCTTGCCAGGATTACCCTGGGTGACTCTGGGAAGCTGGCGCCGAAGAAATAATGACCAGGAAAAACGTACGTTTAACAGTAGGATTTCTGACGGGCCACTGTCAACTAAGGAAACTCCTCCATGCTATGGGGCTAATGGACAGGAGTCCAAAAGGATAGGTCTGGAAGAGGAAGTCGCTACAAGTCCAGAAATGTTCCCAGAGTTGTATCGGCCCTCTGTCCTGGGAGAAGGATGTGTCCTTGTGATGTGTGGAAGGTCCTGGCAAACTATAGGATGTCCAAACATTCGGCTTTCGTCCGTCTGTTTGTACATCCTAAAGTTTTGGGGAGTTAGGGTCTGGTGAGTGGGGGATGGTTTTCCTCCTTTTGCGTAGGCAAAGCGGAGTAAAGTGCCAGGAGTGGAGTCAGAGCCCAGTTAGCACCGGGATAACTGCGGAAAGGTGCTACCCAGATTTTGAGAATAAAATTCGCGCCACCCTAGGGGAAGGTCTGGTGGGAATTGTGGTCCTCTTCTTGACTGGTTGTCGCCATTTTTTGGAATATCTTCACTGGGTTCTACTTGATCCTTTCCGTTGCGGTGGTGAACTTCAAATCTCGCTGTATGTCCACGTTTCTGACGTACCATGAGGCGTCCACTGCTGCCCTGAGCACAATGTTGTCCACAGCTTGAAGTTTCTTTAGGTGCGATTTGGCGTAGGTCGCTGGATGTTAAATTTGACGCGTCCATAGGATGTTGTCCAAACGAGTTGTGGGTGCGGTTGAAGAACCGACCTGATGAGCGTCACTTTGTTCCAAAGTGCCAGCTTCGATGTCCTGCTTGTCATGGGGTACAGTTTTGCTCTGGTCGCTCTGGTTTTCTGTCTGGTTTATTCTATGTGGCTTTCCCACGTGAGTTTTTTGTCCATCTTGACCCCAAGGTACGTCGCCTCGTTGCGCCACTCCATGTCCATGTCTTTTAACCTGACGTTACCTTCTATCCTCATCTTTGGTCTTCTTTTGAAGACTATGGCCTGCGTTTTCTCATTTGTTGCACCATTTCTCCAATGCTGGAGTCAGCAGGGTCAGGAGTCGGCCGCTCCTGCTCCGGGCCATGATCGCAGTGTCATCCGCGTAGAGTGCTAAGCTGGTTCGCGTCGGATCTGAAACATAAATATTATAAAGAAATGGCGACAGTACTGCACCTTGCTTCTCCACTCCTGCTTCCATTTCCCTATAACTTGAGTGGACGCCGTCGATTTTGACTCGGAAGCGACGAGCTGAAAGGAAGGATCTAATTAGTTTTACCAGCCGACATCCAGCATCTTGACTAGAAGTCCCCTGTGCCAAACCCTGTCGAAGGCCTTGGAGACTTCTTTCCTGTTGAACCCTTCCGTGATGTACTCGGTCATCCTCAGGACAGGAGTTCCGTTGATAGTGTCCTCCAGAATCCAAATTGTCGGGGATGACGTGCAGGCGTCCTCTTCTTGCTCCTTCAGCCTCCTGAGGATGATGATAACTTCTGCCACTTTTCCCAAGAATGGCAGGAGGCTGATGGGCCGATAATTCTGGGGGAACAGCGGGTCCTTTTGTGGTTTCGGGAACAGGATAACAACGACCCTCTTCCAGTCAGCAGGAAAGTGCCTCCAGTCGAAGTATTGCGTTAACAATATTCAACAGGACAGCTATCCCACGTCTCGGAAGTTTTCTGAGCGCAATCTCGTCCCATTCTGGTGCCTTTCTGATGTTGAGGTGCCGCAGGATTTCCTGTAGCTCCTCTGCGTGTCTATTCTTGAAACAAGGGAAGGGAGTTTTCAAGAGAAAGGTATGCAGAATGTGACAGGAACCTGCCATTATCAAGTCTTTTGTCACGTTCTATCAGCACTTCTCTTGAGAATCCTGTTTTCTGCTTTCAAGAATTAGCATCCTGACATCGCGTGCCGGTTTGGTTGGTCGTCCGGCAGGGTGCTGATTCGGCACGTCTGTTTACGATGTTTTCCCAGGCGTCGGCGTCATCTTCTGAAATTGTTTCTCTAATGTGTCGGCAAAGGCTTCTGCTTTGTCCCTCTTCTCGTAGACAATCCCGTTGTTGCCTTGAATGGCTGGATCCGGTTTTCGCTTTTGTCACAGCGCTCTGCATGTTTTCCACATACTTCTGCGATGTCCTCGACATTTAGAGGTGTTCCTGCTAGCCTTAACTCGCCGGTTAAGCTGGTTGAGCCTGTTCTTGTCTGCAGGAGCTCCTGTCCTCATGGCGGTTCTTTTGGCGCGTCTTCTGTCCCTGATTAACTGTTTGGTTTCCTCCGGGATACCTGAAACATAATAAGGGATATAAGGTTTTGTGGTACTCGATACTAGCGCCTGTCTGATGTTCTGAACTAGATTTCGTTCATCGTTTATTATCTAACCCTGTACATACACCTCTAATAATAGAAACATCTGCAAGGAATTTAAATTCGTTAACCATTTGGAATTGGTATTTGGAAGATGCCTACATCCAGGAGTGGATAAATACGGGCTGAGAAGAAGAAGCATTTAATATCTCATTCGATCTTTCCATGGACCTAAAAATCGAAGACCTGTTATTTGCTACCAGTTTTAGTAAAATTTCTTGCAACAGAACTAAACTGACCTAACACTATTATTGTCACATTTTCTTTTACTTTGATCATCTGGCAACTAACGCATTTTAATTAACTTTTTGTATAGTTTTTATGTAATTATAAAAACTGATAATGACTACACGTTTATTGGTTTTTTTTGTCGCTTCTGGTTGATAACCTAAGGTCGAGCTTTCAACATCTTACGCAAAACGTATAGAAAATCCGAGGTCTTCATCGTAATATGATCAAAGGTAATTCAATATGCAACGTATTAGTTTTATTATGTCAGAATTAATGCGGACAGGTTAAAAGTAGGTCTTTTTAGGAAAAAAAATATTGGTAACGTTGGTCTGTTTAATATGGTCGACGAGAAGCCAATAATGCTTTCGCCTGACATTGAACCACTTTCTACTCGCGTAATCCCGCAACATGTAATTTGCTTTTTTATGACTTTTCCCTAAGCTCATCACTTTATTATCTGCACTTTACGATATGGGCAGGATCATAGTTGCCAACAATGTTAATCGTCCGTCACCGAACATGTTGTAACAGTTCGTGCAGGTAATATTTTGTAAGACTCGCGTACGTCGTGTTATATAATAGGTTTACGACATTGGACCTCGTTTTCGTTCATTTTTCCTATTTAAAAATTCGAGTTTTGTGTCGACTTCTTTTATTGCAACACTTCTCGAAATTCTACTGATCAACACTATTTGATTATCCTTGTTTGAGTAAATTTGTTTAATGACACCGTTTATGTGCGATCCTATTTGTAAGGTCAAGTTTTAATATTGACGTATGGATGGAACATTTTACACGTGTAGCAAATCTGAAAAATTGACTAACAAATGATTTTAATTAATGCTTGTGTAGTACCTGTTTTCTCCTTGGCACACTTGCTTTATATAATATTTTGCACGAAAACGCTGACGTTTCGTAAATTAATATCATATTAGGTCATTTTGTACGTAATTAGTTTAGCTTCTAATTGCGGCAATTACTATGCAGCACTAATTTTTGGTAGAACTTCATACAAATTAACTGCACATTGGGACATCCTGTATAACAACTGTTCTGTATCTACAAGTAAAGTAGACCTAAGTATCTATCAATTTTGTATTTAACGTTTTTTTGCTAAAATTATAAATAAGGAAGTTAAAATTCAACCAATCACCCTGAGGTAAAAATATCAAGTGATACAATGATAGTTTAAAGTGAAATTTTTTATATTCTTCTATTTTTTAAATCTTAAAGTTCCTAGAAGTTCGATCGTGATACTTTCCTGCGGGACACCCTGTGTAAGTAAAATGATTTTATTTTTAAAAGGTTGTTGGCTTGTTTGTCCATCGTTGGTTCACTAGTGCCATAAATTCTGACCATAAATGCTTGCAAAATTCTAAAACAGTAGTTAATAGACTTGCTAATAGTCGATTACAGTAACCTGTTTCAAAACAGTTTGTCCTATGGATTTGACTGAAAAGCTGAATTGGTAGATTGACTCAACATAGCATGATGCAACACAAACCTATAGAATGTATGTATTTTTCTTGGATTGATATTTGTTTTTTATTTTGATTGGTTAATCGGGACATATCCATTATCACAATAACACAACACCACTCCTTGTGTTTAACCAATCAAAATGAGCGACCCACGTCATCTCAGAAAAATTAAATATTTTTATTGGTCAAAATGAAAAGCGTCAGCAGTATACTTCTTCTTCTTCTTGAAATAGATTTTCAGCTTGTTTTTCCAGCTTTAAGGAGTTCTATCCCTCCACCTCTTTGGTGGTTTGCCTGGGAGTCTTCTAGAGTATAGTCTTCCGTTTCTCGCAATTTTAACAATTCTATTTTCTTCCATTCTGTTGATGTGTTGATTCCACTCTCGCCATCTCTGCCTCGTCAATCTTACAATGTCCAGTATTTTGCTGATTCGTCTTATTTCTTGGTTCGGTATTCTGTCACGTAGCGTGTGTCCCATGATACTTTGGAGCGTTCTCATCTTTGCCGTTCCGGTTATGCTCTTGGTTCTGGTGGTGTCTGCCGTAGTTTCTGTAGCATATGTGATTATTGGCCTTACGCATGATTTATATATTCTGGTATTTGCTTCTATTTTTAGGAACTGGTTTTTCCATATAACGTCTCTCAAACCTTCGGCTATTCTAGAGGTCTTATCTATTTGATTCTTTACCTCAGATCTCCTGTCTTGATGGGCGGTTATTTCTACCCCCCATCTGAAGGACATCACCTGTTCTACTATTTCGTCGTTAACAGCTAGTTTGCATCTTCTAGGTTCTTTTGCTACAACTAGTGATTTTGTCTTGTTTATCGCAATCGACATATTGTAGCGTTTCGCTGTCAGGTAGAATTGATGAAGTAGTCTCTGCAGCTCATCTACGTTTTCTGATATAATTTCTGTGTCATCCGCGTAGCACAGTATTGTTATTTCTCCTTTGTTAGTTCTGTAACCATGCCCAGCGTTTTTAACGTCTTTTATTATTTCGTTCATGATTAGGTTAAAGAGTACCAGGCTTAGAGAGTCTCCCTGTCTTATTCCTGTTGATATGGGCACTTCTTGGGTCAGGCTGTTGTTCACAAGTATTCTGGTCGTTGTATTGGTGTTCAAGTTTTCAATAATTCTAACTATTTCTTCCGGAATGCTGCCCCGTCTCAATATGGTTGTGATATCATTTAGCCTCACTCGATCAAACACTTTGCTCAGATCTATAAAGCACATACCGGTTGGTCATATTCCACTGATTTCTCGACTATTTGTCGAATGATGACGTCTGTCCCGTGTCGGGATTTGTCAGTTACCTCCATCGGGCGCGTCCCTATTGGAATTAGGGGAAGCTCACTGGGTCTGCAAGCCAGCAGATTCAGAGGGTAGTGGGGAAATAAAATACCCACCGTGAAACAAAAACTGACCTGGTCCTCCAAGTTCCTGGTTCTCTAATACTTGGAAAAACATAAACATACCAAAAAACCTAAACAAAGCCTCGGAGCATCGGATGGATCACTTGGACGACGAACTAAGCAAAGAAAATGGACGATGAATTTTGCCACATGGAATGTACAGGGTGTTAGACAAAAAATTGACATTATTGCCGCAGAAACTAAGGAAAGGAAAATCGACTTAGTAGCCTTGACTGAAACCAAGAAAAAAGGAAAAGGCACCGGATTTGTCGGAGACTTTGTCCATATATTTACCGGAGTGTCAAAAGAAAAGAGAGCAGCGAGAGGAGTATCAATACTAATAAGGAAAGACTGGAGGAATAAAATAAGTAACTGGGAAGCTGTTGATGAAAACATTCTAATACTTAACCTAAAACTACAGGGTCATAACATAACCATCATCGCAGCCTATTCACCATCAGATGATGAAAGAGCCGATATTAAGCAGGAATTCTACGAAAAATTAGATGAAATACTTACAGACATCGGCAAAATAGAGAAATTGTGATGCTGGATGACTTCAATGGAAGAACGGGAAAACAACTTAACAATCAAACTGTGGGGCCTTATGGAGAGGAAACAATCAACGATAACGGCCAAAGACTCATTCACCTTTGCGAGACTCACAATCTAAGAATCAATAATGGTTTCTTTAAGCATAAAAATATCCATCGCTATACATGGATACAGAGTACTCGAAACCTTAAATCAATTATTGACTACATCATCAGCCAACAAAAAACAAATTTGCAAATTAACGATGTGAGAGTCCTAAGAGGAAGCACCTGCGGATCAGATCACTATTTAGTAAAAGCCAAGATAAGGCTACATTTTCGAAAAACTAGAAACCATCAAGAAGATCAAAGTAATAGTACGGCAACCATGGAGACAATTGACACACCAAAATACAACTTTGACAGTCTTAAGGATGAGAGCACAGTATTTCTTTATCAGAGACGACTCGACAGTAAACTCCTCAGTCCTGAAGAACACACGTTTGGCGAAGTCTATGAGAACATTATAGGGTCTCTGACAGAAGCCACACAAGAGTCAATAGGAATAAAGAAGAACAGCACCAACAAGAAACATTGGTGGAATGGGGAGATAGAGACAATGGTTCAAGAAAAAAAAAACAAAAATATCTGAAATGGCTAACTACAAAAAATGAAGAAGACCTTGAAGGGTACAAACATATTAAAAGGCAACTAAGAGTGCAAATTAACAGAGCAAAAAACGAGTCTTGGGATAGGAAGTGTGAAGAAATTAACAGCTATATAGGAGGAAGAAAATGTTCAGAAGTATGGAAATTTATATCAACTGTCAAGAACCAGGAAAAGACGGGGCGACGAACATTCAAGTGATTAAACCCGAAGAATGGTTAAAACACCACAAAGACCTACTTCAGGAATCTAGACAAGAATATTTAACTGAGTCTCCAAGACACTTCAATGTACAAGGAGAGGAAGTTGAGGTATCTGAGGAAACAGTGAGAAAAGCTGTTATGAACCTTAAACCAGGTAAATCTAGCGGTCCAGAAGGAATATATTCCGAAATGTTAAAATATGGAACTCGAAAGCTCTTTAGAAATTTAACAGTTATTATTAATAAATGCTTGAACGGACATTCCGTCCCTAAGGAATGGAAAATGGCTCTCATCTCCTCCATTCACAAAAAAGGAAATAAACTGGACTGCAATAACTATCGGGACATCTCGGTTACAAGCACATTGAGCAGACTGTATGGTAGAATTTTACGTGATCTCATTGAAGAGGATTATAAAGGAAAAGAAGAGGAAGAACAATGCGGTTTCAGAGCAGGAAGATCATGTACGGACAACGTGTTTACTCTAAAACAAGTTATAGAGAAGAGAAGTGCTAGAAACTTGGAAAGCACCTAGCATTTGTTGACCTACAAAAAGCCTACGATACAGTCCCAGTATCAAAACTATGGAGGGTCTTAGAGCAATCCAACATTAATCACACCTACGTAACAGCCCTTAAAGAACTATATAGGGAATCAAAATCAAGAATTAGGGTAGGCAAATGTGTCACTGAAGAGCTTATGGTGAATAAAGGATTGCGTCAAGGATGCTGTGTTTCTCCCACTCTTTTTAAAATATACATAGCGATGGCACTAAAAAACTGGAAAAGAAAGGTCCAGGGAATGGGAATAGAAATTGATGATAGTTGCTTGTTTACCCTACAGTTCGCAGACGACCAAGTCATAGTAGCCAATGATAAAGAGGATGTGCAGTACATGATGCGAAAGCTAATAGAGGAATACAGAGAATGGGGCTTAACAGTCAACATAGCCAAGACAAAGTATCTATGTGTGGGAACTCAGGACGGAAATTTGGAACTGGACAATGGCCAAGAAATCCTTCAGTGTCAGGAATATGAATATCTGGGCATTACATTCGACAACACAGGAACAGATGTAAAAGAAATCGGAAAGCGAATAGTCAAAGCCAAAAAAGTAATCGGAGCTCTGAATGGAATCCTATGGAGCAAAGAAATAACCAAGAAGCGGAAATTTAATATCTATGAGGCAATGGTAAAAAGCACACTCCTATATGGATCAGAAACCTGGAGAATTTCAGATAGACACAAGAAAAGAGTTGAGGCAGTTGAAATGGATGCAATTAGGAGATCGATGCGCATTTCACGAAGAGAAAGAATAAGAAACGACATCATAAAACAACGGATGGGAATAGAAGACGCAATAACACAGGATATCGAAAACAAGCAACTTACGTGGTACGGACACGTGGAAAGAATGTCAAATACCCGATGGCCTAAAAGAGTACTTCATTGGCAACCAACAGGCAGAAGAAAACGAGGAAGGCCAAAACAGGAGTGGCAGAAAACCATGCATAAATGCATGAGTGAGAGAAATCTAACACCTGAAGATTGTGAAGACCGAAGAGGCTGGAAATTAGGTGTCGGACAACGTCGAAAGACGTTCTAAACCGGCCTATATATACCAGGTGTCCAAGAGCACCCTGGACATAGGAGATTAACATGGGAAAACGGTTTTGATTTTTTTGCGCCTGTACGGTTGATTTGATTGAAAAATCGTATTAATGAAAGTTGTAGTACCTATCACGGACTAATTTTCTGTATTTTTTTCAGATCTCTAACTTGAGCCCTTTCGTCGTAAAACACGAACAAAAATGCGAAAATTTTAACTTTTTACCTGCACTGTATAAGCGGTTGTCGAGCAACCGTACCAGCAACAATGAAATGTTTACCCGTTGCCCGACAACCGCCTATACAGTGCAGGCCAAAAGTTTAAATTTTCTCATTTTTGTTCGTGTTTTACGACGAAAGGGCTCAAGTTAGAGATCCGAAAAAAATACAGAAAATTAGTCCGTGATAGGTACTACAACTTTCATTAATACGATTTTTCAATCAAATCAACCGTACAGGCGCAAAAAAATCAAAACCGTTTTTCCATGTTAATCTCCTATGTCCAGGGTGCTCTTGGACACCTGGTATATAGGACGTCTGTGGTAGACTTGTTTTTCGTCCTGAATCCCTGTTGTTCTTCCATTATGGGTATTTGTTCTGAGATGATAGCGCATATGATTTTCGTGAATAGTTTCATCACGGAGCTTAGGAGAGTTATTCCTCTGCCATTTTTGAAGATAGGGATAGTGATGCTTTTCTTCCAGTCGGTTGGTATAGTTGTTTCATTTAAGATATTCTGGTAAAGATTGGCTAGTTGTTCGCTTAGTGGTTTACCTCCGTACTTTATCAGTTCGTTGTTCAATTCGTCGAATCCTGGGGCTTTTCTGTTTTTTAGTTCCTTGGTAAATTTTTCTTCTAGTTTGTAGGTGATACGGGTAGTTACTTCTGCCATTACTGGCTTTCTCTGGTGTTAAGTCTCATCTTCGTCGAACATTTGTTTGAAGCAATTTATCCATGCCTCGCTCGGGATAGTTGTTACTGTTACATATTTGTTGACTTCGCGTTTCCTTCGTCTTATCAATCCCCATATCTTCTTTTGGCTGCCATAGAGGTCGTGTTCCATATCCGCAGTAAAGGTTACCNTCCGCGTNGAAACNGTNNNACAGANTCCATCCANCGGAGGGGATCCNTCANNTGCNCGCANAGTTNNNTNGCTNATCNCGCANNTNTANGATGNNGCACCTGGGNTATTATCCAGNATGNCTTGACTAATNCNNACTACANTCACGCNANCNTNTTNNNCTNGTCNGACNCCNTNTTANTNNGGTGCCTTCGNAGNGACATGACNCNANCACTGTNGNAAACNANCCNNTTCAGTTATAGAGTTGTANCNAAAGNNNNCCAGGTNAGCNGANNATNANNGNTNNGNCNAAGCGNNNAGCGCATACCTCNAGTCAACCTAACCACNACCTAGCGGCGNCTGNANACGAAANGCCCCATNCGTATGACGATCGTCNTNANTTCAGANTCTTGGNTTGAGCNNGCANGATNACANTNGACTGGNTNCTGCCNTCAACCCGNNATNACTCANTGG